>CM061231.1:122566369-123177524 GCA_030844895.1 Ambrosia x helenae
TGTTGTTGTTTTGTTGTTGTTGTTGTTGGTTGTTGTTGTTTGTTACTTTCCTCTTGGTTTTCACCACTGTTATTGCGAGTGCTACGACGTGGAGACAAAGATCCGTAAGGGACACAATGAAGGTTTCAATATGGCATGAAATGAATGAGGTGATATAAGGAATGTAATCATTTAGTCATTATTTAAATTGAATAAACGAAAAACGTTGACTTATCAAAGATTCTAAATCTTAATAACATATGAAGACTTGCTTTAGCCTATAAGTGAACACTCATACCGAGAATTCCCAGGTAGGCATCCGGGTCCCTCGTCAGATTGGGATATATGCGCAATGCCAGCCTAGACAGAAGACTCAGAATACAGGCGTTCACCCTTCCAGATTGCACGTGTTCGTTATTAAAACCTAGAACTTCGACGAGATCTCAGGTGTTTCAGGGTAAACCTGAGGAATTTGTCCAATTAGTCTAAGAGTAGATCCACTGATGGAGAGCAACCTTTTTGTAGGGATGAAAGTAGGGATAGGAGATAGAGAATAGCAAGTAAAAGAAGCAAGTACTGGTTAAATCCTATGGTTATAGACTAGATTATTTTTCTAATAACCTAATTCCCTATAACCATGGCTCTGATACCAATCTGTAACACCCCAACCGATGGCGGAAACATCGGGGGTGCCACGTATTGAATGATTGTTCAGTAGCTCATGGTGAATAATAAATTTCATTAAATGATTTAAATGAATTACATACAATAGTTCTAGAATTTGTACATCAAATTGAATGAAACTATACACGTATCATTCAAGCATCAATTCAAATCTTCAAGCAAATAGAACCTGAAAATGTTAAGTTGAAAATGTTTTTGGGTCAACAAAAGTTGGTGAGAATTACATAGGTTTTTGATAGTTGAATAAAATGTTGTGCAATTCATGTGTCATTGTCAATCTAGTCCATATGTGAGAACATACTAGAAATAAATCGAGTGCATAATCAACCCTGATGACTGTTATAAAATGATACATTCCATACGCTCATGGTCCAATAATGTTATACGATAACAAACACCCACGTAACCTTTGTAGGAGGCACGTATTCGGGGGGGATTGTCAGTCCAATAGATCTATCAATGTATACCGACGGCTGGATCAATGTTAAATGATTATGCTAGTATGGTGCTTACTCTAATCATGCTCAAGACATAATGCAACATAGAAAACACATAGCACATTGATGATTGAATTGCATAAATGATGTTGTAAATGTTTCACCCCAAAAACGGTGATAAATAGAAAAGGGGCTATGTAAAAACTCACCTTGGTTAAAATGTTATCACTTGAAAATAGTGTGTTGCCCAAAAGTGTCATGTATCACCCTATATAAGGTAATAAATATGTCTAAGTCTATCTAGTCTACAAATGTATAAGTTTCTAGGGCTTCGAATTGGGGATAATTGCTCGTTCGATTAATATTAAAAATATTCGCCAATTGAGAGAAAATTTAGTAAATAAATGACTAAAAATCTTTTTTGAAATTTAAATTTAAGATGATCACAATGATATGTATAAAGTATAAAAATAATTTTTATAAAAATTATTTTCTTTAAAATAGATTATTAAATCTATTTATAACAAATTGTCAAACTTTAACTTTAATAATTAAAAATATTTAAAATTAAATATTTTTAGTTTAAAATTCATATTTCTGCTCTAAATGATTAAAAATAATTTGTATAAAATTTTGGTGCAAAAATAACAAAAATGAATTTATTATGATTTAATTATGTTTAAAACTAACAAAAATTGATTAAAAATATTAAATAAACGGTTTTTCTGAAATAAAAATTATTTCAGGAAAGTATATTGTTATAAAAACTTAGAATAATTTTTGTGGAAATTTATAAGATCGTTTTGATATTTTTATAGAATTTTATAAATAAAATGGAATAAACTTGATTTATTTATTATAAATATTAAATAAATAAATTTCAGAAAACTAAAAATTGTAAGTTAAACCTTTTATCAGTTTAACTAAAATAAATTTTTGTAGAATTTATAAAGTGGTTTTAGTATTTTAAAATGAATTTTTAAATACTACAAGTATTATATATAATTAATTTATTATTTGTTTTGAAAACAAAGCAACAAAAAAAAAGAACTGCCACAGCAGGATTCGAACCTGCGTGGCTCGGGTAGAGTGCAACAGACACAACCATCTGATCTGGATGGATGGTTGTGTTTGTTTCTTGTTTTTAAAATATAAATACGTAACCCAACCTAGTGTTCTTCCCCAAAATCCTATTTCGAGCCCTAGATTTTCTAATCAGACAATCCACACAATGTTAATCCAATTAACCATAGGGCAAACATTGTGCAGATGCCGATTAACAAAACCCACTGGAAAAATTGGACTTACAAGTTTGTATTGATCACGAACGCTTAGTCAACGCAAAAAGTCAATAACGCGATCGTTTAATAAGAACAGCAGATCTTTAAGTGTAATTGGAGGTAGAGAAGAGATGTTTGGCGAGTTGTGATTGTCCCACAAGGTTCAATTTATAGGATTGATCACTGGTTCGTTAGATTGGAAGGTTTGACCAACGAGTTAATGTCAAACGCGTAATTGGTCAATGATTAATTGTTAATAGCGTGTAATTGAAGTTGATTGAGGCCGATAATTACGAATCCGAGTCATATACGCGTTAATAAGCTGAATGGATTGGTCAAAGGTGTAAAACCATTACCATATCTGCTGCTGTTCGCGTCACAGGAAGGAAGAAAGGTAGTGACGCGAGTGAGTGTATAAATATAAATTAAGTTGGTTTAAATTCAAATAGTGAGTGGTGGCTCAGGTGGTTAGTACGTGTGGTTGTGGTGAGAGTGGCCCGGGTTCGAAACCCGGGTGGAACGTTATTTTTTTAAATGCAGAAAAGGGTGGGGAACAAATGGGCCGGTGGGTCTTGGGTGGGCCTGACAAGAAGATGGGCTGTTACTTGGGTTGGGTTAAACGATTCAACAATAGAATTTCTCATCTAAATTTCTGTTATCAATTATTATTATTATTAGTATTATTATTATTATTATTATTATAATTAACCTATATATATATATATGTATATATATATATATGTATATGTATATATATATAAGTTGTGTGGTCGGGGAACAAAACTTAGGCACATTATGTAAATAATATACGTTTTATAATTTGAAAATTTGGCGATGTTACAGGCAACCTGGGTGTCCTCGTCATTTCCCATGCCACTGAAGTCACAGTACAAGTACTCCGTCTTAGATCGACTAATCCTTAACCCTTTTACTTTCTAGGGCTAAACTCCACTCCTCTAGCCTCGCATTCAAGCCTTGTTTACTCTCTGAGACTAACACAATATCGTCTGCAAAACGCAAGCACCATGGGACCGACTCTTGGATTGCTTTTGATAACTCGTCTAGGACAACAACAAACAGGAAATGACTTAAGGCAGACCCTTGATGTAGTCCTATTTCTACAGGGAAAGATTCAGTATCTCCTACAGGCGCCCGAACGCTAGTTCTGGTCCTAACATACATATCCCGAATAAGGTCTATATACTTTCCAGAAACCCCTCTACTCTCTAAACTATCCTAGATTAGTGTACGAGACACACTGTCATATGCCTTTTCAAGATCAATGAACACCATATGCAGATCTCTCTTCTTCTCCCTATATTTTTCCATCAATCTCCTAAGGATACGAATTGCTTCTGTGGTAGACCGCCCTGGCATGAAACCAAATTGGTTAACCGTAACTTTAGTTTCTCTCCTAAGTCTAGACTCGATCACCCTCTCCCATAATTTCATAGTATGTCCTAGCAGTTTAATCCCCCTATAATTCCCACAACATTGGGCGTCCCCTTTGTTCTTATACAAAGGTACTACCACACTAGATCTCCATTGGTCTGGCATCCTTCCAGATCTAAAAATAAGATTGAATAAAGCAGTTAACAATTGGACTCCTTCTTTGTAACACCCCAACCGATGGCGGAAACATCGGGATGTCACGTATTGATGATTGTTCAGTAGCTCATGGTAAATAATAAATTTCAATAATTGATTTAATTTCATTACATACAATTGTTCTACAAGAATTTGTACATCAAAATGAATAATACTAAATACACATCTTCAAGCATTAACTCTAATCTTCATGCAAGCTATAACCTGAAACATGTTAAGTTTGAAAATATTTTGGGTCAACAAAAGTTGGTGAGAATTACATAGGTTTGATAATTGAATAAAAACTTGTACAATTCGAGTGTCATGGCTAGTCTAGTCCATATGTGAAAACATACTATCAGGTAAATCGAGTGCATAATCAAACCTTGTGACTAGAATATTGTGGTCCATCCATACGCTCATGGTTCACTTGATTATGTTATAAATTCGATAACAATCACCCACGCTACCTATGTAGGAGGTACACGTATCCCGGGTGGGATTGTCAGTCCAATAGATCTATCATTGTATACCGTCGGCTGATCAATGTTAATGATTATGCTAGAATATTGTGCTTACCCTAGTCATGATTAAGACATAATGCAACATAGAATAACACATAGACACTTATGATTGAATTGTAGATAGAATGTTGTAACATGTTTCACCCCAAAATAGTGAAATAAAAAGGGGCTATGTAAAACTCACCTTAGTGTTAAAATGGAGACCCTTATTATATAAGTAAATGTGGCTCGTGTGTATCCAAATATCACCCTATTTCAAGGTAATAAATAAGTGTTGGGGAAAACTTAATAAGTCTAAGTTTTCTAGTCTAAAATGTGCTAGGGTTCCTAATTTGGGGATTATTAACTGATTTATGATTAAATTTGAATAGTTGTTAAATAACTTTAATAAATAAAGAAATAATCAATAAAACTATTTCTGACCAATATTAACTAAAATTAGTTGAATTATAATGTAAGAAATGTGAAAATAATTTTTATAAAATTATTTTCTTAATTAATGAATATTTATATATAAATACTTATTGGACAAAATATAGATCTAATATTTAAAAATATTAAAAATTATAAATCTCGAATCAAAAATTTTATATTTCTGATCTAAATGAATAATAATAATTTATGTGAAATTTTGATGTAAAAATAATGAAAAATGAATTTATTATGATTTATTTATGATTAAAATAACAAAAATCGATTTAAAAATATTAAATAAATGATTTTTCAGAAATAAAAATTATTTCTGGAATGTTTAATGTTTTATAAACTTAGAATAATTTTTGTAGAATTTTATAAAGTCGTTTTGATATATTTATAGAATTTTATAATTATAATTGAATAAATTTGTAATATTTATTATATATAATAAATAAATGATTTTTGAAAAACTAAAAATTGGATAATAAAGTTTATCATTTGAATAACATAAAATAATTTTTGTAGAATTTATAAATTAGATTTAGTATTTTAAAGCCATTTTTAAAAATAATAATGAATATATAAGTATAAAGGGTTTTTTTTAAAAAAAGGTTTGTATGTGCTAGGGATCGAACCCGGGCCACTGGCCGGTTCATGGTTTAAATCACAAGCCTAGACCATCCGGTCTAGACCCTGAGAACGATTAATCTTGGTTTGAATTAATTATATAGGTTTTCAGTTTAAACTTCTATATTGTTTCTAAAACAAAAGAAAAGAAAAGGTTGGGACGAGGGTCGAACCCGGGCCTGAGGCCGGTTCCCCGCGTCTTAAACACAAGGTAGGTACCAACTGATCCACAGATCAGTTGGTGTTGGATCCCTGTTCGTTTAAATTATATAATTGTGTCTGCAAGTTGTTTATCCCCAAAATTAAAATCGCATGAACCCTAGAATCTTTAATAATCAAAATTAACGAGCAATAACCCGTTTATTCATGGGGTTATTGCTGACCTAGGGCCGATTAACATAACCAAAGAAAGAATTAAGACTTACAAACTGAATTCGATGTAGATTGACGAGTCAACTGAAAAGTCAACTGTTCTAGAATTCTTGATTAGAAATAGTTTGTTTACAGAAATTGGGAGTGGGGATTTGTTATTCGGCGAGTTTAGCTCGTAGGTAAAGCCTCAATTTATAGTGCAACACACACATGATCGAATTGGAAAGTTTGACTCGAGGTTTAATTATAATACGCGTGATAATGCCTCGATTTGGAATGTTTTAATCAAATTTCTTGCGTGGGAATATCGCAGAGGGTTTTGGTCAAATCATACCATAGATGAATTGCTATAATATCGTGGATTGATTGTTGATTATGGTATGATTGAATCGCAGTTGACTTTTTCAAGTCAACTGTGATGAACTAGGAAGGGTTTATATATATTTAGGTTAGGATATAATCAACAAGGAACATGTAGCTCAGTTGGTTGGGCTGTGTGGTTTATTTGAGCCAGCCATGGGCACGGGTTCGATTCCCGGCCCAGGCATTTATTTTTTTACAATTATTACACCATTATATAGATAAATATATGGTTATAGTATGGTACTAGGAGTCCAAAAGTGTCACGAAATATTTTTTTTAAAAGGTACGATAAGGATAAAAAATGCAACGTTTTATTAGAAATGTCTCAAACGTACATGGATTTTTATATGAAATGTTATAGTCTCCCCTACTTTTAGGAACTTCGTCCCGAAGTTGGAGTTGGAGAGTCTGGTGGGAAAAGGTGTGGGTGTTTAGACTAAATGAACTACCAAATAACTAGAGTTTACATTTGATTAAAGTTTTATAAGCTTGATTTATATAACGCTAAGAGGAGGCTCTAGAAATTAAGTATTTAAGATTTTAACCCTGTCCTTATAGAATTTAGAATTTATTATTAGAAAAATAAGAGGGGGACAAGTTCTATAGGTTGGGGAGAACCTAATAATAAGTATTATAAATATATATATATATATATATATATATATATATATATATATAACCAAAAGATATTTATTAAACATCATAAGATAATTCGAATCGAATCTCGAAGACAAGATTCCAATAGGTTGGGGAGAATGTAACACCCCGTTATTAAGTACCCGAAATTATATATATAATATGATTAATTAACATAATTATCTAATATTATAACTAAGCTAAACCGGCCCAATATATTGAGCCCACCGGATAATAGAAGACCAAAACATATTAGCCTATAACAATTAGACTCCGTTTGTAAAAGCCCAATACCCGGCCCACTAAGACCATCCGGCCCAAACCGCACACTCTTGTTCTTGCTTTCATTCACATGCATTCACATTTCCCCTGCCTACAATTCACGCTAACATCCACCTATCCAAGTTCCTTTTCATCATCATCATATTCATGCACCATCCTTGTATTGATTTTTATTACATACTCAACCTTTATATAGTGAACATGTGTCCAAGCTCATCATCAAGTAATCATCATCCTATCATAATCCTTATCTATCTTATATACATATATCATCCATGCACATGGATACCTTCATCCTTATCACAAGCCCCATTTAATGCCAGCCCTCTTTCCCTGCTTACTTCTTAAGCTTCCTTCACACCTGTACACACAAGAAGTCACACTTATCCTCATCTTATCATTACCTTGACATATGATTCATGCACCTCATTTAGTATATTATATACTCCTCCTCTTCTGTTGAGAAACTCACGCACACATGCATAGATGATGCACACCTTCAAGTATAATAGTATACATATGAATATATATAAATATACATCCATTACTCATATATATACACTCACGTAAAGCACCTCTCATACACACACATATATTCTGCTCCATTTGAACAGAGAGAGGATACGAGAGAGAGAGAGAGAGAGAGGAAGTACGATGAGAGTGAGAGGGAGAAAAGCTTACGGGGATGACCGGAACTGGTCATCTTCTCCGGCCAAGTGTCGGTCTCCGGCGAGTCACCAAATAACACAACCAACCGCTTCCTTCTCAATCATAGCACTCGACCATCCCTTTGGTTCCGGTCATAACCATTCGCCTTCTACTTCCGGTTCTAATAAACCAACTGTAAACCCGACGACCAGTCACCAAACCAATCAGAAGCTACACCTTGTTACGGTGACCGGTTCATAGTAGTTCCGACTAACCCGACAAATCCCAACAGTCTGTCCCCACCATCCGTTACTCTGTTCCGACTACCCGTTACCACCGACTGTCACCATCTCCGCCACCGGTCACCATCTCCAGTGACCGGTTATGAGCAACCCGATAACCCACCACCTTTTGTAATCATATCCATATGAACCTTTAAACTACTTACACTCGATCCTGAGTTCGACTCCGATATTAGGTGGCTCGGGTTATGTTCCGGTTAAACTAGACGGGCCACAATAATAGTTCCAAGACAACATATCACCTCCAACTCCTATTCTTTTGTTTAGAACCTTGACCTAGACGGTTCCGTAGACAACCGGGTTTGAACCCATTCACACAATCAAAAGGTTAGATTATTATTATGTTGTTATTATTATTATAAACGTGAAACGTGTGGGACGATAATGTAACCCGACAATATTAAACGTATATCAAGTTATCAAATATATATATACAAGAATATAAAATATTACAATATAATATTTAAATGATTGTCCCTCACAGTTATCACATGCATAAGCCATGCACGCACTAATATTTATAAAACATATTAGGTACTATATTTGGAGAATATACCATTAAGAAATAGACTACAGAATCTGGGAGAATACAATAAAGGTGAGTACATGACCCTTCCCCTTTTGATTTATAAAGCTTTTGGGCTGATTACAGCTTGTCCAGTCGTTATCAAAGTATTTTATATGGTTTATATTATAAAAGTGTTATCGAGTTGTTAATAGAATATCATCGAATCATGATCATGTTATATAATAGAATTCGGTCGAATAGAAATCACGTAGAATGGATCCATTCGGTATCACGGGAATATATTTTTCTGAACCAAGTAGAGGTTTGGAACCACAATAAGCATTTGTACGGTGCTCCATCGATAATATATTCCACCTTAGAATGACCGAACCATATAGAAAGAGTTGCATGTTTGTTAAAATTGAGTTATTATTATTAGTATGTCTAAAATCTCGGCATGTCTCACTAGTATGAAAATACTAACGTACTTTAAGCATGTGGTCAGGTATTTATACAAGATATTAAAGAGAAAGCTGACGAATAGAAGATCTGGATAAGAAGAGGATGCTATGGCTATATTTTATGTATTTCATTAGTAATGAAATTCAGTTTACTGTAATCATTACAATTAAACTTGTTAATGCATATACGCTGCGCCACCTGGGTCGTTACATATGTAAAACTCACCTTAGTGTTAAAATGGAGACCCTTGTTATATAAGTAAATGTGGCTCGTGTGTATCCAAATATCACCCTATTTCAAGGTAATAAATAAGTGTTGGGGAAAACTTAATAATTCTAAGTTTTCTAGTCTAAAATGTGCTAGGGTTCCTAATTTGGGGATTATTAATTGATTTATGATTAAATTTGAATAGTTGTTAAATAACTTTAATAAATAAAGAAATAATCAATAAAAATATTTCTGACCAATATTAACTAAAAGTAGTTGAATTATAATATAATAAATGTGAAAATAATTTTTATAAAATTATTTTCTTAATTAATGAATATTTATATATAAATACTTATTGGACAAAATATAGATCTAATATTTAAAAATATTAAAAATTATAAATCTCGAATCAAAAATTTATATTTCTGATCTAAATGAATAATAATAATTTATGTGAAATTTTGATGTAAAAATAATGAAAAATGAATTTATTATGATTTATTTATGATTAAAATAACAAAAATCGATTAAAAACATTAAATAAATGATTTTTCAGAAATAAAAATTATTTCTGGAATGTTTAATGTTTTATAAACTTAGAATAATTTTTGTAGAATTTTATAAATTCGTTTTGATATATTTATAGAATTTTATAATTATAATTGAATAAATTTGTAATATTTATTATATATAATAAATAAATGATTTTTGAAAAACTAAAAATTGGATAATAAAGTTTATCATTTGAATAACATAAAATAATTTTTGTAGAATTTATAAATTAGATTTAGTATTTTAAAGCCATTTTTAAAAATAATAATGAATATATAAGTATAAAGGGTTTTTTAAAAAAAAAGGTTTGTATGTGCTAGGGATCGAACCCGGGCCACTGGCCGGTTCATGGTTTAAATCACAAGCCTAGACCATCCGGTCTAGACCCTGAGAACGATTAATCTTGGTTTGAATTAATTATATAGGTTTTTCAGTTTAAACTTCTATATTGTTTCTAAAACAAAAGAAAAGAAAAGGTTGGGACGAGGGTCGAACCCGGGCCTGAGGCCGGTTCCCCGCGTCTTAAACACAAGGTAGGTACCAACTGATCCACAGATCATTTGGTGTTGGATCCCTGTTCGTTTAAATTATATAATTGTGTCTGCAAATTGTTTATCCCCAAAATTAAAATCGCATGAACCCTAGAATCTTTAATAATCAAAATTAACGAGCAATAACCCGTTTATTCATGGGGTTATTGCTGACATAGGGCCGATTAACATAACCAAAGAAAGAATTGAAACTTACAAACTGAATTCGATGTAGATTGACGAGTCAACTGAAAAGTCAACTGTTCTAGAATTCTTGATTAGAAATAGTTTGTTTACAGAAATTGGGAGTGGGGATTTGTTATTCGGCGAGTTTAGCTCGTAGGTAAAGCCTCAGTTTATAGTGCAACACACACATGATCGAATTGGAAAGTTTGACTCGATGTTTAATTATAATACGCGTGATAATGCCTCGATTTGGAATGTTTTAATCAAATTTCTTGCGTAGGAATAACGCAGAGGGTGTTGGTCAAATCATACCATAGATGAATTGCTATAATATCGTGGATTGATTGTTGATTATGGTATGATTGAATCGCAGTTGACTTTTTCAAGTCAACTGTGATGAACTAGGAAGGGTTTATAGATATTTAGGTTAGGATATAATCAACAAGGAACATGTAGCTCAGCTGGTTGGGCTGTGTGGTTTGTGTGAGCCGGCCATGGGCATGGGTTCGATTCCCGGCCCAGGCATTTATTTTTTTACAATTATTACACCATTATATAGATAATATATGGTTATAGTATGGTACTAGGAGTCCAAAAGTGTCACGAAATATTTTTTTAAAAAGGTACGATAAGGATAAAAAATGCAACGTTTTATTAGAAATGTCTCAAACGTACATGGATTTTAATACGAAATGTTACATTCTTCTCCCAAGCACTTCCACGCCTCAATCGGAATGTTATCCGAGCCAACCGCTTTAACCCTTCCCATCTTACTAAGTGCTACCTTTACCTCTCTCTGCGTGATACGCCTACAACTGCAGTTATTCCTTTGAAGCCTTTGAGTAGATGGGTTGTCATTTTGTTTTTGGTGATCCCTCCCGTTGTTGAAGAGATTATGGAAGTATGTTTGCCATCGCAACTTTATGTCATGGCCCTTGACTAAAACGCTGCCGTTCTCACCCTTTACAAACATTACAACCTTTAGGTCCTGCCTCATACGCACCCTAGCTCTTGCAATCTTGAACATATCTTGCTCCCCCTCTTTTGTTTCCAGGCGTTCGTACATTCGTTTGAAAGCTGTGTTCCTCGCTTCTGTCACTGCCTTCTTCGCCTCTCTCTTGGCCTGCTTGTATCTCTCCCTCAAAGTAACTCGTTTCTCCTCATCTGTGCACCCTAAAAGATCTCTAAAACACACTTGTTTATCCCTTATTTTTGCGTGGACCTCCTTACTCCACCACCATGACTCCTGGTGCCCACCACCTTTTCCTGATGCCACCCCCAAAGTTTCCTTCGCCACATTTGTAATGGCATTTGCCAAGTGATTCCACATTTCATTTGCATCCCCCTCCACTCGAGTTGCTGTCATCGAGATGACCTTATCTCTAAACAGTTCAATCTTGTCGCCCTTCAGTTTTTCCCATCTAACTCTTGGTCGCAAAATGCTTTTCCCCATGGACAACCTATCCCTGAAGACTAAATCTGCTACCAATAAACGGTGTTGGGCCACTGCTGCCTCCTCTGGTATGACCTTGCAATCCCTCCACCATCTTCGGTCACCAATCCTCATCAAAAGACAGTCAATCTGTGTGATACGACCACCATTGCTAAAACTAATCAAATGTGAATCTCGTTTCTTAAAAAAGGAGTTTAAAATACCTAGGTTATGGGCCACCGCGAACTCTAGCAGATCCCTACCTGGTCGTTCCGATTGCCAAAACCAAAGCTCCCATGCACTGCCTGAAAACCATCGCTATCCTTTCCTATGTGGCCATTGAAATCACCTCCTATGAAAATTTTTTCTTCCCTGGGTATGGCCCTCACGACTACATCTAGGCAGTCCCAGAAGTCCCGCTTCTCCTGGTCCCCTAGTCCGACATGTGGTGCATAGGCGCAAATGACTACTATTACTTCCTCCCCTAGTACTAACCTCAACACCAAAATGAAATATAGTAAGTATGAAAAAAAATATATGAAGATTTTAGATTGAAAAGAACATTATACTTTAATAATATACACAAATGTTAAGGAATTTTGACTGCACAATATATTTTATATTTGAACTTAAGAAAGGTATGAATTGTTAATTGTTAGAAAGTATGCTTCCTAGACAAGCATCCGGTAGTCAAAAACGTAAAAAGAACTAGCGATTCACTTATTATGGTAAGTTAACTCACTGTAATACTATGATTCTGTCTAGGGCTGCAAACGAACGAACAAACACGAACAATGCCTTGTTCATGTTCGTTTGTTAAGAAAATTATATGTTTACGAACTGTTCATGAACACTTACCGAACGAGATTTTCTGTTCATGTTCGTTTGCTAAGAAAACACTCATGTTCGTGTTCGTTTGTTAATTTTGTTCATGAACGCACACGAAAACAAACGGACATTAATGAACACAAACAAGTGTTCATGAATGGAAACAAACACAAACAGACATATATTAACTTTTGAATAACATCAAATTCACATACATTAAGACATTTGCTAGATCCACCCAAAATATAACCTAATTATCCAAACATACTTACTATTGGTGAAGGGCGTTTGAGGAGGTGGATGGCAGAGGGCATCAACGCTGGAACACGAAAACATATAATGATCTTGGATAAAAAAAAACATATTTATTGATCTCATATAGTCATATACTTACCTCATATATACTAGTGGGGAGCCCGCGAGATGGACAATCTACAAGTATAAGTATAATTGTGTAGTTGATAATTCGACGGGATGCACGAAGATATAATTAATCTAAATCAAATATTTTGAAAATATTTATAAAAAAAAAACATTTTAAAACATCACCCAAAAAATTAGATTTAAAATGCATAAACTACGACAATAGTAAATATAACATTACACTATAAATAGATAACTCTAGAATTCATACATTAATGGCGAGTCATATATCTAACGATAAGTTATCTCCGCTTAAACGTCATAAAAAACTACAGTTTATCGTATTTTTAAGTATGTTAATCTAGAGATCATGCGTTTAGTTGATCTATCTTGTTGTACTTATTTGTAGAAACTATGGGTCATTTAATTCGTTTAATAAAAATCATGTGTGTAATGTATTGTGTGTTGTGTGTGTCTGTAAGATGTGTGTGAGTATATGGATGTGTATGTATCAAGATTTGATTTTGAGGTTTACTTAAAAATAACTATAGGTATCATTATAATATCATTGAAAATCACCATGAACTGGAAAATAAAACAACGTAAAGGACCAGAAATGTATACATTACGAGAAAAGTAAATTCTAAATGATGAAATACCACTTTGTAAAAATCAAACTAATAATCAGGTTCTCATTCATTATATATAATTATTATTATTTCTTGTTAACTCAACGAATCCCTTAAAAGCCTTCGAATTTTATATTGTATTAAATCCCAACTCAATAGTGTTTAAACTTTAATTTTGGTCAATATTTTATTTTATACAATAAGTGGTAAATAAACAACAACAAGATGCGAGTTCTTAAAACTCATTACAAATATGTTTGGTAAAATATGTGAATGCCATTCACATGAAATTAAAAGGAAGTCCTAAAGAAATATATAGTAAACATATAGAGCCACAAAAATATAAATTGACACAAAATTTAAATAGAAAACGTCCTTAATATGCAATAGATCTAATTAAGGGGTATTATGATAAATACATAATTTTGATTAACAGTTACCTAAGGCGATGTTATTCTGAAATCCTATGAATAGTAACAATCATCCTACAACACCCCTTTTAGCATATCATGGTCATGAAAATATTGAAAGACTGAAATAAAACCAAAACACCTTTTATTCACAGACGGATGTTGTTGCGGCGAATAAACCGCTATACGGTCGGCGACGTTGATCGGGAGATGAAGTTGTATGGATATTTTTGACTGATTATTGTCTTGATCGAGTGAGTATATGTATACGCTAAGATATCACCAGTTTAAAGTTCATCGAGTGGTGAACATTGAATGTCGCCATCAATAAAATCTAATTATACAAACAAGAAAACAAAATATTAGTGTATGCTATGTAATGAACCTGAACATGTCGCATAACATATGCAAGAAGATACACAATCATATGTATTTTAGTATGTATATATTGCGGTAAGGTACGAAACTTATTACCTGATGCTTCCATTTGATAAGAGGTTTGAGATGGGTCGTTGAGTAGGAATCGGTGGGCGACTATTTATAAGTTCTTGATGTCTAAGAACTTCTAAGCAGAAATGCAATCAAGAGAACATGTTCCATTCAGTTTTTCAGTTTTCTTATTTTATTTGGTTCCATTGCCGGGAAACGATGGCTCCAAGTACCCGTGGTAACCCAGACAACGGCAGTGATCAAACTGATCCAGTCGCCACCCAATTAGCTGCAATCGCAACCCAATTTGAGTACCTAAAAGGTAAAGTTTCCGCCCTAGAGTTGCAACGAGAAAAGTCCAGCCGCAGTCCAGGGAAGTCTGATGAAGGTGAGACTTCTTGGCGGAATAACGAGCACCGTCCTTCTACAAAGATTATCCTACCCGCCTTCAGCGGTGGTGATCCAAGAGGTTGGATTCTGAAAGCTGAAAAATACTTCAAATACTATGATGTTTCTGATGAAGATAAGGTTGATGTAGCCGCTATGCATCTGGAGGGAGACGCTCTCAATTTATACTCTTGGTTATCCACAAATCAAGAGATCTCATTTTGGGAGGAATTGGTGCATGCTCTACAGAAAAAACTTTGGTCCAGCAGAGTTTCAAAATCCTGATGAATACCTATGTAGTATTCGTCAAACAGGCACCGTACAAGAGTATCGTCAGGAATTTGCAAAGCGGTCAGCAAGGGTCTCTAATTGGCCAGACAATTGTTTACTCGGCCTATTTCTTAATGATCTCAAAGAAGAGCTCAAAGCTGATGTTAGAATTCACAAGCCAAAAACGGTATATAATGCCATGAGTTTAGTGCTAGAGTATGAATCCAAAAGTGGTCATTCAAGACCTGGAAAAACTACAACTTGGAGTACCAATCCTAAACCCCACCAAACAGAACCTGAACCTGCAACAGTTCTCCAGAATCAAGCGGTAGCCACCAATAAACAACTTCATATCTTTGATACAGAAAAAACAGAACCGGTTTTTGAAGGGAGAATGTTTTAGGTATGGTGACAAATATGGACCTGGTCATAGGTGCAAAACGGGCACCTTTAAACTGTTGGAAATTCCTGAAGATGTAGAGGACAAAAACAAGGAAGAAATATCACTTACTGACAACTCTCCTGCTGATATTGCTGAGATTAGCCTTTATGCACTTTTTGGTCAGTCACCTATATCGACTATGAAACTTCATGGTAGTTTGGGTACATCTGAAGTTTTAATTCTGGTTGATAGTGGTTCCACACATAATTTCATTTCAGAAAAGTTGGTCAGCGAGCTGAAACTCATTACCCACTTTGTCACTCATTTCGGTGTACAAATCAGGAACGGTGATATAATCCGATGCAATCAGATTTGCAAGGATGTCCCATTGCAACTCTATAATCTTCAAATAACCCAAGACTTTTACCCGTTTGCATTAGGGGGAGCCGATGTTGTATTCGGAATTAAATGGCTGGCCACGCTAAACACAGTTCAAGCAAATTGGAACGAGATGTCACTGGCCTTTACTATAAACGGTCAAGACTACAAGTTGCAAGGACTACCATCAAATTTTCAAAACTCTGCCACTTTTCACCATCTCACACTCAAACCGTTCTGGAACCACTCACGCAAGCTGCTAAGGTAGATTGCATCTTTACGATTTGAGGACAAGTCATTTTTTCGGGCGGGAAATATTGATATGACTCCAACTTATCAGCGGGTCGACCCATCTAGGTCAAACAGGTCCTGGTTCAATTATCTTGACCCAGTCAATCAGAAGCAAAGTTTTAGGGCTGAATTAGTGGGGGGTTGAATGCTAGGGGAGTCAAAGTCAAAAGGAGAGTCAAAAGGTTGATTTAAGGGCTAAAGTTTAGGATTAATAACTCTAGTATTTTTCATATAAGTAGTGCATTTCCTACTCTATTTGTCTATGTCTTGTTTAATTTGGATTAACTAGTATTCTAGTGTTCTTGTATTGGAGATTAGCCCTTCTCGAATCGGGCCAACTATCCCAGTTTTTCAATAATAATCGGCCTTCGTTTTCCTGGTTTGATTTGGTTCCATATTAACGGATTGATAGGTTAAGATGGTATATATTGTGAAGTTATTAAGACTAATAACTTGCATTAGTAATGGCATTGAAAAGCTAGTTATTTAGTCGGTTATATTTGCTTTGTCTTAATCTTTAACATGGATTTGTAACAACTTTTTACTAACCAAAAGTCATGAATTAACCTTTCATTATTGTTACTATTATTAAAATTTAAATAAAATTAAAGACAATTTAATCATGATGTATAAAGAAAAATAGAGCTTTTGTTTTTGTTTTTAGCTAATATTCATTTTCATATGTCTTGATATTTTTATGGCTCAGTTTTAAATAATAATTACAATTTTTGTAAAGATCAAGTAATCAAATGTTTTATATCATATATATTTAATTTTTGGTGAACAAAAGTTATAGTTTTTATGTCATTAAAGAACAATATCTTTGGCAAACAAATGTTTTATGTCAATATTATTAAGTTTAATATCTTGTAACTACTTTTTACTAACCAAAAGTCATGAGTTAAGTTTCATTATTGTTATACTTATGGAAATTTAAATAAAAGCTATTTGTTTTAGTGAAATTTAACAAATCTAATTATTAGATTTGAAAGCCAATTGACTTCATGGGGAAAGACAATTTTACCCTTTTACTAAGCTACTGAGTATTGTACCATAAGCATAAGATATTGTAATTACTTAAATTTTATAGCCATCCTTCCCTCATGCTTTATAAAATAGTATAGATATAGATTTCACTAATGCTTATGAGCTTAAATACAAATTCATAGTATTTCGAGAATTGTTTAAAGAAATATCTGTCATAATTATAAGCATGGTAAATGTTTAAATGTATAGGTAGATTTACATGTAGTTTTATATGGTATTGGCTTTCGTTTATAACTGAAATCTCTCTCTCTATATATATATGCATGTTTTGTCATCAAACAAAATAAAAAGGTTTATATTTGTACTTCAGAAAATAAACTATTTGATTTTGTTTATAACTGATATATATATATATATATATATATATAGACCAATTATAAAATGAAAACTCTCTTGAGTTGAGAAAACCTTGGAAAACCCATGTAAAAAATTGTTTTTTTTTTTGAAAAAATAAACAATGTAAAATACATGTTTTTAAGTGTTTTGGGCCAAAAAAATAAAAAAAGCGCCGAAGGGATTTTTTTTTAAAAAATATACAAAGCTGCGAAAACACATGTTTACACCTGATAAAAAACAGCAAATAGCTGAAAACATATGTTTTTTAGCAACTTTGTTGATTTTTTTAAAAAAAATCCCATCGGCGCTTTTGTTATTTTTTTTGCCCAAAATGCTTAAAAACATGTATTTTACGTTGGTTATTTTTTTCAAAAAAAAAATAATGGTTTTTTACATGGGTTTCCAAAGGTTTTCTCAACTCAAGAGGGTTTCCAAAATATCCTTCCCCTATATATATATATATATATATATATATATATATATATATATATATATATATATATATATATATATATATATATATATAGGGTGAGGTTCCTGTACAAAGTGCATTTTTCGTACAAAGTGTGAGAAGACTATATAGGCATTGTGTTTTAAATTTTAGGCATGATGTTTTATGTTCCTTTTGCATAGTATTATATAGAAAAACACAAAAATTAACAATTTAAAACACTAATTAATGTATTCTCAACATGCAATCTAAAACACCCTACGAAGAAAGTAATCAGTGTGTTTTAAATTTATTGCCTATAATACATTTGATTGTGTTTTAAATTGTAACGTTTGGTGCTTTTCTATATAAATCATTGCAAAAGGAATCAAAAACATTATAGCCAAAATTTAAAACATAATGGCTATATAGACTTCTCACACTTTGTATGAAAAATGTACTTTGTACAGGAACCTATACCTATATATATATATATATGCACATTTTGTCATCAAACAAAATAAAAAGGTTTATATTTGTACTTCAGAAAATAAACTATTTGATTTATTTCAATTTATTATATTTTAGTTTATAAAAGAAATGCTTGGTTATTTTTTACATAATTAATAGCTTTAATTTACACTTTCATATTTACCCCTACATTATTAGAAAATTTACAAAACAAACCTTCTATATTGATGATCACTTTAATATTGAAGTTGAAAGACAAATTTGCCCCTAAACTAACCTCATTTACTATTGTACCATGAGCATAAACACTTGTATTTACTTAAATTTTACCGTCATCCCTCTTAGATGCTTTATATATACTACTATATATATACATAGATTATTTATTGTGTAAAATAAATAAAAATAAAAGAATGTAAAAAGTATAAAAATTAAAAGCCTTAATAAACTATCGAACATAAACGAACACGTTACCGAACGTTCACAAACATAAACGAACGAACGCGAACTATGTTCATGTTCATTCATTCGTTCGTTAATTTAACTAAACGAACGAAATTTTTGTTCATGTTCGTTCGTTTATTAAACGAACAAACACAAACGAACTTCCTGCCGAACGGTTCATGAGCTGTTCGCTGAAAGTTCAGTTCGTTTGCAACCCTAATTATGTCATTTTGGTCATTGATAAGTTTATTGATATTACTTTAATCGTCGTTTAAAAAAATAGTTTACGTTATTTATTTCGTCAAGGCATAAAGCCAAGGGGGGCACATTTTTCACGGCTCAATCCAGGTACCTGAATTCTCATGGACAGCCATGCATTGGTACAACCCAAACATGATAACTCATCCCAAAAGACTAATCTGATAGGAAAGAGAGCCCATTTGGGTTATAAACCCCAAATTCATTGCCGATATGTGAGGCAAGTCTCATATATTTCAGTGGTTTTGGTCCGTAACAGATTAAGAGTCATAGAAACTAGTTTTCAGTAGCAAAGCAAGTAGATCAATTCTTGTGTATATTCTCATTGTAGATAAGTCCTGGGTAAAATAGATATAATAAGGTTTATAGTAAATATCTTATCTTTCCCCTTGATGTATCAAAGAACATTAGTTTAACGGTATTCAGGTGTGTAAAATGCTAATTTATTACAAGAAATCAAGGGTTCAAGTTACAACTCACATATAAATAATGTTGTGAAATTAAAAGTAGATTACGTTGTAAGTAAAACCCAAGATGTTACGTGTGTCATGCATGAGTCTCATGCATCTAGTCATCTTCCAATTCTATTTTGGCTTTTGGTTATCTAAGATGATTCAACTACTAGTTGGATAGCCCTCGTTTAAAATCATTTATAACTAAGTTTAAATATCTATACTGCATTATAAAGTAACAAACATGGCTAGAAAATTAATTATACATGCATTTTAAGATGACATTTGAAATATTTCATGCTTTAAAACCCTATATGTCTTATAAATCTTTCTCAAATTACCCCTATTGCATTACCCACTTGTACTATTTAATTCAAAGAAATTACTACATTACACTGTTGTATGTTATATATAATAGAGAAGTTTTAACAAAAGTTTAGTTGTAATATGTAAAACGTACACACGATGTTATGGTTAGTTTTGTGTCAATGGTAATTATATTCAAAATATATGTAAATTGAGCGCTTGGAACATATGATTATTTGCTTCAACTTTACTTTGGGGCTTAAACTTGTAGATAGAAAATATATGCTTGGATGATACTAGTCACTATTAGTTGTTCAACAACATTTATACACTAAAAGATTACACGGTAAGATGCGCAGGTTGTACAACATGTCAAAATGGGTCATTTTTATTTGTTGAATAGGTTTGTAAACATTATGTGCTCATTAATTTGTTTATTGGTTAATAAGTAATGCTTTGACCCATTTGACTTGGTCTATTTTTAGCTATTTTTTACAGACCCGTTATATATAATCACAATTTAAAGCAACTCGAATGACCTGAAATTTTTTATGCGCGCCTCTAAGAATATGAGCTTTTAAAAACAACAAACCCACTGGAAAAAAATGTCACACCCTCAAATTCCACGTGCGGGGTTTTACCGCGAGGCGCGTGACAAACCAGGATCTAAGTCAACTGTCACAATAAACGACACTATATGATACGTAAAAATGACATAAGCAAACCATTAAGTTTTCATAAATGATCCATCGCCGCGGAAGCGTAAAACTTTATTACAACACGAAAGCAAAAGTACGAAAGTCTGAAAAAGCTAAATAAGATGCATATGAATCCTAGATGCCGTGCGACTCCGTGCGCCTATGATATGCTGCTACCTCAACGACCTGAGACAAACATGCTAAAAACGTCAGCAAATAATGCCGGTGAGTTCACAGGTTTTTATATTAAACGTTTAAGTAATAAAAGCCATCATGTTATCACTATGTTAGAAATGATAGTGTTAGCTAGACGCATGAATAATACTACTACGACCGGAAACCATTGCAGACAACGACATATGATTTTGCCCGAAACGATTATGCTTATGACCAAGACAATATGCACCCGTCCGGCTCCCAGCCGATGGGTGGGGTCTGTCAGTCCCAATAGATCTATCCACATTTCTCCCGTTATGCTATCCAGCATATTCATGGTTTCCCCGGGACTTTACGTATCGTATAGCACAAATGAATTTAACACTAGTATAACATGATAATTTATGAAATATGTATAAGCATGTGTCTCCCCCGAAATGTAAAAACGTAATGTGGGGCCGTGAAACTTACCTGATACTGCTTCCCTCTAAGATAAGTAAACCTGCTCAATAGACGACACCAAATACCGGTGACCTATCATGACGAGCGTATAAGGTGTTAGACTAACAACCCGTAGGTTGATTAGTCCCCAACAGTCCAGACCATAACCGTGTACATTTGAAATGATGCTTAAATGTTTAACCGACCACACCAGACAAAACACGACATCCCATTGGTGACCCGACATCCCACGTGTTAGCCGAAAACAAGATACCATGCAACATATGCAATTAAACACTTAACACGCGCAAGAGATCACCTAGTCTAGCATAACGCTCAATTAACACATAAATAAGTCCGAACACGTGTTACCAAGTCATTGGACATGTCACGATGTTCCTAACATGTTCCTAGGTGTCAATCCGTGTTTCGGGATGTTAAAATATACATATAGCAGCAGTATACGCGATTAGGAATCAAACATGCAATTAGGAAAAGTCAACTGGTGATTAGGAGAGTCAAACTAGCGAGTAGCATTGTAATTGCCAGACAAAATGGCGATTGGGCTCCCAATCGCCTATAGTTCATGCGATTGGGGGCCAATCGCCTTTAATACAGGCAATTAGGAACCCCTAATCGCCCTTACTGTTCTGTTCCGCCTTTTTGCGCGTTTAACCCTCCAAATCAGATCCGAAACATGTGGAAACACCCAATATCAAACCCAAAACATTAACCCAACTATTTCAAGCAAAAACCCCTAATTTATCATCACCCTAGCCGTCCCGAATGCATGTGTTTTCCCAAAATAGCATAATTATCATGTAAACATCACATCCTAATGCAAAACATACCCTAAATAGCATATATCCAGATTTCATCACATAATGATGTTGTCCGACAATATCCTATTGTTCTAGCATCATCCTAGAGTAAACCCTAACCTCAAACAATCAACAAAACACAACATATCATCATCAATCCTCCATAATCATTCAAACGGGTCAAAACGCCTAATATCAATATTACACATCTATGAACCTTCAAACTCCTTGGTTATCATCATATTAACTCATTTAGATCAGAAACATAATAATAATAATACAAGAACAATCATGTTTAAACGATAAAAATCCTATCTTGCATGAATACATCACATATAACAAGTATAGAGGTTTGGGTTTGTTTAGAAACTGATTTTAATGAGTTTTCAAAGACACAAATGTTTAGAAATCAGGTCTGGACCTTTAGGGATCAAAACAATATCATTTCAAAGGTTTGGGATGAAGAACACGCCTTGAAATTGTGAGATTATGAGGTGTAAAGCTTGGAAATGTGATTTCTTGCTCAAAAACGTGTTGCAGGGGTTGGATAAGGTGTGGGGTGGCTTTGGGGTGTATTTGGGTTTCACAAATGATGTTTTAAAACATAAGGGTGGTATTTATAGGCATTTTTAGTCGTCACATGCAGATCAGGCGAGTACACAGCTGTTACAGGCGATTAGGGCCTCTAATCGCTAGTAGTTACTAGCGAGTAGCCCCTAATCGCCCCTAATTCCTTCTACTCGCCCCTCATACTGGCGATTAGGCTATCCCAGATGGCCTAATCGCATATAGCCTATGTATCCGGGTTTTTGGCGCGTTAAACCCTATTTTAACATATATAAACACATTTTCACATACCGACAAGTCATATAATGATTATAAGTACATAATGCACGATAACTAACACGTTCCCATCCGATCACCAATTCCTAGGACGCAAGACTTGCGTGTGTGCAATAAGCCCGGCGATTCTACAAGTAGCCAATCCTCGTACACATGGTTGTGGACCGACACCCAATGATCCCTCGGACCATTGTAACGACTCCCGATGATTCCCGAATCATCGACACAACTCAACCGACCCGGTCAAGTATGATATTAAGTAGTTGTTTTCGATGTTTTCGTTGAGGTAGACTCGTATGTATGCAAAGTATGAAACGTATGTATGTAGAGTACGAAACGTATGTATGTAAAGTATGAAAAGTATTAACCTGGATATGTCGGGTGTCACATCATCCCCCAGTTGAAAGAATTTTCGTCCCGAAAATTAAATGAAGTCCGGAGATGAAGAGACGAAAGAAAGAAAGAAAAGAAAATTTTTCCCGTTGTTACATCATCCCCCAGTTGAAAGAAATCTCGACCCAAGATTCATTTAGTTTTGGAAGCAACATAGTTCGATTCAAAAGCACGCTTAGGAAATAGATGAGGTTACTTGGCCTTCATCTAATCTTCCCGTTCCCACGTGAACTTCGGTCCACGATTTGAATTCCAACGAACCTTGACGATGCGGATTTTACTCCGACGAATGCTACGAATCTTATAATCAAGAATTTCAACCGGTTCCTCCACAATACGTAAACGATCATCAACTTTGATTTCTTCGAGAGGAACTACGAGAGATTCGTCAGCCAAGCACTTCTTAAGATTCGAGACATGGAAGACATTATGCACGCTACTAAGCTCGGCTGGTAAGTCAAGTCTGTATGCCACCGGACCAATACGTTCCAGGATTGGGAACGGTCCGACATAACGAGGGTTAAGTTTGCCGCGTTTCCCGAAGCGTATACCTTCCATGGAGATACCTTCAATAAGACCCTGTCGCCGACCTGAAACTCCAAAGGTTTGCGACGACGATCGGCGTAGCTCTTTTGGCGATCACGAGCTGCCGCCATACGATTCCGAATTTGTACGATCTTTTTGGAAGTTTCGTACACCATTCTGGACCAGTGAGTTGGCTCTCACCCACCTTGGCCCAACAAAGAGGAGACTGGCACTTCCGTCCATACAGAGCCTCGAACGGTGCCGCCTTGATGCTAGAGCGGTAACTATTGTTGTAAGAGAACTCTACTAGCGGCAGGTGAATCTCCCAACTTTTACCGAAATCGATGACACATGCATGAAGCATGTCTTCAAGCGTTTGAATCGTCCGCTCACTCTGGCCATCGGTTTGCGGATGATATGCGGTGCTCATGTCCAGTTTAGTACCTAACGCTTTATGCAATTGCTTCCAGAAACGGGAAGCGAAACGGGAATCATGATCAGAGATGATAGAGACGGGCACCCCGTGCTTGGAAACCACTTCCTTAAGATAGATACCAGACAACCGCTCTAAACTGTCGGTTTCCTTAATAGCGAGGAAATGTGCGGACTTTGTCAACCGGTCGACAATCACCCAGATCATGTCACAACCACTGGGCGAATTCGGAAGCTTGGTCACAAAATCCATTGTAATCCGTTCCCATTTCCATTCTGGAATTTCTGGTTGCTGTAGAAGACCAGACGGCTTCTGGTACTCCACCTTGACCTTAGCACAGGTCAGACACTTGCTGACATACGAAGCTATGTCAGCCTTCATGTTGGGCCACCAATAGAGTATCTTTAGATCCTGATACATCTTATCGGAACCCGGATGAATAGTATACCGGGATTTGTGAGCTTCGTCCATGACGATCTCCCGCAAACCCCCAAATAAAGGAACCCAAACTCGTTCGGCAAAATAATGCAGGCCATCAGACCTGAGCTCGAGGTGCTTATCGGCACCGTGCATGGTTTCAGCTTTAAGGTTTTCCTCCTTCAAAGCTTCCAATTGTGCAGAACGGATTTGGTCAGGCAATGAAGAATGAATAGTGAGATGTAAGGCTCGAACACGACGAGGTTTCACAGATTCCTTCCTGCTCAAGGCGTCCGCCACAACGTTCGCCTTGCCAGGATGGTACTTGATAGCACAGTCATAATCGTTCAGGAGTTCAACCCAGCGACGCTGCCGCATGTTTAACACCTTCTGGTCGAAAATATGATGGAGATTCTTGTGATCGGTGTATACTTCACATTTGGTACCGTACAAGTAATGTCTCCAGATTTTCAACGCAAAGATCACCGCACCCAACTCCAAATCATGAGTAGTGTAGTTCTTCTCATGAACTTTAAGTTAAAGAGAAGCATAGGCAATAGGCTTCCCGCGTTGCATTAACACACAACCGAGACCACGAATAGAGGCGTCACAGTACACAACGAAATTATCCGTACCCTCAAGTAAGGATAAGATAGGTGCAGAACAAAGTTTGAGCTTCAGCATCTGAAATGCTGATTCCTGCGGTTCACCCCAGTCAAACTTTCGGTCCTTGTGGGTAAGAGTGGTGAGGGGTTGAGCGATCTTCGAAAATCCCTCAATGAAACGACGATAGTAACCTGCAAGACCTAGGAATTGCCGTACTTAAGATGGTGTCTTTGGTGCTTCGCAGTCTTTAATAGCTTCGATCTTAGCCGGATCGACATGAATTCCCAATTCATTAACCACATGTCCTAGGAATTGAACTTCACGTAACCAGAAATCACACTTTGAGAACTTAGCATACAACTGCTCCCGTCTCAAAAGTTCTAAGACCAACCGTAAGTGTTCCTCATGATCCGTCTCGTTCTTGGAATAAACCAGAATGTCGTCAATAAACACGATGACGAATTTATCAAGATAGGGCTTGCAAACGCGGTTCATCAAGTCCATGAAAACAGCAGGTGTATTCGTGAGACCGAAGGGCATGACCAGGAACTCGAAGTGGCCATAACGTGTACGAAAGGCGGTCTTTGGAATGTCAGCTTCTTGCATCCGCAATTGATGATATCCAGACCTCAGATCTATCTTAGAATAAAAACTGGAGCCTTGGAGCTGATCGAATAAATCGTTAATATGGGGAAGTGGGTAACGATTCTTGATGGTTACCTTGTTCAGTTCCCGGTAGTCAATACACAAACGAAGGCTCCCATCTTTCTTTTTGACAAATAAGATAGGAGCTCCCCACGGGGATGAACTAGGCTGAATGAATCCCTTTTCCAACAACTCATGTAGTTGATTAGATAATTCCTGCATCTCGGGAGGTGCAAGGCGGTAAGGAGCTCGGGCGATAGGTGCAGCACCGGGCGCAAGATCAATGTTAAATTCAACCTAACGGTGAGGTGGAAGACCAGGAAAATCGTCGGGAAATACGTCGGGAAAATCACGAACAACAGGGATGTCCTCAATCCTCTTCTCATTGTCAGATGAGACCGAAACAAGAGCTAAGATAGCAGAATACCCTTTACATAAATACTTATACGCTTTCATACATGAAATGATGCTCAAAGGAACACCACTTTTCTCGCCATGAACCAAAAGAATCTCTCCATCCGGGAGAGGAAGGCGAATGATTTTATCAAAACAAACGATTTTCGCACGATATAAAGACAACCAATCCATACCCACAACAACGTTGAAGCTACCCAAGGACACCGGCATGAGGTCAATAGGAAAAGATAACCCAGAAAGTTCCAATTGGCATCCCTTAAGAATATGAGTTGCCTCAATATTCTTACCATCAGCCAATTCAATTAAGTACTTAACCTCCAAAGGCGTCGGTACTATGTCTAACAGTTGGCTAAACTCAACAGATATAAAACTCTTGTCGGCACCCGAATCAAATAAAACGGAGGCATAATGATCATTAAGAAGAAACGTACCAGTAACAGTATCCGGATCCTGACGGGCCTCGCCCGACCCAATGACGAAGGCGCGCGCGTTTCTGCCGCAACCCCCATTACCCCTGTCATTCCTCCCAGCATTCCCCTGCTTCAGTTTGGGGCAATCCTTCTTAAAGTGCCCTGTTCCCCCACAGTTGTAGCATCCCTGATTACCCTTAGGTGCAACAGTGGTAGTAGTAGCAGTAGTAGGGGCAACCACCTGTTGCTGAGTCTGAAGATTCACCCGGCAGTTCTAGGCCTGATGCCCGTTCCTCTTACAACGGGTACAATAACTACAATTTCCCCCATGATGATACCCACAACGATCACACATAGGCAGTCTACCAGTATACCCACCCTGCCTCTGTCCAGAAGACGAACCTGTAGTCTCAAACTTCCTCGGCTGCTGCTGCTACTAAGGCTGAACTGTACCCTTACCCGCGCTCTCCCATTTCCTCTTGTTGCCATCAGAGGTCTTCACCACAGTACCCTTAGGAGGCAAAACACCCTCCTGAACCTTCTGTTTGGTTATCCTATGAACCAACCGAATGGTATCCCGAAGTGTAGTAGCATCATTCGCGGTCACCAACCCGCGAATCTCAGGAACCAACTCACTAATGTAGAACTCAATAGCCTTATACTTAGGAGTCACAGAATCCGGGCACAAAAGTGCCAACTCATGATAACGAGTGGTATACTCCTCAACCTCAGATCCCACCATCTGATGATTCCACAGCTCATGCTCCAAACTCTTAATCTCATCCCTGGGACAATACTCCATCTTCAAACGAAACACAAACTCGGTCCATGGCAACGCATGGGCCTCAAGTAAACCAATAGTCTGCACAGTCGAATTCCACCAGGTCAAGGCACGTCCCTCGAATGTCCCTGAAGCATACTTCACACGAAATTCCTCTGGTCAGTTACACATGGAGAAAGCGGACTCAACCTTCTCCAACCAACGAAGTAGTCCCACAGCTCCTTCAGTCCCACTGAACTTATGGGGCTTGCAGTCCTGGAACATCTTGTAAGTACAGTGGACTGGAGGAGGTGGAGGTGGTGGAGGATGAAAAGCATTCCCTGTTACAACAAGCAACATGGGTCAGGAAACGAACACAACACGACAAAGATAAGGAATGAGGTGGAGGTGGTGGAGGATAAAAGCATTCCCTGTTACAACCTGCTCAAGGCGGCCTGCTGCGCAGCAATAGCAGCTACCACGTGCTCCTGAATCAGATTATTCAGCTCAGCCTGAGTCATGCTGATGTTACCACGACCCCCATTGCGTCCACCGCCATTCCGACCACCAACGCGACCACCAACTCGACCACCACGACGTCCTGCCATCTTCTGTCAAAACCAAAGACAAGACATCAGATTCCAGAACAGATAACAAGAAATCATAAGTAACAAGGTCAACCAGAGAACTGGATTCCATCATGATTATCGGATCAAACACAAAGTCCACCAGGATTTCCATGCATTTCAACTTATTATTTCGTGTGCACCCGAAATGATAAGTCGCTCTACATGGTCCCCGAGGCGTGCTCCTAGCTTGACTTTCAAACCACAAGGCACCCACGTTCTAGAATAGATAAGAACTTCTACGTGATAAAACACCCAAGATATAAAATAGAAAGTACGAGTGTGGGATAATGTGTGCGAGCAAGTGTGTCCATTGGAGTATAGAAAGGGGAGATGTCCGAATCTTGGACAAATCTCCGAAGGATGCCGAAGCCACTCCAATGTACGCCACTGCCGTGCAAGGATAGTAAGCCTCCTCCTCTTCAGCATAAAGATGAAGAATAGGATAGGAAATAAGAGTAATAGATAGATGATGTAAGCATAAATGATAATAACGAATGTAATACTAATACCCCGGCAATTCCCCATATGATATGACTTATATGAATGTGACCGTCTAGTGTGTGCGACTCGGCTATAGACTTGACTCAACATGCAGTCTTAGTTCACTATAACCATTGTCTCTGATACCAATCTGTCACACCCTCAAATTCCACGTGCGGGGTTTTACCGCGAGGCGCGTGACAAACCAGGATCTAAGTCAACGGTCACAATAAACGACACTATATGATACGTAAAAATGACATAAGCAAACCATTAAGTTTTCATAAATGATCCATCGCTGCGGAAGCGTAAAACTTTATTACAACACGAAAGCAAAAGTACGAAAGTCTGAAAAAGCTAAATAAGATGCATATGAATCCTAGACGCCGTGCGACTCCGTGCGCCTATGATATGCTGCTACCTCAACAACCTGAGACAAACATGCTAAAAACGTCAGCAAATAATGCCGGTGAGTTCACAGGTTTTATATTAAACGTTTAAGTAATAAAAGCCATCATGTTATCACTATGTTAGAAATGATAGCGTTAGCTAGACGCATGAATAATACTACTACGACCGGAAACCATTACAGACAACGATATATGATTTTGCCCGAAACAATTATGCTTATGACCGAGACAATATGCACCCGCCCGGCTCCCAGCCGACGGGTGGGGTCTGTCAGTCCCAATAGATCTATCCACATTTCCCCCGTTATGCTATCCAGCATATTCATGGTTGTAACACCCCGCCCCTCTCATCACCAATATTGTCCGCTTTGCTCATCCAGAGCTCACGGATTTGTTTTTGGTTGCCCAAGTGGAGACTTCCCAGGAGGTCACCCATCCTGAAATTTCTCTCACCTGAGCACGCTTAACTGTGGAGTTCTCCTCTCATCCACTAACATTAAGCCCCAAAACGCGTTGGTGATTTAAGAGGCAAGACATTACTTATGAACCAAGGATCTCTCCTGGCCACGGCCGATGTGGGATTTTCCTGGGGTGTCACATTCACCCCCCGTTAGAGTCTCATCGTCCCTGATGAGGTTAGAGTCTCATCGTCCTTGATGAGGTATGCACCCACCATCCGAACGGCACAGGAGTGGCTCTGATACCATCTGTAACACCCCGCCCCTCTCATCACCAATATTGCCCGCTTTGCTCATCCAGAGCTCACGGATTTGTTTTTGGTTGCCCAAGTGGAGACTTCCCAGGAGGTCACCCATCCTGAAATTTCTCTCACCTGAGCACGCTTAACTGTGGAGTTCTCCTCTCATCCACTAACATTAAGCCCCAAAACGCGTTGGTGATTTAAGAGGCAAGACATTACTTATGAACCAAGGATCTCTCCTGGCCACGGCCGATGTGGGATTTTCCTGGGGTGTCACAATGGTTTCCCGGGACTTTACGTATCGTATAGCACAAATGAATTTAACACTAGTATAACATGATAATTTATGAAATATGTATAACCATGTGTCTCCCCCGAAATGTAAAAACGTAATGTGGTGCCGTGAAACTCACCTGATACTGCTTCCCTCTAAGATAAGTAAACCTGCTCAATAGACGGCACCAAATACCGGTGACCTATCATGACGAGCGTATAAGGTGTTAGACTAACACGTTCCCATCCGATCACCAATTCCCGGGACTCAAGACTTGCGTGTGTGCAATAAGCACGGCGATTCTACAAGTCGCCAATCCTTGTACACATGGTTGTGGACCGACACCCAATGATCCCTTGGACCATTGTAACGACTCCCGATGATTCCCGAATCATCGACACGACTCAACCGACCCGGTCAAGTATGATATTAAGTAGTTGTTTTCGATGTTTTCGTTGAGGTAGACTCATATGTATGCAAAGTATGAAACGTATGTATGTAGAGTACGAAACGTATTTATGTAAAGTATGAAAAGTATTAACCTGGATATGCCGGGTGTCACAAAAAATCCTAGAATCGTCACTGAGTATAGATAATTAATATGGATGAGAAATTTGATGATCATGCTTTACTTTCTCGAATTGAACTTTTGGTCCATAAGCTAATTGAAAAGAGAAACGAATTTAGGTTTTGTGATTTTGATTTATAGAGCGTGGTGAACTGCATAATGATATTGAGTATATTTTTATGAAACAGAATGAACCCAATTATGGTGTTGCTACCAGGATCATGTAAGAGGTGTGATATTGAAGTTTCTCACAAGTATCGAGTTTCTTTATAACTACTTCAATTTTGAGGTTATGGTCACGGTATGTTAAGTACTTTGTAATTTAATTTCTTTGCTTTTTGAGTAAAAAACGTAAGTACCCACGACAACGTGCGGATATTCCTACTTAATATATAATTAAAATAAAAAATGACCATAGGTCCATAGCTTAATGGATGACCTAGACGTGTACTTTATAAACTAAACTTTATTGGCTTAAGTACTTGTAGATATTTTAAATTATTTTAATTAATTCCTTATCATTCCTTATCTTCAACTCTCATGGAGTCATGGTTAGAAATAACTTTTAAAAATTAAACGAGTAATAAGAAAACAATTCCCAAGTGTGTATTATATAGAAAAAAAAACCTCAAAAAACACTTTCTTTAACTTTCCACTTTTAGGATAACACACATAAAAAGGAAATTAAACGAGTCCACTATATGTGAAAATAAGTTTGCCACGTTTTAGATAACCCTGCAAGTTTTATCCTTTCCAACTATTTGGTCGTGTTGTTCGTTGTATGCTTCATCATGTCTCTCTAATGCGTGGCAGAATATATATACACATAAGTGATGAAGACAACTCAAAGGGTGTGTTGGACTCATTCCTTTTGCTTCTTTTCTAAAATCAATTTAAATTTTGTTCTATAATCAATAACATATTTTATAATATCCATATCTATTGGGCATATTGGTATATAAGAGTTAAGATATGGTGTTTTAATGTTTTCTTATATCTTGTATTAGTCACACATGTATTATTTATGAACATAAAACTTATAATGTATCTCTATATACTATATTATAAGATACATGTATTCGGAAACCTTTCATAGTAAAGTTACCGAGAAGTAGGTCATTACCTTGCCGCTAATGAGGCAAGGTAATGACAACATAAGTATAAAAGACAAGTAAGCTTTGGATCAAACAATGTTAGTCACAATTCAATACGTTAAGAAGTAGAAGTGGTAGACACTATGACCTCTTTCTAATATTGCTACAATTAAATATATGTGCAAGTAGAATGTGACAAGCACTAAAACTTAGACAAACATCTCTATCACTTTAGAGAGTTTGTAATTGATATTTCTTTTTCTTGTGGATTTTTTACTTAACACACCAAACCACAAGTCCTACCACATCCACATAAAGTGGACGACTCTAAGAAAGAATATTTATTGTAGATAATGTTGCACGTACTAGTTAGCATTGCTTTTGACTAAAGAATATAAATCAAACTTTAAATTGAATTTTGATCAAGGGATATGATGAGGTGGTAAGATGAAACCTTGAAATGCATGGGTATAGGAGTATTTAATTCTTTTGTCTCATGTCCCTTAATGTGTAATCAGATCATGTTTTAAGTAGGAAAGTTGCTATAAGTTGTATATTTTGGCATGTAAATCCTACAATGTACGATTATTAGACCATCACCAATGCAATGCATTTAAGGTGCATTTGTGATATGGATGATGAGTTGGAGGAGGGAGAGATGGTATAAAAGTTCTTGACTAACACTATGTTCCAGAGTTTCATTAAAGGATGGAAGAGAAAGGATTGGGAAGAAAGTGGGGAAAAAATGTGTTCCAAAGTTTTTTGTATGAGGGAAATGGAGAGAATGAGAGGGATAATAAAGAGGTTTTTAGGGTGATTTTTAATCTTTCCAATTTGGAAGGAACCAGAAGGAAAAGAAGAGGAGGAAGATCATTTCTCTTCCATCCTTTAATAAAACTCTGGAACAGAGTGTAAGTGCATGTAGTGCATGCATTTGTGGAGGAAAAAATAAGGTATGTGAGTAGTAGAGTCTTAAATGAAGAAAGAAAAAAAAGAAAGAGTCTAAGTAGTGAAGTGATGTGGCATAAATTCTTACAAGAATTTTCATCATGCATTGGTGATAGTATTATAAAGGCTAAAGATCAGACTAGTGAGGAACAATCAGTTTTGATTTGAGTCGGGAGCAGTGGCGAAGCTTGACCTGAAATTTCGGAGGATCGGAAGTCACCGGGGGTCGAACCCGTATATATCAAAAAATTTCTATACGAATACTATATAATCGGAACTTCTGAGCGAAAATTCGAAGGGTCAGCCGCCCCTTAAAAGTTTTGCCAATGGTCGGGAGGTTTGGTCGGTTTACTTCAAGACCGGAATTGGACCAGTTAGCATGAGAATATATAAGGCAGCTGGTATGGACTGATTTATGAACAATCATACCTAACCCCCCCCCCCCCTTCTCACACACAAAATAACCATCTTGCCCTCTATTCACATACTATTGCACCGACAGTTAGTAATTAATATATATAGTAACGAGTTGTGCTTGCCCGCGCGTTGCGGCAGGATTTTGATTATGAATGTTTTATTATCACTATATAAGATGCAAAAATTTTAAAATTTTATTCAAACCATCTTTCTTTTTTATTTTTTTGCATTATCCCTAACCTACAACAATGCACCTAAATTATTTTACTTCAAAAGACAAAATGTTTTAGGAAATAACCCGAATTTTGGGGTCCTAACTTTGTATGTTATATATTTTTAAGTTTGAAATTACCTTGGTCACAACATACATATTTTAAAATATAAATAAAGTTTTGCATTTATAGACATGATGACCAAATAAATTGTTTAAGTAAAACCTAATTCAACAACAAAAATCTTCAATTTTAGCGTCTTAGATAGTTTAAGAAATATGATTAAATAAACTATTTTTTAAGTAAACTATTTCTTTTTTTTTGTGGCTTTATTTGTTCGGTTGTTTCTTTTAAAATTAGAAGTATTAAAATTTCTATTTTAATAAAAAAAAAATTAAGCACTCATAACACCATATTTTTTCCTTCGATATTTGACTATTCTTTTAACTTGCGATAAATAAAAAACACCGCTCAAACTCTTTTTCTGCAAGGCTATTTGTGATTTTCATTCCAACAAAATATTGTTTTTTTTATGATCGGTTCAAAAGTTTTTCTTTTGATGTTTTATGATTAAACGAAATATTATTTTTTTTTCACAAAACACCGATTTGGTTTTAAACAATATTTATTGAATCAATGAATTTCGGTAATAAGAACAATGCGATTTTCCAATTCAAACGAACCAATCTTCATATTAATCTTCTAAATCAGACCAAGACCAAAGAGGAATCTGCACCCTCAATTCTTATGTACTTATAATAATTGTAGACCAAAAAAGGAATTGAATGAGCGATCTTCTTCGATCAGTAATTGTAATAGGGTATACATAATATGGTATATATGTTTTTATTTGGGATTGACGGCCAATTCTACCAAATTAAAGTCGCGGTCTCGTGGTGGAAAATTCGACTTTTTATGATTCCAATTGTGTAATTATCCGGTGATTTATGAGTGTAGCAGTTATGTGGTAATTGATGTTCCTTTCTAGAGGATGCTACAGGAACAGACGACAGTTCCATAAAAGATGCAACACATAGGTTAGGATTTTACAATAATATGCGCCTCTTCGTTGGTTTTTTGAACTTGTTTGTTATTCAAAGGAACAGTAAATTAGAATCCTTACATGAAAGATGAATCTGGAAAACGTTTGCAAACAATCATAAATTGTGTTGGTGAAAATGAAATGTGGAAAGGACACATGTTGGAGCGGGTTATTAAAATCATATGGATTTGGAAATAAGAAAAAAACCTTGCAAGTCGGATTTAGAGCTTTGTGATATGTATTGTTTTTTATATGTATTGTTTCCAATTTAAATATACATATATATATATATATATAATAATTTGTGAAATGGTGGGAAGTGATGGGGAAGGGTGGTGACTCTTAGAAGTTGCCCAAATTGCTAATTGTAGGAAAAGTGATGACTATTAGAGGAGATTAATGTTGATAATTAATTTGTGAAAAGGTGCCAAGTGATGAAGAAGGGTGGTGACTCTTAGAAGTGACCCAACTAACTAATTTATGAAACGGTGCTAAGTGAATGAGAAGAGTGGTGACTCTTAAAGGTGACTCAATTATAACTAATTTGCAAAAAGGTGCCAAATGATAAGGAAGGGTGGTGACTCTTAGAGGTGACCTAAGTTGCTAATTGTATATATATATAATATGGACTAACTCGTTACCAGTTAATAGTCAAAATGACAAAAGCAAATAACTCACTTATATTAAAGCATACAAATAAAGATCGTTCATATTAACAACTAGTTTATACCCTAGGAGCGTCCCGGTTGAGAAATCTAAGTAAAGTGAATAAAATTAGAAGTATTTAAACTATAAAAATGGCATCTGCCAATATATGATTAATGAATATTATTATTATTATTATTATTATTATTATTATTATTATTTTAAACAAATCTCTGTCATAAGTTATCTATCATATTCTAATATAAAAAAAGGGTAATTGGGTCGGGTATCACCTAATCCCAGGCCCGACCCAAACCCATAATTTTTTTTAAACTAATTTCAAACCTGACACAATACTTGTCGGGTTACAAAAAATAGTCGTTTTTTTCTCCGTTTTTTATGTAGCACTATGGTACTCGTTGGAAAGATAATTAAACGCTCGTTAATTTGGTGTAATTTTTTTCTTTAAAAAATCTCGTATATAAAAGATATTAACATTTAAACGTTATGAGAGAGAAAATAATAAAGTTTTAATATTTACATTTAATAGATTAGGTATTTAATAGATTATGTTAAATCATATTTAAACCATATTTATTCCTTTTTTTTAATTGGTCTAGAGTTGCCACATCACATCCTATGTGGCATCTCTTAAAAGAGAGATTGCATAATATTATGACATGTCATTAAAAATGTTTTGGTTTATTATATATATAGATATAGATATAGATATAGATATAGATATACATAGATATAGATGAGTAGAAATAGCAAAAAAATGGGATAGATACACTACAACAATAATACAAAAAAAAAGAAAATTCATATTTTGAATAACTAGTAATTATCTTTACTGAAATCAAAGTATTCGTTTTAAAATCTAAATAGGTAAACTAAATAATCAGAACAAACTACAACTCTAAAACAAAATGTAAACTAAATATATAATATATATTTAGTTTTACATTTTGTTTTAGAGTTGTTATAGTTTGTTCTGATTATTTAGTTTACCTATTTATATTTTAAAACAAGTACTTTGATTCCAGTAAAGATAATTACTAGTTATTCAAAATATGATCTTAAAGAACATAGATTGAGAGACGTTAACTTCATAAAAGCCTAATGGTCTGTGTTCTTAAAGTTAAAATCGAAACCTTAAGCCCATAAACAAAGCTTTCTAGCTATTGTAATCATGTACGTATCTCCTTTTGTCCTTAAGTAAAAGGGGTACCCTAGCATCACCAATGAAAGAGAAGGGTAAAGACAGAAGCCAAGAGCAACCCTTATGGAGGTGGACTCATGAACAAATAGTAGCCATGAATTGTGACTTTAGCATATATGGTGTGTAGTAAAAGATAGCAACTAAACAGTTTTGTTTGTTTCGGTAATACAAGCAAAACCATCCATGTTACATGCATCTAAATGTGATGCTCCAATAGGCGTTAGACTAGGGTAGCAATGTGGGTGCCCATGACACGTGTCTGACGGCCATTGGTTTGTTCAACTATGTATGTTTGGTTTGGTGTATGATCAATTGATATGCTATATAAAAGATTGATGTGTCTTTATATATCAAATCAGTTGATCTTATATAAAGTGTGGAATAATTGTTCTTTGTATGTATGTTTTTGTTTAGCGCTAGACTATATAGAGTGTTAGAGCTATGTTATTAATCGAGATACGAACCAATAAGAACACTAAAAAGATCAATGTTTTAAGTGTAAGTACATTGTTTTTTAAGGATAATTAACCCTCACCATGTCATTGATGAGTTTAGACTAAATTTCTATTATGATTCATTTGTTGTACGAAATTTAGGTAATGATCGCTAACGCTGAAAAAGAGACAAATATAACGATGTGTATCAAATTTATTATAAAGACATGTATTTGTAGAATGTAGTACCAAACTAGACCAGTTGATAATTACTCTCATTTTATTTGATATATTATTCATATCATACTTGAGGATGATCCAAAGATTGATAAGTCGTATTTAGACTAACTAAAAAGAAGCAAATTTTGTTTTTGAACTGACAAATTTTAACATACACCTAAATACCTAATATACCACTTAACCTTACACTTGAATAAATTATGAATGGATTTCCTTTCAATGATTATCAACGAAATACAAACCTAGCACAACAATTAGAACATGTTGCCTATATATGATATTTTTTTTAATGTATTTTACGGTTTTTTAGAAGATTCTAATCAAGTATCATCAAACTAAAGTGCATTAATCGATAATAAGAAAAACTTTAATTTGAAGTTAGAGAATTTTATCGTTTTCTCATATGTTATACCCTAATATCAACCCACGTATGAATATGGTTACTAGATTATATTTCACTTATGCATTAGAAAATGTTATATGTGTTCACCACATTCTATTGGAACCTCCATCTTTTAGTAAAGGATTGGTACAAACTACAAAGACCACACATTTGAAATCTAGTCCTTATCTTAAAAGTATAAGTTTGAAAAATAATTATAAAATATCATTTTCCCAACAACACAAAGCAAAAAACTTTAAAAATCACTTGTTAAAAGAAAGTGGATATAAAGATCCCTTTGCAATCCATTCTATAACTTGTACCCTACTTGTCTCTCTACACTCGAACCGTAGTACCTTACGGTTGTTCCACTTCAATTGGAGCCTTTTGCTTCAATACGAAACACCATAAATAGCCACAACAATCAATGCCCTACATCAATTTCCACTATAAATCTCAATCTAAACTTGTACTTCATGCATTATACATTTGTAAATTTATAAAAAATTATTCACATATCTAATGCACATGGATGGCAAATGTTACTATAAAAGGCAACCTTTAGTACTCAAATTTATGGAATTTTCCACCAAATCCTAAATCATTCTATGAAACACTCCTTACCTTACAATTTTTGTGCTTTTCATTCCTACCCAACTCAAAATAAGCGTTTTATCGCAAAGAAGCAACACAATTCGTTTCGTGGGTAGCTTCAATAGTATTTGTTTTCAAGAGAAGTTTGTCATTTTTCATCAAGAATGTCCGCGAGTATCATGCTTTCATCCCAACCCAAGAAACCGTTCCATCATAGGAATGGTTCAGATGAGCTTGACGTGTTTGAAGCCGCTGGTTATTTCTCGAGTGTCACTGAAAACCTTAGAGACACCCACAAAAACATCAGTGGCGGATCCAACATTTTTAATAACATTACGCAGAAATATAACATGAGGCCTATCAGAAGAATGAGTCTTGACATGCCAAACCATAGAAGTAATTCCTCTCCCTTCCAAGCTAGATTGATGGAGAATCCTAGCATGATCACCAAAGAGAAGAAGTTCAAGCAACCAAGCTCACCAGGAGGCAAATTGGCTCATTTCTTGAACTCTCTTTTCAACCAAACATCTTCAAAGAAGTCAAAGTCCAAGAAAAAGTCAACAAAGGATGAAGATGAGAGTCCTGGTGGTTGGAAAAGGAAGAGGAGGAGTAGCATGAGCCATTTAAGCAGTGGAAACACCACCACTGCCACAACCATCGCCACTGTCACCGTCAAAACCGCCAACATTATGAGTGATGATAAATCTTCCTTTTCAACCTCATCAAGCTCAGGCTTTAGAACGCCACCTCCTTATCATCTAGCACACACCCCCACAAAGACATCAAGCTACATAGACCCCATAAGCTATGCATATCTAAACCCTACTCCACGTCAAATTACGAAAACACCACTTAATGAAAACCTCAACAAGATTAAAACTTTCAATAAAAAGAGTGATTTTCCTGAGAAAAACTTGAGTTTTCGAAATGGGTATGTTGAGAAAGTAAAGAATTTTGATGAAAAACAAGAAGAACATCATCCATCAAGAGAAGATACAAAAGAATTCAAGAAGTTTAATAATGATGATGAGGGTGCAGACAGTGATTCAAGCTCTGATCTTTTTGAGTTAACAAATTGTGATTTGGGTTATTATTCAAGTGGTTTACCTGTTTATAAAACCACTCATATGAATAGCATCAAGACTCAAGAGAGGTGCACCAATGTCGAGCTAAGTGTGTGATCTCATGTTCAAATTCTACCTATGATCTTTTTGTTCTGGAAACAAAAAGCCTATAGTCGATCGCATAATATATTTATTTACATGTGTAGAGAGATTTTTTTATGTTCGTTATTCAATTTAATTACTCTTGCTATTATTTCCTTGATCTAAGTTATTGGTTTTGATATATTCATGGCTTTATGTGTATTTATTTATATTAGTTTTTAAAAATATGAACAAGATAAAATCAATATACAGTTTTTTTTCTATTAATAATTTAGTTACATGGAGCGTTTGAAACAGGAGTACAAAACAAAGATGTTGAAAACTACGATAACCACATAATACATTAGTATGTGATGCTTTGGATTTGATCTTGTAACCACTACATTCTCTCTTCCAAATGCACTATGTATAAATACGTTATATGACTCATAATTCTCAACATGCTGTTTTTTATTTTAACGACTACTTTCAATTTATGCAACCTTTGGTTGCATCCCCCGCATTAGGAGACCCACCACCCGGTGGGAAGCTTAAGAAGGACCCGGGGGTGCCCTGGATCCCCACCGTTTTTTGGCTGATCAGTAGTGTAAATTTTCCCATTTTTATCTAAAAAATTTGTATATATTAAGTTCAGCCCGACCGATTTGATTTGATATTACGTAAATTTGGGTCTCGTGACTTTCGGCCCCCACCATCTTTAAATTCAAGCTTCGCCACTGCCACCACCCTACTCCGGCCAGTTATGTTGTGTTAACCAGGCCCACACTTGCTTCAGAATCTGGCTGGGCGTTCACAGGAAAAACCACGCAGGTACTCGCGCGAGTGATTAACAGGGAGTGACCGCCACCTATGTGTAAAACCTGTTTGGCTCCAAAAATCGAACCCCAACCAAGGCCGGGTCTTAGTGGCGATTCTTTTAAGGGGCGAGGAGGGGCGGCCGACTCCCCCCAAATTTTCGCTCAGAGGTTCTGATTATATAGTATTCGTCTAGAATTGTTTTGGTATATAAGGTTTCGACCCCCGAAACTGGTTTTCAACCCCCCGAAACTAGTGACTTCCGACCCCCGAAATTTCGGGTCAAAATTCGCCACTGCCAGGTCTGAAACTTATCATCGACTAATATCCACTAGACCAAATGCCAAAGGACAACATGCTGTTACCTCTGAAAACGTACATACATAACATGCTAAAATTAAAATTTGGCGGTCACCAAAAAAAACTTTCAATATATATCTAACATATATGACAATAATATACCGGCATAATTAAAATGAAGCAATGACCAATAAGGAACCTTTTTTCTATTAACGGCAAATATTATCTTACTCTATCAGAGTCTATCTTACGCTAAATATTACAATAAACTTCTTTTACTATGCTTAAATGGTATATAAACATATACCTCTGCCAAGACTAATAAGCTACGTACTTAACATTTGAGTTTGTATTCATTTGTTAATATTATTACTATATATTAGTTTTACAACTCATTTGAATAGTGATTCAAATAAATAGTAAAACTAATATATTTTATTTATATTATTATTTTATTTAAAAACTTTATTATATTATATACTATTAATATATTATATTATATACTATTAATATATTATACCGATACCGACAATACTGATACCGATAATACCGAAACCGAAAATTCATAAATATGGGTACCGATACCGATCCCGAAACTACTCAGTTCGGTATCGGTACGGTATCGGGATCGGGACAGGACAGGATCAGTATTCGGCCTTGTATGCTCATCCCTAATTAATACATTATATGCTATTATTTTATTCAAAACCTTTTATACCGATCCCGACAATACCGATACCGAATGGTACGGTATCGGTTCGGTACCGGTATGGTATCGGTATTTTACCTTAAAATACCGATACCATACCGATCCCGTACCGATACCGATAATACCAAAACTGAAAATCCATAAATATGGGTACCGATACCGATCCCGAAACCACTCGGTTCGGTATCGGTTCGGTACGGTATCGGGATCAGAACGGGACGGGATCGGTATTCAGCCTTGTATGCTCATCCTAATTAATATATTATATACTATTATTTTATTCAAAAACTTTATTATATTACACACTATTAATATATTATATACTATTATTTTATTCATATTATTTTATTAAAAAAATTTATTATATTATATACTATTAATATAAATAACATAATCTTATGTAATTTCGTTACAAATTTCACGTGTTACCTTATGTGTAGATTTCTTTATTTTTTTTAACGTTTACAACCAAAATGGAATCTCGATTGTATAATTCATTGATTGATTAACACATCATCTTTTTTTTTTTTTGAACGGCAAATTTCTTCTCCTTGTGGGACTTGAACCAATGACCTCCCTTTTAGGTGTTCCTAGAAGCTTTGCTTCTACCATTGGGCCACCATCTAAATCTCGATTGTAAAACACGCAACGCGCGTGATTTTATACACCTAGTTAAAATAAAATACCACAGTATATAAACATGTTTATCATTACAAACCAAACAATTAATGCCTTATGTGGTTTGATTAATTATATTGCGTGTTTGGCTTAGAGGAAAGAAAAATTGCAATTGCAAACTTAGTCCAAATATTTTTGGAGTTAATTGTACAAATGACACACGTGATTCGATCATGCAAATATTGCATGTTTGGCTTCCAACAAAGAAAAATTGCACATTTTTCATAGCCTAAGGCCAAACACACAATTTGAATAAACCACATGGTCCATTTGTGCAATTAAGTTACAAATAATTATACTAAGTTTGTAATTTTTCATTTCTAATTGAAGAGCATGCAATATGATCAAACACCATTGATAAAATGTGCAATTAATGTTAGAAATCGGTACACACATGAATTAAGTCAAAACGTGTTTCTTATTATTTGATTGTGATATATGACTAACAAAACTTCCATCTATTTATAAGCCTTTATTCCTTGTCCACCAAGGAACTATAATAATCTAGAAACTTCTTTTGACTTAAACTAGGAAATTTATCTCTAAAACCTAGTTTACAAGATTGACAACTAAGTCCTTCTAGTTACCAAAACCTTGCATTACAAGATTAATTTATCATTCACCCCTAATCTTGTAACACCAACGAGTCCTTTCATCTCATTGAACTTCAAACGTGGCAACGCTTTAGTAAGAATATCGGCCCTTTGTAAATTCCCACTTATGTGCTCCACTTGAATTTGTTCTCGCCCAATACATTCTCTTATGAAGTGGGTACCGGGTATGAATATGCCTGCTCTTACCAAAGAACACCGGGTTCTTCATTAATTCTATCGCAGATGAATTATCAACTTTCAGAGTCACCTTTTTCTCCTTTTCACCCGTCACTTCCGATATTAAACCTCTAAGCCATAATGCTTGACAAGCCGCTTCCATTGCTGCCATGAACTCTGAATCACAAGACGATAATGCAACCGTCCCTTGTTTCTGAGAAACCCAAGTTATCGGTGCATCGTTATACTAAAACACTACTCCTGTTGTGCTTCTACCATCGTCTATATCCATCGCATAGCTGCTATCGCTGAAACCAAGCAACACTCGGCTTCCACCCTTCCGATACATAATGTCGAGATCAATGCTTCCTTTCACGTACCTCAACACTTGTTTTATAGCTTGCGCATGAGTTTTAGTAGGCCTCTGCATAAAGCGACTCACATATCCGACCGAAAAATTGAGATCCGGTCGTGTGTGAGTTCTTAGACTCCCAATCAGTCGTCTATACTCGGTAGGGTTGACCTTCGCGCCTTCATCATTCTTTGATAACTTCAGACCTGGATCAAGCGGAAATTGAGTCGCATTGCTCTCCCACATTCCAAACTGTTTGAGAATTTTGGTCGCATGTCCAGTTTGCTTGAGTGAAATTCCTTTGTCCCTTTGCTCAACTTTAATTCCGAGATAATAGTGCAACCTTCCAAGATCACTCATTTCGAACTTTGTTTCCATTTGCCTTTTGAACGAACTAATATCTTCATTGGACGATCCGGTGATAATTAAGTCATCAACATACGTGCCGACAATCAACAAGCGTTGGTTCACATTCCTTCGGTACACCGCTTGTTCCCTTTTACACCGCGCAAATCCAAGTTCTTTCAACGCCAAATCAAGTTTGATGTTCCATGCTCTTGGCGCTTGACGCAATCCATACAAAGCTTTAACAAGCTTGTAAACGTGATTCTCTCGACCCTTCTTCACAAATCCTTCTGGTTGAGTTACGTAAACTTCCTCTTTCAACTCATCGTGCAAGAATGTCGATTTTACGTCAAGATGATGCACTTCCCATCCCGAGTTCGCGGCCAAGGCTAGTAGGAACCTAATGGTTTCGATCCTAGCAACCAGCGCAAACACTTCTTCTTAATCAATCCCATACCTTTGTACATATCCTTTTGCTACCAGGCGGGCCTTGTATTTCGAAATCTTTCCTTGCGCGTCTTTCTTTACCTTGAACACCCACTTTACCCCGATGGGTTTTATCTTCGGTGGCGGCTCTACCAGCTTCCAAGTATTGTTCTTCTCAATTGAACTTATTTCTTCCTCCATAGCTTTTATCCAATGCTTCTCTTTTATCGCTTCTTGAAAAACAATTGGCTCATCGTCAACAGAGGATATTAACAATTGATCATCTCCATTCAATTGATGCGTTAATCTTGGTATTTCTTTGACCTCAAAATCCGCAAATTTCTTCGAAATGGTTGAGGTTCGATTTGACCTTCTTAGCTCAGAAACCCCTGCGGACTGCGCGTTCAGATCCGCGCGTGATGCGCGAGATTCTCCTTCTTCGTTTGCCTGCGCTGACGTTGCATGCACTGACGTTGCGCCCTCGTCAAACATTCTTGGTGTGAAATCACCTCTGTGCGCAAAGTTATCTGTATGCGCAAAGTCTTTCGCGTGCGCGTTATCGCCTGTAGGTTACGCAGACGCTTCAGACTCGTGCACGTCTTCTTCTGTGGGTTGCGCTGGCGCTTCAGACTCAGTGACAAAGTCTGTCCGTGCGCTCTCTTCGGTATTAGTGCGGGACACGTAATCCTTCCAATCATACTCTTCCGTCTCTTTGAAATTTACGTCCCCATCTTAAACTATGTGTACCTGTCCATTGCTTGGGTCAAACATCCGATGCGTATTCTCTCCTGTTTCCGGCTGAGAACCCATGTACACCATTAGCAAGCTTCTATCATCCAACTTCTTCTGTCCTGGTTTTAAGATTTTAACAAACCCTACACACCCGAACACTTTAATATATGAAAGATCCGGTTTCCTTCCCTTGATCTTTTCATAGGGTGTCAAGTCTTGCAGCGCCTTCGTTGGAGAGCGATTCAACAAATAAACTGAGCGCATGATTTCTTCTCCCCAAAAGACTTGTGGTACGGACATGGCCTTTAGGATGCTTCGAGTAGTACCGATTATTGTGCGATTCCGTCTTTCAACTACCCCGTTTTGTTGAGGGGTATAGGGAGCCATGTATTGCCTTGCAATTCCTCTTTCTTTGCAGAAATATCCTAGTGCATGCGATGTGAACTCTCCTCCATTATCGGTTCTCAAGGTTTTTAGGCTTGTCCCAAGTTTCCTCTCCACTCCTTTGATGAACTCGATTAGAATTCCAGGAACTTGGTCTTTGGTTTTCACCATGTAAGCCCACATAAACCTGCTGTAATCATCTACAATCAGTAGCATGTACTGATTTCCTGCTTGAGTCATTGGTGAGATGGCTCCGCATAGATCGGCATAGAGTAGCTCAAGCGGCTTTGACGCGCGATACTTGACTTTCTTTGGAAAAGCTCCCCTTGTTTGCTTTCCTATCACACATGCGTCACATATTGCGAATGGTCTCTTGATGAATGGTAGCCCAATCGAGATTTTTGATAGCGTCCTCAGCGCATCAAAATTAAGATGACCGAGTCTGGCATGCCAAAGCCAACACTCGTCATGCATGTTAACCTGTAAACAGACTGGCGCAACAACTTTTAGGTTAATCTTATAAACACAATTAGTTGAACGAGGTACCTTCATTAAAATTGATCCGCTTGGTTCAAACATCCACAATATGCCATGCTCGATCGTTATTTTGTGTCCTGACTTGTCCATTTGCCCAACATTGATTATGTTATTCTTCAGCGTAGGTATATAGTAAACATCCTTCAAGATCCGCTACTTACCCGACTTGCCTTCTAGGATAATTGTGATGTGGCCTCTTATCTCCACGCATGAACCATCTCCAAACCGAACCTTACCTTTTATCCGGTTGTCTAAACTCGAAAACCAATCCTTGTTTCCCGTCATATGATTGCTCGCCACGTTATCGAGAAACCAAGTGTTGTTTTCTCGCGGACTCTCATCATACTTCTTCAAGTCAACTCGGTCTTCATTCAAGTACACTCCTTCATGGGTTGCCATATAAAGCACCGGTCCGTCGTCAAGGGTGAGGTTATTCTCTTCGGTTTTGTTTCGGGTGGGGCAATCGCTTGAAAAGTGGCCCAACTCGTCACATCGGAAACACTTAAGTTTCGAATGATCCTTTGTTGTCTTCTTAGTGGTTTCCTTCTCCCTTACGTGACCCGAACCTCTGCCTCGACCTCTTCCTTTACCCCTTTGTGAAGATGAACCTTCGGCTGACGCTCCTCTTCCGCGGTCGAAGCTCTTTCCCTGCTTCTTCTTGGCCTCCCACTCCTCGTACGTAAGAAGAAGATGTTCATGCTTCGTGGTTTGATTATCTTCGGACCCTATCCTCTCTTTGTAGGCCTTAAGACGTCCAACCACGTCGTCAAACGTGACTGTTTTAAGATCGATCACTTGCTCAAGTGACGCGATACTTGCAATTTTGCATGAGAATTCGTCCATCGTACCGGTCTCTTTCATCTTTAGGTTTTCGAATTCGGACATCAAGGTTTGAAGCTGCACCTCCTTCACCCGCCCGGCTCCTTGGTGCCGGTTTTTAATTGCTTCCCACATCTCCTTGGCCGTAGTCAGGTTTCCGATCTGGAGCACCAAATCTTCGGGTATTCCTTGGAATAGAAGTGCTATCGCAATGTTGTTTTTCTTTGCGTTAGCAGCTGTCCCTGGTTCTATCATCTCCCAAACACTGTTAACGTTCAGGATTACCTTCATCTTCATCGCCCAAACCGTATAGATCACCGGAGTTAACAGTGGGATTTGGAGAGATGTCGTGTTGTGGTCTTTGGCTGTAACGATCTGTCGATTAGCATCGTCTCCCATTGTAAACGACTTATGCACGACACGTCTTCTTCTGCCGCAGCCTACTTCCGATCAGACTAAACCCGTCGCTAAGATCCTTCCGATCGCAGATCACTTTTGTCGATCGGTTCTTGTCTAGCCGGACTTGCTAATTGTTATCGAACGTATTGTTACCCAACCCTAAGCTCTGATACCAATTGTTAGAAATCGGTACCAAAGACACACACCAATTAAGCCAAAACTTGTTTCTTATTATTTGATTGTGATATATGACTTACAAAACTTCCATCTATTTATAAGCCTTTATTTCTTGTCCACCAAGGAACTATAATAATCTAGAAACTTCTTTTAACTTAAACTAGGAAATCTATCTCTAAAACCTAGTTTACAAGATTGACAACTAAGTCCTTCTAGTTACCAAACCTTGCATTACAAGATTAATTTATCAATTAACTCTTACAAACATGGTTTAGAAGTATAACTATTTTTTTTTTTTTTTAAAGGATCCATGAGATTTAAACCTCACACCACTTAGAAAAGTAAAGTCTTATCCAACACCATGATACATTTAGTCCAAAGGCCCTTTGGTAAGAAGTATGGGATAATTGCACAAATAAACATTTGACCAAAGTCATTTGCAAAAATAAACATAGTATGCGTCTAAACAACAGGGACGAGACACTCTTTGCGTCTAAACAACAAGGACGAGACGCGTGTAAAGCCTTCAGACGCCTTAATTTTTAAGGTCCCTGCGTCTAATCTTTAGACGCAAAAAAGGATCGCGTCTAAAGAACAGACTCTTAAAATTATCCCAAGAAGTATACTACTTAGAGGTCTTCTTTTTTCGAATAAGAGTGAAAAATATAAAATTTCAAATCAAACCAAGTTTGGATAACGAATTCTAGTTTTTTTTTTTTTAAACTTTAAATTACAATATTTTATAAATTCCACAATGTGTTTCATGGGTTCACCTTTTATCAAACGTTGAGAGTTATGTGTTTAAGAAGAAGATCAATGACTCGTCAATTAGATTCCCTTAGATGTTTAAGTTAAAAAATGATTAATAACTAGGTATTTAACCTGTCGCGCGTTGCGGCGGCGTCAATCAATTAGTTGCGGCAGTGGTAATATGATTTACATCAAAATTATCAATCTGCACACAAAATAACCAAAACATATACAAACTAAAACGATAAATTCTGACCAGAATAAAATTGAGCGTTATACCGATTTCATTCTACCCTGTGATATTTTAGACGATGCATAGCTAAAGATCAGCAAATTACAATTTTATCAAAAAGCTCTCCCCCTGTGATAAACTCTAGTACAATGAATATCTTGGTCTTGCTCCCCATAACCTGAAGAATGTGAAAACAGTTAAAAGGGAAACAAAAATTAATACTTAAATATTAAAGTAACAATCAGCAGAAGTTCTGTGTTATTTACACAACGGCCTTGTGTAAGCGAACCACATTTGGATGCTTTATCAGCTTCATAGTTGCCACTTCCATTTTTATCTGCATCATCAATATGAAACATTAGTAAGGAACTAAAAGAGGTAAATTTGATTGATGGGAATGTCAGTGGTGTAAATATTTCACTCTGCATAGTCGTATACGCAAAAATTTTGAAAGTTGATGTAACACCCTAAACCAATTTACAGAAAAACGTGCAGCGGAAATACCAACCGAAAAATTTATTTCTTTTAAAAACAACCTTGGATGTTTATAACCCAAATCTACTAAGCATTTTAGGTATTACATCTTTTAAATATGTTCTATCACATTAAACATGACCCATCTATATCACATTATAGGGTCGTGTCCTCGTACAATCCGCCTCCTTGCTCGATCTCCATCCTTCCTTACTCTATTAGGTAGACAAGACAACCTGCGATCACCAAATAACCGTTTCGTTAGTTCACTTAGTGACTTAATACACACTACTCAAAATGCGGAGATATATCCATAGATGCTCCATGATCTCGTTCCAACGCCTTTTTGGAAGTTCGGGTGTGGTACCCCGAGCTGATCCTATAAGTCTCATGCATTCACACTTACATACCTGCATCTTCCTTACCATTCACATAACAAGGTTAATAATCCCACAATTCATACAAATACACAATTCCCTCAATACCCCACAATACATACAAGCATACAATTCCCTCATATAACCTACTTTACATACAAGCATACAATTCCCTCATGTAACTTACTTTACATACAAGCATACAATTCCCTCGTATAACCCCACAATACGTACGAGCATACAATTCCCTCATATAACCTACTTTACCCATCATGTTACTCTTTCTTCGCCAATCTCTAAGACAAATGTGACGTTTCCAATCCTCTACTCAATCTACATATAACTACCAACCCTTACATACATGAAGCTCTCTCTCAAACCCAAGCATGAGTACACATATGTACTATAAATGAGGTTTGGAGTTGCTCGGGCAAGGTACGGAAGCATAAACGAGCTGAAAAATCAACATCCGAGGCCGGAGGGGGATTTGGCGTAGGGTACGCCAAAAGTGGCGTAGCCTACGCCACTTGCGTAGGCAAGGGGTGACAGAATGGCGTAGGGCAGCAAAGATTGGCGTAGGCAACCAAACTTGGCGTATCCTACGCCAAAACTGGCGTAGGGTACGCCAACAGCAGATCTCGCGCACTGTTTTCCTTTTTCAACGTAATATCTTACATGCCATTCTTACCCACAATTTCCGACATTCTAGCAACCCATTTACCAACTCTCCCACCCCTCATTCCACACATACATTGATCGAATGCGCGCCCCTACGAGCTTCCGGTTTGAGTTCAAGTGCCTAATATACTTGATTCGCTCAAACCTTGTCTACACTAGTTACATTTACCTAAAGACAATGTCTAAGTTAACTACCATATGGATCCTTGACCCATAACCAAAACCACGTACTCCTTCAAGATTCCCATTCTATGTGAACATAATTCAATATCATAGATGCGAGTTAAGTTCGGGAATTACTTACCTCAAGTCCTCCAAGTTCATGCTTGTTTACTTGTCTCCTCTTGACCCATTAGCTTCCCATGGTTGAGTCCATCCTTCCTATCCTTTCATATCATCATGTTCACATCATTGTTAGCATACATGATCATATCACACTAACAACTCTCCTCAACCAAATATCACGTTGACTTTCATTAGTCAACTTCTATCATGTCTAAATCATACATTCACAACCACATTTATTCTCGCATCATGTAATACCACTTACTATCATATATGTCTCATAGTTCTAACATATTATGCGTCGCATAGTGTTCTAATCACACAATCAAGTTTGGGAGCCTAATCATGTTATTCTACATTGTTGACTTTCCAGAAAGTCAACTTCTAACTATACCAACATCCTACTTAGAAACATATGTCCATATTGATGTACTAGATCATATAAGATTCACTATAGACATCATATTCACATCTCATTTAAGATACAAGATCATTCGTCACCCCAATTAATCAACACATCGTGTACATCATAATATTTAAGCATATTGTACATACTACTAATGCATACTTCTTACCAAGTCATACAATCAACTAATTCCCACATGATCTCTCCCTAAGACAAAATCCCCATGTTAACCTACTATCACTTGCACCAACTATCACATTACTTTCATACTTGTCGAGTCTTGCATACAAATTCACACATTATAGAGCACACATACAACCATAAGATCACTTATGTGCATACATACATACCTACATACAATCCATTATAATTCACACATGGTTTCCATCAAAACACATCCTTTATATTAATTTCCTACAATCATCATATCCAATTCATTCTCATCAATTACTTGCACGCAAGTTCATCTAAACATTTCATCGAACACATGGTGCGCGTACAACATTTAAAACACAATGTACAAGCATTTCATGCATACTTTCATAGCTCATAACATCAATCATCATATTATTTACCTACACCACATATCCTTCATTCCATAGTTATCAAACATAGCAAATCACCACTTTCTTTTCAAAATATCCAATATCTAATTAAGAATGGTCTTGGATTACACCAAGACCAACACCAACTTCCAACATAGGTGTAAAACAATCTAATTAGCACATGAATCAAGCATAGCCTTATGTAGTATCATGAATTATGGTTCCCCTAGTGTCTATCAACATCTAGACACCTTCATCCATCCTTGATTCACGTTTTTCACATACACCCTAAATTTTCATCAAACCCAAAATGAATCCTAATATCAAAATCTACCAAATAGAAGGTACCTTTGGGTTCAATCGACCTTAGATGGTCCCTTTCTGGATAATGCATCGATTTCCCCTTTGAATTCTTGCTCAATCAAGTTGGTAGTTGGGTTGGGGTTGAAACCCCTTTTCTTCTTCCTGATAATCGACCAACACACACCAAGTGTGTGTTTTTTGGTGTTTCATCCTATTTAACACTTTTTAATATGGACTTTGGGTATTTGACCATTTCCGCCCTCCAACTTTTAACCTCTTGACTCAATATCATTTATTAATCACACCTATCAACATTTTTAAATGAAGCGGGTTTTCGGGATGTTACAGTTGAAGTACTATTCTAAACAATGAGGACTGCAAAATGACCCAATTTTCCTTAGATCTATAACAACAACACTAACGATGTCCGCACCCCGGCTGGCCAAAGCCAGCTTGGTTAACAGCAACGATGCATTAGAACATGTTGGGTCACAATTATTGTACTCCGACTCGCCATTAGCAGGTGGACTCTTCATCTCCGTCGACGGCCGTTTCCCTTTTAGACACATCCATGCAAGTCCACACGCTGTGTCGTTAGATACCACGTCCCATAATCCATCACTTGCTAGTATCAAACACTCGTCCTCCATCGTTCGCTCCATGATCGTCACCTCTGGCTCCCAAGTCACATAAGGTTTCAAATAATTATCACCTGAAAGAAGACATTTTAAGGACAAACTCAATTTTGTGTAACAATTACATTTTTTTAACAGCCAAAATATCGTCTAATTAAAATCTACTTGTAGGGATTTGATACATCACATTTGTGGGAGACAATTGCCAATGTCACTCGATCACAAAGCTATATACGGGCAATGTTTTTAACTAATGAGTAGTCATAAATAATTGGTAGATTGTAATTACCGATAGCGTCCCATGAACATTACATAACTAATGATGAGAGCTTTCATTTAATAAATTAAGAATGTACCTTAAGAATGCTCTTTCCTTGATCAACATTTGTGCCTTCAAGACGAACCACAACGGGCACCTTTAACGCAACCTGGAAACAATGAAAAAGTCTAATCTTTCCATTAGAAGGTTACACAAAAGGTATACTTGATAAAACCACGAATTATTTTATTGACTTTGCATGCAATAAATGTGGTGCTGACTCACATGTTTAGCAGCATTAACGATCCCACTTGCTATCACATCACACTTCATTATTCCTTCAAAAATGTTTACTAATATTGCTTTCACTTTGTCATCTGATGTCAAGATCTTGAAAGCCTCCACAACCTGCACCAAATTTTTCAAATTATTTTGTGTTAACAGGGCTATAATTCCCCATTAGAATTTATAAATTTTGTGTACTTTTAAGCAAATACTTACCTGTCCTTCACCTACATCTAGAAAATTGATAGGTGTTCCACCATGTAACTTGATGATATCCATTGTGGCCATTGCCAATCCAGCGCCATTCACCATGCATCTAATTTCCCTATCCAAACCAATGTAATTTAGATCTGCTTTTGCAGCGGCAACTTGTTGAAAACAAATACCAAGAAAAGCAACATTATCACAGTGGAACCGTATGTCCAACATAATGCACTCGCTTGACACAGAATATCCATTCTATGAAGTTTAAAAGTCCACAATCTGTATTTATTTCTGAAGTGACACAGGTGAAACAACTTCTCCACTCTTTATGTTTGAGTTACGCAATGATTATGGGCGTCGTTTTTCTTACTTGACTGTGTATTTGGGACTGGATATAACAAATCAAGAGTAAAGAAAGCTAAGTTAAGTTTTAGAGTAAATAACAGGATGTGTAACATCGTTTCAAAGGTTGTGCTTGCATTACATGAATCAAAAGATGCTAACAGCCTATTTGATTTGCACCTTGCAACCTTCAAAAGTGCGTTTTGTTGCCTTCTTAGTTGTGCTTAAGAAATAGTATCTGTGAATAGTTGGATCATTAATGTAATAAGTTGTTCTATAAACAAATACTAAGATTCAGTTAAAAAAGACCCGACCCTCTGCCTCTCCCTACCAGCCAACCAAGCAACACTTGATAGGCCGATATGGCGCGACAACGTCTAAGCGAATAACATCGACCGCGTTGAAAAGATCCCCTATTTTACAATAATGCAAAACAAACCTTATTCAATAAGTTGCTTCTTTGTATGAACAGAGGGGTTTCCACACATGCTTTTATAGGTAAAATGTACTTGTGTTGAAATAATAAGGCTGAATTTATCGTGTGAATAAGGCTGACTACTAATCAAATAAAAATGTCTGATATCCTAATCAAATGTACTTAAATCATTAAAAACTTTTAAATAAAAATCTACTTAAATCGTTAACAGCTTTTAAATAAAAATGTTTCCAGGCCTTACATCTGGTTAGGGTTTCTAGATATGTTTATATTCTCACTAAAATGTAGTTAAATCATTAACAGCTTTTAAATAAAAATGTCTGACTACTAATCAAATGCCTATAGTAAACGACTATTTGTTTCACCTTTCATTCATGCACTTAACAATTAACCAATAAAAGCTCAAACCTGATCTATTGCAATGCAATTCAACAACCGGACAAATAACGCGGAGGCTTAATACAATTATGTATCATGTAATCACGAATTCACTTTCGCTTTCACTTGATATCTTATATATGAAAACTTGTCAATTATTAATTTATTTTTCTTTTACATTTAACCTCATCCACCCCTACCCCATTGCATCTACCACCATTATCGTTTTTCACCTTATGTACACTTTACTCTTTGATATGTGTCAAATAATAAGATATAGGGGTTAATTGTAATAAATGATAGTCATGGGTCAAATGTGTCATTGTTTAGATAGTTTGAATTTGGGAGGGAAAGTTAGTTAACCATAGTGGTTAACAGCTGTCAATTGGTTAGTTGTGTAGCTCAATGTTAAATAGTTGGTTATGTTGATCAATGAGAATTACCGATTGAATTGAGCATATTATTCTCTTGTTTCTCTCTAATTGTCTTCTCCGGTGAGTCACCACCGTGAACCACCATCTATTATCACCATAATAAAACCCACCATAACATTGGTATCAGAGCTCTGGTCCTGTCAGTGCTCGTTATCAGCCTTAATCACTTCTGTACGACATCTGATCTTCCTTTTCATTTCTCTGTTCTTGATTTCCTTGATCCATTCCACCGTTCTTTTCTTGACTCCGTTGGATTGATCATTCAAGATCAATCTACTTCATAGTAGGATTAATTTGTAATCTTGCTATTCCTTTCATTGCTATTCTTGATTCTTGATCAATTTTCTGTCAAAATCTTGATCAACTACCATACCTGCCATATAATAATAATAATAATAATAATAATAATAATAATAATAATAATAATAATAATAGTATCACTACAATACATCACAATAACATCATAATAATAATAATAATAATAATAATAATAATATTGTCACAATCAAATAGACTTCATGACTATAAGAAGTCAATCTGAAATTGAGAAAACCTTGCAACATCATTCTAATGCACTGATTAAATTCGAAGCCTTCATGGAAAAGACTGATAAGTCTTTCCAGGAATTAAGGCAGGTCATGGAAAAGATTGCTTTAAATCAAACCAACCAGAATACTCAGCATGTGCATACAAACAGTAATTCTGGGGTTAATTCAGAAAGTTCTGGAACAAGTGGTTCAAGAACTGATAGGCTGTACAGATTGGGAAAGATTGAGTTTCCTAGGTTTGAGGGTAATGATGTGGAGGACTGGATTTGTAAGTGCGACCACTTTTTTGATGTGGATGACCCTGACAATTATAAGGTTAGATATGCTGCAATACATTTAGAGGGAAAGGCTATGAAATGGCATGCAGCCTATTTGAAATCCCTTAACAAACCTATTTCAGAGGTTACATGGAGTGAATATACCAGTAACATCATAGATAGGTTTTCTACAAACCAATTTAATGATGCTATGGGGGTATTAACTTCTACGGTTCAAACTGGAACCTTAGAAGATTTTTGTGAGAAATTTGATGAAAACCTGTTGCAAGTCACCATTTGTGAGGAATATGCTGTTAGCATTTTCCTGAACAACCTGAAACCAGAATTGTCTAGTCCTGTCAGGATGTTTGAGCCCAAAACAATGAAGGAAGCCTATAAGTTCTCTAAGAAACAAGATATGGCTAATAAAACTATGGCAACATTCAAGCCCAAGACCTACTCAAACCAAACAGGAAAGTTCTATCCTAATCCAACACCTATCTCTTCCTATAAACCATCAACTTCCTCTGTTCTTAAACCACCACTTAACACTAACCACTTACCACTATTTCCTACTCCACCAAACCATCAAAAATTAAACACCAACAAAAACAGGTTGAACCTACCCACCAAAGAGATGGAAGCCAAAAGATTAAGGGGGGGAATGTTTTTGGTGTCCTGAGAAATTTTCTTCAACACATAAGTGTCCCAATAAACAACTCTATGTGTTGGAAATTGAAGATCTGGAAGAAGGAGACCTTGATATCAATACTGAACAAGAAGTTATAATTGATACCACTTCTAATGATCCATTGATTTCTATCCATGCTCTCACAGGAGTTCCCTCTTTTTCAACTATGCAAGTGGTAGGAAACATTGGTACCAAGACCCTGCATATTCTAACTGACTCTGGCTCAACTCACAATTTTCTAGATGAGAAGTTGGCACTGAAACTTAATTGTAAATTGGAAGAAATTGGTGCTATGAGAGTGGGAGTTGCAAATGGAGTGCCATTAATATGCAAAAAGATTTGCAGGAACTTTGAGTGGCAGATGCAAGGGTTGTGGTTCAAAGCTGATGTGCTTGTGATACCATTAACCAGTTATGATATGGTCTTAGGCATACAGTGGTTGTTGCCTTTGGGAGACATAATATGGAACTTCAAGGATTTGACAATGCAATTTAAAGTTGGCAACAAATCCTATGTGTTAAAGGGAAGTCAAAATAGCAAGTTGTCCCTATGTTCAATGGAAGTGATGCATCAGTTATTGACAAAAGAAGACCAAATGGTGTAGGGACAGGTGTGCAGCATCAAAGTAGAGGAGTCCATGGATCAGTATCAACACAAAACTGAGGTAACAGGCAATGTAAGTGACAAGGCTATGGACTCTCTTTTAAAAGAATTTGATGATATCTTTGCTGTACCTACTACCTTGCCCCCACACAGGGCCTATGACCATAAGATTCTGTTAAAGATGAGTCTATTACCCTGAATCAGAAGCCTTATAGATACCAATTGGCTCAAAGAGATATTATTGAGAAAATGACCAAAGAGTTGCTAGATTCAGGAGTGATCAGGGCAGTAGCAGTCCATTTGCTGCTCCTGTGGTGTTGGTTAAGAAAAAGATGGTAGCTGGCGAATGTGTATTGACTACAGAAAGCTAAATGATGCTACCATTAAAGATGGATTCCCAATTCCTCTTATTGAGGACTTAATGGATGAATTGGGAGGGGCCACTATTTTCTCTAAACTGGACCTTAGGTCTGGTTACCACCAGATCAGAATGGCCCCTAATGACATCCATAAAACAGCCTTTAAAACACATGAAGGCCATTATGAATTCCTTGTTATGCCCTTTGGGCTAACAAATGCCCCAGCAACCTTCCAAGCCCTTATGAACTATACTTTTAAACCCTTGTTGAGGAAATCAGTTTTGGTTTTCTTTGATGATATTCTAGTGTACAGTAAGACACTAGAACAGCATCTGAGACACTTGAGAGAAGTATTGATGATTCTCAGGGACAACAAACTCTTTGCTAAACTCTCCAAATGTTCTTTTGGGGGCAATTCTGTGGAATACTTGGGCCATATTATTTCCAGTAGGGGTGTCTCAACTGATCCTAAAAAATTGAAGCTATAAGGTCTTGGCCTATTCCTCAAAACATCAAACAGCTGAGAGGTTTTTTGGGCTTATCTGGGTATTATAGGAGGTTCATCAAGTCCTATGGTATTCTAGCTAAGCCATTAACTAACCTTTTAAGGAAAGATAGTTTCCATTGGACTGAGGATGCTACAACAGCTTTTGAAAAGCTTAAAGCAGCCTTATGTACACCACCAGTTTTAGTCCTACCTGATTTCACTAAGACTTTTATCCTGGAGACTGATGCATCAGGATTGGGAATTAGGGCAGTTCTCATGCAGGGAGGGCACCCTTTGGCATTCATCAGCAAGGCCCTATCTCCAAGATAGCAAGCACTTTCTGTCTATGAGAAGGAATTGTTAGCTATACTGTTTGCTGTCAAATAGTGGCAACATTACCTGCTATCTGGCCATTTCATTATTAAAACAGATCAAAAGAGTCTGAAGTATCTACTTGAACAGAAGCTGACAACCCCCTTGCAACATGCTTGGTTATCTAAGCTCTTAGGCTTTGATTATGAAATCATGTACAAGAAGGGAGCTGAGAACAAAGTGGCAGATGCTCTCTCTAGAGTTCAAGGTCCAGTTTTAAATACCATCTCATTATCTACCCTAGACCCTAACCTTTTAACTAAAATTCAACACTCATGGTCACAAGATCCTGTTCTTAGTACTAAATGGCAAATCCTAAAAGATGGTGGGTCAGTTCATAAGTATAAATGGAATGGTATGCTTCTAACAAAGAATGACAAGGTGGTTGTAGGGAAAAATGCAGAGTTACAACAGGAGATTATTCATCTTTGCCATAGTTCAGCTATGGGGGGGGCACTCAGGTGTACATGCTACTGTTCAAAGAATCAAAAGCATATTCAGTTGGAAGGGCTTACACAAACAAGTCAGACAAGCTGTTAGACACTGTCATGTATGCCAAAAATCAAAAAATGAAAGTGTAGCTTATCCTGGCCTTTTACAACCTTTACCTATTCCTAACCACATTTTTTCTGACATCTCAATGGATTTTATCAGTGGCTTCCCTAAATTTCAAGTTGCTGAAGTATTCTTAGATAACATCTTTAAGTTGCATGGGTGGCCACAAACTATTGTTTCAGATAGGGATCCTGTTTTCCTTAGTCAGTTTTGGAAGGAGTTCACTAAGCTACAGGGTATTCAATTGGCTATGTCTATTGCATACCATCCACAATCAGATGGGCAGACAGAAGTGGTGAATAGATGCATTGAGTCTTATTTGAGGACTATGACACTACAGCATCAGAATAATTGGCTTAAATGGTTGTCTTTGGCTGAATGGTGGTACAATTCTAACTACCACACTGCTTTAAAGATGACTCCTTTTCAAGATTTGTATGGCTATCCACCTCCACTTTTCATTCCCTATGTTCCTAAGGATAGCCCAATTGAATCTATGGATCAGCTGATGTGTGAAAGGGAGAGGATTATTCAGGAGTTAAGAGCTAATCTAGTGACTGCTCAGAACAGGATGAAGCAGCAGGCTGACAAGCACAGAACTGAAAGGGAATTCAACACAGGTGATTTTGTCTACCTAAAGCTGCATCCATACTGCCAAAATTCCCTAAGAATGTCTAAACACAATAAATTGAGCCCTAAATTTTATGGGGCCCTTTTATGGTTACTGAAAAAATTGGGAAGGTAGCCTACCGTTTGGATTTACCTGCAGAAGCCCAGATACACCCTGTTTTTCATGTTTCCTTGCTGAAATTAGCCAAAGGTCCTCATTCGGACATCATCCCTTTACCTGCTCAACCTCGTTTCCAGTTCAATCCAGCTGCAGTGTTAGAGAAAAGGGTGATCAAAAAACGAAATAGAATGGGTGTTGAAGTGTTGATCAAATGGCAGGACTTACCCTTAACTGAAGCCTCTTGGGAAGATCTTGAAGAGATGCAGCTCAGATTTCCTGATTTCAACTTTGGAATTTTGGGGCAAAATTCTTAAAGGATGGGAGTATTGATATGTGTCAAATAATAAGATAGGGGGTTAATTGTAATAAATGATAGTCATGGGTCAAATGTGTCATTGTTTTGATAGTTTGAATTTGGGAGGGAAAGTTAGTTAACCATAGTGGTTAACAGCTGTCAATTGGTTAGTTGTGTAGCTCAATGTTAAATAGTTGGTTATGTTGATCAATGAGAATTACCGATTGAATTGAGCATATTATTCTCTTGTTTCTCTCTAATTGTCTTCTCCGGTGAGTCACCACCGTGAACCACCATCTATTATCACCATAATAAAACCCACCATAGCACTCTTATTCCATCCAGTTGAATAAAAAAAATCACCTATTATATTTTCACCACCCCACCCCCATTGAATTCACATGCTACCACCAGAACTCAATGTAATGTAACTCTGGCTACCAAGATCCTAAATAATAACCAACATCCTAAATAATAGTATAACCTATTTGAACGTTTTAACCTATTGTTTTATTTTTAATCTGGTTGGAAATCAAAATCACAAATTTTGTTTAGCAATTTCACTCATATGTATCCAAGTTTTACAAAAATTAAGAAAATGAGGTTTGAGTTACCAATTAGCGAATTCAAAATGACTTGTAGTCAACGAAACTGGTTCAAAGTGAAGACGATGCAAATAACAACCACCACTGCCGTGAAACCTCATCCATGGTCAGCGACCTGCATCAATGCCGGCAACCATCTTCAACACCGCCAACCATATAAACCCTTATTTTTGCTGCTACGATAGCAGCGCCAACACCACTGGCCGCTCTCTCTCAGACAGGGTTATCTCTCTCGCTCTCAAACTCTCTCTCTCTGTCGGTCTCTCTCTATCGTCAAATTGGAAGTCCAAGAAGAAGCCAGCGCACAGATCTGTAAAAAGGAAGAAAACTGGTTGGTCAATCAATCAGACAGTGGAGACCGTGGAGTGGGGCGATGCGGCGGAGATGGGGTGGTCAAGCTCTCTCTATAGGTGTGAGCAACTAAAAGTGGGTACATAAGCTGTGGATAAAAGATAAATTGGGGGAAGTGGAGGACATGCGAGTTGAAGAGGTGATGAGTCACCATATCACGTGGCAAGAGCAGAATATAACCACCTGGATTGAAAAAATGATTTGATAATTAAAAACATAAAGCAAGTGGAAAACATATTATAAAAACAACTGCCAAGACTCGAACCCAAACACCTTCGATAACATAACGATAGGCTAACCAACTGATCTGGAAACTATTCTGTTATCATATCCATAACATATAATATAAATACAAACAAAACGGATTAAGTGTAAATCAAATCACTATTCATTAGCTTCAACTATTAATATAGTATAATATAGGCAATATACTGTAATACAATATTCAAAAGACATCATGACAATCTTTGGATCTATTTGTTTCAAACAAAAACTATAAATAAATTTATATTATTCTGATTACCTCGGAAGGTCCTGGGGTTGAAAAATTTAATATGATTTAATAAAAAATGATAAAAGAAGAAAATTCAAATCACGAAAAGAGTGAATAACTTAAACAAAAAAACATTTATTTAAAAAGTAAAAAATAAAATAAAAAGCATAAACCATATTAAACATAATACATTATTAAAAGGATAATCTTCAACGTATAATCATCTTCACGTAATTTAAAATATGTTACAATTTGACTTTGACTTATATAGATGTAGAATTCATGATCACATTGAAAACAAAAACACTTATTTCAATACAGTGACTTTGTAAAGAAAAACATATACGAATTTTCTTTGAATACATGAATTTAGATTAATAAATGTTTATTAATCTAAACATAAATCACTTTCAATAATCAACGAAGAATAAAAAACTTCAAAGTATTTTAAAAAAATTTTAACACATACTTCCTGATGAACAGAAGGGGAATTAAGAAACTTTTTAAGAATGAATGGTTTGATGTTAATGTAATCATATTTTTATAATGGCTACTCAATAATTCTATATTAAATTAATTTGTAAATAAAATCTTCTATTTTAAATTAAAGATATGCATATCTTCTTTTATTTATTTTTAAATAAATATTTTATTAAACTTACTGTAAACAAATAAATATTTAAATTTTTATGTTAATCCTTATACATAATTCGAAAACAATATATATATAGTATATATCGAAAATAATATTTAAATTTTAAATATTTTCAATAAGAAGATATGCATATCTTTTTTTATTTATTTTTAAATAAATATTCTATTAAACCTCTCATCTCAACGTGTCACGTGACATATTCAATGGGGGTTTAGGCCTCTATTGAATGTCATCTATCTATCTATCTATACATATAATAAACCAAAGCCATTTTAATGACATGACACTCAAAGAGACATTCTCTTCCTTGAGTGTGTCATGTGTTATCCCATGTGGCATTGAGATATTTTAGGAAAAAAATAATTTAAAAACAAAATTGGATTTTTCACCCTGAAGTTTCCTCCCATAATTTTTAAACGTTAATATCTTTAATATACGAGATTTTTTAAAGAAAAAAATTACACCAATTTAACGAGCGTTTTATTATCTTTCCAACGAGTACCATAGTGCTATATAAAAAACGGAGAATTTTTTTTGTGGGGTTTTGTTCATACAGGAAAAAAAAACACAAAGTGTTCAGGTAAATCATTAATCATGTATAGACAAGTCACTAATTATGTTTAAATCAGTACGAATAGGTTAATTGAGTTATACGTTGTTTTAAGTTAGGTATCAATATTAGTATGTTAGAGTTGTACATTTGTTTAGTCTTTAGGATAGGTGTTAATTAGAGTTACATTAAAATTCTATGTTCTTTTAGGTTAGGTGTTAGCATTGGAGTTGTACATTGTTAATTTTTTTTGGTTAGATATTAATATTAGAGTTATACATCAGTCTATTTCATATGTAAAATTGATGTATCATATTAAATTTCTCAACCCGGGACGCTCCCGGGGTATAATCTAGTATCATCATAAGTCAATTCTTTTATTAATAGTTATAGATTATAGATTTGTTAAAAGAAACTAATATAATATTCAAACGACATCATGATAATATTTGGATATCTATGTATTGATTTATAACCTCATTTTCTTTGTACAAAACCAACTGATAAGATGGATGATTGTGATGTACTCGAATGAGGGTAAGAAATGTAATGATTTGTGCATATGGATAGATGAAATCATGAACGATGCATGCACCCGACTAAACTAGGTCCCGTCAACTTTGACACAATACAAAAACCGGACCAAACTATTTAAGTGCGTGGAGGGTCCAAGCTGATCATAACCCATTCTTATTAAACACCTACCATTGTACGAACTACTTTTGATAAACAATAAATTTTGTTACATATTATTAGGGTTTCTTTGTAAATTATTATAGGCAGTAGAGTGCCTAGGCCCGACATGTTCGCATAACAAGCTTGGTAAAACGGGTGGGAGGGTCCAGTTGGGTAACATGACAAAACGAGCTCGGATTAAAATGAGTTTGGTCTCAAATCAAAACGGATACTGAACAAAATCATTTCGCCTTGAAATAGATAGTTTATAAAAAATACCAAAGGGTTTGCTCGTTATATTGGTTTTTATAGAGGCCATGTTTGATGGTAGGGGAGGTGATGTTAGTTTAGGGTGGCGGCGGTAACAACAAAGATTTGGATAATTCTAGGGCTTAAATCGTAAGCTCAATTAAAACGAAGGATGTAAGTTTTTAAGGGGCCATAATATAATAACATTCAAAACTAAATTTCGAAACAAAGATACATATGCTTATACATTATGCTTAGGGGGCGGGGTGTTCCCTAGAAGGGGTTATGGATTTCACGGGAACACCGCCATAACTCCCTCCATCTCTCTCGATGGGATTGTTTACAGGTTCATGAACCAAGACGGATTGAGTGAAAATAAAGGAAAAGAGAGTGTTAAATTTATTGGATAGTGTAGGGTTAAGCTTGAACAACATCGCAAGTGATATGGGTTCGTTTAGGCCCACACGAGTTGTGATGAGGTGCCACAATATAATTGGTCGGTAATGAGTTTCACAAGGGTTCAGTTTTGAATGCCCATTCTACCCTTAGAGAATGAAAGTTATTGATGAAACACTACAAATAATGAATTCTATAAAACACCTAAGTTGATTAATATGTTACTATATATAATGTTTTTAAGTAACAACATTTGTACTTGAATTAAGTTTTACCATTTTTTTAAGCTTGAATAACTTCTATTTACTTTAGTAATTTAAAAAGAATTTTACTATAAAAATCAAGAATTTTAAAAATTATTGACATAGGTTTTGATAAAATAAAATAAAAAAAACATCTGAAAAAAGTGGTGATTAGCACGTTGTGTTTACGTTATGCAATTACAACGCAGATTAAAACCAATTACAACGATATTTTTGAGCTTTTAAGTAATTACATATAGTTCATCCACACCATTACGACTATGTGTCTAAAACCACTTTTCAGCTTAAAACGCGCAATATCTTGAATTCGTACGTTGTCTTCGAACCGGTGGCATCTAGTTTATTTATTTTACTAGATTATACCCGGGAGCCTCCCGGAGTTTATAAATCTAATATGACATATTAATCTTACATATAAAATATAATGATGTGCTTTACAGTTATATGCAGGAAAACTTCGGATAGCACCTAACCTAAAACAATTAGAAATGTATCTCAAATGTTAACGCCTAACCTTAAACAATGTATAACTCTAATATTAATATCTAACCGAAAACAATATATAACTCCAATGCTAACGCATGTTGAAAATAGAATTCATATTTACCGAAACATAATTAGTGACTTGCCTATACATGATTAATGATTTACCTGAACACTTGGTGTTTTTTTCCTGTATGAACAGAATCCTACAAAAAAATAGTCGTTTTTTTCTCTGTTTTTTATATAACACTATGGTACTTATTGGAAAGATAATAAAACGCTCGTTAATTTGGCGTAATTTTTTTCTTTAAAAAATCTCGTATATAAAAGATATTAACGTTTAAAAATTATTGGAGAAAACATAAGAGATAAGAAAGAAAAATTCAATTTTCTTTTTAAATTTTTTTTTTTAAAATATCTCAATGCCACATGGGATGACATATGGTACACTCAAAGAAGAGAATGTCTCTTTGAATTTCATGTCATTAAAATGGCTTTGGTTTATTATATGTATAGACTAGTTTTTATCCTGGGAGCATCCCGGGTTGAAATATCTAATATAACATAATAAAATATATTATTATTATTATTATTATTATTATTTTAAACAAATCTCTGCCATAATTTATCATATTCAAATATAAAAAAAACGAATCTCTACGTCGGGGTATAAATCTAGTGCCATTACAAATGAATTCGGAAGTTTGTAATCGATCATTCTAAGAAGAACTAACATGAAATAAGAAAAAAAAAAGTTAACTATTGAAATATCGAACGCATTAGTCTAAGGGTTATATGATGCGTTAAAAAATTCATGGGTATATGATCGGGTATATAGTTCGGGTATTTGGGTATGTTGTTTCGGGTAATCGGGTCGGGCATCACCAGACCCGACCCGACCCAAACCCACAATTTTTTTTAAACTAATCCCAAACCCGACACAATACCTGTCGGGTTACAAAAAATTAGTCATTTTTTTCTCCGATTTTTATATAGCACTATGGTACTCGTTGGAAAGATAATAAAACGCTCGTTAATTTGGTGTAATTTTTTTCTTTAAAAAATCTCGTATATAAAAGATATTAACGTTTAAAAGTTATGGGAGGAAACACGAGAGATAAAATAATAAAGGTTTAATATTTAGATTTAGTAGATTATATATTTAATAGATTAAGTTAAATATTATAATAGATTAGGTTAAATCATATTTATTTCTTTTTTTTAATTGGTTTATAGTTGTCACATCACATCCTATGTGGCATCTCTCAAAAGAGAGATTGAATAAGAGTATAACATGTAGGATTAATACCTTTGCAATATATATATATATATATATATATATAGATTATTAAAACAACTCAGTACTAAAAGACGTTCACCATAGGGAATGAACGCTCACCACTTAAAAATGTAAAGTCTTATCCAACGCCTTGGTACCGCAACTTTGCTATCTTTCTCACATTCTTACTACAACCAAGTTAACCCCATTCGAATGGTGGATATAGGAATGAATTCTCTTCTCTTATAGCCCATGTTGGTTCTGATATAGAATGGTTTCCAAGCTGATATTTATTATATCTATAATCTATAATACATTATAAAGGAAGAGTGATGTACAATGTTGTCATTTTGTTATGGGTACAAATTTTGTTGCTACATATACAATTTAATAAAACTTATTTGATAAGGATAAATTAGTCACTTAGAGGTATATTAAGACACTTACAAGGTTATTATTGTAATTTTATCCACCCTCTTTAGTTAAAATATAAATATTGATTCCATCCTTACCCTCACATACCCTCTTGCATTTTGTAACTGATCCCATCAATGAAGAAAAATAAAAATCAATCAACTGTCACCGGTTACAAAACTCATTTATGTAGGTACCAACTTCTTTCTAGAGCCTCGGTTTTGGTTAACGGTTCTCCTACATTCGAGTTTAAATGTGAAAAGGGCCTTCGTCAAGGCGACCCACTTTCGCCTTTTCTTTTCTTAATTGTTATGGAAGCTCTTTCGTGGCTTCTAAATAAGGCTAAGGATGTCGGTGCTTTCAAGGGTGTTTCGTTCAAAGACGACGGGGTGGTTTTAACTCATCTTTTCTATGCGGACGATGCTCTTATTTTGGGGGAATGGTCTATTGATAATATTAAATGTGTGGCGAGGATTCTCCGTATATTCTATTTATGCTCGGGCCTTCGTATTAATCTTCATAAATCTAATATTTTTGGCATTGGTACGGAGGACTTAGAGGTTGATAACATGATGGAGATCTTGGGTTGTAGAAGAGGTGTTATGCCTTTTACCTATTTAGGTATCAAAGTTGGTGCCAAGATGACTCGGATTCACCAATGGGATCCGGTTATTGAGGTGATTAGAAACCGTCTAGCCAAATGGAAAGCCAAAAATCTTTCAATAGGTGGCCGTCTTGTTCTTATTAAATCGGTGCTAGAAAGTTTACCAATCTACTATTTATCGCTTTACAAAGCTCCTAAAGCGGTTTTAGATGGTATGGAAGCAATTATGAGACGGTTTTTGTGGGCGGGAGCTAGTGATGATAAAAAGATTGCTTGGGTAGCATGGGATGTTGTGACTTCACCAAAAAAGAATGGGGGCTTAGGAGTGTCCAAACTTCATATTGTAAACGACGCTCTCCTTTTAAAATGGACGTGGAGATTTAAACGCGATGGAAACAACCTTTGGAAGAAGATTATTATTGACTGCCATGGTGCGAGCAGTCCTTGGACTTTGCTGCCGTGTAATAAAGCGTCAAGTGGCTGCTGGAAACATATAGCAACCCGTGGGGAAAGGTTGTTGCCTTGTGGGGCTCCGGTTAAATCGCTCTTTGTTGCAGAGGTGGGGATAGGTTCGGATGTATACTTTTGGGGAGATGTATGGCTTCGTGAAGCTCCTCTTCGGACCATTTATCCACGTCTTTTCAGATTAGAGCAGTCCAAGTGGGTTAAGGTCTCGGACAGACTTCTTTTTAGTAATGGTACGAAGTCAGTCGTCTGGAATTGGCGTGTGCCCCCGACTACTCAAGAGGAGATTATTGAGCTGTTTCAATTACTTCATGAAATCTACGATTATAATTGTAAGAATGGTGCTGATAATTGGCGTTGGAGTCCAGAAACGGATGGCGTGTTCACGGTTTCCTCGGCTAAAAGATCTCTTGCTCCTATCTACACGGGTGACGGGGCGTTGATTAAATGGAAAGGTTGGGTCCCTCTTAAATGCAAAATATTGGTTTGGAGAGTTGCTCGTAATAGACTTCCTACTATCGCGGAACTAATCAAAAGAGGAGTTGATATCCAACAAACTAATTGCTACTTGTGCCAAGAAGACGCGGAGACATCGTTACACCTATTCACCGGGTGTATATATTCCCAAGAGGTGTGGTCTAGAGTTGAAGATTGGTGTCGTATTCCTCATGCTTTCGCTTTCAATGTCCTTGATCTCATTTGAATTCCGGATTTTCAACAATCTCACAAAGAAAAGAGAATTATTCTGCGGGGTATTATTTACACCACCTTTTGGATGTTATGGAACGAACGAAACAACCGTATTTTTGACAACACGCAAAGAAGGCCTTTCGAGTTGTTATACCAAATAAAGTCTACGGCGTATTTTTGGATTCGAAATAGGTCTAGATGGAAAAATGTTGTTTGGAAGGATTGGTGTATATACCCGTTAGGGTGATTGTTTTCGTTTGTATTGTTTTTTCTCGTAAGTCCTTTCTTTGAGGACTTTCGAGTTTTTTGTTAATGAAATTCTCTTTTCAAAAAAAAAAAAAGGTACCAACTTCTTCCTCGACATCTTCTTAACCTGTAATTTATCCCGATCCTTGTTTTTGTGTGTTAGGGTTTCACTTTTTGCACCTTCAACTCTTCGTACGATTCAGATAATCAACCACCTTTGTGAGTATTCCTCTTTATTTAATTATTGATTACAATTATTAAATTGCAATGTTGTTTTAATTTGAGGCCTTTTAAGCTCATTGTTGTCTGTATAGCTGGTAAAAGATGTGTTTAATGTATTTTTTATTTCTAATGATTGTGCCAATGGTAGCACTCTGTCGGGTCGGGTCGGGTCAATATATTTGTATGGGGTTGGTTTGTTTATCAATTGACAATAGGGTCTTGTTTATAGTAATGTTTATATAGAAGTTTAGACTTGTTTACTGTTGCATTTTGAAAAGTTACGTTGAAATACGTAATTTTTTTTAAAAATCTTAACTTGTTTGTTTGTTTCATAAGGCCTATCTGATCTTGTTTATAACATGAACATTGATTGTTTAATGTGCCAACATAAATGGTTTTGTAATATGGTTCAACTGTAAAGCTGTTTTATTATTGTAGTTGAACAGTGTGGCCTAGCAAGGTCGATATGTAGTTCTGTATCTGAATATGGTGTGTTTTTTCTCACATGTGACGGATATGAGATTAGCTTTTGCAATATGTTAATGTATGTGTTTGATCTTTTACTAGGATTCAGGTTTGCAAAATAGGAGAAAAATCGGATAGTAAAAAATCGTCTTCACCATATGTTGTCCTTGAAAACAGACCCGTTGATCAATGGAAAGTTACTGAGTTAAAAGAGGAACTCAAGAAACGGAAATTAGCGACAAAGGGATTGAAAGAAGAGCTTGTTAAGAGGTTGGATGAAGCTGTACGGGCTGAAATGGATGAAGCTAAACAAAATCTTGAAAATGACTTTAACAGCGAGGAGCAGCCTGTGGTTCAATCTGATGATGCAGAGAATACAACAGATGAGAAATTAGACGAACTGGACAACAAAAGCGATGAGAAGGAAGATGTTGAAATGGGATTGGATAAGGTACATACAGATGATGGTCTGCAGTCATTAACTGAAAAAATGGTTACAGAAGGTGAAGGCGAAGGTGAAGGTGGTGGTGTTTCTACTCAAGTGGAAGTTACTCAGGTGGTCCGAGAGGCTACAGTAGAAACCACTGTTATTGTAACTGATGGTACTCACTCTTTTATTTACATATTGTTTTTGGATTTGAAAATTGTTGGAAGCATGGCTTTTAAGTGCTTTTAGGAATTTTTTTAACTATTTGTATAACTAGGTGGTAAACTTAGAAGTTATTGATTCTTCAAAACACCTTAAAGTAACAACGAAAATAAATAAATAAAAAAACTCAATCTTTTTATCTAAAAATAAATAACCCACAACATTTTACATTAATTATTTTCCATTTAACGAAAAGTAATATATAGTTTGGCAAGATGTGTGAATTGAACAAGTGAATGTGGCCTACAAGCAACTATCTTCGAATTGGTAACTTTACCTTTTAAATATAGTTACTTAAAGATGTTGTTATGGTTATGTAATGTTTCTTCAACAATTATTGGCTCTATTGATTTGATTTTCTTTGGATTTGATGCGTGCCTAGGCCTTGCTGATTAGTTGCTCAATACAAATGCTTTTAATAGTACATTTCCAACCATGGTTATAAACATGTCTGTACTAATTTTTCTTCTCTTCTATGTTTGACATGATTGATGCTAATGCAACTCGTGAGACACCAGAGAGACAGAAAAACTTTTGGGGTTGTGAAGCTATGAATGTCATTTCTTGTGAAGGAGGTGAGAGAATTGAAAGGCCTGAAACATATAAATAGTGGCAGGTTTGTACTTTAAGAGCTGGATTTCGCCAGCTACCACTTAATCGAGAAATCTTGAAATTGGCTAAAGAGAGAGTAAAGTCATGCTACCATAGAGATTTTGAGATCGATGAAGATGGTCATTGGTTGTTGCAAGGCTGGAAAGGACACATTATATATGCATTATCTTCATGGAAGCCTGCTTAATAATAACCTGTGAAATGCTTCTACAACTCATGCATCTTGTTTTGCCAAGAAGTTAAATGGTACTTTTTATCATTTGATTTTCAGTTTTATTTTTATATTATTATTGTGGAATTGAGGTGAAGTAAAATGATACATTATGTGTTTGGCTAGCAGTGTAAAAAAGAAGTTGTCTGTTCCTGAGTTCGCGAAACCGGCATTACTGAATTTGTTGGAAATTTGACAAATGAAGCATCTATGTTTGTGCCTCAAGGACGGCCTTCTTTTATACTGCATTCATCATATTACATCAATGCCAACATTTGTACAAACAGGAAAAACCGTTTTTATGAAGAATAATCTGTCATTGTTCATATGCTCAGTATTCATTGTTACTGACTTCATACACAGCTGAAATTTGTCAAATATATTGAATTAATGGCCAAGCCCAAGTCAGCCCACTATGAACTCATTGCATACATATTTTTGCAGGCCAAGCCAGAGACAGTGGAAAAGGTTGGCTCTAAATGATGAAATTTTAGTTACCGGGCAATCAAAGTTTGTTAGACTAGAAGCGGATTCACTCAACACGGTAACTCCAGATTAATAAATGAATAAATTATGTTTAGTTGTCATTTTTTATATATCAGGCGTAGATTGTGAGAACTTGAGGAATACCTGTACATTGGTTTGGAAGTTGAGTTTGCCCAAAGCATAGACACTGTTGAAGATGCACCCAATTGTTTTTTAGAGAGTTATAAATTTCTGATGATAGCCATCTTGCTGAATATAATGATGCAAACCATAAGCTCTACTCAGATTTCCTTGCTGTAACATATGATCAAGGTTATTTTTACCTATCATTTGATTTCTTTTGTTAAATTATGAAGTCAATGTAAATGTGGTTGCAACAATGATTGATTTATTATATCTTTTTTATTGTGCTATTTGAGTTTTCTCTGTCCTATTGGTCTTTGAATTTGTATATTAGTTCAAGATTAATATTATTTAGTTGTAGCGGTGGATTCATAATGTCGTCACCCATCTCTTACAATTTTTTTTATGTTAGTTGTTTTCTCTATACTCAATTGCTCCAATAAAAATCATATATTAGTTATAGAAGTGAATTGGTGGTGAACAAAGTACGTTAAACGAGTAGCAAAATGTGCGACACTAAAATATACGTACCCGCAGCAACGCGCGGGCATACCTACTAGTATTCTTCAAAATATGACATATCCGAGCATGAACATATTGGGCCGATCCTGGGTTAAAAGGGTCTGGCAGGCCGGACCGCTTAGTTAATTTGGGCTACAAAAGTTCAAGAAAAGGGCTAGGTATCCGAATCTTTCAAAGATGACAAAAGGTTGATAGTTGTATTGACGTCTTGTATTCAGAATAGTGTTGGTGCCAAATTAACTAACCGAGCCTGCCAAACTCGTTTAACCCTGAACCGACTCAATGTATATCCCAGTCGGTTCTCAGGTTCTTATCTTCGCACCTTAACAGTTCCCATCCAGACCAGATAATCGCCCCTTCAGTTAAGTAAGACTGTAAGAGTACCCGAATGTTTGGTTGCTTATTGCATGATGGTTTGTAGCATTATAAAATATTTAATGTTGATTGTTAATAAAATCATAACTTGTAGTCAGATTAAATATCTAGATGTATCATAAGTTTTTTATTTAAAAGAGACCATTAAACCTTAATCAGACATAAACACCTGAGGAAAGGAGCAAGAACAAGGATCCAAAGCCCTGCAACACAAAATAGATTGGTTGGGTTGATTAACAATCAAACTTAACCGGAGGTATCAACTTCAATCCGTTTATATATGAATTTGTTCATTCGGGTTATTTTTTTATCGGGGATGAGACAAACCATATGAAGCTAAACGATTCAACTCAAAAGAAAATGGGTCAAACGAGCGAAACATGTTGAAAGTCATTTAAGGTACATATGAAACATAAAGCCTCTGAAAACTGCGGTATTTGAACTTTTTTAAACTTGACTACTTTGGTAACTCTATAATAAGCTAATCTTAACGGAAAACTGGTCATCAAGTGCTCAAACTACCAACATTGCCCATTTCAAAATGTATAACTGTCGGCTCATGATTTATCAAGTATAATTACCAAAATGGACCCCAACTAAGTATGTTGCTATTCCATTGCATTACCCCTTTTGTAATAATATTATCTTCTTATTCATATTTTGCACAAAAAATAAAAAAAATGTTTAGAAAACACGTATCTGGGTTGATCTAACACAACACAACGCAAGCCAACCCAACCTGACGCACCCACTTTGCCAAAACTAAACCGAACTATAAACTATTAGAAGCAAGGGTTGACATACCAAAAAGACAGATGCTGCTGCACCTGTTACAAGTTCTTTAGCAAGGCTACGGTTTTTCCTAGAAGAGGTTGCTTCATAGCTGCACATCAAAATGTTGATCAGGCCCTATGACGCATAAAAAGTTATACAAAGAACCGACAAGAACATAAGTAGAAAATGTGAGTGCTAGAAAATCCATTTCCATGTTGAAGTAAATGCGAAAAATGTAATCTCTAAACCTTGTTTCAATTTATGACTACTTTTTTAAGGAGATCTTGATAAAATAAGGAAATAGTTGACATTGCTCTTAATGCACGGAGTCGCAAATCCAACGCCTTACTGAAAATTCCATCCGTTGCTTTTAGAAATCGCAAATCGTGTTTTTAAAAGCTTGTAAATGTGTTTGGATAAAGAATTGTGATTATGCTTATCTGCTCATTTTAGGATGAAATAAGTCTACGTTTGGGGTGAAATAAGTAGTTTTCAATAAGCATAATCTGTATAAATAAGCAATCCGAAACCCCGCCTAATCTGCGACATGTTTTCATTTACATATTATTATGTACTTCATTTTCTTGAAAATGAGTCTATTGTTCATTCAACTAACAATTAGCATCAACTTATGCAACTAGCATGGTCCATACGATAACTTGTAATGACCCAAAACTGACTAAATCACAAGCGACCAACCTAAAATGCACAACAAACATCATGCATAGGTCCGTGTTCAAGGACCCTAGTAATTTAATCATCAACGCGCAACTAACTCACTTGTAAAAAAATAAAAAAACATCTCCGAATAAACTAAGGGGCTATTTGACAACCTATGCGCCAGTCTTGGTTTTAAAAAGCGCTAGGCGCACAAAAGCGACGAGGTCTAAGCGCATCGCGCGAAGCGCAAAAAGCGTGGGATTTTCATACCCGAAGCGCACACTGATTATATAATTTTTTTTATATATTCCATGAGTTTTTAGCTTCATTTACCCTAGATATAGCTATAAATTAGGTTATTATGTGATTTTATCTATATGTACAAGACAAAAACACCAAGGTATAACATTTTTATGCATAAAAAATACCCAGGTTACGTGAGGCGCGCGCCTCAGGAAGAAAAGCGCCTGAAATTTGACAAAAAAGCGCCTGAGGCGCGCGCCTTTGGGAAAAAGGATAGGCGCAAAGCCCTGAGGCGCGCCTTTAAAGCCCAGGCGCCAGTAAGTGCTATGCCATTAACAAGTCTGATTAGGTAAAACCGTAAAATACTATGAACCAGTAAGAGGCTTGACTTGACTCAGTCTGACTAGCTAGTGGTGGAGGAGGTGGTGTGTGAGTGGCCAGATGAAGGTTATGAACACATGTGAATTCAACATCATTTTGAAACTTAATGGCCTAATGGGTAAGAGGCTTACTGACTGATTATGACGTAGCCTCTTAACGATTACTCAACGCCGCATACTCCTGCTTTGCAAATGCAAAATTGAATTTTTCTAACACTTCACTACCAAGTTTAATACAGTTATTTTTTCTACAAAAAAAAAAAAAAAAAAAAACATAATTCAAGTTCAGATCAATTACAAGATTCAAATGAAGAACAAGTTTAATTATTATTCGGTAAAAATCTACATCTTTTTTCAAACCAACCATAAAGTTAATCAATCATGACTCAAATTGTATTGGAATTACCTACATTTTCTTGATCAGTTACAAAACTTAACAGATATTGAACAAACAGGCCGACCCACTTACATAAAGAAAGAAGCAGTGATGACAAGACCAACTGCAAGCATAAGCACCGCTAATGATGGATACCAAGCATCTGGAACAGGGCTGGATAATGGTTTTGCTGATTGTGCCTTCAAATTAAAATAATAATTGAAATTGGAAAGCAACATTACTTATAAATCACATTATGTTAACATCAACAGCAAATATGATTAAAAAAATAAAAACTTATATAAAATTTGGGTACCATTTTAGGGATTTAGACTTTAGACTTTAGAGGATGCTTGTACCGGCCACGAACAAGAATACTGATTCGGTAAAAGACTATGAACAAGTATATATGGTTACTTTTTGTTGATATTTTACCCTTGAAGTTTTCTTGATTTATTTTTTTAAGTTACGAAAAATTACAGAAATCGTCCTTTATGTTTACATCGTTTTTCAGCGGTTGTCCTTTAACTTCAAAATTGACGAGAATCGTCCTTTATGTTGTAAAATCTTGCAGGTCTCGTCCTTTAAGCCTAACCTGGTTAGTTTTTTGTGGTTAAGTTTGGCAAAATGACAATTATGCCCTCATCTCTTTCATCCCCCACCACCAAACCACCAGACACCATGCCCTCATCTCTTTCATCCCCCACCACCAAACCACCAGACACATGCCCACTTTATTATGTAAACACCTCACACTTACCCTCTTTATAAACTCACACACACACACATTACACAGAGAATACACTTATATAAAAACATTAGAGAGAGGAGGAGATCGGAGAGGAGGTGGACCTCTGGCCGGTCACGACGGAGCTCCGGCGGTCCTGCTCCCCAACAAAACACCACAAACCCTCTTTACCAATAATCAGATCTGTAGAGAGAGAGACCGGTGGAGAGAGCTAGAGAGAGAGGAGTTGAAGAGAGAGAGCCGGAGCAGAGAGAAAGAAGAGGAGGAGACGATGGTGGGACTGAGCAGCGGCGACGGTTGTTTCTCCGGTGACTACAGATCATGACGGACGATGGTGATTTGGATGAAAGGGTTCCGATTGAGCCATAAATAGCCGGCGTTGTGAGAGTCGCACGGCGGTTACAGAGATGGTGGTTTTGCTCTCTGCTTCTCTTCTCCGGTCGTCCGTTTCCCCCTGGTTTCGCGATGTTGGTAGCCGGCGTTGTTGCTGGTTGCTTTCAGGCCACTTACGGCGGCGATGCGGTTAATCCGTTCATGCCCTGGTTTTACTCTCTGCTTCTCTTCTCCAGTCGTCCGATGTCTTTGGTCAAACATTTTTCCCACATGATTACGGGTATAAATTTTCAATTGGGTATGTGTTATCATAATATGTGAGGTTACTATTAAGGAAAGCGTGGTGGTCTTGGGTGTTTGGGTATGGGTTTGAGTTTAATAGAGATGGGGGCAACACTGTCATTTTGCCAAACTTAACCACAGAAACTAACCAGGTTAGGCCTAAAGGACGAGACCTGCAAGATTTTACAACATAAAGGACGATTCTCGTCAATTTTGAAGGTAAAGGACAACCACTGAACAATGACGTAAACATAAAGGACGATTTCTGTAATTTTTCCTTTAAGTTATATACTTTGGTATTTTTCCCAAATGACCCAAGGAGAAAAATGATTTAACTTTTACTGGTGTTACGTATTTTCGAAAACAATCGCTAGAGCATCCGCAATGGTGCTTAATTGGCACCGTCCGGGAAAAGTGGATGAGGGGGTGGACTTGGGTGATGTGGGCTTGAGGTCTAGACTGGAGGTCTAGTTTTGTGGAATTGCGGACGAAGAAGATAACCAAGGTTATGTAACAGACCCATTTCAAGAACTGGTAAACGATGCAAAAAACTCAAACTTGAACCCGAAAAAACCCTACCGAGTTTGAACATTGGTTTTGGGTTATTTCAATAGCCCATTTATGCACTATTCCATAACTCCAACTTAAATATCAGACCCTCAAATCCACATGCGGGGTTTTACTGCGAGGCGCGTGACACGCCAGGATCCAAGTCAACGGTCACACTTAAACCATTCATTAAGTTCTCAAAATGTAACCACAACAGCGGAAGCATAAAACAACTTTACAACTCGAAAAGTAAAAGTTATGAGCCTGATAATGTTCAAAACCATGCAAGTGAAATCCTAGACGTCGTGCGACACCGTGCGCCTATCAATAGCTGCTACCTTAGTGACCTGAGAAAACATGCTAAAAACGTTAGCACAAAATGCTGGTGAGTTCACAGGTTTTTAAGTAAAGCGTTTCCAAAAGTTTCCAAAAGTTTCAAAAGGTTTCCAAAAGTTTCTAAAAGTTTCCACCATCTTACCATTATGCTAAACGAATGACAACCCAGGCATATGAAACCACTAATACGATACCAAGTGCAGGACACCCGTGTGCAACCGAACTGCCAACCCAGGCATAACTGAACTACCGATCCCCGGTGAACTGAACGGGCGAGCCCAGCCAACCGAACTACCGAACCACGGCTAACTGAACTGTCATCCAACGGCAAAACTAAACTATCGTATAATAAGAACACAAAGTAACACTAGCATAACATGATCAGCATAAAAACGAGTATGTAGCATGTTTCTCCCCCGAAAACGTAAACACAAAAAGAGGGGTCGTGAAACTCACATTAGGTTGCGTCTTCAAGTTAATAAGGATCCCGGCACGAACTGATAATCCCAACTATCGGCGACCTATCATAATGTTTGCATAAGTGTCCCGACTATTAACCCATAGGTTAACTAGTCTCCGATTGTCCCGATCGTGACCACGTATGTTTAAAAATGTGCTTGACCGTTTACCCGACACACCAGATGGACCTGACATCCCGTTGGTGACCCGTTACACTAATTGATCAAGTATATATAGTTAACACACAAGAATCATGCATAAAACACTTAGTTTGTATAAAAAATCGCACGTATGAAGTCGTAAGGTCGAATCAGTAAGTTACTAGACTCGTTCGACCCTTATATAGGTCCATTCGACCCATTTTCAAGTTGGTTCGACCTTATAGATATTTATTCAATCAAAACACAAGTTCATTTGACCTAACACATGTTAATTTGACCCTAACACGTGTTCATTCGACCTTAGTGTGTTTGGTTCGACCCCACGATGGGTCGTATCAAGTTTTGGTTCGACCTCTTTCCTGCAAAACTTCTTAAACGCACCAAAACGCATCTAAACAGCCCGAAAACGTCACGAAACACCATAAATCACAGCAGTCCACTACCATTAATCTATCCCCACAAAACCTTACCAATTTTACCTCGAAATCAGTCCATTTAATAAGTTACCCAAAATAGCAAATTATGGAAACGTCACATCATACGCATGCAATCTTTACCCGATATGGAAACTTATCAAAATCATCTATTAATTAGCTCAATATGCTCAGATTATCATGTGCAAGAAAACCCCTAATCATATCATTATCAATAACATTATGAACAAGCCCTAGATCTAACACAAAATCCCCAAAATGAGCGAAACATCATCAATAACCAATTGTAACCCATCTCAATCATAAATCATCATCAACAACATTCCTAGATCATTGTTATAACATCTACACAGCAGTCAATCATCAATCAATTCCATACAAGTTCATAACACATCATTTAACATCACTAACACATGTATTTTGCATGAAAACTCATTGTTAATGAAAAGGTTTTGTTTAGAAAGATGTTAGGAAGGTTTTTATCCATGAAAACATGTTTGAATCAGATCTGGACACTTAGGGTTTGATAAAAATGAATTACAATGAATGAAAATAGTTTTAGATCAAGAACACACCTTGAATCTTCTCTTGTTTGTGATATAGAGGATATGTTTGTGTTAGGATTTGAAAAACAAGATCAAAAACTCCTTTCTACAGGTCTGGGGTTGAGAGAGAGCACTTGGAGGCGTTTAGGATTTGTGAAATGATGAAAAGTTGCAAAGTGTAGTATTTATACCTGATGTTCATTCGACCCTTACAGAGGTCGAATGAAGGCATCAATAACTTGGTTCGAACCCCCTATGGGTCGAACCAGGTTTCCCATTTTCCCAAATTTCCAGTTTTGTCGTTTAAACGCGTTTTAACACATCCTAAGACATGAACATGCAATCCTAACATATGTTAAGCATATACAATCATGTATAATCATATAAGTATCACTTAAACACATATTCACACGTTACTCATCATACACGAAGCGGTTCAAGTTTATCATCTAATCCGATTATGTACGTTCACCAACAACGGGACTCAAGACTCGTGTGTGCGCATAAGATGACCCTAATGATCCTCCGAATCATTGAACCCTGGACAATACGTAACGTAACCCCACTTAACTGACCCCGTTAAGTATGTTAAATGAATGTTTCCGCTAAGGTAGACTTATATGTTAGAAAAATGTTACCCTGAGTTTGCCGGGTGTCACATTAAGGTTTTAATGATATTAGCAGTTTCATTAAGTGCCACATTTTTAACAATATCAAATGTCACATTTTCAACAACCTGGTTATGCACCATTCCATTTGTACACATGTTTCCAATCGTGACGGACACTCAATCATCGTGGACATCAACTCCATCACTGAGTTCTATTCCATCGTATAGGAAGAAAAATGGAAACAAGTAGTTGTGTCCATCTTTTAAGCCAAAAGTCACAATAATAAAAGAATGTTTCCAACTAACGTAGCACATTAGTTAGTCATTTGAGAAGACAAAACTTTCAAATTATTTAACCTCCTTAAACGAAAAAATTCCAGTTGTATTAAGGTCATAACTAGCAACATAATTGGTTTAATAACGGGTCACAAACTGATTTAAAACTGTTGTTTTAGTGATTAGTGCTAAATTTTACAATGAGCTGCAAAATGTCTCTGAATGGCCCTTCAAAAACATGTTAGAGCATTCACACACCCATCTCTTATTCTCATCCATCAAATTACACTAAAAATCACTACATTTTGTTTTCATTTTCAACTAAATAATATTTTATATACCTTTATCATTACCTTTTACTTCTTCTTCACTCACAGCTTTTTTTTTTTTTAAAAAAAAAACATTACAAATAAACAGGGGTGAACGGTGTCCCCCAAGTATATAGATAAACAATAACATTTTATCTCTCCGCTCACAAACACTCAATGTCACTTTTTAAAATACAGGGAATACACTCATCAAATTCTGGTGGATGAGATGTGAATGTTCTTAGTGGGTTCAAATCTAACATGTGGAATGCACTCAAAATATGTTGGTGATATTTGAGGGGAGACAAGCCTTATGACTATGTATCTCTCTTATGAACATAACATAACATAATTATGTGGGATCTGTCTATACCACTATAGAAGGATTCATCATTTGTAAATCATCCTATACTTAATGGACTTTTTTTGAAACCTGACTGGTCATTATAACTAACTTTAAATATGTTTTGATATTTAGAAAAATTAAATAAATATGTTATTTAAAAACAAAGTTTTTAAACCAAAAAAAAAAAACAAATATATATCTTTAAGGAAAAAATATTTAGTTTAGCTACTCTTTTTATGTATGAACTATGAAGTATTGAAATTTCTCAACTCCAAATCCTATTATCTGTGACAATATTCCTCATAAAAGATTTTAAATGGACTGAGAGTAATTTTAAAGGGATTGAGAAGAATACTCTTTTATTTATATAACATATCAAGTTTAAATCTTAAGATATCTAAACAAATATATTTTGACATACAGAAAAAAGAAGCCCAACAATCACATAACCAACAAGTCCAACCTATGATGATAGATGGTCCACTTTAGTAATATTGTCTAAAACTAGCATTTGATAAGGGTAGATAAATTAACTACAAAAGTCACAACTATCAAGTGGTTTGTGTTGTTTTGAATTAGTTAAACTAGTGGGCCACTTTTACCTAACTTATTGATGAAGATGGATAAGGATAAGATGATATACATGACACAAAAACCATTTCCATTACTTAAATCTTTCCATTTTTAGTCACTAAATTGATCTTATTAACCACCTCTTTTAATTAAAAAAAAATAACAAACAAACAAAGGGTAAATCACCATTTTTTTGCCACTAGTCCCTTCAAAACATTTGATAACCAAAATCTTAAGAAAAAAACATCAAACTATCCAAAAAAAAAGGGGGGGGACCAAACAATTATGAATTCCTCCATTAAACTCTACTTGGAAAATTGAGAAAATCCCTTGAGCTTTGAAGCAGCCTGGTTATCCAAAAACCACACTAGTTTCCCAACAACTGGTTCAACCATCCTAGCTGGCAACACCGGGCATTCGGGTCCCACGTCATCTATAGCCAACCGGACAGCTTCTGCTTTCCCACTACCCGTCACCACGACTGCCACATTAGCGGCAGAGTTGATGACAGGCAGGGTAAAGGTGATTCTTTCGGGCGGTGGCTTAGGGGAAGTGGTGATGAATGTCACCCATTCGTTCTTTTCTTCAAGGACCGGATGATCAGGGATCAAAGACGCCACGTGGCCATCTGGTCCCATCCCTAGAAGGATTAAGTCGAACTTTGGGCAGTCGCTGACATCAGACACGTTGATCACTCGTGTCCTGACAAGTTGTCGGATCACAAACTCGTATTCGTTCGCAGCTTCTTCTGCAGTAAGAGAGTCATTGATGGAATGTACATGACTTGGAACAATAGGCAACTGCAAATGTAACTTGCATACTTAGTACAAAACACAAAATGCACAAACGGGTCAGTTTGACCCGAATCACTTCTTGTCCAGTATCTATTTTAAATATTTATTTTCTTAAATCAGATCTACAAATAAATACATAATCTGTTTGCTAACAAAAATAATTTAGGAGGTTATGTACTAAAAATACAGACTTTCGACCCGTTTAAACCCCTTCTATCTTTTGATGTAACTGTTAGAAATAAAATACACATATGCCATATGATCAAGGTTTCCCACCTAATGAATACCAAAGGTCAAACAAAATACAAACTGATAGCGAACCAATGTACACGAATGCGCACTTAAATTGTTGGCCCATGTAAATATTTTAAAAAAGGTTGGAAACCTTTTTGTCCTGCTACAATACCAAATAAACAAACAAAGAGATAACATGTGATTAAGATCTTAGGATCATGAAATGGATAAGGCAAAATCAAGATAAGGGTTCCAATTATGATTATGCAAATTCCAGCATAACAAACACTAATTAATAATTTTTTTGAAAAGCTTAATTACCTTTGACAAAAGATGATCTTTAGCAAGCTTATAGTTGCTATCATCATGATTCTTGGCAACCACACGTTCATCCGCCCAAAATATATACCATTTGGACCAATCGACAGTCTTGTTATAAGGAGCTCCACACAGATTCCTGTTTTCAACTCAATGCTATAAAAATAATATAGAAATGTTGACATGTAAACAGATTGAGGTTGTTGAACATGTTTTGTACCTCATCAAGGGAATGACAGAACCACCAGATAAAGCAATGGCGAAAAAACCGCGTTCTTTAACTGATGCCTCAGATAATTCTGCTATGTAATCAGCCAAATCTGTGCTGAGTTCATCCAAACTTTCATGAATTCTTACCTCCCCTCTGTTCTTTTTTGATTCCATATGATCCATCTTTCTTAATCCCAATTAATATCTAAATTATAATAAAAAAAAATTAATAATCTTTTTTAGATACAAATGATCAGAATTCAGATAATTCCACAATAGCCACATATGCAATGTGATTAGGATATGCATTTCAAGATTAATGTTCATATCTTAATTTTGGATAATATTTATTTATTTATTTTTTTTTACATTCCATGACTGAGAAAATTAAATATCTAAGATTAGGATTTAAAAAAAAAAAAAAGAAAGAAAAACTTTCTTAAATATATACAAGGAAATCAAGAAAACACTATGTCTAAATCATAATTAAAAAGGTAATATTTTTAGACACAAAAGATCAAAAATAAACCATACCCACATATGCAATGTGATCAAGATATGCATTTCAAGTTTAGGATACAAATCATACAATCACAACCCAAATTTTGGGAAAAAAAAATAAAAATTCTTGAATATATAAAAGGAAATTAAGAAAATAAAATACAAGAAACATGTTAGAACATTAATAATCCATACATAGAATGATTCTAGATTCCATGAATTTTGCACAAGAAAGACACTAAATTTAATAGTAAAATAGACCCAATAATTCAAAGAAATAATAAACTTATGTAAAACCAAATAATAAACTTATGTAAACTTATTAAAATGTTAAACAAAGTAGCAAATCCCAAATCATAATTAAGTGAAAAATAAAAAATATAACCTTGATCACACACATTTTTGAAGATGGAATTAAAATAATGTCAAGAGAGAGAGAGAGATGCTTACAAATAAGAAACAAAGGAGAACAAGCAAAGTGGGAGATGGTTGTGAATATAAGTATGATTAATATATATATAAAAAAAGAACCAAAGCTTATTATACACACATAAACATAAACACACACAAACTGATATAGATACAATAGATACAAGCTATTGACTCTGATATAGATGCTATAGTTTTATAGGTTATTTTTTTAACTGATGGGGTATATAAAAATATAACAAAGATGACGTAACTTGGAATAATAAGGGGCCCATGAAGAAAAAATAATAAAAATAATAATAATTTATGCAAAAATTGAAAGTGAAAGAAGGAAAGAAACTGTGCCTTTGAGGATCCCACGTGCAGCCAATGATCGTCACACAAACAGTTTAAAAGAAAGTCTCTAACTTTATGATATGATGATTATCTTGTGTTAAACTAAACGGATAGAGTTTGGATATATATGAAATATTTACAAAATACACAATCTTGGTGTTCATATTTAGCGGTACAGAACTTAAGGATTTTTTTTTTTTTTTTTTTTTTTTGCAGATAAGCGGCGTGAATCATCCTACTTTGCAATATTGTTGTTTATCAATTACCAACGGAGGTTGACGAGCAACTCATTTGCATTAAATTGTTAGCATTCTTTGTTGGACATTTTAAATACAACTAAATTTTAGAAAATTATAAATGTTGTTTTAACTTTTTTCAGAGGGGAATTGCACACCTCCTTAAAATCTATTTTGAAATCCAGCAAATGGTCGCTTTGTGAGACTCGGACAGTCGGGATGAGATTTGTACTATCGATATTGAAAATACCGGTATCGAATTTATGAAAAAGTTGATACCAATTAACGTAACGAGTGTCTTTATAAAGTACTTATAAAGTACTTGTTCAGTACGTTATCCGTATGGTAACGGTACTCGGAGATCTTAAGTACAATAACGATTATCATTGGGAAAACCTGGTGGACCCCTTTTTTTCTACCGTCTACAAGCGATAAAAAATTTAACACATAATAATTAATTAATTTAATAAATTACTTTTCACTTTTTTTTTCAAACACCTCATTATCTGATCTTTTAACTTTTCAAAATTTTCTATTTTTCTTTTTTCACAGAACTCATTATCTGATCTTTAACTTTTCAAAATTTTCTATTAAATTTTCGATTGCCCCGTGAATATCATTCTTTTAAGTAGTTTTTATTTTAATTTCGTCTTTGTTATTTTATAATTTTTATTTTAGTTATTTTTTTTTTTTTTTTTAATTTACCTATGTAAGTGGAGTGGTGGAGAGGCATTATGTTCACTTAGGTGATCAAGGGTTCAATTCTCACTTTCAACATTTATGGTTGAATATTTTGCCAAGTGATGGTTGAGCCTACCCTCTTTGGAGGGGCCAGGTTTGATTCTAATGGCCCCCAGTTTTCTATTACCGTGCATTTACTCCAGAGAGGCTTGCCTCTTGTGGAGGGTGCAGCATCTGTCAAGTGGCAGGTGGCGGGAAATTTTCTGGGTGGAAGCTTTAGTGCCCCTTATGCGCAGCCTCGACTCGTTTGTGGGCCGGCCACTCTCGTGTCAGCGTGGACCCGGTTAAGACAACATAGTCTGACCATTGTAGAGTGGCTAGGGGATCCCCTTCTAGGGGGTTGTGATAAACTCTGCCACAACATAGAAAATCACCTTAAAAAAAACCCATGTAATTTTTAATTTGAATTTATAATGTTTAGGTGAATAAAAATAAATCTAAATTAAATTAAAGAGAGAGCAAGGGTTTATATTCAGTATATTAGGGTTCACAATTCAGAAAGAAATGGCGGCGCAGCTCGTAGCCCGTCTACTTATTGTTAGGAATCATGGTATCGTATACACAGCGGAAGCGGTTTATATTTATTAGAAAAATCGATTATATACATTATATAATCTTAGCCGATTTATATGAATAAATATATATTTAATTTTATTAATCCGATTAATAAAATATTCCCAATCAGGATCTCAGTTAAACGCGTATAAACAAATAAATAATAAACAACCATAGGGGGTTTAATAATCAACCTTTGACGACTACACCGGAATTGTAACACGCGGGTTACAACGAATCCTCGCTAGTAGGAAGTTCACAACCGAGCACGAACCAACCGGGAAACAACACTTGCAAGAGGAAGGTGGTGGCTTGTGGTGGTTGATGGCCGAACAAAAAAAAAAGAAGAAGGCGGTGGCCTTCTTTTCTTTGGTGGCGGCCGCAAAAAGCCAAGAAGAGGAGGCAATGGTTTGTTGTTTTATCAAAAGTGTGCATTAGGGTTTACTCCTTAACCCTCCTTTTATAAGACAACAACTTGCAATAAACCCCCTTGCTAAATATCTTAATACTCCTTAATATTAATCTTATTAACATTAAGTCCCTCAAGATACTCCTTAATATTAATCTTATTAATATTAAATCCCTCAAGACTAAAACAATTATTATTTCATAAATAATAATCCACCAACGCGTGAACTTATCTGATTCGTGTACCAACGTGTAACTCTTCGGATCGTACCGGTTCGGGTTACGTTGATCTCGACTTTTAATTACATCGGACATCCTATATATCCAACAATCTCCCACTTGGACGATTTTAATTAAATGAGTCAACGTGCGCAGAGTTGGACGCCTAGCTGCATCGCATTGCACCCAAACCAGTATGACACTTTACAGTCGTCAACTAGTTCTTTGAGTTCAAGTAACGCTTTACTTAACCAAATACTATAGCCCTGATAATTATATCAATAAGTCCCTTCTGTATAGACATCCGTTGATCATAAGACATGGATCATTCATTCTTATAAAGTGATCAACTATTCTCTATTCTTGTCTCTAATTCAAAATGGTCTAACGAACTACCTTAGTCCGAGCGTGGCCACGCGTTTATACCAGTTTGAGTTTTACGAGGGCGCCAGAATGTCTAGACTTCTAATCATATAGAAGTACAGAATTCCATCAGCATCATACAACTCCCACTTAATCTTGGATTTCTCCCAACGCTACCCTTATTCCTACCCATGTTTCAGGATAGTGTAAGATAACATCAAAGATAGTCCTTGATCAATGTAGTTTAATATGTGCCTTAGGAAAAAGGACAAATTGAACATATCAATATCAAAACATCTCATGACACCGATCCATGGAGATCGTTTTGAAGCGAGTTGCATCCAATATCATTCCCTAATGATATCTGTGAATTATGATCCTCAAACCCTTGAGCTATTCATCTCATGAATACAACCATCTCAATTCACAATAGTCTTACATTCAAATTCATTCCCATGCAATTTGATCGACTACGGACATTTAGAATACTCTTATTCAAGGATTTAAACATACAAATAATGAACACAGTTAATAAATATTTAAATTTGCATTTAACCCATTAAATCAAATAAACATTCAATATAACTGTCATAGTTCAAAATAAAACACCAATACTAACTACAGATCATGCCCACTGTCTAGCAACTCTAAGCCCTATATTTCCAGCATGCTCCTCATGTTTAACTTGAGGTAAAGGCTTAGTAAAGGGGTCAGCCAGATTCAGATCTGTATGAACTTTGTTTATTACGATGTCTCCACGTCCTATTATCTCTCTAATATAGTGGAATTTCTTGAGTATATGCCTTGTGGTCTGAAGTGACCTTGGTTCCTTTGCAAGAGCAATGGCACCAGTGTTGTCACACAGTATCTCGATTGGTTTCTTTATGCTAGGCATAACATCGAGATCACCAATGAACTTCTTCATCCAGGCAGCCTCCTTTACAACATCCGATGCAGCATTGTATTCTGATTCACAGGTGGATTAAGCAACCACACTTTGCTTAAAGCTGTTCCAAGTTACAGCCCCACCATTCAGAATGAAAACATATCCCATTTGTGACCTTGAATCATCACGATCAGTCTGGAAGCTTGCATCAGTATAACACTTAACTGACAGCTCCTCATCCAGTCCTCTATATATTAAGAACATGTCCTTAGTCCTTCTTAAGTACTTAAGAATGTTCTTCACTGCAGCCTAGTGACCCTCTCCTAAATTTTGTTGATATCTACTCGTCATGCTAAGAGCATACGAGACATCAGGTCTAGTACATAACATGGCATACATGATGGAACCAATCGCAGAAGCATATGGAACACCTTCCATTTTCTTCCTTTCCTCTTCAGTATTTGCACACTGCTTGTTATCAAGAATGGTTCCATGTGCCATGGACAAGAGCCCCCTTTTTGAGTCTTGCATTGAGAAGCGTCGTAAGACCTTATCAATATATGTACTTTGACTCAAACCCAATAACCGCTTTGATCTATCTCTATAAATCTTTATTCCCAGAATATAAGCGGCTTCACCAAGATCTTTCATTACGAAACATTTACCCAACCAGGTCTTAACATCTTTAAGCATAGGGATATTGTTTCCAATGATTAGTATGTCATCTACATACAGTATAAAAAAAGTAATATAGCTCCCACTAGACTTCTTGTAAACACACGGTTCATCTTCGTTCTTGATAAAACCAAACTCTTTGATTTTCTGATCAAAACGGAGATTCCAGCTGCGAGATGCTTGCTTTAATCCATAGATGGATTTATTCAGCTTGCACACCTTATTAGGATTCTTTGGATCGACAAAACCTTCAGGTTGAACCATATAGACATCTTCCAGTAAGTGTCCATTAAGGAACGCGGTTTTGACATCCATCTGCCATATCTCATAGTCATAATATGCAGCAATGGCAAGTAGAATTCTAATAGACTTAAGCATGGCCACTGGCGAGAAAGTTTCCTCATAGTCAATTCCTTGAGTCCGAGTAAAACCTTTCGCTACAAGCCTTGCTTTGTAGGTTTGCTCATTCCCATCCATGTCAGTCTTCTTCTTGAAGATCCATTTGTTTCCCACAGTCCAACATTCGGTAGGAAGATCAACCAAATCCCAGACTTGGTTATCATACATGGATTGCATCTCTGCATTCATGGCTTCTTGCCATTTCTTGGATTCTGAATCCAAGATTGCAGCTTTGTAAGTAGTAGGCTCAGCTTCATCAATCATGAAGATATCGTCATACCTTACCGGTGCACGATGATCCCTAATACTTTTCCGAACACTTGGTGTTTCTGTTGTTTCTTGAGTCCACTCAGGCTCAACTTCAACAACTGGATCAGTTACATCTGGTTCTGTCTGAACAGCTGGTTCAGTCACTTGTGATTCTCAAATTTCTTCAAGATCCACATAGTTATCTCCAATCCCTCGCGCCAGAAGCTCTTCCTCTAAGAAAGTACCTCTGCGTTTGGTGAAAATCTTATTTTCAGTGGGGTGGTAGAACAGGTAACCGATCTTCTTACCGTATCCAACGAAAACCACTTTTTCGCCTCTGGGATCTAGTTTATCCGAAGATTCTATAGTGACATAAGCATTACATCCCCAGACTTTAAGGTAGGATACATGAGGTTTCTTTCCATGCCATATCTCATAAGGCGTTTTATCAACCTTCTTCGTTGGAGCTATATTCACAAGTCTTGCGGCAGTTTCCAAAGCATAACTCCAAAAGGATTTTGGAAGGTTTGTTCGACACATCATTGATCGAATCATATCTAATAGAGTTCGATTTCTCCGCTCAGACACACCATTATGTTGCGGTGTTCCAGGTGGAGTGAGTTGTGAAACTATTCCACAATCCTTTAGATGGTCGATGAATTCCTGACTAAGATATTCACCGCCTCGATCTGATCGAAGCATTTTAATAGTTCTATTTAGCTGATTTTCTACTTCGTTTTGGTACTCTTTGAACTTTTCAAGAGTTTCATGTTTATGCTTCATAAGATAAACATAACCATATCTACTGAAATCATCAGTAAATGTAACAAAGTATCTTTCTCCATGTCTTGACATTGTTCTGAATGGACCACATACATCTGTATGTACAAGTCCTAACAGATCATCGGCTCTTTCTCCAACATTTGAAAAAGGTGCTTTCGTTAACTTTCCACTTAAGCATGATTCGCATTTTCCAAACGACTCTGAACCCTTGGAATCCAGGATTCCTGCGGTTTTGAGTTGTTTAACACGATTCTCACTTATGTGACCAAGTCTACAATGCCACATATACGTATCATTAAAGTCCAACTTATTACGTTTATGGGAGATATTGCATAATATGTTATCGTTTTAAATTTCTATCTCATAGATCCCATTGTTGGGTTTTGCATCAAGGTAAAATACATCGTTAAAATAAGCAGAAATAAATTCCCCATTGAAACGATAATTAAAACCTTGTCCTCGCAAAGCCAAAACTGAAACAATATTTCTAGTCACACTAGGAATGTAATAAACATTGTTCAAAACAAGTTCTAAACCAGAAGGAAGTAAGAGAACACATTCTCCTATAGCCTTCACAGCAACTCTTTGTCCATTGCCAACATGGACCTCCAAGTCGCCTTGTTTCAGCTTTCTAATCTTTCTTAGTCCTTGCAAAACATTACAAATGTGGAAACCACATACTGTGTCAAACACCCATGTTTTGCTAGGAAAAGCAAAGATTTCAATAACATATATACTTGAGGACTCTCCTCCTGAAGCCTTAGCTTGCTTCAGCTCAGCTAAATACTTAGCACAGTTCCTCTTCCAGTGCCCAGTTTCATCACAATGAAAACACTTGGCATCTTTTCGAGGTTTCTTATTGGCAACATATTTTCCTTTGCCCTGATTGCCCATTTTCTTGGTGTTAGGTTTCTTAACTTGTCCCTCCTTGATCACTAGCACTGGTGCAGTCTTGCTAGGTATGTTCACCTCAACAGTTTTGAGCATCTGATGCAGTTCTGCAAGTGTCTTTTCCATCCCGTTCATATTGTAGTTCATAATGAACTGGTCATATGACTTGGGCAATGAGTTTAGGATAATATCCCTCCGCTAACTCATCGCTCAAGGGGTATTCCAGACGAGCCAAGTGATCAAGATATGCCTTCATTTTTAGCACACGAGTGCTAACTGGCGTTTCTAGAACATACAACTTGTTCTCCGCCTTGAGAACAATTTTCAAGTTGCGGTGCCAGTCCATGAAGTTGGAGTGGTTAAGTTTGTCCTTCTCTAAGATGGACTTGAGAGAGAATTGGGAGGCGGAATTGTTTTCAGTTGACATCTACAAAGTTCAAAATCTAATTTATTAGTATTTCATGTTTTAAGTATCCTAATTATTTTATGACCCAAAAAGCAAAATTAATTAGGATGAGATCCCGATTCATCAATACACAATGAACTGGCTTAGCACTGTCCACTGGCATGATTAGGTAGGTAAACAACGATTGTTAATTGTGTCCACTACACAACTCTCCTTTTTGGGGTTATCACTAAAAGCGATGTATGTTTAACCCCAACTATGCCCACTTGTCAAACAAGCGATGTTTGGTCCTTTACTGTTAACTGTAACACCGGCCTATGTTACACAGGAACCGCGATGATTACCTTCACTCATGATCAACGCCCAGATGCAGGGTCAGCACTAACATTTGGGTTCGATATAGAATGGAGTGTTAACTCGTTAAGGTGGCATGAAACATCAATTTAAAGTTGGGATTTAATTTTTAATATTTACCATAAATATATATTGAATGACTCGTTAGCATGATGTGAGTCACACAACAGTTTATAAAATCCAATTTTATATTATTCGTGATAATTGAAACTCCTTTCAACACTCGACTCGGTATAGTTTTAAATACCCTATTTAAACTACGTTGGTCGTATTATCGCGAATGCACTTGTTTTAATATTAATAAAACTCCTTTTATTAAATATGCTTTTCGGTTTTATAAAACTTGTTTTAATAAAACTGTTGCCATGATTGTGAAAATTTTATTTATTTTGGGTTATCTAAATTATTTACAATAAATAAACCACAACCACAAAACATAACAATAAAATTAAACGAATCGAGCCCCTAATAGGTCGCCCGTTTCGTTTTAGCCAGAAACGAAACGAACTAGTCAAAAGAGTTTAAAAACTATTTTGATATAGCTCCCACTTGACCCGAGATCTCTATCTTCATGGAACCTGTTCGTCCTTTATATCTTCGTCTTGATCTTGTACTTGTAGGATTACAACAATAAATTTGAAAATACAATAAAATCAAATCTATTCTAATCCTATCTATTACACCGGATCCAATATCCGTAATAAAAAAATACAAATCAATAAGGAAATAAAACCATCACAAACACAACCATGACATGGGTCAAATACCTAGGGCTCGATTCACATCACAATCCATGAACAACTAAAAGTTTTTGATCTTTTGTCAAAATAAGCAATTTTTGACAAATAAAACATAGATCAAAATTATAACTTTATCATCTATACGCGCGTAACTGTGGCTCTGATACCACTGTTAGGAATCATGGTATCGTATACACAGCGGAAGCGGTTTATATTTATTAGAAAAATCGATTATATACATTATATAATCTTAGCCGATTTATATGAATAAATATATATTTAATTTTATTAATCCGATTAATAAAATATTCCCAATCAGGATCTCAGTTAAACGCGTATAAACAAATAAATAATAAACAACCATAGGGGGTTTAGTAATCAACCTTTGACGACTACACCGGAATTGTAACACGCGGGTTACAACGAATCCTCGCTAGTAGGAAGTTCACAACCGAGCACGAACCAACCGGGAAACAACACTTGCAAGAGGAAGGTGGTGGCTTGTGGTGGTTGATGGCCGAACAAAAAAAAAAGAAGAAGGCGGTGGCCTTCTTTTCTTTGGTGGCGGCCGCAAAAAGCCAAGAAGAGGAGGCAATGGTTTGTTGTTTTATCAAAAGTGTGCATTAGGGTTTACTCCTTAACCCTCCTTTTATAAGACAACAACTTGCAATAAACCCCCTTGCTAAATATCTTAATACTCCTTAATATTAATCTTATTAACATTAAGTCCCTCAAGATACTCCTTAATATTAATCTTATTAATATTAAATCCCTCAAGACTAAAACAATTATTATTTCATAAATAATAATCCACCAACGCGTGAACTTATCTGATTCGTGTACCAACGTGTAACTCTTCGGATCGTACCGGTTCGGGTTACGTTGATCTCGACTTTTAATTACATCGGACATCCTATATATCCAACAATCTCCCACTTGGACGATTTTAATTAAATGAGTCAACGTGCGCAGAGTTGGACGCCTAGCTGCATCGCATTGCACCCAAACCAGTATGACACTTTACAGTCGTCAACTAGTTCTTTGAGTTCAAGTAACGCTTTACTTAACCAAATACTATAGCCCTGATAATTATATCAATAAGTCCCTTCTGTATAGACATCCGTTGATCATAAGACATGGATCATTCATTCTTATAAAGTGATCAACTATTCTCTATTCTCGTCTCTAATTCAAAATGGTCTAACGAACTACCTTAGTCCGAGCGTGGCCACGCGTTTATACCAGTTTGAGTTTTACGAGGGCGCCAGAATGTCTAGACTTCTAATCATATAGAAGTACAGAATTCCATCAGCATCATACAACTCCCACTTAATCTTGGATTTCTCCCAACGCTACCCTTATTCCTACCCATGTTTCAGGATAGTGTAAGATAACATCAAAGATAGTCCTTGATCAATGTAGTTTAATATGTGCCTTAGGAAAAAGGACAAATTGAACATATCAATATCAAAACATCTCATGACACCGATCCATGGAGATCGTTTTGAAGCGAGTTGCATCCAATATCATTCCCTAATGATATCTGTGAATTATGATCCTCAAACCCTTGAGCTATTCATCTCATGAATACAACCATCTCAATTCACAATAGTCTTACATTCAAATTCATTCCCATGCAATTTGATCGACTACGGACATTTAGAATACTCTTATTCAAGGATTTAAACATACAAATAATGAACACAGTTAATAAATATTTAAATTTGCATTTAACCCATTAAATCAAATAAACATTCAATATAACTGTCATAGTTCAAAATAAAACACCAATACTAACTACAGATCATGCCCACTGTCTAGCAACTCTAAGCCCTATATTTCCAGCATGCTCCTCATGTTTAACTTGAGGTAAAGGCTTAGTAAAGGGGTCAGCCAGATTCAGATCTGTATGAACTTTGTTTATTACGATGTCTCCACGTCCTATTATCTCTCTAATATAGTGGAATTTCTTGAGTATATGCCTTGTGGTCTGAAGTGACCTTGGTTCCTTTGCAAGAGCAATGGCACCAGTGTTGTCACACAGTATCTCGATTGGTTTCTTTATGCTAGGCATAACATCGAGATCACCAATGAACTTCTTCATCCAGGCAGCCTCCTTTACAACATCCGATGCAGCATTGTATTCTGATTCACAGGTGGATTAAGCAACCACACTTTGCTTAAAGCTGTTCCAAGTTACAGCCCCACCATTCAGAATGAAAACATATCCCATTTGTGACCTTGAATCATCACGATCAGTCTGGAAGCTTGCATCAGTATAACACTTAACTGACAGCTCCTCATCCAGTCCTCTATATATTAAGAACATGTCCTTAGTCCTTCTTAAGTACTTAAGAATGTTCTTCACTGCAGCCTAGTGACCCTCTCCTGGATTTTGTTGATATCTACTCGTCATGCTAAGAGCATACGAGACATCAGGTCTAGTACATAACATGGCATACATGATGGAACCAATCGCAGAAGCATATGGAACACCTTCCATTTTCTTCCTTTCCTCTTCAGTATTTGCACACTGCTTGTTATCAAGAATGGTTCCATGTGCCATGGACAAGAGCCCCCTTTTTGAGTCTTGCATTGAGAAGCGTCGTAAGACCTTATCAATATATGTACTTTGACTCAAACCCAATAACCGCTTTGATCTATCTCTATAAATCTTTATTCCCAGAATATAAGCGGCTTCACCAAGATCTTTCATTACGAAACATTTACCCAACCAGGTCTTAACATCTTTAAGCATAGGGATATTGTTTCCAATGATTAGTATGTCATCTACATACAGTATAAAAAAAGTAATATAGCTCCCACTAGACTTCTTGTAAACACACGGTTCATCTTCGTTCTTGATAAAACCAAACTCTTTGATTTTCTGATCAAAACGGAGATTCCAGCTGCGAGATGCTTGCTTTAATCCATAGATGGATTTATTCAGCTTGCACACCTTATTAGGATTCTTTGGATCGACAAAACCTTCAGGTTGAACCATATAGACATCTTCCAGTAAGTGTCCATTAAGGAACGCGGTTTTGACATCCATCTGCCATATCTCATAGTCATAATATGCAGCAATGGCAAGTAGAATTCTAATAGACTTAAGCATGGCCACTGGCGAGAAAGTTTCCTCATAGTCAATTCCTTGAGTCCGAGTAAAACCTTTCGCTACAAGCCTTGCTTTGTAGGTTTGCTCATTCCCATCCATGTCAGTCTTCTTCTTGAAGATCCATTTGTTTCCCACAGTCCAACATTCGGTAGGAAGATCAACCAAATCCCAGACTTGGTTATCATACATGGATTGCATCTCTGCATTCATGGCTTCTTGCCATTTCTTGGATTCTGAATCCAAGATTGCAGCTTTGTAAGTAGTAGGCTCAGCTTCATCAATCATGAAGATATCGTCATACCTTACCGGTGCACGATGATCCCTAATACTTTTCCGAACACTTGGTGTTTCTGTTGTTTCTTGAGTCCACTCAGGCTCAACTTCAACAACTGGATCAGTTACATCTGGTTCTGTCTGAACAGCTGGTTCAGTCACTTGTGATTCTCAAATTTCTTCAAGATCCACATAGTTATCTCCAATCCCTCGCGCCAGAAGCTCTTCCTCTAAGAAAGTACCTCTGCGTTTGGTGAAAATCTTATTTTCAGTGGGGTGGTAGAACAGGTAACCGATCTTCTTACCGTATCCAACGAAAACCACTTTTTCGCCTCTGGGATCTAGTTTATCCGAAGATTCTATAGTGACATAAGCATTACATCCCCAGACTTTAAGGTAGGATACATGAGGTTTCTTTCCATGCCATATCTCATAAGGCGTTTTATCAACCTTCTTCGTTGGAGCTATATTCACAAGTCTTGCGGCAGTTTCCAAAGCATAACTCCAAAAGGATTTTGGAAGGTTTGTTCGACACATCATTGATCGAATCATATCTAATAGAGTTCGATTTCTCCGCTCAGACACACCATTATGTTGCGGTGTTCCAGGTGGAGTGAGTTGTGAAACTATTCCACAATCCTTTAGATGGTCGATGAATTCCTGACTAAGATATTCACCGCCTCGATCTGATCGAAGCATTTTAATAGTTCTATTTAGCTGATTTTCTACTTCGTTTTGGTACTCTTTGAACTTTTCAAGAGTTTCATGTTTATGCTTCATAAGATAAACATAACCATATCTACTGAAATCATCAGTAAATGTAACAAAGTATCTTTCTCCATGTCTTGACATTGTTCTGAATGGACCACATACATCTGTATGTACAAGTCCTAACAGATCATCGGCTCTTTCTCCAACATTTGAAAAAGGTGCTTTCGTTAACTTTCCACTTAAGCATGATTCGCATTTTCCAAACGACTCTGAACCCTTGGAATCCAGGATTCCTGCGGTTTTGAGTTGTTTAACACGATTCTCACTTATGTGACCAAGTCTACAATGCCACATATACGTATCATTAAAGTCCAACTTATTATGTTTATGGGAGATATTGCATAATATGTTATCGTTTTAAATTTCTATCTCATAGATCCCATTGTTGGGTTTTGCATCAAGGTAAAATACATCGTTAAAATAAGCAGAAATAAATTCCCCATTGAAACGATAATTAAAACCTTGTCCTCGCAAAGCCAAAACTGAAACAATATTTCTAGTCACACTAGGAATGTAATAAACATTGTTCAAAACAAGTTCTAAACCAGAAGGAAGTAAGAGAACACATTCTCCTATAGCCTTCACAGCAACTCTTTGTCCATTGCCAACATGGACCTCCAAGTCGCCTTGTTTCAGCTTTCTAATCTTTCTTAGTCCTTGCAAAACATTACAAATGTGGAAACCACATACTGTGTCAAACACCCATGTTTTGCTAGGAAAAGCAAAGATTTCAATAACATATATACTTGAGGACTCTCCTCCTGAAGCCTTAGCTTGCTTCAGCTCAGCTAAATACTTAGCACAGTTCCTCTTCCAGTGCCCAGTTTCATCACAATGAAAACACTTGGCATCTTTTCGAGGTTTCTTATTGGCAACATATTTTCCTTTGCCCTGATTGCCCATTTTCTTGGTGTTAGGTTTCTTAACTTGTCCCTCCTTGATCACTAGCACTGGTGCAGTCTTGCTAGGTATGTTCACCTCAACAGTTTTGAGCATCTGATGCAGTTCTGCAAGTGTCTTTTCCATCCCGTTCATATTGTAGTTCATAATGAACTGGTCATATGACTTGGGCAATGAGTTTAGGATAATATCCCCCCGCTAACTCATCGCTCAAGGGGTATTCCAGACGAGCCAAGTGATCAAGATATGCCTTCATTTTTAGCACACGAGTGCTAACTGGCGTTTCTAGAACATACAACTTGTTCTCCGCCTTGAGAACAATTTTCAAGTTGCGGTGCCAGTCCATGAAGTTGGAGTGGTTAAGTTTGTCCTTCTCTAAGATGGACTTGAGAGAGAATTGGGAGGCGGAATTGTTTTCAGTTGACATCTACAAAGTTCAAAATCTAATTTATTAGTATTTCATGTTTTAAGTATCCTAATTATTTTATGACCCAAAAAGCAAAATTAATTAGGATGAGATCCCGATTCATCAATACACAATGAACTGGCTTAGCACTGTCCACTGGCATGATTAGGTAGGTAAACAACGATTGTTAATTGTGTCCACTACACAACTCTCCTTTTTGGGGTTATCACTAAAAGCGATGTATGTTTAACCCCAACTATGCCCACTTGTCAAACAAGCGATGTTTGGTCCTTTACTGTTAACTGTAACACCGGCCTATGTTACACAGGAACCGCGATGATTACCTTCACTCATGATCAACGCCCAGATGCAGGGTCAGCACTAACATTTGGGTTCGATATAGAATGGAGTGTTAACTCGTTAAGGTGGCATGAAACATCAATTTAAAGTTGGGATTTAATTTTTAATATTTACCATAAATATATATTGAATGACTCGTTAGCATGATGTGAGTCACACAACAGTTTATAAAATCCAATTTTATATTATTCGTGATAATTGAAACTCCTTTCAACACTCGACTCGGTATAGTTTTAAATACCCTATTTAAACTACGTTGGTCGTATTATCGCGAATGCACTTGTTTTAATATTAATAAAACTCCTTTTATTAAATATGCTTTTCGGTTTTATAAAACTTGTTTTAATAAAACCGTTGCCATGATTGTGAAAATTTTATTTATTTTGGGTTATCTAAATTATTTACAATAAATAAACCACAACCACAAAACATAACAATAAAATTAAACGAATCGAGCCCCTAATAGGTCGCCCGTTTCGTTTTAGCCAGAAACGAAACGAACTAGTCAAAAGAGTTTAAAAACTATTTTGATATAGCTCCCACTTGACCCGAGATCTCTATCTTCATGGAACCTGTTCGTCCTTTATATCTTCGTCTTGATCTTGTACTTGTAGGATTACAACAATAAATTTGAAAATACAATAAAATCAAATCTATTCTAATCCTATCTATTACACCGGATCCAATATCCGTAATAAAAAAATACAAATCAATAAGGAAATAAAACCATCACAAACACAACCATGACATGGGTCAAATACCTAGGGCTCGATTCACATCACAATCCATGAACAACTAAAAGCTTTTGATCTTTTGTCAAAATAAGCAATTTTTGACAAATAAAACATAGATCAAAATTATAACTTTATCATCTATACGCGCGTAACTGTGGCTCTGATACCACTGTTAGGAATCATGGTATCGTATACACAGCGGAAGCGGTTTATATTTATTAGAAAAATCGATTATATACATTATATAATCTTAGCCGATTTATATGAATAAATATATATTTAATTTTATTAATCCGATTAATAAAATATTCCCAATCAGGATCTCAGTTAAACGCGTATAAACAAATAAATAATAAACAACCATAGGGGGTTTAGTAATCAACCTTTGACGACTACACCGGAATTGTAACACGCGGGTTACAACGAATCCTCGCTAGTAGGAAGTTCACAACCGAGCACGAACCAACCGGGAAACAACACTTGCAAGAGGAAGGTGGTGGCTTGTGGTGGTTGATGGCCGAACAAAAAAAAAAAGAAGAAGGCGGTGACCTTCTTTTCTTTGGTGGCGGCCGCAAAAAGCCAAGAAGAGGAGGCAATGGTTTGTTGTTTTATCAAAAGTGTGCATTAGGGTTTACTCCTTAACCCTCCTTTTATAAGACAACAACTTGCAATAAACCCCCTTGCTAAATATCTTAATACTCCTTAATATTAATCTTATTAACATTAAGTCCCTCAAGATACTCCTTAATATTAATCTTATTAATATTAAATCCCTCAAGACTAAAACAATTATTATTTCATAAATAATAATCCACCAACGCGTGAACTTATCTGATTCGTGTACCAACGTGTAACTCTTCGGATCGTACCGGTTCGGGTTACGTTGATCTCGACTTTTAATTACATCGGACATCCTATATATCCAACACTTATATTATTTTAATGTAATTTGACAAGTTTAGTTAAACAAAAAAGTGAAATTTAAAAAAAATAATAATAAACACATAATTGAGTAATGATTGTTGGGTTTTATTCTTCTTTTTTTTTTTTTGGAACGGCAAATTTTTACTCCTTGTGGGACTTGAACCCATAACCTCTTCCTTAGGTGTGAAAACTTTGTTTCTACCATTGAGCCACCAACCCGGCAATATTTTATTCTTCTTTTTTTAACAACCAAACATATTATTACTCCAAAATAGATTACATACCAATATTGCGTCTCCAAAATCTTACACCAAAAAGCACAAGAACAGAACAAAGGCCAAAAAACAGACTACACTTCAACCTATACAACCCGCATCTAAGTTATTCCACATCTACCTGGTCAAACCAACATTCTGCAAACGGGGCTTTATTTTGGGAAAATGGCCAAAATAGCCTGTTGACCGGGCGTTTTGCATAAATAACCTTCTCCACTGTCTTTGGAGAGACGGGACACGGCTCCCAACGAGCCTGAACCGTCTCCGAGACCGTTTGGTTTTAGAGCCAATTGCCAACCAACACGTGGCATCTCTGATCCCGAGGCTGTACCGTCTCTCTCCAGACGGGTCAGAACTCTCTCCCAGACGGTTCACGTTTCCCATGCCGGCTGCCCCTTCGGTTCAACCGTCTCAAAAGACGGGTCACATTTCCCGTACCGGCAGGCCTTCTGTTCAACCGTCTCTCAAGACGGTTCACATTTCCCAACTCCGGTGAGTCCCGATGACCGGGCGACGCTTCGGTTGTCCAGCTCAGCCCTATAAATACCGTTCTCCCGTCCCATTCCCGTCACCCCACACCGTCTAACACTATCTACCACCCCACCACCACCGTCCAACACCGTTTAATTCATCCAAAAATGGCACCGCAAAGATGGACCGAAGAACAGGAAATTGCCCTGATTGCAGCATGGCGTCATGTTGAAGAAAGCACCCACCAAACCAACAAATGGTTCCGAATATTGCACGAATACAATCGGCTCGTTGGAGGGTCAGACCGAACAACCGAGTCCCTTAGCCGGAAGTTGACCGATTTGACCACGAAGTGTCAAATCTTCAACGGGTACCACAACCGGACACTTCAGGATGTACCCTCTAACTTTCCCAAAGACGTGGCAATTAGACACAGTCAAAGACAGTATAAAAACAGGGAGCGCAAAGAATTTAAACACGTGTCTGCCTGGCAAATGATGAGGGATCGTCTTAATTAATTTGTAGTTTATTAAACTTTTGTAGTAATCTAAGTTTTTTTATTAATGCAATGAATGTTTATATTTTTATTAATGCAATGAATGTTTAAATTTTGTTTTTTATATTAAAGTAAATATTTCATTAAACAAACTATACTATTACAATCACAAATAAACAAACTATACTATTATAACAACAATAAAAAAACTACACTATTACAACAAACTTCCTAAATTTACTTCCAGAACTAAGAACTTTGTTTGAAGTAATCGTAGTGTCTAACCAACTATTGAAGACTACATCCTAGTGTTAGATGTTTTGTCCTCCACAGCGGTGGTAGTAGCAGTGGTCTACATAGACGTTGTTTCGAATGGTGTATGTGCTCTACACAGACAAGTCCGAGACGTTTCCTCGTTTTATGTAACAATAGTTCTCAGTGAGCACACGTCGAACATCGAGACATAAATTCGGAAAGCGAACGAACTTGCCTCAAATGTAGACCACCACATCATCGATCCATTCTACACGGGTTAAACCACGCGCAGATGGAACAACAATCCAACTAGCCGTACGCAGATGAAACAACAATCTAAGTAATCGGACAATATTTTCGTAAGCCGGTAGGCTTCGGTTGGGAAAGCAAAAAACGTCATTGGTTTGGAAGATGAAAGCTTTGAGGAGAGCGGTGGGTGCAAATTTCGTTAAGTGAATTGGGGTATTTATATACACTCGTGAGACGGTTCAGACGGTAGCACAAAACGGCTTAAGACGACTTGGGAAATGTGACCCGTCTTTTGAGACGGTTGAACAACCGGCATGGGGAAAGGTGAACCGTCTTTTGAGACGGTTGAACCGAAAGGGCAGCCGGCATGGGAAACGTGAACCGTCTGGGAGAGAGTTCTGACCCGTCTGGAGAGAGACGGTACAGCCTCGGGATCAGAGACGCCACGTGTTGGTTGACAATTGGCTCTAAAACCAAACGGTCTCGGAGACGGTTCAGGCTCGTTGGGAGCCGTGTCCCGTCTCTCCAAAGACGGTGGAGAGGACTATTTATGCAAAACGCCCGGTCAACGGGCTATTTTGGTCATTTTCCCCTTTATTTTACTGCACTGATGTTAAAAGAAAGGGACAATGGAGCCCTCTGTCTATCTGCGCAATGGAGTCACTGGGAGCTCCATACTATCACGAAGCTAAATGTGAAACCTTTTAAAATAACGTTTTTATTTTTTGTGTTAATTTGTATGAAAACTCAAAAACAAGGGACTTTTCACGGGAGGCATGTGATGGATACCTCCACCTTTGTGGTGGGGTAGGTGGTTGGGAAGTGATGGAGAGACCCTTGTGGTCATGGGTTCGACGCCTGATCCCTCCAGGTTTTACTGGTTCACTACTGTCGTGCCTTCGGGGGGGTTTGTGGGCCGGGTTTTCTCTGGAACAGGAGACGGGTGGGCCGAATGGCTCTGTCCGTACGGACTAGAGGCCGTCTGGACCCCTTTCGACCATTGGGGGCCACGTACAGAGTACCCGACAATACTTTAGTTGATCGTTCAAAAAAAAATTGTATGAAAACTATATTAGTTTAGTTGAATGCCTACAACTCGATTTTCTAAATATAGTTTCTCTATCGATATTTCTTTAGTTTCCAATGCTTTTGATACACACCTCCTTGTGTGATGTAGATTGTTAAATTAGGAGAAATAATGCGTGGATACTTAACTAACACATGTCATACTTTTGATATAGTTTTAATGTTTTCGTATATGATATCAATTACGTGATAGCAGCATACTAATTTTGCGTCAATATACATGTTTTGTTAATCATTATTATATCATCATTTTGCTTTTTATAGTTTTTTTGGAATTTGATAATACAAAACAATACAAATAGAGTTCAACAATGTTTTAAAAACGTATTTTTATACCGTATTGGATTAGATATTTAACAGTTTAACCGGTTTTAAAATATTGGTGTTGGTTCAACAATATAAACTACATGTCAAAAATCAAGAGCTTGCAATAAATTATCAAACATTTGTGAAAATATATAACTTCAATGCAATATGTTGACATGAAAAAATGAATTGAAAACAATAAAACTAAACTTGACTTCACTTTTTATCAATCATTGTTTTCGATTTCTTTTTTATTTAAAAAAAAATACGTAATGTGTATTGTGTAAGATAAAGACATGTTATTTCATTTTTTTTTTAAGGTTAACTTCATTCAAAAACGGCCACGAACGGTTCTCAAAACACGGACCTCCGGGCACACAAACATTACATCAACACAAGCGGGTATTTACACCAATCATTCCAAGCTAAACCTTTCAATCTAGATCTATTTTTAAACCAAAAATAAGAAGTTATTTTAATGCTCTCGAAAACTTCCGGGGCTCGACGACGTTTGCTTTGAAAAATGCGGTCGTTGCGTTCCTTCCAAATCATCCACATAGTAGTAAATACAATACCTCTCAAAATATGCTTAGCATGTTTGGACAGTAACTGCAAGTTAGGAATCCGCAACAAGTCAGCAACATCGAAGAAAATAGACGGGCTTAATTTGCACCAAGACTCCACACGATTCCAAACCTCCAAGGCAAACCAACATCCGTAAACAGGTGTAAAACTGATTCAGTATCCACATCGCACATGTCGCACTGTAGACTAGGGATATTAACACCTCGAACAACCAAATTGACTTTAGACGGCAGACGATTTAACGCAGCTCTCCAAACTAGGATCTTACATTTCAACGGAACCCAACCTTTCCATTTCATTTTCACACCTGTGAGAGGACGCAGATAATCAGCCAGCAAACACCTAACCTTCTTAACCGAGAATCCATCGGATGAATCATCGTTCCATCTCCATGTATCGTTCCCCCCTTCAAGTCGAAGTCGTAAATGTCAGACATAAGGTTGAAGAGCTCCAAGATTTCAGCATCGGTAGATGGATTAGTTCGCCACTCCCACTGTAACGTCTTCACATTATTCACGACAGATATCCTATCCAAAACCGAAGCCCATTTGTTTTTTTCAAGGCTGAAGAGATGAGGATAAGTTAATCTTAAAGGCTCCTCCCTAATCCAAGAATCCACCCAAAAGCTAATGCTAGATCCGTCACCAACAGTACCGGTGAAATAACTGCCGAGAGTTCTACCGTTCTCAAGCACCGCTTTAATTAGAATTAATCGGCCTCCAATAGAAAGATGTTTAGCTTTCCAATTAGCAAGACGGTTTTTAATAACTTCTAGAACCACATTCCAATTATTTATACGTGACATCTTGGCTCCCACTTTGATTCCCAAGTACACAAAGGGAAAAGTACCCCTTCTACAACCCAAAATTTCCATCATGCTATCAACCTCATTCTCTTCCGTACCAAAACCGAAAATATTAGACTTGTGAATATTGATACGAAGACCCGAACATAAATAAAAAATTCTAAGAACCCGAGCCGTATTTTGAATGTTCTCACGGGACCACTCCCCCATGATTAACGCATCATCCGCAAAGAAAAGATGATTAATATCTGTATTGCCACACGAGAAATTAATACCTTTGATAATGCCCATAGTATTCGCTTTTTCCAACAAACAAGATTGACATTCCATAACAATAAGAAACAGAAAAGGGGAGATCGGGTCACCTTGACGAAGACCTTTCTCACTCTTAAACTGGAATGTAGGGGACCCATTTACAAGCACCGAAGCATACGCCGATTCAAGAATACCCTTCATCCACTTGCACCATACCGGAGGAAAACCCATTTGAGACATAATAGATAAAAGAAAACGCCAATTGACATTGTCATAGGCTTTTTCAAAGTCAATCTTCAACAAAAACGCTTTCTTTTTTCTACGTTTAAGCCATTCCAAAACTTCATTTACCACAAGAGGCCCATCCAAAATAAAGCGATCCGATAAAAAAGCCGACTGGGTTTCTGAAATTAACTTCCCCAAAACCTTCTTAAGGCGGTTAGCAAGGATTTTTGAAATAACCTTACTAATCACCCTAATCAACGTGATAGGTCTACAATCTTTGAGGCCCGTAGGGGATTTAACCTTTGGTATCAAAGTTATAAACGCCGAACCACATCCCACGTTAATCCTACCCGTCTCATGGAAGTCCATCATAATCCGAAAGAAATCATCTTCGAACATCCCCCAAAAGTGTTTAATAAACCGAAAATTAAAACCATCCGGCCTCGGAGCTTTATTCGAGCCACAATCAAAAACCGCATCTTTAATCTCCTGTCTAGAAAACATATTAGTAAAAAACAAACCATCCTGTTCATCCAACTGCCGCAAACCTTCACAATTAAAAGACGACCGCACTGTATGCTTCTCATGAAAATGGGATCTAAAAAATTTAAAGACCTCCTGTTTAATTAAAGCCGGTTTGGAAACCCATTCACCGTTAATGTCCAAACCTGGAATAGAATTTCTCGCTTTACGGCCATTAACTATACTATGAAAAAAGCTAGTATTCTCATCCCCGAGAGCAGCCCATTTAACCCGAGATTTTTGTCTCATGTCTCGGTTTCTAACCATCTCAATTTCTTCCAAACTCTTCTTACATTCTGCCCAAACCCAAAGATCCGTTTCATCCAACTCTTTATGTTCCATAAGCAACTCCATGTCTTCCTGTTCTTTTTTCAACCGATTAAAATCTTCATTTTCTTTGAACCGAGCATTTTGAATCCACCTTTTTAATTTAGCCCGAAGCATACCCATCTTTTTCGTAAATTTCAAATCTGCCGGACTATCATTCTGCCACTCTAATAACACATTCTTAACAACATCTTCACACCCTGGTCTATCCAACCAGGAATCAAACCACCAGAAAGGTTTGGGACCAAAATTGGTATCAATCAAAGTTAAACACAATGGGGTGTGATCAGAATGCTCACGTTTCAAAGCTCTGGCGCAAGCACTAGGCCATTTATTGAAAATACTATCACAGACGAACACCCTGTCAATTCTACTCAATTTACAAACACCGCACCGATTAGCCAAGTAAGTAAAACTCAAACCCTTTAAGTCATATTCACGAAGACCCGTATTGTCAACAAAATCATTAAATCTCTAGCGCTAACTGGGTCAAAAAATGAATTTTTTCTTTCACCCGGATCTCTAACCGCATTAAAATCGCCAAGCACAATCCACCAACCATGACCCCTTTGTATAATCAAAGTAATTTTATCCCAAAGAGCCTTTTTCTCACCATTATTTTGAGGAGCATAAACGTTAATCACATTAAGCCGCATCATACCATTCGTTAAAAGACCAGAAACAAACAAAAAGTTTTTGTCCTTTAAAACCATGTCTTTCTTAAAACATTTCGGGTCCCATATACTCAAAATACCCCCAGAATTCCCAATCGAATCAACCTTTTCAAATTCAAAACCCGAGCCACCCCAAACATTTGAAACCAAACTAGAACTTACATTACAAGACATTGTCTCCTGAATCCCAATAAGAGAAACTCCTAAATCTGACTTTAAACGACTAATCCAATTCGCTTTATTCCCAGAGCCCAAACCCCTTACATTTATAGATAAACAATTCATTTTATACCTGATTGTAATCCTTCATCGACAATCGACTCTCTGATAAGCATGTCTTGCAAATCCAGGTTAATACCCAACTTCTCACCCACTATTTTAGTAGCGGAAACTTCAATATTTTGCAAAATATCACCCGCTTCGACATTAACATTGATATCATCGTGATGTTGCTCTGAATGAACATTTTCCACAGTAGCGAACTCCTCCACCTGAGCCTCACTAGGATTACAATTGAGATCAAAGCTTTCATCACCTTCAGAACTCGGTTCATCTTCATCTGATGTATCGCTATCAGAAATACCCAAAAGGCTATTAAGCCCAAATATATCACTATCCTTTTGTTTGGGCTTTTTACCTATTCTTTGACTTTCATTACTACTCAAGTAGGCATTGCTGGGCCGGCCCACATCTTGTTTTTTACCTTTTTTCCTTTTACTGACTTTGGGATTATCACAATCGTCAAAATTATCAACGGTGGGTTGGTCAAACTTAAAATCAACTGCAGGGACAAAAGAATCAGCGCAATTATCTCTTTCCAAAATAGAATCGGTCACCCCATTATTCTCATTAACATGTATTGAATGACAATTAATGCCCTCAAAATTAGTGCAATCATTCCTTTCCAACACAGTGGGAGTTTCATTCCCGGTGTCATCATCCTGCAGCACATTCTGCGGCACAATCTCCGTCATCACATTATCGTTGATGAAAATTTCATTCACCTCCTCGGTCACCGGAGCATTAACTGGAGTATGCATATCTTCGGTCGTGTCATTCCCGGTGTCATCATTCTGTGGCACATTCTGCAGCACAATTTCCGTCATCACATTATCGTTGATGACAACTTCATTCACCTCCTCAGTCACCGGAGCATTAACCGGAGTATGCATATCTTCAGTAGTTATAACCGGATCAAACTCGGGGATCCAATCACCACCCTCCTCGTTAACCCATACCCTGAATTTACGATTCTTCCACTCTAATACAACTTCTTCTGATAATCGTTTCCCATCACCGACCAAGATTCCGACATGATCAAAAGAGAGATCAAAAGCAAATTCAGTCTTACACGCACTGTGGACTACTTTACCAAACAACCCTCCTACTAAGTTAACAATATCATGGGTAAAAATGTGTAGAGGAATTCCTATCACTTTCACCCAAGCCAACCTTTCAAAGCTTAAAGGTTGTCCTTCCCACAAACAAACCGAAATAAACATATCCTTAGCACTTTTAGCAACATCAAGCACACTATTAACTACACCTGTATCGTTAAAAGAAAGAAGCAAATCCAATCCTCCAAGATACTGAACCGTACTTTCACCCGGACAAGTATTATGCAAGAATGTATAAATACGTTTCATTGCAGCCACATCTACCATTCGACCAACTATGGCTTTTCCATGCAAAGATGAGAAACCCTTAATATTATCAGCAACAACAATAGATTTACCAACTAACATATCCTTGAACGATCTATCTCCGAATCATACTTGGCCCCCGCAACATTCATCCCCTCTTTATCATTGTTACTCACAGCATTGGTTCGAACCGGCACATCTCTTGCTGTATCGATTTCTCCATCTTCCAATACGAATCGAGCAACATTGAACCATAACTTGTTGTCCCCCATGCGAATGCTTCTTAGACCTTTAAGTAATTCAGATCGATCTTTCACATCTAACATCGAAACAAAGCCAAAACGATTTCCTCCTTTATCTCTTTTTCTCGCAATGTAGAGATCATAAATATCTCCAAACAAACGAATACGACTTGCTAGATCGACACCACTACATCCCTCTGGAAGATTGGTAACAAAGATCTTCGTAATACGATGTTGAACTGACTCCGAAATAGGTTTCCGGCGCTGGTCCATATTAGGGTTTAGAGAGCGTTTTTTATTATTAATGCATTTGAAAAGTGCGTTATAGAATACATAATCTACACTTTAATCCACTCATTACACTTTAATCTACTGATCTTAATTACACTTTAAATTTACATCTTTAACAAAATTCTGGTTAATTAATTAATAATTACACTTTACACTTTATCACTCTTATAAAAAAAAAACTACCTACCTATATGATTTTTTAATGACTATAATACTTTTGTACTGTAATATATTTTAAAAAAATATATATATACCATAAAAATGATCATTTTATTGTTTTTAATTTGAGTATAGTATTGTTATAGTTATTTAGTTAAAAAAAAATGATATGTTGCTTGATTAACAGTGTATAGGGTGAGAAATAAATGAATCGTAAACCAAAACCGAACTGAAAATAGATGAAGCCGAACCGAAATCAACTAATATAAAATATTTTTTTTTGTGATGGTAGTATTAAACTCTATTATAACATAAAATAACACGAGTTCCGAAGATAAAAGCAAACAAAATGCATCTAAGAATTTAGAAAATACTGAAAAAAATATTAAGAATATGATTTTATATATAATATATATATATATATATAGATCCATAGTAACTAAATCATGGGTGTTAAACAAGTCTTGACTACATGTTGGCAAGGTCGAAGTTGCCACAAGCATGAAAAATTGATAGGAACCTAGGTGTAAGACACAAACCTGAACACGGATTATTTATTTATGGGCTAATCAGAAACAATCAGTTTAACCCCCTTTTTTTTCTGTTGTTTTACACGTTACTAGTTACTACTCTAAAAGTTTTGATATACACCTAGAAAATATTCTATAAAATAATTGTGTTTAAGCCACAATGTAGACATCCACCCTTTAATACTATTAAAAAAACACGAACAAATCAAATCGTCACGATTGTTAATTCAAGATTCAACTGCAAAAATCTTGAACCACCAAGGCTAAACACAAACTTATTAATTTTATTGTTATATTAGCTTCATTTCATGTTAGAAATTCATCCTACTAAACTAAGCAAATCATACTCATAAAAAAATGCATTAGTTATTCACATTACCAATGATTTGATGAAAAAAAATTGATATGATTATTTTTAGAATGCTTCATTTATATATACATATATATATATATATATATATATATATATATATATATATATATAGGGGTGTTGTGAAACAAGCCTAATAGCTAAACAATATAAGAAAGAGATGTAGTAGGGAGAAAGATGTTTATATCATTGATAGGTGTGTCTTTTACAATAGAATACAATGACTATATATAGGAGATGAAATCTTGGAGAAGAAGCTAATCTATATAAGGTATTGATAACCACAATAATATATATTTATAACACTCCCCCTTGGTTATCAATTTAATACGCTTTGAGATGCTGCCTCGTTAAAAACCTTGCCAGGAAAACCCAGTGGGACAAAACCATAGCTAAGGGAAAAAGAGTGCAGCGCGTATTGTCTCCCCCTGATAATGTTGCCTCATTAAAAACCTTGCTAAGAAAACCCAATGGGATAAAACTTAGTGAAGGGAAAAAAAAGTGCAACTTGTATAATACTCCCCCTCATATGAACATCTATTCTCTAAGTGACTGGTGTAGATCTTCGTAGAATTTGCTCAAATCCTTTGTAGTCAAAGATTTGTTGCTTGATTCCTTGACATGCAATCCCTTATGTTAAGCAATGCTGTATGATCTTAATATGAGAATTCTGGTTCCTCCTCTTGTGAGCAAATACCATAATATTCACAACTATGTTGTATTACATTCCCTGCATCTATAAAACTAGCCAAACTTGTTTTCATGGGTTAGCAAAATATAATTTCATATCTTACATACCTTTAATGTAATAAAATAGTTCTAATAACCCATTCCAATGCCTCTTTGGTTGACGCATACTAAACCATGACAGTAAGTTTAAATAAAAGATATTATAGTCATGCATAGCTAGCAAGACATATATAAATGCACACATGCATTTAACTAATGGGACATCTAGACTGAAAATCTCTACTTTGATAAGAGATGAAAAGAGTCATTTTCTATATAAAATAATTGGACAACCTTCAATGTATATTAAGTATGAGCTTTGTCCATTGTAAAACGTCACAACATTTCTATAAATACTTTGATGGATTGATAAACATATCATTACACATATACTCGAACTGCAGGGTCGAGCAATAATTAAACTGTGTCAAGGACTTTCAAAAATTCACTCTTTAAAAGTTCTACAGAGTCTCTCGATGATGCCTAGGCATTATCACTGTAAACTGCGATTATAGTGAACTTTTAAGAAAGAACTTATGTCAAAAGATTGATAATATTATAAGCCTATATTCCTCTTTGTAGGAATACTTCATGAGTTATACAACACTCAACCCGACTATTTTAGTCCATATATATTACCTTTACATAATACTTCTTAAGGTATTGATATCAATGCTTGAGGCATCCTCAATCCATCAAGGACTTTTTCCATCTTGACCAATTACGTAAGTGCATCCATTCTTCAATTGGAAAATCAATAACATCTATTTCTTCAATCTATATTGTACCATTCTTATACATTGAAGTATCGTAATCACCAGGTTCAGTTTATTACATGTAGTGTATTGGTGCACAATAATTACATCCTACGATGTTTCATATTACCTTTTAAGCACTCAGTTGCTTTAGGATACTCATGAGGAGTTCCACTTATATTCAATTCAATCGTATAACAAGCATAACGTATTCATAATTGAATCTATTTATTCCGATCATAACGTTCTCGAGAACTTACGTTACAAGATTTTGACACATTAAATCCTTCATTAGGTATTTTCATGTAAACTTTCAGTGTCAAGTGAATCATGATATTTATTAGACGCATTTCAATTCTCTCTTTGCATTACCAGACTAATAACATAATGAAAATCATTGTATCCACCACAGGAGAATGCGTCTCCTCATAATCAATTAGGGGTCTTTGCGAAATTCTTGTGCCACCAATTTTACCTTATATCATTTTCTTTTCAAATGTTGATTCGCACAGAAGACCTTTTCGTATTTATATATTTTACTACTTCTGTTTTCGGACTACCGGTCCAAGAACTTTCCATTTCAATAGAGAATTCAACTCTGCCTCATTTGCGTCTTTCCATTTTTTGGCCAATCATTTCTTTGTATTCCTTCATAGGCAGATCTTACATTTTGATCCTCATTTCAAGCGCTACCTTACATAAAATTTATAACGACGTCGATTTTATTTCGATTCCATATATTTCGTAGACATGATACTATATAACGAGATCTCTTTATTTTCAGGTACCTGAGGTTCTTCTGGAACCATCATGTCTAATGTCTCTTCAGGAGACCTTTTCACTATAACCTCGACTTGACCATCTTTCTTACTTGCTCCAATTTCTCGAGGATTTTTATTCTTTGGAATCGACTAGTCTACCACGCTTCAGGCGTGCAATAGACTTATGGGATTATTTGGAGCATTAGCAGTTGGTGTATGTGACTTAATTTAGCTAGTCCACATATTTAGGTCAGCTAATGTGTCTGGTAAATGATTTATTAATCGGTGTAAATGAGTTATGCTTTGAAATTATGTTCGAACTTCATTTTTGAGGATCAATTGTAACTCATACCAACTCCTTTTGTTACCAACTGCCTTTTATCTCCCCTTAATGTTGGGAATGTTAATCCATTGAGATGGATAACAATTAATTGAGCCATAAATAAATACCTCATTAAAGGCTCTATTCATCATCGTATATTCCCAACCACCTTTTGAGGTCTCATCTTTGTGCGTCATGGTGGATCAATTTCAATATATGTCGCACAACAAAAAATTATTAGATGGACAATATTTGGTTCCTAACCAAAAACCAACTATAATAGGGAGAAACTATTACCACGTATTGGCTTGATGTGAATAAATGCTACTGCATGTAGAATCACATTTAATCAAATTATAAACATGAACTTTTGCTCTCATGATCATTGACATTGCAATCAATAGTAGATGTTTAGTGATCATCTCAATGAAAGCAATATGTGTATGAACATATGCTACTAGTATTTCAATATTTAGGAATTGAATTCACCAAATATGTCATTTTGGAATAACGTGCTTGATATCTTATTAGCTACACCATATATCACACAAACTTTAGGTTGTGCACTTGATAACCATTTAGACGATGCATCGATTTTAAATACTAAATGATATCATGTTAGGGTACGTGTATCCTTTAGTCAATTCCAAAATATATAGTCATACTCACCCTACTTTATATGGCAAATACATAATTTTGCTTAAGAGCAAACATGACATGCTATGTATCAGATTGAAGAATCTTTAAGTTCTTCATTATGTTCACATCATTATCGACTCGGTGTGGTCTTACCGGTCATGCCAACTAATTAAATAATTATGATCCATAAATTCCTGGTTTATGATCATATATGTATTACTTGCACGTATGTAATACAAACGTAAGATATGAGAGTATGTATGGAATCTTCAAACCATCATCTCATTATTAACATGACCACATTAAAATTCCAAATGGTTGATCTCATCATTACGAATTTCTCAATTATCTCCATGATCGTTACCTTTACAATGATCAATATGTAGTCACATTCACTTCAGGGAATGGAGTATAAACGAAACTAGCTTCATAACTTTTCATTATTTACACTACTAGAAAAATACCCCTTTCTTGACGCGCATTGCGCGTCATAAAAGGGTGTTTATGACACACAAAAAAGTGTCAAGGAAGAACATGTCAAGAAAAGTTTATGACATGCAGGCGCGTGTCATCTTTTAACGACACGCATTTATGACACTCCTTTATGACATGCTTTTTTGACACGCATTTATGACACGCTTTCATGACACTCTTTAATGACATACATTCTTGACACACCTTTATGACACTCATTTTGCGTGTCATAGTTTTTTTTACCTAAAAAAAAAATCTGCAATATGGCTAATATCCCTGGATTTATATTTAAATTTATAATTACAAAATCAATAAATTTGATAATAAAACTGCATATATTATATATACCACCAAATCCATTACAATCATTTGTCGAATCCTACCATAAGTATCAAGGGTTACAAAAACATTGTGTCAATACATTACATTAGTCGATGAGTAAGGCTAAACATACGGATAATAACTTGAAAATGAAGGTCGAGGCATAACCCGACCATTCTTCACGAACATAATCAATATCCGCATCCGAGTAAGCCTCCACTCCTCCCCAACCTGAGACACAATTAAATTAATAAGATGAAAGGTTAAGGTTCGCGATGGTTTTTGTTTTAAGAAAACAAAAGTGACTAGAATTTGACTCGTTCGTTTATCCCAATCCCGTTTCTAACAATGCAAAGAGAACCATCTTTATAAGCTCCTGAGCAAGTAACAACCTGCCCTTGACCTTGTCTCTCTAAGTCAATATACAAACCGACGTATACAAAGCTTGAGCCGACGTATACAAATGCATTATCAAGATACGATATAGTTGATGCTATACAAATGCATACCTGGGTAACAAGAAACAACTATATGCTGAATGTTTACATACCTGGGAATCTCCAAAGCTTGAGCCGACGTATACAAATGCATTATCAAGATACGATATAGTTGATGCTATAGATGTTTCCCCTAGAAGCTCAATTTTGAGTCCAGTAACCCTGGAAATAATTATGAAAGTGTCCTTAAGAACAACCATGAAACAAAACATCAAGTAGAATTAAAGAAGCAAAAAAAAATTGTGCAGTGGCGGCTTGTAAGGAATGATAAAGAGCAGTTAGATATAGCAAACGCAAACTGGCAATTAGATATAGCACTACATAGGCTTGTAAGGAATGATAAAGAGCAGCCTATTTTGGGTGAACCCGCCCAGCCCATACAAAACTAGCCGGCTCGAACTAGCCTGGTCATTTCCGATTTACAATGTAGAAATCAACAGTAGCATGTAAATAAATATTTCAAAAATTATGTAAGATTACCTACTCCTTAAATAAATATTTACATGAGTTGAAATCAACAGTAGCATGTAATCGACACATGTTTCTTATTGATGAAATCAAATTTCATTTTGATACTTGAATAATTAGTCAAACAATGAAACATCAATATTTTTGAAGCTAATACATGTATAGTTGTACCTTGGTATAAGATCTAGGTTCACGATGTGAGTTTTTCGTATATGGTCGCAGGATCGGGAAAAGCATGACTCTGAAGAATGTGTATCCTCTCACCTTCACCCACTTCAAAAGTCGTTCATCATTATATTCCATCTATAAGCATATAATAAAAGAACCACATCAGCCCTTAGATCGAAAAATGAATAAAAAATATAAATAAATATATATATGCAAATATTTTGAATTAGTGTTAACTACAAGGATAAAGTAAGAATGGTAGACATTGTTGTTTCCCTGTTACCTATTATTTTAAATAGAACAACTAAGCATACCTCCATTAAACTCGGGAAACAGGTTCTAACCGTGCGTGCAAATAAAAGAACATATCCTCTATACAACCTGCAAATAAGGATACATCAAAAGATTAATAGAGACACCTAACAATAAAGAAACAAATGCTGTCACATTTCTCCAGGTATCCTACAAAAGAAATGACTTACGGAACTTATTTATTTATGATTCACCCTTATCAACACTCCATTTAATTAGCATACAACCCAGACTCCCAACGATCAATCCCAAACTAATTCCACCAAAAAACCCTTTTACAGAAACCTCCCAAATCACAGCTAGACTAACAACCACTCCAATCACAGCCATCATGATGACGAAAATATTCGGCCAAAACTACAACCAGCAGCAAAAAGTTTACACCTCACACTCACGACCAACACAACCAACACATCAATCTCACAAAATGAAAAAAAAAATCAAATACTAATCGACTCAGATCTGAAAAGATCGTCATCATCGTTGAAAAAGCAGAAAAAATACTATTCGACTCAGATCTGAAAAGATCATCATCGTCACCAACAGACCGCTCAGTGGCTATACGGTTGCAACAGGAGTTGCCATACCAAGTAGCAAACCAACATCATTTTCGGGGTAGGTAGACGGTTCGATGATCGAGAGCATGCGAGAACCGGCCTCAAAATCATTCGGTTTTACACCGATCATGAACGCCGTAACAAATAGAAAGCATTAAAAATAAACCAGCAAAAACAACCCAAAAAAACAAACCACCGCCGCCGTTGACGGCAAGCCGGAAACAACTCTCTTTCTATTTCTCTCTCTCTCTAGACACCCAGATGTTTCTCTCTGTCGGAAACGACCGACGGTGGAAAAAATCCAAAGCAAATCACCAAGAAATTTGATGTTAAAGAAAGTAAGGAGAAAGATGAGAGTGAATCAAGAGAGAGAGAGAGCATTGAAGCCTGAGAAAGAGAGAGTGAGGAAATAGTGAGATGAATGGCAAAAAGAAGTCACAGATAGTGACACGTACTAAGATGATCAAATGACCAATGTACCCCTAGGAAATCAGTTATTAACGGAAATGACATGAACTGTTCATCTCTAGTTTTCAATTATACATATTAAATTATTATTATTATAATAATATAATATATAATATGACACCAAGGATGACACACAAAATTTGATAGTGTCATATCTTTTATTTCTTGACATTGCATTTCTTGACACACAAAAAAGTGTGTCATTAATTAACTAGTTTTTTTAAAACATGACAATTTTTTTATGACACACGTTTTTTAGTGTCATAAATCAGTGCGTGTCATAAAATGTGTGTCAAGATAGGGGTATTTTTCTAGTAGTGTTACTCGATCACAAGAATATGAGATGATTTCAAACGTTTCATACTCTCTTAATGATATCGCTACTTCACGAGCACATCTGATATGTGACAAATGATAGGGATTTTATCCGATTTTTCCTTATAGGTAATCTTCTCATCACATGATATAAGTTGAGAAGTAATTACATGATTGAGTCATGTTTACTGGTCTAAAAGTTAACGACCTTCTGTAAATGAATAATGAGATTTAGGGAGCATAACACTAGATGTCACTTCTAACCATATCGTACTCTTTCTTGAGAAAGATAATCGAATAAATCATATACAATTGCAATAATGGTCATTTTCCAATAAAACTGTTACACCTCATTCTCTATATTATCAACGTGAACTAATAGACTTTCAAAACATTTTTGCCCCATAGAATGATATATAATGAAAGGCACCATGAAATCATGCGAATTATGATAAAATCATATGAATATGAAATTGAGACATATATGCATGTATATGAAATTCATAGTATAGTCTTAACTCACTTAGCAAATCATGTTGATACAAATCAAATCTCATTTATAGTTGTAGTAAAGTTCCTGACTTTTCATTGAACAAAAGCAATGGCACATTAATGATTAGTTTAATCAAATAATTAAGAACTTTAAAATCAAAAGGGTGTGAGTAATTTAATCGACCATAATCATATTCAATGTGTATATCAAAGCTTATATAAGTGTGTGTTTTCACGTGTAGATAGGAACCATCAATAACCAAATTTTATGAGAATTCCAGTATAATCATACCAATGTTAAAGTAGAAAACAAATTGCAACTGTTCTATAAATCCTAGTTTAATAACCAGTAAATAAGAAATAAATTTAACCAATTGCCTAGATATCAGATCATAACTCCACCGTGAATATACCAACATCAGTCGAAAAACACTCTTTGATATTATTGAGAAAATGGACATACTTAAACCAAATATTCAAACACTGTATCTTAGTTAGACCAAGAGTCCATAACCAATAAAAAGTTAATAAAACATTAAGTGTAAAAAGTTAATGAATTTACACATAATGCTGAAAAATCTTGTAATTAATTTCTTGCCGTTGTATTAATTTTTTTTAATGAATTTTATTTGAACCGGGATTATTCGATTTTCATATATACAAATATAGATAATCAGAAATCAATACTTATATTTGTACAATCACAACATGCAGTGTATATAATACAAAAAGACTACCCACATAATTGATTACTTATATGAAAAAGTTAAACTGAGACTGTATTTGACCTGTACTCAATCATAAGTTAACTCACCCATTTTATCTTAGAAACGTTGGGTCAGACTTTGTCAATTGGGTGAATAAGTTTTGTTGTGTAGGTAATCAAATATTTAGTTAATAATATAATAAAGCGGTTTACATATCAACCCGTAAAACCTAAATCAATATAATATATATATATATATATATATATATATCCGAAACTTTTTACATAAATTCTAAACAGTATTAAATATCAATCTCGATTTAACCTAAAATTTTATTTGTTATAATATGGGTTATTGAGCAGATCAAAGTGAATACTAAAACAAGTCTCTAATACAACCCAAAATTGTATGAATTACGATATGGGTTATATATGAGATTATAAAGAATAATGATAAAGTAACAAGATAATATGATATACCTTATGATGGTATGATTCTACTCCAAAAGCAACTCGTGCTGATAACGTGTTGTGAAACAAGCCTAATAGCTAAACAATATAAGAAAGAGATGTAGTAGGGAGAAAGATGTTTATATCATTGATAGGTGTGTCTTTTACAATAGAATACAATGACTATATATAGGAGATGAAATCTTGGAGAAGAAGCTAATCTATATAAGGTATTGATAACCACAATAATATATATTTATAACAAGGGGAATGATATTATGAAAACCCACTCTTAGAGTGAAAACCGTGGAAACTCTAACTTCCCAAACTTTTTAGGGCCTAAAAATTTTAGGGCATGTAGTATACATAATTCTAAGCATTTTGAGCCAAAAAAAACCAAAAAAGCGCCGAGCGGTTTTTTTTAAAAAAAAAAAATAAAGTTTTCGGGTAACACATGTTACACGAAAATTACACATGTTATTTCTGTAACATGTGTTACCCAGAAACGGTTTTTTTTTTTTAAAAAAAAACCGCTCGGCGCTTTTTTGGTTTTTTTGGCTCAAAATGCTTAGAATCATGTATATTACATGCCCTAAAATTTTCATAAAAAAAAACATCGGGAAGTTAGAGTTTCCACAGTTTTCACTCTAAAATGGGTTTTCTCTATATACTTACACTATATATATATATATGTATATATATATATATATATATAAAGCTGATCTAATCCCATATATTGAAATATAATACTTGTTACAACATTTAATACTACATTGGTTTTGCCACTTGATTTAAATACTTGACCCATTTGGCAATGGAAAGGTGACTTGTAAGCTTCAAACATAATACTATATTCATAAGGTGGTGCCACTATTTTACTTTACTTCAACCAGTTAATACTTTATATAATTTTCCCGAATATACGATTTGTTCCTTGCCACATAAACAATATGCAACTTTATCTTTAATCATATTTAAATATGCATTTTTTATTGTTTATTCTCTTAGTTGGTTGTCACCTTAAAACCATCTATTTGAGTTTCCAAGGCAAAACCGGTCATAATTTAATATATACATTTATAAAATATTGGAAATAATTTCTGATATTTTACATTCGTAAAGCTTAGATCCTGAATTCATAACCATTTGCTTTTTTATCCAGATTAATAACTTCTATGCATAAAATTTATTTTATATGTATATATTCTGCGATGGTTTTTAGTTATGATGAGTTTTAATAAATTTAAAATTAATATGAATTTCATGTTACACACATGATACTTTTGTGTATTTTTAATGTTGATAATTGGCACTAGCTAGGCACAATGTTAGATTGTTAGGTCCATGATGTTGTTAGTAGGGGTCGAAAACAGGGTATGTGGGAACTAAGGCGTGACTAAACGTGTCTAGTAAAAATGTTATATCGTAATGTGAATAGTTATTTTAAGTCTGCTAACAAAATTAACAAGCATATAACGAACTATTTGAAACACAAAAGAAGACCTTAGATTCGCCTCAAAGCACGAATGTATTAATCAGATTCACTTTACTTTTAACTCGCTTTCACAATAAATATAAGTAAAACCTACATAATCATGGTTGTTGTCATGTGAAATGCTATTTAAGTAAGTTGTTAACATGACAAGCCAGCTAACCTAACAAGAGTAAACAATCAAGACCACAAGTTTTTGAGAAAACGTGAACTCTTTTAATGATGTAAACATGTCATGATTCCTTATGAAAATAAATATTTATATCAAATAACTTGTTAGAAATGTCAACGTATGTATACAAGCAAGCATACATGTTCGTTCATAGCATGTTAATGTTGTTACCGTAGCAAGAGTGCAAGACAATTATACATTAAACTTATTTAGCTATTAAAACATTATTTAATCATTAGTTATTTTTGTTAGAGTAGTTAAAATTTTAAGGATTAAGTTTATTAAATAATTATTACTTTTTACCTTTTTCTCAATGACGTAAATGTACCTTGATACCTAAGATTTCACATATTGTTTCATTAAACAGTACTTCATATGGTAAAGACCATACTCATACAACTTGTAATCATCTGAATACGTAACGTTTTGTAAAAATAGTTATCAAGTAATCATTTTGTTAAGGAAAATGGAAGACCATCGTCGCACTTTTCTTAACATTTCCATAACTATAAGGTCATGGTGGGTGTGGAGTAAGATGGGCATAGGCAATCCCCAGTGGCATTGGTGCTGCTGGGGTACACCGCCCCCCTTTGTTGTTGGTGGTGGGATTCCACCAACCTTACCGAGCTCTCTACACATCTCTCTCTATCCCTTCCTATCACACCCTCAAATTTCCACTTGTGGGTTGTACCGCGAGGCGCATGACAAACCAGGATCCAAGTCAACGATCACAATAAACAACTCTATATGAAGATTCATGACATTCAAAAGACATAATTTTCATAAACTTAGAACCAGTAGCGGAAGCATTTAACAAGTTACAGACCATAGACCAAAAGTACCAAGTGTTATTACAAAACATGAACTAAGCCTAGACGCCAATGCAGACTCGTGCGCCTAGTTCCATTTGTTGCTACCTTAGCGACCTGAGAAAAACATGCCAAAAAGAAGTCAACATATAATGCTGGTGAGTTCACACGTTTGTTCAATATGTTACCAAAACGTTACCATGTCCATACTATATCAATGTTACCAAGTACGCTAGCTAGGCGTATGTTTTATTACTACTACGATTGGAAACCATTACTAGACACGTTTAGCAATGTTTAGCATGTTTAAGCAGCCCGTATGTTCAGCATGATACCAATGTTCCTGTTCGAGACAACATGCACCCGCCCGGCCCTCCAAGCCGACGAGTGGGGCAGGTCACGCCCAATAGATCTATCCACATTTCCCCCGTTGTGCATCCCCGCACATTCATGGTTTCCCCTGGGACTTCCAAAGATCGTATAGCAATACAAAGTTAAAAACCATAGTATGACATATGTTACCAATATAGTTTAGCGCATGTTTTCTCCCCCAAAAGTTAAAGCAGTAAAAGTGGGGCCGTGAACTCACCTTAGATAGCGTTCTTCGGTTATAAGTAAAGATGTTAAGCCCTTGATAATCCCTCTACCGGAGATCTATCAAAATGTTCACATAAGTGTTCCGACTAATAACCATAAGGTTATCTAGTCCCCGATTGTCCAGATCGTATCTAAGTATGTTTTAAAACGTGTTTAAATGTTTAACCGACACACTAGACCGACCCGACATTCCGTTGGTGACCCATTACCCTAACTAATCAAGTACACATAGATTACACACAAGGTTCAAGCATAAAAACACTTAGTTTGTATCAAAAATCTCATTTCTGCATCAGAACGGTCGAACCAGTCAGTTTAAGTCTCCTTCGCCCGTTTTTAATCACCTTCGCCCATTCTGGATTTCGTTCGACCGTTTGATGTTTCCTTCGCCCGTTTTACCACGTTCTCCCAAACATAACCCAGGTTCGACCCTGGATTCTCTCCTTCGCACCTTCGATCGGTCGAAGGAGTCCAGGTTCGCCCCTGTTGTGCAAATTTTCCTACAAACGCTTCAAACACATTCAAAACGACTCGAAACATCATCAAAAACAGCAGTCAAGCATGAATAACTTATCCCTACAAAACCCCACCGATTTCCCCCAATAATACGTCCATTTCAGCCCTTTCCCAAAATGGTAAAAATTATGGAAACGTCACTATCATGCATGGATTATTTACCCAATTTGGAAACTTTGGAAATCGATCCGTATTCAACTTAAAATGCTCAGTTTGTCGAGTGTTCGATCTTTCTCTATTAGTTCTATTGATCATAAATATCATGCATCAAGTCTAGATTCGTTAAAACCCCCAAATACCCATAATATCATCATTTATCCAATCCTAACCCTAAACAACAATAATCTAGCATCAATAACAATCCTATATCATGTTTCTATCATAGATACAACAGCAAATCATTGAACAACACATAACGCCACATAATACACAATTTACATATGTTTATCATCATGCAAACCTATGTCAAATGATAATGTTTTGGTTTAGAAAGATGTTTAAAAGGTTTTTAATCATAAAAACACCCTTAGAACAGATCCGGACAATTAGGGTTAGATGAAAACGAATTAAAATGCTTTTAAAAAGGTTTAGGATTAAGAACACACCTTGGATTCTTGTTTAGATGTTGTAGATAGGTTAGATTATGAAAAAGAAGAGCAAAAACTCCTTCCTTAGTGATTAAGATCGTTTGAGAGTGTTTTGGGACGGTTAGGGTTTGTGAAATGATGAAAAATGACAAAGTTTGGTATTTATACTAATCCTCCTTCACCCCCTGTAAGTGGTCGAAGGTAGCCTCCTTCGACCCTTCCACAGGGTCGAATGAGCCCTGTCCTGGTCGAAGGGAATTCTTTCAATTCCACATCCCAGGTTCGCCCATTTACAAAGGGTCGAACTAAGCAAAAATTCTTCCTTCGACCACTCGAAGTGGTCGAACCAGAATCCATGTTTCTCTAGTTTTCTAGTTTGTCGTGTTTAACGCATTCTAACATACCTTAACATATGAGCATGCAACATTAGTCTATGTTTAACATATTTAAGCACGGATAATCATTTACACATCATTTAAACACATCTATGTATATAATCCACCATACGACCCGTAATCTACACATATACTTAATTAGTTCATGTAATGTCACCAACAACGGGACCCGGTACTAGTGTATTCCCAAAACGACTCCCAATGATCCTCCAGATCATTGTACCTTGGACAATCCTAACTTGACCCGACTCAACTAACCCAGTTAAGTCCGTTTATAAATGTTTCCCGCTAAGGTAGACTTAGATGTTACTAAAATGTTTAAGCCAAATATGCCGGGTGTCACATCATCCCCACGTTGAAAGAATTTTCATCCCGAAAATTGCGCAAAGCCCCAAAAAGAAAGAAACGAAAAGAACAGAACGAAAAGAAAATTACCGGATGTCACATCATCCCCACGTTGAAAGGAATCTCGACCCGAGATTCATTCCGCTTCAGCAGTAAAATGCCTCGATTCAAACGCGCGTTTCGGAAAAAGATGAGGATATTTAGCTTTCATCTGATCCTCCCGCTCCCACGTGAACTCCGGTCCACGATCCGAGTTCCAACGAACTTTAACGATGCGGATTTTACTCCGACGAAGGCTACGAATCTTGTAGTCGAGAATCTCGACAGGTTCCTCCACAATGCGAAGACGATCATCAACCTTGATCTCCTCCAGTGGTACAATGAGAGATTCATCCGCCAAACACTTCTTTAAGTTAGACACATAGAAGACGTTGTGCACACTACCGAGCTCCGCCGGTAAGTCAAGTCTGTATGCCACCGGTCCAATCCGATCCAGGATTGCGAATGGTCCGACATAACGAGGGTTAAGCTTGCCACGCTTTCCAAAGCGTATGACGCCCTTCCATGGTGAAACTTTCAGAAGTACCCTGTCCCCAACCTGGAACTCCAAAGGTTTTCGACGACGATCGACATAGCTCTTCTGACGATCCCGAGCAGCAGCCAAACGCTGACGAATCTGTACGATTTTCTCCGAAGTTTCGTACACAAGTTCCGGACCAGTGAGCTGGCTCTCGCCCACCTCGGCCCAACAAAGTGGTGATCGACATTTCCGTCCGTAAAGAGCCTCGAACGGAGCTGCCTTGATACTAGAGTGATAGTTGTTGTAAGAGAACTCCACTAATGGCAGGTGGATCTCCCAACTTTTGCCAAAATTGATAACACACGCCCGGAGCATGTCTTCCAAGGTTTGAATCGTCCGCTCACTCTGTCCATCAGTTTGCGGATGATAAGCCGTACTCATATCCAACTGAGTGCCCAAAGCCTTGTGCAGAGCCTTCCAGAAACGCGAAGCAAAACGAGAATCACGATCAAAGATAATAGAGACAGGCACCCCGTGCCAAGCAACCACCTCCTTAAGGTAAAGTCGAGCCAACCGCTCGAGTCCATCGGTTTCCTTAATAGGTATGAAACGTGCCGATTTTGTCAGCCGGTCAACAATCACCCATATCATATCATAACCACTAGGTAACCTTGGCAGCTTGGTGACAAAATCCATCGTGATTCGCTCCTACTTCCATTCCGGAACCTCCGGTTGTTGCAGGAGACCAGACGGCCTCTGATACTCCACCTTGACTTTAGCACAAGTCAAACATTTGCTGACATAAGAAGCTATATCAGCTTTCATGTTTGGCCACCAATAAAGTATCTTCAAATCCTGATACATCTTATCGGAGCCAGGGTGAATAGAATACCGGGATTTGTGAGCTTCATCCAAAACAAGCTCGCGCAATCCCCCGAACAATGGGACCCAAACACGTCCCGCAAAATAGTGTAAGCCATCGGTCCTGAGCTCAAGATGCTTGTCAGCACTGTGCATAGTCTCAGCCTTAAGGTTTTCCTCCTTCAAGGCTTCCAACTGTGCAGAACGGATTCGGTCAGGCAGCGACGAATGAATGGTGAGCTGTAAGGCTCGAACACAACGAGGATTCGCAGACTCCTTCCTGCTCAAAGCGTCCGCCACAACGTTCGCCTTGCCAGGATGGTATTTGATAGCACAGTCATAATCGTTCAGGAGTTCAACCCAGCGACGCTGTCGCATGTTTAACACCTTTTGGTCGAAAATATGCTGAAGACTCTTGTGATCGGTATATACTTCACACTTGGTACCGTACAAGTAATGTCTCCAGATTTTCAACTCAAAGACTACCGCACCCAGTTCCAAGTCATGAGTAGTGTAGTTCTTCTCATGAACTTTGAGTTGACGAGAAGCATAAGCAATAACCTTCCCGCGTTGCATCAACACGCAACCGAGACCACGAATAGAAGCGTCACAGTACACAACGAAGTCATCCGTACCCTCTGGTAAGGATAAGATAGGCGCAGAACAAAGTTTAAGCTTCAGCATCTGAAATGTTGATTCCTGCGGTTCACCCCAGTCGAACTTTCGGTCCTTCTGGGTAAGAGTAGTGAGGGGTTGAGCGATCTTCAAAAATCCCTCAATGAAACGACGATAATAACCCGTAAGGCCTAGGAATTGCCGCACCTCAGATGGCCTCCTTGGTGCTTCCCAGTCCTTAATAGCTTCGATCTTAGCCGGATCGACATGAATTCCCAGTTCATTAACCACACTTCGAGAACTTAGCATACAACTGCTCCTGTCTCAAAAGTTCCAAGACCAACCGTAGGTGTTCCTCATGATCCGCCTTGTTCTTAGAATAAATCAGAATATCGTCAATAAACACGATGACGAACTTATCAAGGCAAGGTTTGCAAACGCGGTTCATTAAATCCATGAACACCGCCGGTGCGTTAGTGAGACCAAAAGGCATGACCAAGAACTCAAAATGGCCATAACGAGTGCGAAAAGCGGTCTTCTGAATGTCAGCTTCCCTGACGCGCAACTGGTGATAACCGGATCCCAAATCAATCTTCGAATAAAGTAGTAGCTGGAGCCCTGAAGCTGGTCAAAGAGATCATCAATGCGAGGAAGAGGATAACGATTCTTGATGGTCACTTTGTTCAGCTCACGATAGTCAATACACATGCGAAGACTTCCGTCCTTATTCTTCACAAACAAAATAGGAGCTCCCCACGGGGAAGAACTCGGTCGGATGAAATCCTTTTCCAAGAGTTCCTGCAACTGGCTGGACAACTCTTGCATCTCGGGAGGTGCAAGACGGTATGGGGCTCGGGCAATGGGAGCTGCACCCGGAGTAAGATCAATACCAAACTCAACCTAACGATGGGGAGGAAGACCAGGCAAATTATCAGGAAACACATCGGGAAAATCACGAACCACCGGGATATCCTTGATCTTCTTCTCATCGTCAGTAGAAACGTTAACAAGTGCCAGAATGGCCGAACAGCCCTTTCGAAGGTACTTACGGGCTTTCATGCTAGAAATGATACTCAGCGGAGCACCGCTTTTCTCGCCATGAACCAAAAGAGTCTCTCCATCAGGGAGAGGGATCCGAATAATCTTATCGAAACAAACGATCTCCGCACGATACAATGATAACCAATCCATGCCGACAACGACATCAAAACTACCCAGGGGTACCGGCATAAGGTCAATGGGGAAGGACAAACCCGACAGTTCCAAGCGACATTCCCTAAGGGTGTGTTTCGCTTCGATTTTCTTACCATCAGCCAATTCTATTAAGTACTTAGCCTCTAAAGGTGTGGGTACTATATCTAGCAATCGACTAATGTCCAAAGATACGAAACTCTTATCGGCACCAGAATCAAACAAGACAGAAACATAGCGATCATTAAGAAGGAACGTACCGGTAACTGTGTCTGGATCCTGCTTAGCCTCCGCAGATCCAATGACGAAAGCACGTGCAGTCCTGCCTCCGCCGCCGTTTTTCCCGTTACCGTTCCCGCCCCTCCCATTATCACCCTGCTTCAGTTTAGGGCATTCACGCTTGAAGTGTCCCGTATCACCACAGTTGTAGCACCCCTGCTTCCCCGTAGTTCCCTGAGCAGCAGAAGTAGGAGTAGCAGCAGGAGTCTGAGTTGGGGTGAGTGCCACCCTGCAATCCTTAGCATGATGCCCCAACTGATGGCACCGATGACAACGAGCCCTATCACAACCCCCAGAATGGTGAAAACCACACTTGTTGCACTTGGGATGCTTCCCAACATACCCACTCGTCTTCTGCCCAGAAGAAGACCCAGATGAATCAAACTTCTTTTTCCGGCTGAGCTGGCACAACACTCTTCCCCACACTATCCCACTTCCTCTTGTTCCCTTCAGTAACCTTCACAACAACACCCTTAGGAGGCAAAACACCTTCTGCCACCTTCAGGTTAGTCATCCGATGAGCTGATCGGACAACTTCAGCAATAGTGGGAAGGTTCCCAGCAGCCACCAACCCAGCAATCTCCGGCACCAGTCCAGACACATAGTGCTCGATCCTCCTATACTCGGGTGTGTGCAAATCAGGGCACAACACCGCCAGCTCATTCCTCCTCACAGTGTATTCTTCAATCTCAGACCCAACCATCTTGTAGCTCCAGACCTCATGTTCTAACTTCTGTATCTCCTCTCTCGGACAGTACTCACCTCTCAACAGTTGCACAAACTCTGCCCAAGGCATAGCAATAGCCTCCCCCAATCCCATGTTCTGAGTAGTAGCATTCCACCACGACAGTGCAGGCCCCTCAAATGTCGTAGTAGCATACTTCACCCGGTCCCCAGCAGGACAGTTACACATGACGAACACAGACTCAACCTTCTCCAGCCATCGGAGCAGTCCCACCGCTCCCTCAGTTCCGGCGAAGTTATGGGGCTGACAATACCGAAACTTCTTCTAAGAGCACTGAGGTGGGGGTGGATTGGCACCCATACCTGAAACACGGTACACGAGTAAAACACAAACGAAAGGACACGAAACCCAAAAATGAGGCAAGGTCAACAGAAATCAACTCACCACCCATGGCATTAATCCCAGCCTGGAAATTAGCCATAGCCATATTCACTTGCTGCTGTAGCAAGTTGTTCAGTTCAGCTTGGGTCATGTTGATGTTTCCACGACCACCGCCTCCAGCACGACCACCGCCGCCAGCACGGCCACCACCGCCACCACGACGTCCACCACCGCGAGCACCAGACATGATCTAACAAACCAAGAAATCGAGGGATTCAGATTCACTTCCAGTGTCAACCACTAGAAATTTACAAGAGTTAACCTAGGGACAAATCCAGGACTATACATCCAAACTCGAAGTCAATCGGGATTTTCATGCATTCCAGTTTATTATTTCGTGTGCACCCGAAATGATAAACTGCTCTACATGGTCCTCCAGATGTACTCCTAATCCAGACTCCGGTCACCGAATATCGTCGCCTAGTATCATGTTACGATAGGTGCAAGTGTAAGAAGGCATGTGTGTGCTAGAACCAACAAATCAACCCCTCCTTCTTCAATCTAGAAGAAGAAGACAAGAGTAGGTAAGAACCCAAATAAAAGCGGATGATGTAACGGAGAAACATGATGATGATGTAAGGACACCCCGACAACGTTAGTACGTATCCCACTAATAGACTCAAAGTATGTTACCGTCTAGTGTGTGCGACTCGGCTATAGACCAGACTCTACATGCAGTCCTAGTTCACTATAGCCATTGGCTCTGATGCCAATCTGTCACACCCTCAAATTTCCACTTGCAGGGTTTTACCGCGAGGCGCATGACAAACCAGGATCCAAGTCAACGATCACAATAAACAACTCTATATGAAGATTCATGACATTCAAAAGACATAATTTTCATAAACTTAGAACCAGTAGCGGAAGGATTTAACAAGTTACAGACCATAGACCAAAAGTACCAAGTGTTATTACAAAACATGAACTAAGCCTAGACGCCAATGCAGACTCGTGCGCCTAGTTCCATTTGTTGCTACCTTAGCGACCTGAGAAAAACATGCCAAAAAGACGTCAACATATAATGCTTGTGAGTTCACAGGTTTGTTCAATATGTTACCAAAACGTTACCATGTCCATACTATATCAATGTTACCAAGTACGCTAGCTAGGCGTATGTTTTATTACTACTACGATTGGAAACCATTACTAGACACGTTTAGCAATGTTTAACATGTTTAAGCAGCCCGTATGTTCAGCATGATACCAATGTTCCTGTTCGAGACAACATGCACCCGCCCGGCCCTCCAAGCCGACGAGTGGGGCAGGTCACGCCCAATAGATCTATCCACATTTCCCCCGTTGTGCATCCCCGCACATTCATGGTTTCCCCCGGGACTTCCAAAGATCGTATAGCAATACAAAGTTAAAAACCATAGTATGACATATGTTACCAAAATAGTTTAGCGCATGTTTTCTCCCCCAAAAGTTAAAGCAGTAAAAGTGGGGCCGTGAACTCACCTTAGATAGCGTTCTTCGGTTATAAGTAAAGATGTTAAGCCCTTGATAATCCCTCTACCGGAGATCTATCAAAATGTTCACATAAGTGTTCCGACTAATAACCATAAGGTTATCTAGTCCCCGATTGTCCAGATCGTATATAAATATGTTTTAAAACGTGTTTAAATGTTTAACCGACACACTAGACCGACCCGACATTCCGTTGGTGACCCATTACCCTAACTAATCAAGTACACATAGATTACACACAAGGTTCAAGCATAAAAACACTTAGTTTGTATCAAAAATCTCATTTCTGCATCAGAACGGTCGAACCAGTCAGTTTAAGTCTCCTTCGCCCGTTTTTAATCACCTTCACCCATTTTGGATTTCGTTCGATCGTTTGATGTTTCCTTCGCCCGTTTTACCACGTTCGCCCAAACATAACCCAGGTTCGACCCTGGATTCTCTCCTTCGCACCTTCGATCGGTCGAAGGAGTCCAGGTTTGCCCCTGTTGTGCAAATTTTCCTACAAACGCTTCAAACACATTCAAAACGACTCGAAACATCATCAAACACAGCAGTCAAGCATGAATAGCTTATCCCTACAAAACCCCACCGATTTCCCCCAATAATACGTCCATTTCAGCCCTTTCCCAAAATGGTAAAAATTATGGAAACGTCACTATCATGCATGGTTATTTACCCAATTTGGAAACTTTTGAAATCGATCTGTATTCAACTTAAAATGCTCAGTTTGTCGTGTGTTCAATCTTTCCCTATTAGTTCTATTGATCATAAATATCATGCATCAAGTCTAGATTCGTTAAAACCCCCAAATACCCATAATATCATCATTTATCCAATCCTAACCCTAAACAACAATAATCTAGCATCAATAACAATCCTATATCATGTTTCTATCATAGATACAGCAGCAAATCATTGAACAACACATAACGCCACATAATACACAATTTACATATGTTTATCATCATGCAAACCTATGTCAAATTTGGTTTAGAAAGATGTTTAAAAGGTTTTTAATCATAAAAACACCCTTAGAACAGATCCGGACAATTAGGGTTAGATGAAAACGAATTAAAATGCTTTTAAAAAGGTTTAGGATTAAGAACACACCTTGAATTCTTGTTTAGATGTTGTAGATAGGTTAGATTATGAAAAAGAAGAGCAAAAACTCCTTCCTTAGTGATTAAGATCGTTTGAGAGTGTTTTGGGACGGTTAGGGTTTGTGAAATGATGAAAAATGACAAAGTTTGGTATTTATACTAATCCTCCTTCGCCCCCTGTAAGTGGTCGAAGGTAGCCTCCTTCGACCCTTCCACAGGGTCGAATGAGCCCTGTCCTGGTCGAAGGGAATTCTTTCAATTCCACATCCCAGGTTCGCCCATTTACAAAGGGTCAAACCAAGCAAAAATTCTTCCTTCGACCACTCGAAGTGGTCGAACCATAATCCATGTTTCTCTAGTTTTCTAGTTTGTCGTGTTTATCGCATTCTAACATACCTTAACATATGAGCATGCAACCTTAGTCTATGTTTAACATATTTAAGCACGGATAATCATTTACACATCATTTAAACACATCTATGTATATAATCCACCATACGACCCGTAATCTACACATATACTTAATTAGTTCATGTAATGTCACCAACAACGGGACCCGGTACTAGTGTATTCCCAAAACGACTCCCAATGATCCTCCAGATCATTGTACCTTGGACAATCCTAACTTGACCCGACTCAACTAACCCAGTTAAGTCCGTTTATAAACGTTTCCCGCTAAGGTAGAATTAGATGTTACTAAAATGTTTAAGCCAAATATGCCGGGTGCCACACTCCCTTCCCTCGTCCCTCCCTCCCTCTTTCTTCTACTGATTGGAGGGTGTTTGGTCAGTGAAGGTAAACACCATCCACCTTGATGGGGATGGGAGGGGAAGGTGGTGAGGTGGAGGTGAGATATTTTTTAATATTTCGGATTCGGATTAATATTTAGGATTCGGATCATCCGATTATCCGATTTTTTTAAAAATAGGATCTGAATCCGAAATTTCAGATTATCCGATTTTCGGATATCCAAAAATCGGATAATCCAAAATTTTGAATAATACGAATACGGATTTTTGGATATTTCGGATTCAAATTCGGGTTACAATTTTGGATTCGGATTTTTTTTATCACCTCTACGCAATATCATCACTTGCTACTCTTAGTAAACCCACTTTGCACAGGAAGGGATCTATATAAAACAAACATTTCCACACCAAGATGAGTTGACAGAAATGGACATTTTTATCTATGAATATATCCAAATTTGGTAAAAGGTGAAACAGAATGAGAGAAATGACCACAATGAGCATGGTTTGAACCAATTTCAAAACAAGTGGCTAAGGCATTATTAAAGTAGATTGGACATGAAAGTCATAATAACATTAAATCAAACATCAAATTATTAAAGCAAAAGACAAATGTAGGAAATGCTCATTGAGATTAGAATCTTGGGTAACATGAAAATGTTGAGTGCATCTTGAATCCATGCCAAAGATTCCCTTTATTATTATAGTTTATTTATGAGTAAATTGCTAAAATCAATCCAGTGGTTTGGTCAATGTCGTTTTCTGTCACACCCCGACTTTTCCCTTGTCGGATGCGACGTTTGGTGCCTTTGCCAGCGCAGCGGAAAGATGCATCTAAGACTCTGGTTCCCTGAACGCCAATTCTAAACCTCTAGGATTCCCGATCCCAACTGCCACCTACTCCAACCGTGCCGTTACCAAAGTTTAAACCTGAAAGACATACTTAAAAAGTCAACATATAATGCTGGTGAGTTCATAAGTTTTGCAAAATGTTATCAAACATTACCAAGTTCCAAAAGTGTTACCATGTTCACCCTGTCCATACTATAACAAATCGAAAACCAGTATACGCTAGCTAGGCGTACGTTTTGTTACTACCACGATTGGAAAACCATTACTAACTCGAATACCAGATGTTGTGCCCGAAAAGTACCAGTTGTTCCTGTTGTTCCTGTTTGAGACAATATGCACTCGCCCGGCCCTCCAAGCCGACGAGCGGGGTTGGTCACTCCCAATAGCGCTATTCACATTTCCCCGTTGTGCTAACCCGCACATTCATGGTTTCCCCGGGACTTCCAAAGATCGTATAGTAAACCATAGAAACCCATAGTATGACAGTAGTTACCAAACATAAGTTTTAATACATGTTTTCTCCCCCGAAAAGTGAAACCAGTTAAAAGAGGGGCCGTAAACTCACGCAACCCGTTTCATTTTCCAAAACTTTGTTTCGTTTAAAGTCCTCAGTTTTTCATAAAAGAAGCATGTCTTCCACCCCGGAAACATTTATAAAACAGTAGAAAGTGGGGTTATGAACTCACCTTAATTTCCGTGCTAAGCTAGCAAACGAAGCCTGAGACCTCGACCGACTTCCTCGTGCCCTAATTACCAACAAAGGACACCTTAACAGTCTATCACACATAAGCCTAGTTATTAACCGCTCAAAGATAGTCTATCCGACTGTCTAGACTCGTGTGTACCAACACGGGTTTAAATACGTTTCAACTCGACGAACCGATCATGACTTATCCTAATTCACAAGTTACATACAACATAGTACCCAAGTTTCACACTTGTCACTCTTTGTGTATAAACCATGTTGGACTAGTACCCGAAACGTATAATTATCCTGAATCGTAGCTTGTCTCGCAAATCATGTAAATGTATTAGTTTTGCGTAATTATATTTTAGAAAATACCCTTTGAGGAAATACAAATTTAGTTATTAAACCGATCAATGACATTTGTTACTTTTTCCCAAGTATTGTTTGAAATCATCTTTATTGCTACGAATAAATAGTCCTTAAAAGCATTTCGATTTGTATATAATAATGCATTTGTTCAAAACACTTAGGGGAATTTATTTATAAAAATGGTAGTTCGTTACGCTTTAACTTTATAAAAATTTGGGCAGAGTTTCCTCTGTTTTTGTACAAACCAGACAACACCCGTTGTCTACAATTTTCCCAAAATTATCTTTCAAACACAAGTCACCAAGTCATTTTATCCAAAGTTTCGATTCACGAGATTCTATACGTTTCGATACCTAAATACACTTAATTATATAAATATATATATACCAATATATATATAATATAGTCCGACGATATAGTCCAATTACATTTAGTCCGAGTTCGAAACCATAAGTCACGTCAAGTTAATCGTTTACCAAATCGTTCGATATTTAATATATATAGTTTCCGTTTATTATCGGTTCGTTCACGAGTCAAACGTATTTCATCCATAACAATATATTTACAAATATCTAATATTCATAAATATATAATATTTACAAATACACAATATTTATAAATATATATAATATCTACAAATAGTAATAAATACAAATTTAAAGTATACCGAATCACACGCGAGTAACCCGAAGCCGCCCCGAACTATGCGTTGACCGAAACGTTTGACCCGTTGACCAACTTGACTGCTCGCTGGCCAAGGTTGACTGGTTGACCGCGACCCGTACCGAGACCGAAAACCATCACCACCAAACTTGACTCGACCATTAATCGAGGACCCGAGTAAAAACCAAACCTGAACCAGAGCCGGTCTCGATATCCCGACCAGAACCGAAGCTAGCCAGCCACCGGCCCGAACCAAGCCCACTTGACCCGTCACTGTCTTCAAACCAGGTGCAGCCGAGACCCGAATCCCGGCTCCAAACCGAACCTGCGTGAACAACCACCAACAACCAAGATCTTCTGTCAAACCGAACCGAACCCTTCGCCATCACCTACCACCGGACCATAACAACCCACAACCCGAGCTTAAAATCCGGACCAAGGCCTAACCGGAAATCAAAACTCCTGACCCAAGACCCGCCGCCGCTGCAAAACCGGCTGACACCGCCCCTCGTCAGATCCGGAGCACCCTAATCCTCACAACCACGACCTGAAACCAACCACCATCGGCCTCTGTCACCTTCTTTAACTGCGCTGCCACCACCATAAACGGTGGTGGCCGGCTGTCTGCGTGCACCAGCGGGGGAGGGAGGGAGCCGGGAGAGGGAGTGGGTTAGAGAGAGAGAGGGTAGAGAGAGGGAGGCAGTGTTTCTAGAGAGAGAGTAGGAGGTGTGGCGGCTGCAACAAGTGAGGAAGAAGAGGTTGATGTGAGGTTTTATAGGTAGGGTTTGTGTAGGTGGATGTCTACCGCGTATCGAACCCGGTTTAACGTATTTCGCTTCGGTTTTATTTTAGCTCAATAATTAATAACGAAAGTTAGTCGGTTTTGCTCGTAATTATAAAGTATAGTAAACCAAACAAAAATATAAATATTTTTGATGTCCGACGCGTGTTTCCAGAACACGCGTTTAAATCGCGTTAATTACACCGGTCGCAGTTTCGATTGTAAAAACAGTCAGTAAACTTCCGAAACTTAATAGTTAGCAATATTTGAAATAAATATTTAATTTTAATCATAAAAATCACGTCAGTGTAGATCGGAAGTTGCCGGGTGTCACATTCTCCCCATGTTACAGAAATTTTGTCCTCAAAATTTGAGGTAGGATATCATCCATGAACTAATGGTAGTACAACAAAATAGTCAACGGACTTGCCGGTACAAATGGCACTAAATAAAGTTTCAGAATCAACTGAATGCAAAGTGTAAACAACAACTCTGTCAACAAATACAATTGGCGCACCTCAAACGAAACAACTAGTGCACCAACTTTTTCGTTACACACCACGAGGTGTGTCTGCATTTAAGGCAACAACAAACGAGTTGATGAAAGTGAGACATGTCAATAAAAATCATTCATTATTCCAAGTCGATTTGAATATTCACCGCAAGGTGCTGTATCAAATTCCAACAATTCGATTCAACTGAAATGTCGACTTTAAAGAAACTCATCGACGAAGTATCAAAGGATTCATTGCCACAATGGCCTGACACATCAAGATTAGAAAACAAGCATTACGAGCAACGTAATGACAAGACAAATCACTAATGAAACAATCGTTTGATGCGAAGCCCTACAATGGACCTTCACAGGTTTAGAGAATTCAAACATGCAATAGTTGACACGTGTACAAAAATACGTGTCTAATTCTGTGGAAAAATAAGGAATCAACAAAAATTAGATTCCTTTATGATAAAATGTTGAAGACCACAAACACAAAAGAAGAGAGATGTAAATCGTGTCCAAAGATATAACTAGGTTCTAAAACAGGAACCTTAGAAGCTCAAGAAACAAGGTCATCAAGATCTTAAACTGGTTTTAGAAAAGCAAGGTCACAAATGACACGAACAGGGGAGAATTGGCAATCACGTCCGTACAACAAAATAATGAAAAACCCTTATCCATTATTTATATATATATAAATATATAACACAACATAGTAGTATAGATACCCTCACGATAGATGTCTTTAGAATTATCAAGTGCCTGTAAATTCGCAATAACGTGACGTCTACGTTATCGAAAATTTACCTCACCAGATCATCCTATTAACCTCCATCATGAGTATATCACAAGCACTCATTACATCCACGTAGTAACACGTATATATATATATTACATAATATAATGTTTGTTGTGTGCGCCACCTTTCCCGGTGCTCTTTCCCGTCCATATTCCAGCTTCTCAGCATCATCGGCAAAACGAGGTGCCCCATCAAGACGTTTCTGACCCAAGTCGACCTTGACGACATAGCATGCTTCGAACCCGGGATGCGAGACCGCAGATGCTGCAACAATCCCTATGCCAACTCGTTCAACTAACGCGACGCGTGTGAGCGTTCTAGATACGTCCAAGCTTGAGTCGACCACCATAGGCGATACGTACTATATATACTTTACATAAATACACGTTGTATACAAACAAGTAGATTGTTCCTCATACCAAGAAGCAATGACTCAGCTAACTCTATGTGAATAACCGCTCTGAAGTCTAAAACGATGACTCGCCAGTCACCAGTGAGGTATGCCTAACCACTGCATGCCAATGTCCTTTCTATATACCACTATAGAAAATACCGACTTCCTATTCACATAAGAAAAATAAATGTTCCTTGCGCCGAAGGAATGTACGCTGAGTTTAGTGTGATTTAACACACTAATAGTCATGTAACACACTTGGCAACGGTTGGAATTTAAGTTCCTAGGCGTTCGTGCTAAATACTTTGTCTTAGAAAATTCGGTCCCTACTTCAAAACAAACTCAGGTTAAAGCCTAGATATCTACCCAGACACCTAATTCGCTAAAACCTATGGCTCTGATACCAAACTGTCACACCCCGACTTTTCCCTTGTCGGATGCGACGTTTGGTGCCTTTGCCAGCGCAGCGGAAAGATGCATCTAAGACTCTGGTTCCCTGAACGCCAATTCTAAACCTCTAGGATTCCCGATCCCAACTGCCACCTACTCCAACCGTGCCGTTACCAAAGTTTAAACCTGAAAGACATACTTAAAAAGTCAACATATAATGCTGGTGAGTTCATAAGTTTTGCAAAATGTTATCAAACATTACCAAGTTCCAAAAGTGTTACCATGTTCACCCTGTCCATACTATAACAAATCGAAAACCAGTATACGCTAGCTAGGCGTACGTTTTGTTACTACCACGATTGGAAAACCATTACTAACTCGAATACCAGATGTTGTGCCCGAAAAGTACCAGTTGTTCCTGTTGTTCCTGTTTGAGACAATATGCACTCGCCCGGCCCTCCAAGCCGACGAGCGGGGTTGGTCACTCCCAATAGCGCTATTCACATTTCCCCGTTGTGCTAACCCGCACATTCATGGTTTCCCCCGGGACTTCCAAAGATCGTATAGTAAACCATAGAAACCCATAGTATGACAGTAGTTACCAAACATAAGTTTTAATACATGTTTTCTCCCCCGAAAAGTGAAACCAGTTAAAAGAGGGGCCGTAAACTCACGCAACCCGTTTCATTTTCCAAAACTTTGTTTCGTTTAAAGTCCTCAGTTTTTCATAAAAGAAGCATGTCTTCCACCCGGAAACATTTATAAAACAGTAGAAAGTGGGGTTATGAACTCACCTTAATTTCCGTGCTAAGCTAGCAAACGAAGCCTGAGACCTCGACCGACTTCCTCGTGCCCTAATTACCAACAAAGGACACCTTAACAGTCTATCACACATAAGCCTAGTTATTAACCGCTCAAAAGATAGTCTATCCGACTGTCTAGACTCGTGTGTACCAACACGGGTTTAAATACGTTTCAACTCGACGAACCGATCATGACTTATCCTAATTCACAAGTTACATACAACATAGTACCCAAGTTTCACACTTGTCACTCTTTGTGTATAAACCATGTTGGACTAGTACCCCGAAACGTATAATTATCCTGAATCGTAGCTTGTCTCGCAAATCATGTAAATGTATTAGTTTTGCGTAATTATATTTTAGAAAATACCCTTTGAGGAAATACAAATTTAGTTATTAAACCGATCAATGACATTTGTTACTTTTTCCCAAGTATTGTTTGAAATCATCTTTATTGCTACGAATAAATAGTCCTTAAAAGCATTTCGATTTGCATATAATAATGCATTTGTTCAAAACACTTAGGGGAATTTATTTATAAAAATGGTAGTTCGTTACGCTTTAACTTTATAAAAATTTGGGCAGAGTTTCCTCTGTTTTTGTACAAACCAGACAACACCCGTTGTCTACAATTTTCCCAAAATTATCTTTCAAACACAAGTCACCAAGTCATTTTATCCAAAGTTTCGATTCACGAGATTCTATACGTTTCGATACCTAAATACACTTAATTATATAAATATATATATACCAATATATATATAATATAGTCCGACGATATAGTCCAATTACATTTAGTCCGAGTTCGAAACCATAAGTCACGTCAAGTTAATCGTTTACCAAATCGTTCGATATTTAATATATATAGTTTCCGTTTATTATCCGGTTCGTTCACGAGTCAAACGTATTTCATCCATAACAATATATTTACAAATATCTAATATTCATAAATATATAATATTTACAAATACACAATATTTATAAATATATATAATATCTACAAATAGTAATAAATACAAATTTAAAGTATACCGAATCACACGCGAGTAACCCGAAGCCGCCCCGAACTATGCGTTGACCGAAACGTTTGACCCGTTGACCAACTTGACTGCTTGCTGGCCAAGGTTGACTGGTTGACCGCGACCCATACCGAGACCCGAAAACCATCACCACCAAACTTGACTCGACCATTAATCGAGGACCCGAGTAAAAACCAAACCTGAACCAGAGCCGGTCTCGATATCCCGACCAGAACCGAAGCTAGCCAGCCACCCGGCCCGAACCAAGCCCACTTGACCCGTCACTGTCTTCAAACCAGGTGCAGCCGAGACCCGAATCCCGGCTCCAAACCGAACCTGCGTGAACAACCACCAACAACCAAGATCTTCTGTCAAACCCGAACCCTTCGCCATCACCTACCACCGGACCATAACAACCCACAACCCGAGCTTAAAATCCGGACCAAGGCCCTAACCGGAAATCAAAACTCCTGACCCAAGACCCGCCGCCGCTGCAAAACCGGCTGACACCGCCCCTCGTCAGATCCGGAGCACCCTAATCCTCACAACCACGACCTGAAACCAACCACCATCGGCCTCTGTCACCTTTCTTTAACTGCGCTGCCACCACCATAAACGGTGGTGGCCGGCTGTCTGCGTGCACCAGCGGGGGAGGGAGGGAGCCGGGAGAGGGAGTGGGTTAGAGAGAGAGAGAGGGTAGTGAGAGGGAGGCAGTGTTTCTAGAGAGAGAGTAGGAGGTGTGGCGGCTGCAACAAGTGAGGAAGAAGAGGTTGATGTGAGGTTTTATAGGTAGGGTTTGTGTAGGTGGATGTCTACCGCGTATCGAACCCGGTTTAACGTATTTCGCTTCGGTTTTATTTTAGCTCAATAATTAATAACGAAAGTTAGTCGGTTTTGCTCGTAATTATAAAGTATAGTAAACCAAACAAAAATATAAATATTTTTGATGTCCGACGCGTGTTTCCAGAACACGCGTTTAAATCGCGTTAATTACACCGGTCGCAGTTTCGATTGTAAAAACAGTCAGTAAACTTCCGAAACTTAATAGTTAGCAATATTTGAAATAAATATTTAATTTTAATCATAAAAATCACGTCAGTGTAGATCGGAAGTTGCCGGGTGTCACATTTTCGTATAAACTTTTGGTGTTTTATCATAATCGTTCTTTAGTTTCAATTATTTGTCACTCTTATCCCCAGGTACTAACTCCATCCAGTTAGTGCCAGTTAAATCAGGGATATTATGACCACAATGAGCATGGTGTGAACCAATTTCAAAACAAGTGGCTAAGGCATTATTAAAGAAGATTGGACATGAAAGTCATATTAACATTAAATCAAACATCAAATTATTAAAGCAAAAGACAAATGTAGGAAATGCTCATTGTACGAGGTTAGAATCTTGGGTAACATGAAAATGTTGAGTGTATCTTGAATCCATGCCAAAGATTCCCTTTATTATTATAGTTTATTTATGAGTTAATTGCTAAAATTAATCATGTGGTTTGGTCAATGTCGCTTTCGTATAAACTTTTGGTTTTTTGTCATAATCGTTCTTTAGTTTCAATTATTTTTCACTCTTGTCCCGGGCACTAACACCATCTAGTTAGTGCCAGTTAAGTATGGGGTATTTTTATCAACTCAGGTATTATATTATTTTTTTTTTTGAAATCGTCCCTCCTCCAAAATTAAAATTAAAAATTAAAAAATTTAAGTGCGTCCTCACCCTCTACCGCACCCATTTCATCTTCTCCACTCTAACCCACCACCACCCATCTCCACCCTTCACCACCACCCACAGCCTTAAAACCCCTCACCGCCTCACCTTTCTTATCCACCACCTCTCCTTCTCCGGTAACTAAGCACCCCTTTAATCGTCATTCTTTGCTGCACCACCACCGCAGGCCAAACCACCACGTCGTTGTTGCCGCACCGTAACCTGCAACCCAATCTTCTTCATCTAGCCAATTCCATCGGACACCACAAGACCCCCACCATAGCTAGATCACCCTCACCTCCTACAACTTCCGGTGACTCTTCGTCTTCCCCGCATCGCACCTCCAGTAACCAGATTTAAACATAATCCCGTAACAAGATTTAAAAATTGAGCAAACATATACCATCAAAGCAATCGTAATAACAATCAATTGAATGTTTGTATAATTGGCAAAACCAGTGTGAACCAATCATCTTCTTCGGGGCCCAGTATCGGCGCGTGAACCACTTCGAATACATAATCGAAGTAGGAGTAGCAACCAGTGGTGAACTGGTGATGATTCATGCATCTAGCCAATGGTGATGATGGTGGTCTACTGGTCCATGGTGGTTTTAGTCCTACATTTTGGATGGCGATGATGGAGATACATGTTCGATGACCTGTACCGGTGACATCGGTGTGACGATGGCTAGTACCAGGGTTCAGGTGGTCACCCATAGTGACTAATTTCAGAACCAGACCCTGAAGTGAGACCCAGTCAAAGGTTAGAACTCCAGTGGAGCTCCGATGACTTGTACCTAAATGTGATTTTTTTTTTTGGAATCTGATTGGGTAACAGTGATGGGGCTATGTGATTATTTTTATTATGAGAGAACTACATAATTAGTCCCTATGGTTTACCATCAGTTTCACCTTTAAGTATTAAGGTTTAAAAGTTTCATGTTAAGGGGTTAAGTTAAGTTTTTGTAACATAATTGGGGATTAGCACTAATGGAGGTTAACACTTAACTGAGTTTACCCTCACGTGACAAACACATGAGGGCATTTTTGTCATTTCATGTTTTATGTTTATTATAACAATTTAAACCCTTTAAAAAAAACAAGAGACCATCCTAGCCATAATTCATAATCAACTCTCCCCTACAACGATCGAACAACATCACCAATGGAACATCAATGCTACTGTTGAATGGTGGCTACTGTTTGAACCTCCTGGACCAACCTCAACCCTGGACGCCGGTTCTACTGTTGTCCCCAACTAGTATGATTTTAAACCCTAAATTACACCCCATTTGAAATGTTTTGACATTTGACATGTTGTGATTTCAGGCAGCAGTTAGGTGCCAATACTTTGTTTGGGTCGACCCCCCAATGTGTTGCAGGTCTGTGGAAGTTATCCGGGGCTTTTGAGGGGTAGAAACATGCTTGAACGACATGAAATGGATATACAAGAAGAACTTCAAAGGAAGAAAAAGCAGTTGCTGTTGACTAGGCTTCTAATTGTGGTTCTGTTGGTTTTGTATTTGGTGTACTAGATGGTTTATAAGTGTGGAATAGTATTTTGGTCATTTATTTTGGTTGTTTGTAATTGTGGATTGGTATTTTGGTTGGTTTAGGGGTGCAGTAGATGATGATGTATTGCAGCAGGGATTATTAGTGCAATAGATGATGATGTAATGCAGTATAATTGTAATGCAGTTTCAAATGAATGAAAACTGAATTTTTGGTATTTTGGTTGGTTTATATATAATGCAGCAGGATTATACGTAATGCAGTAGTTGATCATGTAGTGCAGTATTAATGGGCCAATGGGTCATTGAAAACAAAGTGGCATAATGAAACATGTATCTGAATAGGTCATTCAAAATAAATGGGTCAATGGTCATTCAACAAAAAAAGTGGCATAATCAAACATGTAACTGAATTGGTCATTCAAAACAAATGGGTCAATGGGTCAAACATAACAAAGTCTACACAAAGTCAAAACAAAATTTATCATTCAAAACCAAGAATCCATAATGGCAGTAGTATCATATTACCAAAACAAAGTCTGAACCACAAGGGTAGTAGTCACATTAAAAGTTAAACTAAAAACTGCCAAAACATAACCAAACCAAAAGACCACAAACTGTCAAAACATAACAAAACACCGGCGGACACACCTAGGTTGCTGTTGATCCACCTTCCCATTTGCAAGTTTTTTTGTTATGTCCTTTTTGTTTACATTTCCCACATGTCACAGTTCTTGTTGACCCACCTTTTTGTTGATCCATCTTTCCATCTTTAGTTCCTTTTCCTTTGTTTGATGTAGATGCACCTTGACCTTTGCATGATCTGCTATTGTGACCTTTATTTTTGCACTTTTTACATGTAACAGTTTTCCCTTTCTTAGTCAGCTTTCCACCAGCCATCATATTGTCATCCTTCTCCAATGCAGATTTTTTCCTTTGCTTTTTTAGCCTCCCAATTGGAACATGGTGATATGGTTGTGTTAACTTAAAAGGGCAATCTGATTTTGGCCACATGTTTCTACCATTAATGGGTCCAACTTTATGTGAGTACATCTATTTCCAAGTATCAAGCTTATAACAAGGATGGGACCTATGATTTTGGTATTTCCACCTCTTTTATACATCAATCTTAATAAACCATCAAGTTCATAACATTATCAACAAAATAATAAAACACTATCTATATACCTGTTGTCCATTCATATCCATGTTCCAGTTTGTTGCAACAAAATGTTTACATGGTATTCATGTTAACTCCCATTATCTACATGAGCAAGTTTGGTCAACCACATCTACAACATATTGTCCCCCTAAAAATCCTGCAGTCACCTCATAGAGTCTTCCACCATTCCAATGCATACTTAGTTGTGTTGCTTCTTTTTTAATCTCTTCAAACTTTATTGCTATTTTAGGGGCTAATAAACCATCTGTTTTGTTAATCACCATCATGACATTAACTATTCTCCTCATTAAATACTCCCGAACATACTCCAAGGCAGTTATAATATGCTTATCTCTACCATCAACTCATCTTGCATTGAACACTTCACAAAGATTATTCAGTATTATATCAGAATTAGCCCTACCTGTTGAAAAATGAAAACAAGTTTAAACATGTTAGACATATGACAACAGTTATAAAAATAATACATGAGAACCTTTATAAACACAAACTTGTAAAATGGCTTCTAGCCCAGTGTTGTGGTGGAATTTGTTGTAACTATTGGAAATCATTAGCATTCATTGTTCTTAATTCTTCCATCAGTTTTTCAAAGTCAGGTCTTGTGGTGGCAGATGCTATATTCTAGAGGATGTCTTTGAAAGCCTTGCCCCGCTATTGCAATATCATGTTTTGGTGTATATGCCTAAGGCAATATCTGTGTTCAGCACAAGGAAATACCTTTTGCAAGGCATGGATAAGTCCCTTTTGTCTGTCAAATATGAATGTGAAACTGGAGTCCACATTTAGGTTCAAGTCATCTCCTAGAATCTCTAAAAACCATTCCCAAGAATTTAAACATTCTGATTCTACTATGGCATAAGCAACTGGATAAATGCCATTGTTTGGATCCACACCGACAGTTGTGAGCAGTTGACCAGGGACTAAGAAACTGGATAAGTAACTGGAACAAACCCATTACAATTAATCTTGACCCTTACTTTATCATTTCTAGAAAACCAAAGTTATCTCCTTGTTTCAGCTACATACCTTTTCACTAAACCCTTCACTACTGTGTTATTAGCAAATCTTTGACCCACAAAAAACAACTTCTTAGCATTATGTTTCTGCCTTAGTTTCCTTAACTTTCTTTTCTTGTTTTCTCAATGTCATCACCTGATGACGAGCTATCAAATGAGTCATCATCTAACATTGTGTATTCATATTCTACATCTACTTCCTTTCTTTTAAATGGATTGACCATGAAATCCACATTATCTACTTCAGTTAGTTCCTTGCCTTCAGTTTCTTAATTAGATTCATGTAAATTGACCTTGAAATCTCTCATGTCTATTTCCTCTTCATCTATTTCATTGGCTTCATCAACAATTTCATCATCAAACCACTTTTATACGTTTTTCACCATCATTATCATTATCAGAGGTGTCCTATTCTGCATCTCCATTTCCTCTACCATTTTCACTGTTACATTCATCAATGACCTGATCCTCTACCATTTCCACCCTATTTTGAGGATTCATAACATCAGCAAATACTTCTCCAAATACTACATCAATAACCTCTATGTCATCTTTACCTAAGTGTTTTTCATGTTGAACATTATGATCCCCTTTTATTCATTACACTACTTTCTCCAGTTTCAATATAAACACAAAACTCCTGATGTTTAGGCACATGCTTTAGCATAGTTACTACATCATGATAGTTTCTTAAAGCTCCTGAACCAAAATCTAAATCATCTTCAGGAACCAAATAGTGGTAATACCTAATAGACCCATCACCATAACCTAGTTCTTTTGCAATGTCATGCATTTCCAAAACAGAGAACTTCTCTACGTTAAGAAAATCAACATAAATCACCTTACCATTGACATATACCCTATCTGGAAACTCTGTAAAACACACCACCATGGTGTTCTTTGAGACAAAACAACTCTCGATATACCCCTGAAATAGAATAAAGATCGTATTTAAAAAAAATCCAACCTTTTTACAATCATTAAGAATGATAAAGAATACTTACAATATATGTCATCATCATAATTCAAATGATCGTCTTCTTTCCTGATTGACCATTTTGTAATCATATTGTTAAACCCTAGTTTGAAATTTGGCTCTGATTAGGTGATCGTAGAACAGAGGAACAAAGGTGAAGAGGAAGAGGAAGAGTAATCGTTTGTTTTGAAAGAGTGTATGTATATGAGAGACACAATTTGGGAAATGACAAAAATGCCCTCACGTGTTTGTCACGTGAGGGTAAACTCATTTAAGTGTTAAGCACCGTTAGTGCTAATCCCCAATTATGTTACAAAAACTTAACTTAACCCATTAATATGAAACTTTAAAACCTTAATACTCAAAGGTGAAACTAATGGTAAACCACAGGGACTAATTGCGTAGTCCTTTCTTTTATTATTGTAGCCAATAGCTGAGTAATAACCAGAGAGAGGGGGGATATATATATATATATATATATATATATATATATATATATTGAGAGAAAACCTTAATTTTTGAGGAAACTCTAGTAAAATAAATACTTGGCCAAGGTTTGTCCACATCACCCACAAACATTACTTACATATTATATTAGAAAGGGTATTCTAGACAATTTAACTCTCTTTCTTTTCACTTTCCTGACATATGTCACCTCCATCTACCTATATCTTTCAATTCTCTCTCTTTCTCTAAAAAACAACAAACCTCTCTTATAAACTAGATCTAAATCTTGCTAACTTTCTCTTTTCTCTCAAGGTCACTAGGAAAATGAAGCCACCATCGAAGGTCTCTAATAAACCTAGCTTATCAGACAACTAGATCAATGAAGGTGACGGTCGAGAACCATCATCTACCTTTATCACCACAAAAAAAAAACTAGAAAATAGGTGATCACATGTTTTAGATATACAAAGAAGAAAGCTTTTGATGGCAAGCTAGGCATCTGGAACTGCATATGAGGATCATTTTAATTTTTTTATTTATTGTGTTTGCATTATTTAGATCTAGTTTAAAAGATGAAAGGGCAAATTTGGTGATTTTAATGGCTTTAATTGTCTGGATCTGGTTTCGATGATGTTGATAACACACTCCAAAGCTAAATGTTCACAGAACCTTTCATCATTCTTACTTAACTATTGTTTATTTTAATTATAATACTATTATACATTTTTTAAAAATATATTATCCAAAAAAATTATAGTATCAATCATTAAATTCTATAAGAATCATAAAGTTGTTAATGGGGATAATGACTTTATAATATATAAATAATTTTGGGGATAGTTTGTTCGCACACCAAATGTTTGATCAAATGCTTGAATGAAAAAAAAGTTATGTTAACCTTTTTGATTTTTATTATTATTATTATTATTATTATTATTTTGATTATGTTAGATTGGATGTTAAAAAAGATCATATTTTTTTGAATTTGGGTAATGTGTTTTTATTGCATATTTTTTGTTTTAAAGTCTTTTAGTTCTGAATTAGGAGCCGAATCTATCCCAATTAACATGTGTCAGGGATCAATTAACATGTGTTAAATAACAAATGTGTTTTTATTTTCTTGGTATATATTTTAATTTTTCTCTAATAATTTTACTTTTTATTTCTTATATATATATATATATATATGTGTGTGTGTTTATTCTGTGTGAAGGTTTTGATTTTTTTTGTATTGGTGCTTACTGATGTGTTAGGATTCAATTAACACTTGTTAGTGATGCTAACACATGTTTGCATTGGTGTCTATTGATGAATCTATCCTAATTGACATGTGTTAGGGTTCAATTAACATGTGCTAGGGTTCACAATTAACATGTGTTAGTGATGTTAACACATGTTAGTATATGTCCAACTAACACCCAAATTGACCCAGATAACATTTTCTAGTTACAAATGTTTAATTATTAAAAATAATTAATGTAGGATGTTCTATGAACAACCACCGGACTTCAAGCCGGCTACTCCGCACAAGGATCGACTAGAGATGGAGTGCTAAGGATTGAAACATGAAGTCGAAGATGCCTAATTAGGAATGAAGCATAACGCCGAAGACGATTATTAAAGAATGAAGCATAATGTGTTCTTTTATGTTAGTTTATGATAGTTTTGTATCATCTTTTTAATTGTTTAGATTTATATGAAATTAATTTGTTACACTCAATGTTGATTGTAATAAATTTTTATATATATATGTGTTCTTTTATGTTGTTATACTAGTTCAAAATTAACGTGATAATTATTTGAACCAATTACACGTGTTAGTGATGTGTGTGAAAGGAGTTTGTTTGACGAGAACAACTAACATGTGTTAAAGGGCTTGTGTGGCATACGTTATTAATAAATCTGGATATTTGAATTAATATGTGAAAGAAGTTGTAGAGAGAAAAGTAGGATAAATGAGGTGGAGAGAGAGTGTTAGTGAAATGAAAGGTAGAGAGAGAATATAAAAAGGTGGAGAGAGAAGGTGATAAGATGGAAAGAGAAAGTAAAAGATGGAGAGGGAAGATAGATTAATTACCCATCAACCCTTTTTCTATTATAATATTAATTAATGTGTATTATTATAATCAAAAGGTGGGACCATGAATTACAACCATTGATCATGCTTGATCAATGGTTGTGATAGGGTTTATAGAGTTTCCTCAATTTTTTGAGGTCTTCTATAGAACCTTACCACACACACACACACACACATACACACACACACACACACACACACATATATATATATATATATATATATATATATATATATATATATATATATATATATAGAGAGAGAGAGAGAGAGAAAGAGGCGATTCGGAAAATATGTATCATTGGCAAAACCAACCCCTAAAGTTTATTAAAGGGTTTAAAACTAAATGAAACTTTGTAAAATAACGAATGGATGAAATACCCCTGACTTAACTGGCACTAACTGAATGGAGTTGATGCCAGGGACGAGAGTGAAAAAAATTGAAACCATAAGACGATTATGACAAAAAACCAAAAGTTTGTATGAAAATGGCATTATGGATCAAACCATAGGAACGATTTTGGCAATTTACTCTTTATTTATTTTAAAAGTATAGTTTAGTATTCCCATTTTAAATAATTAAAAAACTAAAATAATAGTACTCAAGATAATAGCAATCGTTAATGTGTATATACACACATAAATAAGTAATTATAATCCATAAACAATATAAAACGTATTAAATTCTTAAATAGAAAAAATAAAAACCTTTTATCGAATTGGTTAAACCTAAGAACCGGCTATAAAACCAGTCGGGTTTAGTGTTTGAACCGTCCACATTTTAACCGGTAAAACAACTAAAATAAATGGTTGTACTATAACATTTTGACTTAAAATGGTGTAAAAAAATTAGTGGGTGCAATTTCAATTCAATATATTAACTTTTTTTGTTGGAAAAACTTTGACCTGCAAACATCCTTTATGAGTAATGTGGATCCATCATCCATGTTATCCAATAATTGTGGAGTACAAAGTCCCAACTTCAGTATTCATTATTTAGCTTCATTAAGTAGAGCCTTTATAACGCTATTATCTTGATTTTGACTTTGCATGTGGTTTAATTATGTAAGGGTGTGATATTAAAACTAGAGGTGAACAAATCGGTTTTTTTTGAGGAACCGGTTTCGGTTTGGAACCGGTCCGCTACAGTGTCGGTTCCGTTCGGAACCGGTTCTGGTTCCGGTTCCGTCCGATTTCGGTCCCGGTTCCGTCGGTTCCAAAGGCCGGTTTTTAAGACCGGTTCCGATTCGGTTCGGTTCCGGTTTGGTTCCGGTTTCGGTTCCGGAATCGGTTCTTACACGCACAAATAAAAAATAAATAAATAAGCCGATGGCAAAAAAAAAATAAACATAAAATTACGACTTTTGTTATTTTTTTTTAGTATTTCGAAACAAAAACATGGAAAATGAAATTAAAACTTTCTACTAACGTGTATTTTTTTTGCCATTCGACATAAGACACAAGTCGAAATAACCATTTTCGCCAAAAAGTTCGGCGTTTCGTGTCGTCTCGAAATTTTAAACAACGGTATGCTCGTTTGTGGAACCGGTTTGGGATGGGTTTGAAGATGAAGCCACGGAATGATGTAATAAAAGCAAAGCGAACATAATGTTAAGTGTATACGATAGCGGTTTTTGCGTTTTCGGGTTGTTTCTTTTGGCGGTTTTGAGTGTTATGATCAACCAAAACATCCAAAACCTATTTATACTAAACAAGGGTGGCAAAAATGGTGATTTTGGGTGAAAAAACGGCTAGTTAACGGCTGTAAACAAGCCCAACGATCAGAAAAACGAATTTGGCCTATTCTAACGGTGGAACCGGTTCTGGGACCGGTTCTTGAGATCGGTTCCGGTTCCGAACCGTTTTTGGCTAAAATAGTGGAACCGGTGCTGGAACCGGCGGTTCCTAGAGGAACCGGAACCGGTTCCACTGTATACCGGTTTGGAACCGGAACCGGTTCCGGTTCGGTTCCACGGTTCCGGTTCTAGAACCGGTTTTTTTGTTCACCTCTAATTAAAACCCTCCACTTCTATTCCCCCCTCCCCCCTAAGCGCCTCGCTTTGGCCAAAGCGAGACGCTTTGGTTACTTTTTTAACTACCTCGGTCCGAGGTAATTATTCTTTCTGATTTGACCCCAGGCGCCTCACTTTGGCCTAAGCGAGGCGCATGGAATCCAGCTTTTAATTTTGTTGTATTTTTTGTATTTTGGATTGTTTTTTTATTTAATTTTTTTTAATATAATTATTGTAAAAAAATTATAAAAATTAAAAAACAAAATAATAACCACCAACTTTTATCTACATTGCTCCAACTCAACTCAACAAGACATTTAAGCCGAAGACACTTTCCATCCAACACAGGGATTGCTCCAAGTCAACTCAACAAGACATTTAAGCCGAAGACACTTTCCATCCAACACAGGGTTCACTAACAGTGGTGTGGTCTACCTTTTTGCTTATGATCTAACACCAAATCTCATTATCTGTCAACGATGAAGGCAACTTGAAAAACAACCGGATGGTTGGTAGCTATAGGTAAGAACATTGTGGATGAGGATTGTTTACCTTTCCATTGTATTCAAGTATGTTGCCTTCATCGTTGACAGATATCTCTCTGACAACAACTAAAGGCAACCTGAAACCAGGTGATGGCCATACCGACGTAAGGGTAGTCCATTGGTATTAATGGCAAAGTGATTTGTAAGGGAAGAAGAAGAGAATGTTATATATGTTTACCTTCCCATTGATTTCAAGTATGTTTACCTTCCCATGGAAACTCTGAAGACCTTTACGGAGGTTTGCCAGAGGGTCATTGGTCTTCAGAGTTTCCAACCCCTATTGCATTCATCAAAGGATATTCATGTGAGAATGCATAGTACAAAATTCTTTTGACAAACGTCTGGCTGATATCCAGCTGCTGGAATTGTTTACCTTTCCATTGATTTCAAGTATGATATCCAGCTGCTGCAATTGTTTACCTTCCCATTGATTTCAAGTATGTTTACCTTCCCATGAAAACTCTGAAGACCTTTACGGAGGTTTGCCAGAGGGTCATTGGTCTTCAGAGTTTCCAACCCCTAATACATTCATCAAAGGATATTCATGTGAGAATGCATAGTACAAAATTCTTTTGACAAACGTATGGCTGATTGAAATGACACATGCAAAATGTAATGTCATGCACAATGTGTACTCACAGTGACATTGAACACTTTATATGAGTAAAACGATCGCTTTACAGTGCCGAAAACGACTATCATCACTCTGTATGGATTGCTTGTTAGCGCCGATCCTACTGTCGATTTCTTTCCACAACCATTGCTCCAACATAACTTATTAGTTTCATGTTTATAACATTCTCACTCTCTCTCCCTTCGTTCTTCTCTCACCTAGTATCTTCTTCCCCAACTTCAACACCATGAACCCTAATCTTCTAACCTTCATAACTTACTCAAATATTAACTATGGTGATTCATAAGCTAGGATTATGAGAAACAAGTGTGGTGATAACACACTTGGATTGGATGAGATATTGAGTTATAAAATGTTCATGTCGTTTCGGGTTGCCTTCATCGTTGGCAGTTATCTCTCCGTAGTGGATCTGCCATGAGTGCGCGTGTGTATGCACAATGTGGTATGCTCAAACATTTAAGTCAAAAGCGGTCCAAAGAACATATTTGAAATCGATGGGAAGGTAAACAAAATCGTCCAACTTCTTTGTTTTCATCATTAAGTAAAAGGCGGTCCAAATTCCATGGTTTGTTCTCCCTATGTATCATCATTTCTACAAAAAGGGGGGGGGGGCTTTGATGGTTTGGATGCTGATCCATGTTTGAGGGAAAAACGAAGAGTGGTGTAACATCCCGTTTTTGGCTATATAAATAAAAACGTGTTGGGTCATATTTATTAATGAATGAAACGGGTCATTAACCGTCAAAGCGAACCAATAACATGTGAGATGAATATTTGTGTATTTAAAATTAGTTCGCGAGCAAGTGACGGATAGCATGGTTATTTGAGATATGATATCCTGGCGAATAATTAGTATTATAAGAGACCGTTTAGTGATAATATAATATAATATAATATATTATGTTATATTTGCACCCTACTCAGATTTGAATGAAACTTAGGTTGGCGCGTAGATAAAATTAGCTCGTCTTAGCAGGATATTCGGAATTTAGTAAAACATGATATGTTGAAAGTTATACGAGAAAAACAAGTTAAGCAGCTGAATTATTTATAATAATTAAATAATAAATACTTAAGTTATGTCATGAGATTACGTTTCCGCTTTAAGTTTGCACTGACTGGTCACTGTAAGTGCCCTATGTCCACGCCTGGAAAATATAACATAATATATTATATTATATTATCACTAAACGGTCTCTTATAATACTATTATTCGCCAGGATCTCATATCTCAAATAACCATGCTATCCGTCACTTGCTCGCGAACTAATTTTAAATACACAAATATTCATCTCACATGTTATTGGTTTGCTTTGACGGTTAATGACCCGTTTCATTCATTAATAATTATGACCCAACACATTTTATTTATATAGCCAAAAATGGGATGTTACAAGTGGGCTGTTAGTGGATACCATGGATCAGAGAGATTCAAGCTAATCAAACTCAAGGCAACCCTTGTTTGATTATACTCGTGTTTAGCCTTTATCAGGTTGCCTTCATCGTTGACCGATATCTCTCCGATAACAACCCTTGTATGATTATACTCGTGTTCAGCCTTTAATTGTTTGGGAATATATTTTCTGATCAAAAAAGGCAACCTGATTCGTTGTACTGGTTGTCAAAAGAAATCGCGTGATGATAGTCGTTTTCGGCGTCGTAAAGCGATCATTACTCTAATGATCAGAAACATTCCAAATAACTGTAATGATCGCTACGGTCAGAGAGATTCAAGCTAATCAAACCCAGGGTAACCCTTGTTTGATTATACTCGTATTCAGCCTTTATCAGGTTGCCTTCATCGTTGACCGATATCTCTCTGATAACAACCCTTGTTTGATTATACTCTTTATGTATGAATAGTGACCCTTTGGCAAACCTACCTCTGTTTTTTCAGCTTTTGTTTAACTATTTTAGCAACTTCCATAGAGAAGTTATCAATCTCACTGTCCAACAATTCATCTTCCTTGTCTTAAAAACCTTGACATCGCTGTTTGATTATACTCGTGTTCAGCCTTTATGAGGTTGCCATCATCGTTGACAGATATCTCTCCGATAACAACTGAATTTTACTTGCTTGCCTGAAAAGTTGTACCGGTTATAGAAAGAAATCAACAGTCGGGTCGACTGTTGATTGGTATATAGAGAGCAAACCGACGATCATTCAAAAATTTAAAGTTACCGCTAACCTCTGCGCCATCATCGACTACAGCAAACCGATGATCTTCCTCCACGACACTCCTAACGGGCCTCTCTTTATTTCATGGTACGATTTGTGTTTTTGTTGCTTTTTAAATAATAAGTTTTGTGTTTATCAAACCTTAACGTCTGAGCAATGATTTATTATTATTATTTTATTTATTGTTATTTTATTTATGTTTTGAGGGTGTAATGATGATGATGGTTATGATTTGACAAACGATTTTTGAAAAGTATCAACATTCGGAAATTAGTAAACATTACGAAATGCGTCAAACATAGACCGGAAGTCCATCATGTCGATTAGACATGCAAAAATCGTGTTTTGAAAAAATATGGGTATCGACTGTATAGTCGGAGCACCAAGTAGAATGATTCATGAAAGTTGAACAAACTTGGATGTTTCAACCAAAACACACAAACGAGCAATAAACGACCCGTAACGCCTCAAACGAATTGTGTTGTATTGGGAACAACTAAAAACATTTTAAAATAAGCAGGTGCCTAGCTTTGGCCATTTAAAAAAAAATTAACTTGTTTTAATTCATTTTAAATAGTTGTTATTGATTAAAAATTAATTTTAATTCATTTTAAAATGTTTTTAGTTGTTTCCAATACAACAAAATTCGTTTGAGGCGTTACGGGTCGTTTATTGCTCGTTTGTGTGTTTTGGTTGAAACATCCAAGTTTGTTCAACTTTCATGAATCATTCTACTTGGTGCTCCGACTATACAGTCGATACCCATATTTTTCAAAATGCGATTTTTGCATGTCTAATCGACATGCTGGACTTCCGGTCTCTGTTTGACGCGTTTCGTAATGTTTAATTGATCGTTTGTGGTTTTCAGAAGTCACATCCGATCATTTTGCTAATTCCCGATTCTTGATAATAATAAATTATTATAATAATAAAAGAAAGGAACTAAGTTACAAATATAATAACAAATTATAATAATAATAATAATAATAATAATAATAATAATAATAATAATGTAATATAGCCATGGTTAATGCTCAAAGAAGTCAACCTTTGTTGACTCCTAGGAGTCTTGAAGACGAAATGAATTTTACATGATACTTGAAACAAGGTATGGATATGGAGAATATGCAATGAGATGATTTCGTACAAGATTCCAATGCAAGCAAGTCAAATTCAATTGTTGGACCAACTTGAGATATGAGTTTGATTAGCTTGAATCTCTCTGATCCATGGTATCCACTAACCGTAGCGATTATCACGTGTCATGGATCCTTTGAAAGTGGATACCATGGATCAGAGAGATTTAAGCTAATCAAACTCATATCTCAAGCCGGTGCAAGTTATGTTAGTGATATCTGTCATCTTCTTTTTCTTCAACCGGATGGTTGGTAGCTCTAGGTAAGAACATTGTGGATGATGATGATGATAATAACTTCTCTTCAGCTGTTAACTCACTTAAATCAGGAGTTATGGCTCAGTTCAAAAGCAGCTTTGTTGCTGCCTCATCAAATTCTCAAAACCAGGCTTTAATCAACAGTAACATGAAAATGGTTTTGCCTGGTTTTGTTTATGGCGGTTCCATAGGTGGAAATGTATGAACTCCCTCTACCACCAGTTCTCAAAGCTTGGCTCCTATGCCAGCTGGTTGGTAGCTCTAGGTAAGAACATTGTGGATGATGATGATAATAACTTCTCTTCATATTCTAATTGCATCGGTGGAATTGGAATTGGAATTAATGTTAGGAATTGGAGTGGACAAACCGAGGCCTAAGGTGAATCCGTTTGGTGATGGTAAACCTAGAGAGGTTTTGTTTCAGGAGTGTGGATTATCGGAATTGAATACTTTGAGATGACACGCGAAGCTTTAGACTCCAAGCGGATCCTTTGATCATTCACTTATTTAATGAAATTTAACGCGCATACCGCATTCGACTATACGTGGTTTTTTTATTTTTTTCTAAAAGTAGAAAAAACTATAAAAACATTAACAACTAACAAAAATATTCTAGAACAAAAGAAGAAAGTGTTCCTCTCTGTTACCAAGCATGTCAAGAAATGATAATTTTCAAATATTGCAGATCAAGGTCTGCGTTAGTACTTAACTGAATATATTTGTTAAAATCTTTGACTATACGTGGTTGATGATGTCAAGTTTAACTCGTTGATTCATTTGGAAATCGAAAACGCCTATATAGACGTTTGATTAGAGTTAAGACCTTTGTTTGTGGTTGATAATGTAAAGTTTAAGTCGTTGATTCATTTGGAAATCGAAAACGCCTATATAGACGTTTGATTAGAGTTAAGACATTTGTTTTTATTTTATTTTAACTTTTTAAAATAATTATATTAAAAAAAATTAAAAAAAATAAAAAACCAATTCAAAACACCAAAAAATACCCAAAATTAAAACTCTGATCCAAAGCGCCTCGCTTTGACCTAAGCTAGGCGCTTTGGATCAGCTTTTTTTGCCCCCCTCTGCCACCTCGTACGATTTGACCCCAGGCGCCTCGCTTTGGCCTAAGCGAGGCGCTTTGGGGGGGGGGGTGTGAATAGCCGGGGCCTTATGTAATTGTTGGATTTTTATTTTTTTTGTTATTAATATCATTCAAATGGATTTAGATTTTTTTTTTTTTTGATACCCGACAACAGTTGAAAAGGAAGGATGCATTCGATTAGTGTACGAGCATAGTCGTTTCTTAAATCGCTAAAAGCTTTTTAATTCATTGTGTTTGTTTTTTTGAACCGCAAACAACTTTATAGCTATATATAATGCGCCAGCAAGTGGCTGGAAATACACCAACACTCACTAAGGAGCAAAAACAACCAAAAACAGACAATACCGACAAACAAACACGGCTTACACTATACTAGAACATCAAAATTTAACCATTGATCCCACGACACCTTAGGACCTACACGCCGATTAGAGATCCAGAAGAAGTTGTCTTCTTTAATAAGGTCGATCATGCTCCGAACCGGAATGAAAATATCCTTGAATGAATTGGCGTTTCTAGTTAACCAAAGCCTCCAAGTCGTGACAACCGCGACCAAATGAACTATTTTCCTCCACTTTTTAGATCCTGTAGCCTTTTCGAGATTAGGGCTGCAAACGAACTGAACTTTCAGCAAACAGTTCATGAACCGTTCGGCGGGAAGTTCATTTGTGCTCGTTCGTTTAATAAATGAACGAACACAAACAAAAAATTTCATTCGTTTAGTTAAACGAACGAACATGAACAGAGGTCGCGTTCGTTCGTTTATGTTCGTGAACGTTCGGTAGCTTGTTCGTTTATGTTCGATAGTTTATTAAGGTTTTTAATTTTTATACTTTTTTATATTCTTTATTTTACACAACGTCCTTCTCCGGTTTAAGTATATTTTGACAATTAGGTTATATTTTGGGGATCAGCTAACTAATGTCTTAATGTATGTGAATTCAATGTTATTCAAAAGTTAATATATGTTCGTTTGTGTTTGTTTCCGTTCATGAACACTTCTTTGCATTCGTTTGGCTTCATGAACACTTGTTTGTGTTTATTAATGTTCGTTTGTGTTCGTGTGCGTTCATGAACAAAATTAACAAACGAACACAAACGAACACGAACATGAGTGTTTTCTTAACAAACGAACACGAACATAAAATCTCGTTCGGTAAGTGTTCATGAACTATTCGTGAACACATAATTTTCTTAACAAACGAACACGAACAAGGCCTTGTTCGTGTTCGTTCGGTTCGTTTGCAGCCCTATTCGAGATGATCAATAATGTCGAAAAAGGAGTTCACATTGAGCAGCTATTGAATTCTAAGCCAAACAATGATATTCCACCAAACCGCTTTCGCCCAAAGGCACCCCATAAGGGAATGGTTGACATCCTCCTGATGCAGGCCGCATCTAGGACACTGGATGTCGGACAAAACCACCCCACGCGCTGCAAGTTCCACTTTAGTCGCAATCTTTCCTTCCACCGCCCTCCATAAAAAGTAATTAGCTTTAAGTGGCACCCACGGATTCCAAAAGAACTTCTTCCTCGTCAGCAAAGTACTATCAGGTACAGCAAGTTCCAATCTCAAAGCCTTAACCAAAAAGCCCTCTTCCAGATTGCTTCCCCAATACCATCTGCCGGTCGAACCTTCCAAATTAACATGGTATAACTTGGCTAACATGTCTGCAAGCTGCACAGTAACAATCGGACCTGCAGGTTCACGATACCAGTTCCATTTTGCAGATCCGTTCGGCCCAACACTGCTCAAGACATCCATCACTGAAGCATTTTTATCGGCCGCCATCTAAAATAAATTAGGAAACTGACTTGAAAGCTGAACATCCGAGAGCCAGGGGTCCTTCCAGAAACGCATCTTGGCCCCGTTACCCAACTTCACTCTGAACTTGGATTTTAACTCTATACCTTTACAGAAAAGGCTCCCCTCCACATTCCCAATATCCTTCCATACCCCGGTTATCGAATTGTTAACGGGAATAAGTCGTTTATCACGAGCCGAGACATGGATTGATTTAACAAACTCGGTCCAAAGTTGGGGCTGCTTGTTCTTATAGCGCCACCACCATTTGGTCAACATGGAAATATTAAACTCTTCGATACTACCTACACCCATACTACCGTAGGTTTCGGTTTCAAAATCCTATCCCACCAGATCCAACGAATCTTGCACTTACCATTATTTTTCCCCAAAGAAAATCTCTCCTAATCGCTTCAAGGTTTTTTCAAAACCAACTTGGGATCTTGAAAAGGCGAAAGGTAGTATGGTGTAATACAACCTAGGACCGCTTTAATAAGAGTGAGTCTACTCGCGAAAGACAAGGTCTTGGCCTTCCAATTTGAAAGTTTTGTATTAAACTTGTCAAGAACGGGCTTCCAATGTTTAAAACGCTTCATGTTTACCCCAATCGGCAGTCCAAGGTAATCAAGAGGAAAGGAACCCGCTTGACAACCAAGAATACTCGCAAAGTTATCGACTTCTTGATTATCCACTCCAACCCCAAAGAGTTGGCACTTATTGTAGTTCACTTTAAGACCGGACACAAGATATAGGCATCGAAGAAACCTATTAAGGCTAAGGACATTATTCCTTGACCACTCCCCCAAAAAATAATATCGTCCGCATAACATAGATGAGATAGCACTGGGCCATTATTCGGTAAATGAATCTCAAGAAAGAGACCGGAATCATCCGCTTTCTTTATGAACATGCTAACCACTTCCATAGCCAAAATAAAAAGGAAAGGGGAGAGCGGATCCCTGATGTATTGCAAAATACATCGGTTATTTGTACATATTTTGCGTCGTTATCGAGTCAGTGTGTGTCGTTTATATATATTTCTCGGTTTCTATTTAGTATTTTATGTGTCACAGGAATTCGGGTGGCAAAAGAGGCAAATTTATGCATAAACGGTGCTTTACGAGGTCACGGATTAGTCACAAGTGAAAAGAGAAGAAAAAAATAAATAAAATTGAAAAAATCATCCCATCGTGTCACGCGAACAAAGTCCTTGAACCCCGTCGCGTGACGCAGAGCCTTCCAGATTCAGCAAAAAGTCCATTCTACCCCTGCCAAGTTGAGATAATTACCCTTGCATGCCCCCGTCAATTTTAAGTGCATCGTGTCACACGACCACTTACCCAGAACCCCGTCGCGTGACGCGATGACCATCGGGAAGCCCAAATTAGTGTTTTTTTCAAGCCCAATCGAATTTAAGAACCCTAAATCGTGATTTATTGAGTTATTCTTGACTTTTGGACAAAAATAGAGCTGTTCAAGGTGATTCCAAGGCAAGAAAAGGGCAAGGTTCGAGATTTGAAGCTAGAGTTTCGACTTCCTCGGGTGTTCATCATTCGGTTTAGTTGTTTCTTAGTTTTCTTTCATTCAAACTCATGTTGATTGATATTATGAACCTTTTAATTTCTGTTTTGATGATGTTTTGTGGCTAAACTTTTATAGCTACCTAGACTAAGACAAATACTATGTTTTGATTTGCGTTTTCTATGGTTTTTTGGAACTTGTTTGGATTTATGATTCAGTAAAGATTTTGATTTCTCTAGATCTAGTGTATGTGCGTATTTATTATTTTCTTATTGTCACTTATTCACTCCACTTGCACTTTTGTGAATGTCTTTCATGTATGAGTGCTAGTTAGGTTGCAGACTTTGTGTAGCAACTAGTTTATGGTCAATAGTCGCGAGTTTACCATAGGAATGATATTGGGTGGTTAGAAGATTTTAGGTATTCTTCCAAGTTCAATAGTTGTGAGGTGAGGACTTGTTGGTATGTCTAGGTTATTAGATTGCTAGGTTAGAGGCTTTGTGAGAATATCTACCTAGTTTCCCTTTTAGCTCCTACATATCAAGTTAGATCTAGGCTTCGATAATTACCCCTTACACCTAGTGTACTGAGGCTTTCGCGCTGTGAGGTAGATTGTCTAGCGGGTACTTGATCATAAGAGTTAGATAACCTGTGAGGGTTTGTACTCCAACCGGTAGTTTAACAGCACAAAAATATTCTAGGGTTTCCCCTTGAGAAGGGTCGAGGGTGTCTAGTTTATTCTTGATGTTTAGTATTTTAAGATCCCGGTTCCAAATCAGTTCCATAACCATAGAAGCTTATCAGGCATAGTTAGGAGTCTGGTCTAGGTAGTGTCTTGTCATCATCTGAATTCAGCTCAGCCAAGTTCGTGTTTTTAGTTCACTTTAGCTCGTCTTAGTTAATCTTTATTTTATTGCAATTTAGTTTTTAATAAAACCCCCCTTTAAAATAATAAATTAATTAAAAACAGTATTTAGGATAAGTAATCGAGTCTAGTTTTTGTTTTCCGTTAGAGTCTCGTGGGTTCGATATCCGGACTTACTTTAGCTTTACTAGAGTCGATAGGTTCGCTTGCATGTCAGTAGTTTAGTTTTAGAGAGTCTAGAGTATTACTAGGTGTCTAGTTTTAGGTTTAATTTAGTTATTTTTATTAAATTACTTTTAGCACATCAAGTTTTTGGCGCCGTTGCCGGGGACTCTTGGCGATTGCGTTTACTAGCTTTGATTACACTTATCTGCTATATCCGTGTTACTTGTGTTTTGTGTTGAGTCTGTTTTTTGTATAGTGAGTCGTATGAGTCTAATTGTTTGTGTATTTTAATTTCTGTCGAGTCTGTAAATATGTTTGAAATTTGTGGAGGACCCTATTTTACCGTTAGATTTCCACAAAATGCGGGGTCCTCTGCACATTATTGTGCTAATGCCTTTGTGCAGCCGCAGCCATATTATTCACAGGGTTGTCCTACAAATTATTATGATGACTCGTATCAGCAGCCACATTATAATCAGTATCCTGATCAATTTTCTGGAAGCACTTCCTGTGAGGAGAGTGGTAATGATTGGAGTGAAATCAAAAGTCTGTTGACATTATTAGTTGCTAAAGATGAAAATACCCAGAAAATGTTAGCAGAGCACGACATCCTCCTGAAAAACTGACAGGCTGCTATTTTGGATCTTCAACGAACATTAGAAGACATATCTAGGAGATTAGATGAAGAAGAAGAAAAAGAAAAAGTTCAGCAAGAGTAGTCGCCGAAAGTCGGTTATACATATGATGAGGAGGGCAACTACCTCGGGTACATGAACGCCCGAGGGGAGTTGTTCCCAACGTTTTCAGAAGTAGGGAAAGAGCCGATCATGCAATACGCTGATGAGTCAGATGAAGAGATCATTCCAATCACGGAGACAAAAATGGACATTGGAGTCCCACCTCCGGTGCCACAGGTTACTATATATGATTTTGGGAGTGACTCTGATGAAGAGGACGACGAAGAAGAATGGGCGGCATATCAGAGGTCGTTAGTGAAGAAAGAAGTGATAGAAGAAGAAGTGGAATTGGGGGACTCCATAGGTATGATGTTTGGTGCAGATGAAGACAATGAGGATAGTGAGGAGTCGTTGTCTAAGGAGGATGAGTTTTTAGATATGGAGTTAGAGGGTTTACCTGCTTATGAAGAAGTAGGGGAGTCTGATCCCGATGGAGACATAGCATACCTGGACGCCCTACTTGAAGGTGAACAGACAGACATGACTGAACCTGCACCAGATGAAAGAAATAAGTGTGGGGATCGTCCCATGAAAATGGTGGTAGAAGAAGTGCACCATAGCTGGCCCGTGGTATTAGTGATAGATGGAATTTCAACAGCACCACAGGAGAGGGCAAAGAAGAAAAAAAGAAAGGACCGGAACCGAAAGAGGATCAACGGCTGGCACGATGTGGAGAAGAAGAAGCCAGTGAAAGTCAAGCATGATCAGTCTTCCTGCTACATGCCACGCATCTGGTTAATCCCATGTAAGTTTAAATTTTGGTGGTTTGACCCGTTAAGAATTGTTAAATTATTTTTCAATTCCACAAATAAATATTTAATTGTTAATAAGAGTCGTGTGGAATTAAACGGGTTAGATAGGGTCCAGATAAAAGAGAAGCCCCCTGATTAAATTTTAAGTGTGGGGAGGATATGTAGAGTTTGTAAATATATATTTATACTTATATTTTTTTTAGAGGTTGTAAATATGTAGAGTTTGGTAAAGGTTCGGGTAATAAAAGAGAACTTTTCTAAAAAAAAATAATAATAATCAACTTTATGTGAAAAAAGACTTTTCACGTCATGTGAGGAGTCTGGGCTGACCTGTTCGCCTCATGCGACCAGCAATTACCCCGGAGAGTTATATTTTTTTCGCTTGCAACACGTGTTGTGATCACCAGTGTCCTTCACGTTGAGCGAGAATCAGGATTTTTTTTTCTTCTACCCATTTGGTTCAATCAACATTCACTGCCATTTTGCCAAGCAGGTACGTCTTCTTGTTCGTTGTTATATTATGAGTCTAAGTTAGTAGTTTGAGGCTTTTTATTTTTGTGTGGTTCGGTATTATGCTCGGTTTTTGTTTGTTTCGTTTTGCGCAGGTTTGGATTGCACCACCCGTACTCAATCTCTATTCGGGTGATTCCGGAGCTGTTATTATTTATCAAGGCAAGCCCAGAGTTTACCATTATGTCAGAGCCCATCGCGAATGAAATGCTATACGATCGAGCTGGATTGGACTAGATTTTTTGGAGCTTACGCGTTATTTTACAAGCTAAGTCCTTTCCAATTTGCCCTTATTTTTATAATTTTTGTATTCGTAATTTATTCTTTTGTTTTGAGTCGTTTTCTATTCCTACATTGAGGGCAATGTAGAGTTTAAGTGTGGGGGTGGGAAACTGTCATTTGGTTTGTATATAGAGTCGTTTTTGAGTCTAAAAAACTTAAAATTTATAAAAAAAAATAAAAAAAAGAGAAAAAAAATGTCCCTGATTTTGAAGTTTGCATTATATAAAATATGGAAGATGATATGTAAAGTTAGGTGTCCGGTTTTCAAATAGTATGTATAATAAGAAATTAAAATTGATTGAAAACGTGTCTGATTTGGGATATGTGGGTAGGCTCAACCGGTAGAAAGGTTTCCTTTGAAAAGTAATAAATTAATTATGTTAGGCTATTTTGTGGGTTCTCATCTAGGAGAAATGGGGAGACCGAAACCGCCAAAAATAGTATAAGAAGCATCGTTATAAGTTTAAAAACCGTTAGAATTTCTAATCACTTTGAAAAAAAAATATATATATTAGAAATCAATGCAAAAATGCTGAAGCTTAAGGTGCCTGGCCACTTGGATAGCGACTTGGATTGGTCACACCCTCTGAGTTAAGTATGCTGAGATGAAAAAAAAAATGCTGAAGCTTAAGGTGCCTGGCCACTGAGATAGCGACTTGGATTGGTCATACCCTCTGAGTTAAGTATGCTGAGAGAAAAAAAAAAGAAATAAGTGGTTTTAAATTCTCTTGGCTTTTTACATAAGACGGTTGAGAAATGGTCAATTGGTCGTTCCTTTAGCTTCATAAGCTTGAGACGGGATTAGGAGGAACTGTGGCTTCCTTTGAGTGAGACCCTAGATAGACTAATCAACATAAACTTAACATAAATAAAAAGGGGCTTGGAAACCGGTTTGGGTTTAAGAGGATCAGTATACCTGCAATCGCAATCAACATGTTAGTAGATTATTAATTAAGTAACCTATGTTTTGAAACTGGATGTAAACCTAACTGTGATTCCATAGCATAATTCTTTTTCAGGGACGAAAAAACATACGTGTGGGGATGTTTGATGTATTGCAAAATACATCGGTTATTTGTACATATTTTGCGTCGTTATTGAGTCAGTGTGTGTCGTTTATATATATTTTTCGGTTTCTATTTAGTATTTTATGTGTCACAGGAATCCGGGTGGTAAAAGAGGTGAATATATGCATAAACGGTGCTTTACGAGGTCACGGATGAGTCACAAGTGAAAAGCGAAGAAAAAATAAATAAAATTGAAAAAATCATCCCATCGTGTCACGCGACCGAAGTCCTTGAACCCCGTCGCGTGACGCGGAGCCTTTGAGATTCAGCAAAAAGTCCATTCTACCCCTGCCAAGTTGAGATAATTACCCTTGCATGCCCCGTCAGTTTTAAGTGCATCGTGTCACACGACCACTTACCCAGAACCCCGTCGCATGATGCGATGACCATCAGGAAGCCCAAATTAGTGTTTTTTCAAGCCCAATCGAATTTAAGAACCCTAAATCGTGATTTTATGAGTCATTCTTGACTTTTGGATGAAAATAGAGCTGCTCAAGGTGATTCCAAGGCAAGAAAAGGGCAAGGTTCGAGATTTGAAGCTAGAGTTTCGACTTCCTCGGGTGTTCATCATTCGGTTTAGTTGTTTCTTAGTTTTCTTTCATTCAAACTCATGTTGATTGATATTATGAACCTTATAATTTCTGTTTTGATGATGTTTTTGTGGCTAAACTTTTATAGCTACCTAGACTTAGACAAATACTATGTTTTGATTTGCATTTTCTATGGTTTTTGGGAACTTGTTTGGATTTATGATTCAGTAAAGATTTTGATTTCTCTAGATCTAGTGTATGTACGTATTTATTATTTTCTTATTGTCACTTATTCACTCCACTTGCACTTTTGTGAATGTCTTTCATGTATGAGTGCTAGTTAGGTTGCAGACTTTGTGTAGCAACTAGTTTAAGGTCAATAGTCGCGAGTTTACCATAGGAGTGATATTGGGTGGTTAGAAGATTTTAGGTATTCTTCCAAGTTCAATAGCTGTGAGGTGTGGACTTGTTGGTATGTCTAGGTTATTAGATTGCTAGGTTAGAGGCTTTGTGAGAAGATCTACCTAGTTTTCCTTTCAGCTCCTGCATATCAAGTTAGATCTAGGCTTCGATAATTACCCCTTACACCTAGTGTACTGAGGCTTTCGCGCTGTGAGGTAGATTGTCTAGCGGGTACTTGATCATAAGAGTTAGATAACCTGTGAGGGTTTGTACTCCAACCGGTAGTTTAACAGCACAAAAATATTCTAGGGTTTCCCCTTGAGAAGGGTCGAGGGTGTCTAGTTTATTCTTGATGTTTAGTATTTTAAGATCCCGGTTCCAAATCAGTTCCATAACCATAGAAGCTTATCAGGCATAGTTAGGAGTCTGGTCTAGGTAGTGTCTTGTCATCATCTTAATTCAGCTTAGCCAAGTTCGTGTTTTTAGTTCACTTTAGCTCGTCTTAGTTAATCTTTATTTTATTGCAATTTAGTTTTTAGTAACCCCCCCCCCCCCTTTAAAATAATAAATTAATTAAAATCAGTATTTAGGATAAGTAATCGAGTCTAGTTTTCGTTTTCCATTAGAGTCTCGTGGGTTCGATATCCGGACTTACTTTAGCTTTACTAGAGTCGATAGGATCGCTTGCCTGTCAGTAGTTTAGTTTTAGAGAGTCTAGAGTATTACTAGGTGTCTAGTTTTAGGTTTAATTTAGTTATTTTTATTAAACTACTTTTAGCACATCAATCCCCTTGGCGAAGACCTCTTTTAAACTTGAATTCACCGGCAGGAGAGCCGTTAACAAGCACCGACCCTCTCCCGGATTTAAGGCATCCTTTTATCCACCCAAGCCGTTTATGATGGAAGCCCATCAACTCCATGGATCTAAGAAGAAAGTTCCAATTTAAAGAATCATAGGCTCTTTGGAAGTCCGATTTAAAAATCAACATTTTCATTTTCCTTTTCTTCGCCCAAGACACCAATTCGCTAACAATAAGAGGCCCGTCAAGAATATTCCTCCCACCAACAAAGGCCGATTGAGTTTGGCTAATAATCAGATTTAGCACTTCTTTTAGACGATTAGAGAGAACTTTGGAGATAATTTTGTACAAAGATCCAACAAGCGAGATAGGTCTAAAATCTTGCACACTTTGAGGATCCGTTTTCTTCGCAATAAGAGCAACATATGAGGCGTTACAGCCCTTAGAAATCTGGCACGTCATATGAAACTCAAGAAGAACACTACCAATAACATCTTTAAACTCCTCCCAATAGGTCTTGAAAAACTTGAGGGTAAAACCATCCGGCCCGGGCGATTTCCCACCGTTGCACCCTTTAACCGCAGCCCAAATTTCGTCCGTAGAGAACTGAGCAGTAAGAGAACTCGCCATATCTTCATTGATACAATTCAACCCCGAACTAGTAAATGAAGGTCTTCTACGCATCGGTTCATTGAATTGTTTTATAAACCACTTAAAAACTTTGTCTTTACTAGCAATCGGGTTCGTGACCCAATCGTCCCCGACTTTAATACCGTACACCTTATTACTATCTTTATTAACATTCACCATAACATGAAAAAACTTGGAGTTCTCGTCGCCAAACTTTAGCCAATTCACCCTAGATTTCTGCATCAAATCTTCCGCTCTATTATTATTCAACACCTTGATTTTGGCCTTTGTCTCAACTCTAATCTTCCTATCCGCATCAGAGAGGTTTCCTGAAATAGCTTTATTTTCAATCTCCTCCACAACTTGGGCTAACAGCTTCCTCTCCCTTTCCTCTTCCTTATATTTAGAAGATCTCCACTTTTTAATATCATCTTTAATGGATTTCAATGTTTTCTGACCATCGAATTCAGATTATTCTTAACTATAACATCCAACTCCTTCTCACCAATCCAATTATTATAAAACATAAACAGGGCTGGACCAAAATCCCTAGGATCACAAACCAAACAAATAGGGTAGTGGTCCGAGAATTTACGCTCCAGGACCTTAAAAATGGCGCCCGACCATCTAGTCATAACCGTTGGACAGACTAAACATCGATCCAACTTACTGAACTTAATATCTTCACCATCGAAAACATAAGTAAAAGAACCCCCAACCATACTGAATTCGAGCCGGCCCATTCTTCTAATAAAATCATTGAAACATAAAGCAGCCCCGGGATCGAAAGTCGAATTCAATCTTTCATCAGAGTGTCTGACCTCTTTAAAGTCCCCAATAACGATCCAAAGACCCTGTGTCTGAACCACCACCCCCACGATCTTATCCCATAGCGATCTACGATTACCCGGATCATTCGGAGCATGGATATTAATAATATTGACAACTTTATCTATACCTGAGATAATACCGGACACAAGCAGAAAATGTCGATGTTTAAGAATATTAGAAGTGGAAAACCTGTTGGAATCCCAGATAGAGACCAATCCTCCTAATCTACCAACCGCATCGACCGAATCAAAACAGAAAGGAAGCCTGCCCCAAAGCTTAGCAATCGCCTCCACTTGCAACCCCATTTGATGCGTTTCTTGAAGGTAAAGGAAATCAATACTGCAATTTCTCTTAAGGTCCCTAACCCAAGCTTGTTTGTCGGAACCAATAACTCCACGAATATTGAGGGGCAAAAAATTCATAACGAACCTCTTTGAACCGCTTCTCCTTGAATTATATTCCTCATGTGGTTATTAAAGCCATTTAAATCGATCCCCAGGCACTCATCAAAATCCATGGAATCAGTGACTTCTTTATCAAACAGGTCTTTGGCTTCTGAATCAAATGTACCATCGGAATCCCCAGCTTTCGAAAAACAATCATCCCCATCATCCGTCATGTGTCTATGATCTTCTTCCTGTCTATTTCTCCTATTATCTGTGTATCTACGAATAATCTCTTCCAACTCAAAGGGATCTGAGTTACAGGGAGCATTTAGATCTGGGGTATTGAAAGCAGCTGGGCCAGCTTTAGGGAACGAGTGATCATAATTGGTGGGCCCCGAATCATTCAAATCATTAGCATCCATCCCATAATTTGGCCCAATAACCACACTTTTGATTTGGGCCTGTGGAATTGGCCTAGAAACAGAATTAGACAAAAAATCAGAATTCAACTTTTCTATCACTTGGTAGTCCCCCCTAGCATCATCCGAAAGAGACCTGGGAGAATGAGCCGCTAATCTATCTTCCTCAGGAACTGAGCCGACGTTCATGCCCATGCACATCCCCTTGGTTTCATCAGACCTTCCGTCTTCTCCACTAACGTCTTTGACTACCACCGATTTCATAGATGACTCCGGCAAATTCACCGGATGGGACAGGTTCACCGGAATATGTGGCTGCCAACCAGCCTCGATTTCTTCCACCCACGCCTTGATAAGCTGGTTTCTCCATGATACAATAACTTCAGAATTTATCTTCTTGCCTGGCGAAGCCAAAACAACCATAGTATTGGAGGAAAGATCAGTGTCAACAGCAGAAGCGTTCGACTTTACAATAAGTCTTCCACATCTTTCTCCCACTTTATTGAATGTATGTTGATTCCAAAGCGTCATAGGAACCCCATATTCTTTGATCCACGCCAACCTCTGAAACTCCAAAGCACTACTATCCCAAACTTGAGGAAAGAAAACCAATTAGACCAAGTATCGACCGCTTCCGAAAGAAAGACCCGAACAAACTCTTGTTCAGAAAAAACAAGACCAATCCTTAATCCTCCCAAGTATTTGAGTAGAACATTCCAGTAGATTATGTCTTCTTGTAATTCATGGAGCCTCTTTAAAAGATCAAACTCCTTGACTTCACCCACCAAAAGATTATCCTTCCACTTATTTGAAACTTCGTAGCCAGTAGGAGATAATTCAACCCTCAACCGGCATTCCCCGCCACGATTCACATTACCCAAGGCTTCTCTAAACGAACGATTTGATGGGAGAGATCATACTACCGGGGCGTTATCCGAGAATCTGGCAATTAACTTCTCTCTCAAGTCTTCTCTCACCGGTTCCTCCATCTGACGAAACACCGATTGCCTAACCGGACCATTAGCTTTACCTCCCCTACTTAATCTGGCCAGGTTGATACCAAGAACAGCCCCATCCAATTTGGTTCCTCTCAACTTCTGTAACCATTCATCAACATTCTCGATATTAGAAAACTTAACGAACCCGAACTTGTTACCGTGCTTGTCTTTCTTTGCCGGGATGAAGGAATCTTCAAGATTGCCAAAATGTTGGAAGGCTAACCATAGATGTTCAGCATTGCAAACTTCAAGGATATTGGAAACAAAGAAGGAAGTTGTCTCCTTGAGCCTCTCTTCTCTCTGATTAAATTTCTTAATCTTCCTAGCTTCGTTCTTGGATATCACATGTTGCCACCCTTTTTCATACCTTCTATTCTTACCATTGGAACGTAGATTTAGCAGCTCCTCTTCCTTTCTTTTCTTCAAATCTTCGAACTTTGCATGATCCTCCCTATGGTTGTGACGACTCTTGAGTTCCCCCTACCCATTGGAAACTGTAAAGGGTGGTGTTGTCGAAAGCTTTTTGGTTATCAGATTGAATTCATTGTGTTTGTGTAGATGATTATTGTTTCACTTAACATTAGACTAAATTGCAAATTTTATCCTTTATAATACTTTAAATTATGGACTGGGCCCTTTAAGCGTAATTTAAATAGGTAGGGTTGTTTAAAATCGTAATTTAAGAGGTAAAAATGTCAAAATCTAATCATAGGTAGGGTTGTTTAAAATCGGATTATCCGATTTTCGGATATCCGAAATTTCGGATACGGATTCGGATAATCTAACGGATAATCCGAAACTTAAAAAAAAATCATTTCCTTTGAAAAGTAATAAATTAATTATGTTAGGTTATTTTGTGGGTTCTCATCTAGGAGAAATGGGGGAGACCGAAACCGCCAAAAATAGTATAAGAAGCATCGTTATAAGTTTAAAACCGTTAGAATTTCTAATCACTTTGAAAAAAAATATATATTAGAAATCAAAGCAAAAATGTTGAAGCTTAAGGTGCCTGGCCACTGGGATAGCGACTTGGATTGGTCACACCCTCTGAGTTAAGTATGCTGAGAGAAAAAAAAAAGAAATAAGTGGTTTTAAATTCTCTTGGCTTTTTACATAAGACGGTTGGGAAATGGTCAATTGGTCGTTCCTTTAGCTTCATAAGCTTGAGGCGGGATTAGGAGGAACAGTGGCTTCCTTTGAGTGAGACCCTAGATAGACTAATCAACATGAACTTAACATAAATAAAAAGGGGCTTGGAAACCGGTTTGGGTTTAAGAGGATCAGTATACCTGCAATCGCAATCAACATGTTAGTAGATTATTAATTAAGTAACCTATGTTTTGAAACTGGATGTAAACCTAACTGTGATTCCATAGCATAATTCTTTTTCAGGGACGAAAAAACATACGTGTGGGGATGTTTGATGTATTGCAAAATACATCGGTTATTTGTACATATTTTGCGTCGTTATTGAGTCAGTGTGTGTCGTTTATATAACAAACATGTTTTTAAGAGTTTTGATTAAAAAATTCAAAAAAGCGCCAACTAGATGTTTTTAAAAAAAACTAGGTACTTATCTAGCCGCGCGTTGCGGCGACAATTCAATTTACAAAATAAGGAATTATGCAACGTTTTCTAACAGTACCTTATTTGTTTAAATATACACTCTAATATTAGAGCTTCGTCTGCTGATTGATAATATAAAATTTTTAAATAAATAATTTTTAACATGTATAAATATGTAAATTAAAAAAACTCATCATCTATTATAGATTACCATCATTTTGATGACATACTTCTGTTTAATAAACAATTAATCCTGACCAACCATAGTTTATATAATGCATTTAGTAACGTATAATAACATATTCTTTTACCAGTAACGACAATAATGAAGTTCATAATTATTATGTTGTTTATTACAATGTTTTTTTTTAAAGAAGAACTTCATTAGAAACGCGAGCGGTCTTCAAAGCGAGGACCACCGCAAACCGACTACAACATATACAAAGGGTTTAACGCCCAATCTTTCCAAACAATATTCTTGAACCTAGATCGAGACCTAGGCCACAAAAAAGCCAAAGACTTAGTACCGGCGACGACTTCAATCACTCTCGCCTCCTTTCTAGAAAACATCTTGTTACTGCGAGCTATCCATATCATCCACAGCGAAATCATAACAATCTCCTGAATAATCTTTTTGGACCAACCATTCCCTTTCCTGTCCAAAGCGATGTTGAGAAGGTCTTTAACTTCAAGAGCAAAATTTTGCCCCAATCTACACCAACTGAAAATCGCAGCCCACACCCCAAAAGTAAAGCCGCATCCCGTCAATACATGTAATGAGCTTTCAGGAACAACTTCACAAAAAAACACAATTAGGATCTGTAACATTAATCTCCTCTTCATAAGCGCCGTATGAGATGGAAGACGATCCAAATCGGCTCTACATATAAAGATTTTAACCTTTAATGGAATCCAAGCAATCCAATTCATATGATGATCTCTATGACAATTCCTATGCTTCACTAAAATAGCTTTACAATCGGCAACAGTAAAGGACCCGTTGTCGTTGCCATCCCACCTCCAGATATCCCTGCTGCCAGAAAGAGAAACCGCGTCAATCCGATTTAGAAAATAATTAAGTAATGACGTAGCGTACGACGTTTAGAACTATTGGTAGTATCATATGCAAATCTTTCAATGCCACTCCTAACGGCCCATTCAAATGACCAAGTATTTCTATACATTATCATATGTCAAGATAAATAGGTGAAGCATATGTGTGTGTGTACTGTGTTTTATTTATGTTCCAGTGCATTCATCCGCTTAATCATCATACATCTTATATAAAACCAATACCAAACAAATTATAAAGGAGCCTCTATATACAAAGAAGGCAAGCTTGCACCTCAGGTGATTAATAAAGGGGGCTGCTAAACGTACCCCCCTTTATATTATTTTTACTAAATATACTCCCCCTTTAAGTTTTTGTATAATACAAATTTAACCTTTTACTTTCTTTTTTGCTAAACTTTATTCCATAATCTTTTGAATTTATATATATATATAATTTTATAAAGATTATCAAGATCCTTTTTCATAATTTCAAAAGATATAATCTAAATTTATATATATTACAAAATTGTAGAATTGTTTTGATGGATCATGAGAACACAAGATTTGAGTTGATAAGTTCGTTAAATTGATATTCATGTGTGGGCTAAACGATTTGATAAATCTGAAAAATTAGAGGGGGAAAGTTGACAAATTTTAAAGTGGTTTTTCAGGGAGGGGGTGTGACAAGTAACAAGGGGGGTACGTTTAGCCCACCCCTTAATAAATCCTTAATATTTTATTCTTTTAGCTCAACATTAACTATATAAAAGATGCAACTTACATTTCACACAATTATATTTCCTCAATTAAATATCCTAAATATGCTTTAAACACATAACAAGAGTTTCCATATAACATTCCACCACATGCACACCTCAGTCACTAACCTACATCAAACAACATACATCATATACATATACACCAACATAAAAAAAAGGAAAAAAAAAACATTATGACAGCTTAAGACTTACCTCATTACTAGCCAAGCATTAAGCAACACTACTCAGTTAGTAAATAATTAAATCAATAATCCACACGACGGTAGCTGCTGTAATCATCAACATCCCTTGCATGCACATCACTCTCAACCCTCTCCTCATCGTGATACCTCGGTCCTTCATCAACTGCAATCCCTGCCGGCGTCAATACGTACTATGAGAAGTTGTTGGCCAGTGAGAGCGGAATCTGGTTGATTGACCGGTTCGATGCGTCCAGGTTCCCAGCCCATGGTCGGATTCGTGGGTTTAAGTCTGATGGGTATATGATGGGGACGGTAACCGAAGACTTAATGACGGTTTACGCTGTCGAATTGTTGCTAGTAAAAAAGCCCTTGAAGTATGCTTATCTTGATGGTGATAATTAGGCTCCGGATATTTGCACAAGTAGCAAATTTATTCAGACAACCCTATACGGGCCGTAGAGAGCTCTACGGCCCGTAGACCTCATTTTTTTTAACATTCTACGGGCCGTAGAGCTCTCTACGGCCCGTAGGTAATCATTAACAATGATTGTTTGAAGGGCAATCATTGTAATGATTACCTACGGGTCGTAGAGCCCTCTACGGCCCAGTAGAAGTTTTGTTTTTTTTTTTTTTAATTTTGTTAGTTTTAATTAGGTGGTATAGGTTTTTTTATAAAAGAACGTTTTCATTTCATATTGTATATGTAAAATAATAATAAAAAAATGTACTTAATAAATCATTATACATTATAAAAACAAATTTACACCGAACTATCAGAAGAATCAGGACAACCAGTTAGGTCAAACCACTCTGGAGATTTTTGAGATAGCCTACGCTCCTCATCAAGACGGGCCGTAGAGGGTTTAATGCTCCCAACAACCAACTTTTCTACAGGCCGTAGAGGCCTCTACGGCCCGTAGAAGAAGTGCTTTTTCAGACTGACACACTGAAAGTCAGTATGTTCATTGAATGACCTCGTACCTCGTATTCCCTACGGGCCGTAGAGCCCTCTACGGCCGTCTAGGGTTTAAATGCACTAGACCTACCCACCTCTACGGCCCGTAGAGGCCGTAGAGGGTGTCCTCATTTATTACACTGACACTAATATTAATCAGTACAACAGTAGATTAACAACAAACAGAAACACAGATCTATGTTTGCAGCTTATTTGATAGCATCTCTGATCTAGCTTCAACATCATCTATTTGTAGGATTCACTATTCACCTACAACAAAACCCATCTCTAATCAAACCAACCCAAAAAATACTCACTATTGTTTTTTTAGGTGGAGAGAAATGGAAGATGATGAGAGTTTGGTTTGGTTTACTCACCCACCGGCTCTATTTTGATTCTCCTTAGAAATAGTGTCCGGCAACCGGACCATGAAGCCACCATCACCATCATGCAATCGCTACCTAGAGTTTCGAATAGCCGTAAACATTGATCGAAACAACCACAACAAAGCATCACCACCACCATACAACTGCTACCTAGGGTTTTGAAAGCCAGGCAACAGTGGTCATAGTGGTGGCGTTGATGGCGATGACTGGTCACAGAAAGAGAGGAGTTGAAATAGGGGTTGTGTGACACGTTGATGATAGGAAGGTGAGTGGGTGAACAGGATTCATGGTTGTGTGACACGTTTGCAGGGGGAGGGGGGAGCTGGTCCAATTAGCTAATGCCAAGCTATGCTCACATTATCAAACAAAAAAATGAGGGCATTCAAAAAGAGTCGAACCCTTGTGAATTAGAAAACAAGAAACCAGCCTAACCACATGCCCTGAAAACAAATTTTCTCACATTTAGGAAAATTAATATATAAACATAAAAACTGATGAAGAAATAAAAAAAAATTACTGTTCAAATCAACTTGTCTATTAATAGTATATAATTTGTAACTTTGTTGTAATATATATATATATATATATATATATATATATTGCAAAGGGATTAACCCTACATGTCATACTTTTATGCAATCTCTCCTTTGAGAGATGCCACATAGGATGTGATGTGGCAACTCTAGACCAATTAAAAAAAAGAAATAAATATAGTTTAACCTAATCTATTAAATACCTAATCTACTAAATGTAAATATTAAACCTTTATTATTTTCTCTCTCATGTTTTCTCCCATAACTTTTAAACGTTAATATCTTTTATATACGAGATTTTTTAAAGAAAAAAATTACACCAAATTAATGAGCGTTTTATTATCTTTCCAACGAGTACCATAGTGCTATATAAAAAACGGAGAAAAAAACGACTATTTTTTGTAACCCGACAGGTATTGTGTCAGGTTTAGGATTAGTTTAAAAAAAATTGTGGGTTTGGGTCGGGCCTGGGATTAGGTGATACCCATAAATTTTTAAAAATGATAATATGATAACTTATGACAGAGATTTGTTTAAAATAAATAATAATAATAATATTCATTAATCATATATTGGCAAGTCATTAATTATGTTGTCATATTAGATATTTTATTATGTCATATTAGATATTTCAACCCGGGAAGCTCCCGGGATAAAAACTAGTACTTATAATATATGTAACACAACAATTTTGTTTTTTTTTTAATTTCTTCAGCGCTTTTTTAATTTCTTTACTCGAAATGTTTAAAAATATGTTTGTTACGTTGTGTATTTTTTTTTCAAACAAAAAAACATATTCTAACTTGAGTTTTCATGGCTTTTCTTAACTCAAGGGGTTTTCAATTTGTCCTCCCCTATATATATATATATATATATATATATATATATATATATATCGGATTTGAGAAGGCGTATTATGTTAGTTTAATGTCAGGGTTAACTTGGAATGGATTAAATATATAGTATAAATATATAATATAGATATTTTTTAATATTTCGGATTCGGATAATCCGATTATCCAATTTTTTTAAAAAAATAGGATCCGAATCCGAAATTTCGGATAATCCGAAATTTCAGATTATTCAAAATTTCGGATAATGCGGATACGGGTTTTTGGATATTTCGAATTCGAATTCAGATTTTTTTTTAACCCCTAATAATAGGATGGTTTCTTTTTGGTGATAAGAAGGGTAGTGTGGTCCATTTTATCTACTCTAAATTTTTCTGTCTTCTTCCATCCTTCGCTTTTTATGGATGTTGATTGATTTTCTAGTCAATTGATTCTTTGACACCTCATTTATGTCGAATTTACGGTTTTGGCTAGTTTAAAATTCCTTTTTTTTTTTATCCTTTATGGTCCCTAAATTAGAAAATGATGTTTCGTAAAATATCTTCTAAAGAAGTTACACAATTCTAAATTATACGATAGTTTGTAAATTAGTTGATAGTCTTCATCCTCTCTCAATCGCAAAACTCTCTCGTTTGTAACCACTCTTCATAATAAAACTACATACGATATTTATAATTTTATCAAAATCAAAATATTTGAAGAAACAATGGCATTGTTTGCAAAGGCGAAACTTAGTTTGGGCCTGGGGTGCTCTGCCCCCTATTCTTTTTTGCTTCGTAATGTAATTTTACGTGTTTTTGATCGAAAATGTAATACGTATTAAGCTCGCCCCTAATTTAAGGGTCCAACAACTTTCATAGTTTTTAAACATAAAAGTTTCAATCACATATTTTTTAACTTGTTTTGACATTTTTTTTTTTTAACGGTTCCTAGATTTTTTAAAAGTAGGATTTGAAATCCTAACATTCTTGTTTCGAACTATAATTTAAAGGGTTAAAACTATAAGAAATCAGCAAAAAGCTTCCAAGCCTTCAAAGGCCACTCTATTTCCACATATATGTAATAATTGCTAAAAAAAGACAACGAAAATTAACTAGTTAAAACTAATGTATGTCTTTATTTAAGCATGAATAATTCATTTAAAAAAAAAAAAAAACCTTTTTATTTTATTGTATTCGTGCTCTTGTTTGTTTGTTAGGTTTTCTATAATTGGTATAGAGGTCAAATTTTGTCTCATGCTATTCTATTTGTATACGTTATTGTAATTGATTTCAACTGTTTGGCACCTACATATACATGTGCATCATAATTGACATGTCCTTTCTTATATATACCTTTCCATGGCTTAAATTGATAGTGATTTGGAATATATATATTTTTAATTAATTTCTGTGGATAAGTGATACAGTATCAATCTATAAGGGGGTGAATTTTAAAAGTTAAAAAGTTGTATAAGTTAGGATTTATTTTGTGTTAACTAGATAGTAAAAGGGAGTTTATTGCAAATGTAAATGGGCGGGAAAAGTAGTTAATGGTAGTTAAACTCTAGGTTGTTAAATAGGAACATAACTGAATAGTAACGATCAGTCTGTTGTAAGCTATCTTTTTGTGTTCCTCTCTCCCTCCCCCTCTCTCTCTCCCTTTCTCTCTCTCTCCCTCCCCCTCTCTCTCTCTCTCTCTCTCTCTCTCTATATATATATATATATATATATATATATATATATAGGGAAGGGTTAGAATAAAAACCTCAAAAAGTTGAAGAAACCCATGAAAACTTCATCACAACCATTGATCTCTAAGATCAATGGCTACAATTGATTCTTTGTTATTTTACTAATTAAAATAATAGACAAGTGGGCAAAAGGGTATTATAGGTATTTGGCTTTGAGATGGTTCTCTCTCCTCTCTTCTCTGTTGCATGGCAGCTCATATCAGTCACCTCATATAGCTATATAAACGTCATTCTCTCTCCTCTTTCATTCACAAATTTGAATTTTCCCCAAAAGCTTCCACTACTAGAAAAATACCCCTATCTTGACGCGCATTGCGCATCATAAAAGGGTGTTTATGACACACAGCAAAGTGTCAAGGAAGAACATGTCATTAAATTTTTATGACATGCAAGCGCGTGTCATCTTTTAATGACACGCTTTTTTGACACGCGTTTATGACACGCTTTCATGACACTCTTTAATGACATACATTCTTGACACACCTTTGTGACACTCATTTTACGTGTCATGGTTTTTTTTTACCTAAAGAATCTGCAAAATGACTAATATCCTTGGATTTATATTTAAATTTATAATTAAAAAATCAATAAATTTGATAATAAAACTGCATATATTATATATATACCACCAAAAAATCCATTACAATATAAGCATTTATCGAATCCTACCACAACTATTAACGGTTACAAAAATATTGTGTCAATACATTACGTTAGTCTATACCTAAACATACGGATCACTTGAAAATGAAGGTTGCGGCATAACTTGACCATTCTTCCTCAATATCCGCATCCGTGTAAGCATCTACTCCTCTCCCAACCTGAGACAACAATTAAATTATTAACACAATAACTTATGTTGAACTATAATAAGTTTAACACTATACAGAGATCATGAGATACACGAAAAAGTCTACCTCTATAAGATGTGCGAACACGATTGCAAGCTAATCGTGATGAGACCAACTTCTTGAAAATATTCATGCCTTCAAATTAAGTAGTGAAATGGAAATCTGCAAAGCACAAAATGATTATAAGCTTAGTATTGCTTCAAACTTTAACATCTAGATAAGCATGATTTTACCAAAATTAACAAACAACAAATATCTAAACTGGTTGAAGCAGAATAGATTGACAAACAACGTATCAATTGAAACACAGCAAACCAAGAATTACTAACCTTTTGAAGTTTATGTATGCCAGTCTAATAGAATAGAACAGTCGACTAACAATCCAGCCGAACAGAAGGCTTGCAGCTTGCTGTCCAGTCGAGCAGAGGCGCAGAGCTGCATATTATAAGGTTAAGAATAGGGCAGAATTGTATGCTCATGTGTTCTAAAATATACCATGTTTTCATTCATTTCATTATTTTGACAAATCAGTTCACACTCGACACCTGTTGCGGTATCAACACACTTAAGAATGGGTACCTTAGCTCCCATGACAGTCTAGACCTTTTGTACACGGCCTACACCTAAACCAACCGCCATGCACCTGATGGTAGCACATAACACAGCTTGAAAATATTATTTTTTAAATAAACAAAGAGAATTTGGTAGTGTGTATAAATGGAAAAGGAAGTGAACTGATAAATACACAATTACACATAACTATGAATTGATGAATACACAGGTTTAACTAAACAGAATGACACAAATGTCGCATCTAAATCAAACGATAAAATGCTTACGACACAATTGTAACACATAAATTACAACACAAAAACCCAGCGAATTGACGAGAACATAATTACGAAACAATTGTTACACATAAATTAGAGCACAAAAGCATCTTCAACTCACGATTACAAAGAACGTTATAAAAACACATCAATTCAACACAAAATTGATGACATGAATAAATATATGTGTCGTGTTTGGGTTTAACGCCTACCAATCCACTAACCTGACACGATGCAATGTTTTATATCTGTAAACGCACATGAAATATAATCTTTGCTCGTAATTGCAACTGTATCATGTATGAAATTGATTGGTTTAGGCTATTCTTAAACTCTAACAGGTTATAAAACAAAAAAAGAATGGCTAAGAAAAAAAATGGGTCAAAAATTGCCCAATACTTCAGGTGCTTAAAACTTCCAAACTCATGCTGATTTAAAAAGAGTATTATTGAAACAATAGTAGCGGTAATCACATTTGACAGTAACTATTTATAAAAATAATAAAAGCAATTGGACAAGAAAAGGTTACAGATCAAAGTGTAACAAAAATTACCCACTCTTATCTAAACAAGTAAACATGTTTTGCCCGTTACCCACCACCACCTTTAGATACAAATGATACCGACTCTAATTTGGTGATTTGTCACAAGCATGAAACATTGTAAACATGTTAACACTTAGAAATATAAGAAAAAAGAAAAAAAAGCAAATCACAGAATCAACATACCATGTGTGCCAATAGGCTTTTTAATGCGACCACGGCGACGTAATTTAGTCCAAACTTCCACATGGTGTATACAAGAAAAGCATCAACAAAGGGTTTACATTTTATTTAAATGAAATATTAGGCTTAAAAATAGATATCCCAACGCCAAGAATCATATACCTTGAACTACCTCACATTCTCTGGATTATGGAACATACATCTTACTGCAACTTTTGATTTTGAAACACATTGAGGATACATGCATTATACACAATAAACACCCATGTGTATAAACAGAATAAGATACCAGAAGTGAAGGACAAAAATATTTGTTTCATGTTGTAAAAGACCACACACAATGAGGCATTGTCTTCGCCAAAATGCATAATTTTGAAGCAATATCAATTGGGAATTCTCTGATGTGAAGTGTCATATAAGAATTTGCAGGCACACGTTCATCTAAGCTTCCTTGCTCCATATCAAGAGCTTTAGAAAGGATTTTTTGTGTGTTCTAGTAAAATTACCAAATGCAAAAATCAGTGCATATTCAGGAGGTAGAGATTCCTAACATACAAGAGTATTGTTACAGTAAATGATCAACTTCCAACTCAAGAAATCAACTTAAAAGCCATAAGTAAAAGTTGATCACTTATTATCAATCCACATCACAGAAATGTAATTTGTTTAAATTTATAATTCACACCCAATACTGGCTAAGAAAATTGTGATCCAAAAATGAAAAAAAAACACCATTTATTCATTGACACTTTACGTTATTCTCTCTTTAAGATGACCATCTTTTTTTAAAAAATGAAAAAAAAACAGTGACTCCAGTGAACACACTAAAAACCCATCAAACAAACCCCACACCCATTTAATAAAAAGCAAAACAAACAAAATTATTAACAAACCACTATCACAAGCATATCATCAAACACCTTACAGGCAATATTGAAGAATCAAACAAAACCTTTGACAAGCACTAGACACATCTTGTCCATCACAACAGAGCTCTGCCATGTCATCAAACAACCGATTAGCTCCACCATCAGCACACACGCGAACTTTTGCTGCTCTACAAAAATTCCCATCAATCAATAAACAATATTTGTTATTATACAATTTTATAATAACAAATATAGAGAAGAAACTGAATCTTGGAGGATTATTTTATAAGAAATTTATGATGATGAGAAGAAAGAAGCAAGCCAGTCTAGTAGTGGAAGTGGTTAAGAAAGCGAGAATAGGATGAATGGAGACAACAACAGTACTAACAACAATGGTGAGAAGTAATTGTATGGTGACGATGGAGTAAAGCCTGAGAATAAACGACCACCGGCGACTCAGAAATGGTCGGATACAATTTTTATGGTTAGATCGAGAGGGGAGGGTGCAGCGGCTCTCTTTGATTAAGCAAGGGTATGGGTCGACTGATGAACAATTGGGGAGGGATGAGGTTAAAAGAAAGGAGGTCTAGGGTTTTTTAATAAGGATTTGGAATCAGATGTGACATTAGAGGAGGGAAACTTAAAATTTTAGAAAACGACATTAAACATGACATACAAAAATGAGTGTCATAAATCTTTAAGATTTTACAAAAGATGACATTTTTTTTATGACATACACTTTTGCATGTCATAAATTTGTGTGTGTCATAGTTTGTATGTCATTAAAGGTATATTTTCTAGTAGTGTTCAAAGCTCCATCAAAGACACTTCAAAGCTCCATCAAAGACCCAAATTTTATCTGTGACACCCGACAAACTCAGGTTAGTAACGTTGACTAAACTAGCAAGTCTACCTTAGCGGGTCATGCATATTACGTACTTAACGGGGTCAGTCGAGTCGGTACGATGATTCTACGATGATTCTGGGAATCATCGGGAGTCGTTATGATGATCCGCGGGATCATCGGGAGTCGGTCCATAACCATGTGTACAAGGATTGGTGATTCATGGAATCGCCGGGTTTAACGCGCACACACAAGTCTCGAGTCCCGGGAATTGGTGAACGGATGTAAACGTGTTAGTTATCGTGCATTATATGTTTGTAATCACTATGTGACTTATCGGTATGTGAATATGTGTTTATATATGTTAAAATAGTGTTTAACGCGCCAAAAACCTGTTCCAGCATCTCCGAGGCGATTAGGAGCCTGGGAAGCCCCTAATCGCCCCAACCAGAGGCGAGTAGGAGAGGCTTGGGGCGAATAGGAGCCTACTCGCCTAAGCTTGGGGCGAATAGGAGCCTACTCGCCTAAGCTTGGGGCGAATAGGAGCCTACTCGCCTAAGCTTGGGGCGAATAGGAGCCTACTCGCCTGAAGCTGTCTGCTACTCGTGTATACTGCTGAGCACGGGTCAAAACACCTATAAATAGAACCCTTGACTCCCCTAACACCATTTATGCAACCCTAACTGATCCTAAGCCTCCCACACACCTTGAAATACCTCTGAAACTTATTTTGCCCCAAAACACACCATCTCCAAGCTTATACACCCTTCTTTGCTAAAATCCAAGGTGTGTTCTTCATCCTAAACCTTTGTAATGTTATTGTTTTGGTTCTCCAAAAGTCCAGACCTTATTTTGATAAGAATGAGTCTTTAAAAACCTTGGAAATGAGTTCTAAAACAAGGCTACACCATTGAAGAAACAACGGGTATAATACGTGGTAAATGGCAGGGTGGTATATGGGGTAATGACTCGTGTTCACAGCAGGATATAATCCTTAGCTCACGACGATGGACGTTCTATGTTTATACACAACTGGTAAGCAATCATACGTAATAGGCAAAGATATAAGTGGTTCGATCTCGTAAGATCTACGTCCACTGTAAAAGGTGATCTCTATTAATGAATGATATGAATAACAATACAAGTGGAAATACAAGTGTGTTAGTTCTTATTGGCTGGTTTTTTCCTCTCTTTAGAAAGGAGGTCAAGTCTTCCTTTTATAGGAGATGTATGGGCCAAGGGACGTCTAGCCCATTCATCGTTGATGGGCCGGGCTTCAAGGATCGGGCCGGCCGGTTAGTAGGCCCACCTAGTTGGATCCTAACCTTTAGTTAGACAAAGTGACCCAAGTTGAGGAGGGCTTCCTTCGATTGGACCACGTGTTGCCTCGTGGTTGGCTGGCCGGGAGGTGCTTTGTCCTCCATACACGTGGCGTGTTGTGGATGGTCGGCAGGGGTGTCAGCTGTCAGGCGGCTGACTACTTGGCAGCTGACACCTGACGAGAGGAAGCCAGTTGAGTTCCAGGGGGGATGTTTCTCGGGTGCCGCCAACTGATACCTCCGCGCCTTTGGCGCTGCTGTGTCTTTGGAGTAATATTCCCGGCGGGGGGTAGGGTGCGCCTAAAAGTGGTACCCTACCCCTTCAAGTCCCCCAAGTCCAGGGTGTCTCCTGGTCTTGCTTAGAGAGCTGGTGGGGCGCTGGACTAAAATGTGTCCTTTGTTTGAAACTTTTATTTTGAGCGAAAGAGTGCGCGTTGCAACTCTTGTGACATGTGGAAAGATATTGGCGTCCCATTATCTTTGTACATGGCTCTTTTTGATAAAAGTGTTGCCAAGAGTTTGGCGAGAGTGAATATTTAATTTTTGATAGAAGTGCGCGTTGCAATTCCGACGGAGAACGTTTTTTGGAATTCACGTGAACCCAGCGCCAAGTGATGACGTGGCAGTCTGGTTGTTGGAATCCGAAATCCGGCGGAGAACGTCTTTTGGATTTGACGTTAACCCAGCGCCAAGTGATGACGTGGCAGTCTGGGTGTTGGAATCTGAAATCCGGCGGAGAACGTCTTTTGGATTTGACGTTAACCCAGCGCCAAGTGATGACGTGGCAGTCTGGGTGTTGGAATCCGAAATCCGGCGGAGAACGTCTTCTGGATTTGACGTTAACCCAGCGCCAAGTGATGACGTGGCAGTCTGGGTGTTGGAATCTGAAATCCGGCGGAGAACGTCTTTTGGATTTGACGTTAACCCAACGCCAAGTGATGACGTGGCCGGCATATTGATGGTGTATTAAATATGTTCCCCTTGTATTTAATTCATGGAATTTTGAAAGGTTTCCTTAATATTTAGGAAACGTGCTTCGGAAGATGAGACGGTTTGGTGGACGTGTCAGAGTGCAGAAAGGATGTCTGCACAGTTGGCCGTCACGTCAGAGTGTGGGTGGGGAGTTATCCACCATGTGTCAGGCGAGTGGCCGCCCACTCGCGCGAGTGGTGCAGTTGTCAGTCTGATTGCTGACGTTGGGCAGGTGAGAGACCGTCCTTTTGGCAGACGCGTGGCATCGTGTGTTGGTGAGTAACTGCTCATCCAGCTGTGTGTGCCACGTGTAGCGTCCAGATGTGCCCTTCCCTGGCAAGATGAAAGGTCTTCTGCCAGCTGTTCCTTTTCGCATTAAATGCGATGGGTATAAATACCCGAGGAGCCTTTTGGAGTTTCTTCTCGAATCGTTTTCTTTCTCTGAAAAAACCTTCATCTTCTCCGGTGAATCTTCAAGTTTTCCGGTGTCCTCTTGAAAATCTCTTTTTCTTTTTCTTTTTCTTAAAAACTCTCGTCACCATGTCTGAGGGTTCTGATGTTGGGGGAAACCCTAGTAAGGCTGCCGAGACGTCTAAGAAGCTGTTGCATAACACCACCTGCAAGTGGGGCAAGAAGAGCTTTGCCAGATTTCTGGAAGCTATGGATTTTGATTCTTCCTGGGAGGTGGAGTTGCCATCTGCCCAGAATACTGCGTTGGCTCCTCCTCCGGGGAAGATGAGTTTGTATGGGGCCCACCTTGCTTTATGTGGGTTCCGTTTGCCTGCTACCAAGTTCCAGGTGGATACCTTGGTGAGGTATGGTGTTCACGTCACCCAGGTGAGTGGGTTCGGGATGCTTCGGCTTGTCCATTTCGAAGCCTGCTGCCGTGCTTTAGACATTGAGCCGTCTTTTGAGCGGTTCAATGTCTTTTATTTGCTGAACATGGAGGGTTCCTGGTTCAACTTTGTTCCTCGTCCCCATGTGCCTCCGTGTGGAACAACTGCTCCCAAATCACTCCATGACTGGAAGGAGAAGTTTTTCTACGTCAAGAGGGGTGTGATACCTGTGGACATGCCATGGAAGGTTGTGGCCGAGCGTCAGAGAGTAGGTGATCACCCGGTTATGGAGGGTTACAGGGATGAAGCCTGGTTCAAGGATTTGGTGGCGCATGCTTCCCCGTTTGACACGGGTATGTGTTCCGAAGCCATGTTGGCTTTGTTGGGTATGAGCCGGGCTCAGATTGTGCAGGGGAAAGAGCCGGTGATTGTGGTACCTGGTAAGTGTGTTCCAAGCCTTTCAATCGTTATCTTTTTTATGTTGGACTAACTTATTTTTGTTTTGACTTTTAGGGATGTCAAAATTTGATGCTTTCTTGTTGAGGGATAAAGCTCCCTTGGAGTGGAGGGAACCTGCGGAGGGTAGGGTGTCCGTGATAGATGAGATGGTGGATAGGTTCTACTTTCCGTATCTGGAGTTCAAGCCAACCGTCCTTCTTTTTTCACGTGAGCATCCTATAAACCCTGACCCTTTATCTTCTGTTCCTCATGCGGGGGTAAACCCTTGTTTTGTCGTTTCCTCTGATGAGGAGTCCACTGGATCTTCTGTAGAGATGGTGGATCCAGCACCTCCGCGTGGTCGTAAGAAGAGCGTGCCACGCTTTCATAAGCATAAGGTGTTGTCCCAAGCTAAGTCTGCGCCTTTGAGTGCAGGTGGTGAAGGTCCTCTCTTGGGTCAACGTGAGAGACGTGCAGAATCGTCCTCTTCCGCCCCTGAAGATGATTCGGCGGTCAGTCCGCTGAAAAAGAAGCGGAGGTTGGGCAAAGTTTCTGGCGGGAAAGCTGCATCCTCCAAGTCTAGCGGACCTGGTCCCGCACCGTTCTCTATGGAGATTAGTCCTCCGCCCGAGCGTCGTCCTCTGATCCAGAAGACGTTGAAGAAAGTGACCAGTAAGTGGTGTTCCGCCTCTTTGTTGCTTTTTGCCGTTTTGATATTTTCCTAAGTGTTCTGTTTTTTCTTGCAGTTGTTTCTCCGCGAGCTTCCGGTTCTGCCTCCGAGCCAAGTGAGACGGAGGTTGCTAGGAAAAGGCGGGAGGAGGAGGAGGCGAAGGCTCGCGCGGAGAAAGAGGCAGCTGAGGCCGAGAAGCGGGCCAAGGAAGCTGCCGCCAAGGAGGAGGAGGAGAGGGTAGCAGCTGAGAAGCTACGTCTGGAGGAAGCGGCTAGGAAAGCTGAGGAGGAAAGAGTGGCAGCTGAAAAGCTGCGTCTGGAGAAGGAAAAGGCTGAGGCTGAAGCCAGGGCTGAGGAGGCGGCCGCCAAGGCTAGGGTGGAGGAGGAGGCCGCCAGGCTCGCCAGTGTTCAGGCGCTTTCTGGTGGTTCTCCTGGGGGTGGTGGTGGTGGACCTACTGGTGGGAGGTCAAGTGTGGACCGGAGTGACCCGGGTTACTTCGCGGGCGATGTGATTTGGCGTCCGCACTGGAGTATCCGGGAGAACTCCCGCTTTGCCAACCCTCTAACGGCCGAGGAGTTTGTTTCTGAAGTTGTTCCTCCCAAGGAGAGGGAGTATCAAGATAGCCTGCCCCGGTCGCAGTTGACACTGATATCTGTGTTGGGCAGGCGCTTCAAGTTGCCGCTATTGAATCTTTAAAGCGGCGTGATGAAAAGTATGCCCGGGATATCGCGGAGTTCAATGCTCGGCGGGCTAGCCAGGCACAGAGGGAAGAAAAAATGAAGTCAGAGGTAGATAGGTACCGTGATAGGGCCTATAAAGCTGAGGACCGGGTGAAGGAGCTGGAGAAGGAGCATGCGTTGGCTCATCAGCGGTGGGTCGATGCTTGTCAAGTGACCAACCAGGATACTATGAAGCTGAAGGATCAGATCCAGACCTTGAAGAATGAGAATGCGAAACTTCGGGAAACCGCGGAGGGCCATGCTAAAGTTTTGGCCGATAAGGAGTCGATGTTGGCGGGCCTGCGGTCTGAGTTGCCTGTTAAGGATGATGAGCTTGTGGGTGCCTCTTCTCAGTTGTCCGAGTTGGTGAGTGAGAAGGAGGAGTGGGTGAAAGAGAAAGCGGCGTTGACTGAGGAGAGGGCTTCTTTGGAAGAGGCATTGACCTTGGCACAGACGGAGGCGGAGAATGCCAAGACTTTGCTGGATGAGGCCAACGTTGTGCAGGAGAAAGCCCAGGAGTCTGTCCGTTGGGTGATGAGCGAGGGTATCGCCGGGGTAAGTGTGTTCCCATTTTTTCATGTCATTAGCGTATTCTCTTTCTAATCCTTGTTTTTGTGCAGATTTTCAAGCGGTTCTGGAACGAGCCTAATCTCGGCGATCAGGTTGCTGCTATCGCTGCTGCTGCGCGCGCTGCTGGGGAGGCTGAGGGATTCGACACTGGGTTTTACCATGCGCTGAATGGAGGGTGTATTACTGAGGGTGCGCATGATGGTAAACCCAGGGAGAAGGAGTATGAAGCCGAGCTCCTGAAGTTTGAGCAAGTCGAGTTCCCCATACTGAAGACGGTTGCAGACTGTAATCAGTATGCTGATCCAGCTGGCGCCCTCCGTTACTTTATAGAAGAATCCGACCGTTTGGGTGCGGAGGCGCAGCAGAAAGGGAAAGGAGCAGCAAGTGGTGGTGAAGGTCCATCTGGGACGCGTCCGGAGGACCTTGAAGAACAGTTGGTGGACTTTGGGGAGTCCGGCGAGGAATAGGATTCCTTTGTATGTGTTATGATTCTGTTAGGTTTTGTAAAGCTTGAGGCAGCTTGAACGCCTCTTTTTGATGGCATATATAAATGAAATTTTTGTCTTTTACTTTGTGTATTTTTGGATTGATTAATGAGTCCGGCGATAGTGATACATGGTATTTATGCCTTGAAGACCCAAGTTCCAATATTGCACACTTTAAGTTAGGCGATAGAATTTTCTTAGAATTCCCCAAAAAAAGAAAAATGGCTTAGGCATGTGTAGCCTAAGTCTTTACAAGGATTACATGTAACAGAAACGTAATTGTGTCGCGTTCCAAGAGCGCGGGATAGGCGTGCCATCAATTTTCTCTAGCGCGTATGCGCCTTTGCCCAGAATTTCTTGTATTTTGTAAGGTCCCTCCCATGTTGGGGCAAGTTTGCCTTGCTTTTCTGTGTTTGAAGCGCTATTGTTTCTGAGAACATAATCTCCAATGTTAAAGTTATGTAACTTAACTCTTTGATTGTAGTAGCGCTCCAGTTGGGTTTTGTATCTGGCCTCTTTGATGGCGGCGAGCTCTCGTCGGTCTTCAAGTAAGTCGAGGTTTAGTCGCAGCTCTTTGTCATTTTGTCCTTTTTTCCGCCATGAGTACTCTTGCGGAGGGGCATCCTATTTCGGCGGGAATGACGGCCTCGGAGCCATAGGTTAGACTGAAGGGGGTTTCGCCATTGCTTGTTTTTGTGAGTATACGATTTGCCCATAGGACATGGGGAAGTTCGTCCACCCATCCTGTCCGTTTGGTCCCCAACCTCTTTTTGATGCCTTCGACGATGCTTCGATTTGCTCTTTCGACCTGGCCATTCCCTTGGGGGTGGGCGACTGAGGTGAAGATCTGCTGGACGCCCATTTGCGCCAACCATTGTTGCAAGTGTTGGTCGGTGAATTGGGTTCCATTGTCGCTTACAATTTGATATGGCAAGCCGAACCTGCAGATGATAAATTCCCATATGAACTTTTTGGTGTGTGCGCCGTCAATTTTTGCTAGTGGCTTTGCTTCGATCCATTTTGTGAAATAGTCAATCGCCACTATTAAGAACTTAACGTTTCCTGGTGCCGTGGGAAATGGGCCAACGAGGTCTATTGCCCATTTCTGGAACGGCCATGCCGCTGTGACGGGGATTAAGTCGTTTTTAGGGCGCAAGGTGTTTGGCGCGTGGCGCTGGCATGAATCGCACTTGCGCAGTTCGGCCACTGCATCTGGGTGCATGCCTGGCCAATAATAGCCTGCATTCATTAGCTTGGCTACCACCATTCTAGGTCTTGCATGTAGTCCGCATGTACCTTCGTGGATGTCTCGGATGAGGAAAGAGGCGTCCTCTTTGTCGACGCATCGCAGTAGTGGACCCAGGTATGATCGTCGATAGAGGATTCCGTCCGTTAACTGATAGTGCAAGGCTTTGTGCTGGAGCTTTTGTGCCTCCGCTTTGTTATCGGGTAACGTTCCGGATGTGAAGTAAGCCTTCAGTGGTGCCATCCAAGAGGTGTTTCCTGTTTGGATGACGTTGACTTGCCTTGTAGGAACTGATGGGGCTTCTTGTAGTTCGACGCGGACGTTTTTGGCCATGTGCTCAAAGACTGTGGAAGCCATCTTGCTTAACGCGTCGGCGGGTTTGTTCTCGCTGCGGTTGATGTGGATGACTGTGCAGGAAACGAATTTGCGTATGAGTAGTTTGGCCTGCTGCAAGTATAATGCCATCGTGGCGTCCCTTGCGTCATATGTGCCATTTATATGTCCGGCTACTAGCAGTGAATCGACATGCGCTTCGATGTGGGAGGCTCCCATTTGGTGCGCGATGCGTAGTCCTGCTAGTAGCGCTTCATATTCCGCCTCATTGTTTGTTGCGGCGAAATCTAATCGAATGGCATACGTGTATTCTTTTTTGTTTGGGCTGATTAGCCGCAATCCTGCGCCTGCGCCATCGGAGTTGGATGCGCCGTCGGTGTAAAGCTTCCAGCTTTCGTTTTCCGGCGTTGGTGGTGCAGGGTCTTGTTCTGCTAGGCACTCCGCGATTTTGTCTGTTGGGATTTCAGTGGCGAAATCTGCGAGTACCTGTCCCTTAATGGCGGGTCTCGGTTTGTAGTTGATAGTGTGTTCGCCGAGTTCGATTGCCCATTTTGCCAGGCGTCCTGAGGTTTCTGGCTTGCGTAAAACGTCGCTGATCCTGTAGTCTGTTAGGACGTTTATTGGATGGCCGTGAAAATACCTGCGCAGTCTGCGCGAGGCGTGGATGAGGGCTAGCACTAATTTTTCCATGGTGGAGTATCTAGTCTCTGCGTCTAGCAGGGTCCCACTGATGTAGTAGATGGGTGTTTGAACGGTTTTCCGATCTACTAAGAGTACCGCGCCGATTGCCCGCTCTGTTACAGAGAGGTACAGGGTTAGTGGCTCTTTAGGTAATGGTGCTGTGAGAGTAGGTAAATTGATAAGACATTGTTTCATTTCTTGGAAAGCTTTTTCCGCCTCAGGGGTCCAGCGGAAATTACTTTTTTTAAGACAATTCTTTAAAGTGTCTACAAATGGGAACGACTTGGAAGCATAATTTGAAAGGAAGCGATTGAGGGCGACTAAGCGTCCCATTAGGGTTTGAACTTCCTTGATGGATGTTGGTGAAGGCATTCTTCCGATGGCGAGGACTTTGTCTGGGTTTGCGCGGAAACCGTCCCGCGTGACTACAACGCCTAGGAATTTTCCTTCTTCCATGCCAAAGGAACATTTGCTGGGGTTGAGCTTCATGCGTACCTTTCGCAGTTGATTAAATGTCTTTTGGATGTCTTCCAGCATGTTGGCCTCGTCTTTGCTTTTGATGACGAGGTCATCAACGTACACTTCCAAGCGCACCCCTATCTCATGGATGAAAGCGCTGTCCATGAGACGTTGGTATGTAGCTCCCGCGTTCTTTAGACCGAAGGGCATTTTGGTGTAACAGAAAATGCCTGTGTCGGTGCGAAAGGCTGTTTTGTCTTCATCTTCCTTCGCCATTTGGATCTGGTGGTAGCCTTTGTAGGCGTCGAGGAAGCATTTGAAGCGGAATGGTGCTAGGGAGTCTACCTTTAGGTCGATTTCTGGGAGAGGGTAGCAGTCCTTTGGGCAGGCTTTGTTTAGGTCTTTGTAGTCGACGCACATGCGCCATCTGCCTGTCGCCTTTCCTACCATGACCGGGTTGGCTACCCAGGTTTGGTAGCGTATTGGGCGGATAATGCCTGCGTCTAGTAGTTCGTTGACCTGTTCGTTCATCGCCTTTGTTTTCTCCGGTCCCATTTTGCGCATCTTTTGGGCGACTGGCTCCACTGATCTGTATGTGTTGAGTTTGTGTTCCGCGATTTCTCGTGGAACGCCGATCATGTCAGATGGTTGCCAGGCGAATATGTCTATGTTCTTGACTAATAGTTGCTTAAGGTGCGCTCGTGTGGTGTTGGAGATTTCATGGCCGATGATGACCGTTTGGTCCGGAAATTTAGGGTTTAGAACCCAGTTTTCCGGTTCCGATCGGGTTTGTGTTTTTTGAGGTTTTGCGACATCGATCGCGTGGCATTGCTTGTTGCCACGGATTATTGCAACGCCGGTTCGGGTCGGGAAGCCCACCATTTGGTGTGGGGTGGAGGCGTTGGCGTTGAACTTTGCCAGGCCTTCCCGCCCTAGTAGGACGTCGTGGCGGGATGTTGCTGGTAGGACCATGAAGTCGCATATTTCTGTGCGTTCATGAGTGCCATCCGTCAGGGTGACTGGGAAGCTGATTATGCCGCGCGGCATGATGACTTCGTCAATAAAGCCCGAGATTGGTGCGTTGACTGGGATGAGGCGGGCTTTGTCATCGGCGTCCAGTTGTTGGAAGCACTGGTCGTAGATGATGTCAGTGCTGCTTCCGCCGTCTAGAAACATGGATTGAGTTCTATAGTGTCCAACGACACCGGTGACGATCAGTGGTGCAGTTGCGGAGGGTCCGCCTCGTACCCGGGGGAGGAGGACATCCACCTCTTTCCAGGAGTCGATTGCTTCTCTGGAGCGCTTTCCTTTATTTTGGCGATTTCCCGCGTCGGAGATCATGTTGCAATGATGATGCGGAGTGTGCCTGATGTAACTTGTTTGTAGGTTCCGGATTGGTTTCTTTCCGGGCTCTTCATGCTTGTCGTCTTGGTTGTTGCGCCCGCCTCTATTAACGTTTTTGACAAGGTGACCGAGTTGGCCTGTCTTTAGTGCCGCCTCGATTTCTAACTTTAGGCTGTAGCAGTTGTCCGTCAGGTGGCCATAATCGTTATGGTACTCGCAGTATTTGGTGTGGTCCACGTTCTTTCGTTTGCCCAACACTTTAGGCTCCTTGAAAGTGACCTGCTCTGTCTTGAGTACCTGTGACGGAGTTTTGGTTAACGGCGTCCAGTCGGTAGTTTTTTGGATTGGGCTTTGTGGTCCCTTGATTGTTTGTTTGTGATCGTCTGGCGGGCATCTATGGAGGGCGTGTATTTGCCTTCGTCTGTTGGTCCTGAAATGCGCGACCACACGGATTGCTTGCCCTTGTTTCTGTTAGAGTTGTTGGTTTGGTTGTATCCGCGCTGTTGTTTGATGGAGCGCTCCGAGGATGCGTATATTTTTGAAGCCTTGATGACTTCTTCCCAAGAATCAGGGACTCCTGTTTTCCCGGATAGGGTTTTCATCAGATCCTCGCTGCGTACTCCGTGGATGAAGCCTGCGCGGGTTAGTTCTTCTCCGCAACCGATTTGCAGCGCCTCTTTGTTGTAGCGCACGATGTAGTCGTCTATTGACTCGTTGTCTGTGCGCTGGCAAAGGAGGATGTGGGCCTTATCTCGTTTATGCCGTCTGAGATGGGAGAAGTGATCTTTGAATTTTTGGATGAGGTCATCAAAGTCTAAGATGCCCCCGATGGGGAGGTTGTCGAACCAAACTCTGGCTGCGCCGGTAAGGGTTTGTGCAAACAGGTGACACCAAACCTGTACAGGCCAGAGGACTGTGGTTCCGGCGCACTCGAAATCATGCAGATGATCTTTGGGGTCTCGCAGGCCATCGTATCTGCCGATGCTGCTAGGGAGTTTTGCTTGTTTTTCTATAGGTGCGGTGGCTATTCGTTGACAGAATTTTGAACTTAAGGCGAACGACTTAGGCCTGTACGGTCGGTTTAGGTCGTCGTCTTCTTTGTGGTGTGATGTCGCCGAGTGGGTTTTTGCTAGCCTCCGCCTTTTGGCCCTTGAGGCTGTTGCGTCTGAATCGCTGGTGGGTTGGTAACCGTCGGATTCCGACGCGGAGTCTACTAGGTCCTGGTCGCGTGTGTTCTTACTGCGACCTACACCCTGAGACTTTGGGCGCGTGGTTTGTTTTTCCTTCCCCTTCCGGCTGTGTTTGGCGGAGGGGGAAGCCTTACCTTTAGATTTACTGTTTTGGATTTTTGCCAGCATATTTTGGTAGATCTTGGTGTTTTTGAGTTGTTTTCTAAAGAGCCACTCGTCGGGGTCCATGGGTGTGTTGGGTGCGTCCGATTCGGAGGATTCTGAGGCCGAAACCGCGCGGGGCGGTGTTTCCTCCCTTGTGGTTGCTGGTTGCGTGTCCTTGTTCGGAGTTTGGAGCGTTGCCGCTCTTGCGGTCTGAACAACCGTGGAGGGGGTTGCTCCCTTGCTGCCGACAGGTGTTAGATCAGCCATTGTGTGAGTTAAGGATGTGTTTTTGAAAGTTTTAAGGATCTTTCAGCCGGTACGGATGGCGCCAATGAAGAAACAACGGGTATAATACGTGGTAAATGGCAGGGTGGTATATGGGGTAATGACTCGTGTTCACAGCAGGATATAATCCTTAGCTCACAACGATGGACGTTCTATGTTTATACACAACTGGTAAGCAATCATACGTAATAGGCAAAGATATAAGTGGTTCGATCTCGTAAGATCTACGTCCACTGTAAAAGGTGATCTCTATTAATGAATGATATGAATAACAATACAAGTGGAAATACAAGTGTGTTAGTTCTTATTGGCTGGTTTTTTCCTCTCTTTAGAAAGGAGGTCAAGTCTTCCTTTTATAGGAGATGTATGGGCCAAGGGACGTCTAGCCCATTCATCGTTGATGGGCCGGGCTTCGAGGATCGGGCCGGCCGGTTAGTAGGCCCACCTAGTTGGATCCTAACCTTTAGTTAGACAAAGTGACCCAAGTTGAGGAGGGCTTCCTTCGATTGGACCACGTGTTGCCTCGTGGTTGGCTGGCCGGGAGGTGCTTTGTCCTCCATACACGTGGCGTGTTGTGGATGGTCGGCAGGGGTGTCAGCTGTCAGGCGGCTGACTACTTGGCAGCTGACACCTGACGAGAGGAAGCCAGTTGAGTTCCAGGGGGGATGTTTCTCGGGTGCCGCCAACTGATACCTCCGCGCCTTTGGCGCTGCTGTGTCTTTGGAGTAATATTCCCGGCGGGGGGTAGGGTGCGCCTAAAAGTGGTACCCTACCCCTTCAACCATAATACTTGTTATATGTGAAGTATTGATGCATATGATGATTTTGGTGATTATAACATGAATGTTTCCATGAATTTGATGTACTTCTGATGTGTAGGAGTTGTTAGGATGATTATCTATGAGTTTGAGCTCTTGTTATGGTGTTTAGATGAAAGTATGCATTTTGACCCATTTGAATGATTCTTGAAGAATTAGGATGTTATGTTATGATTCATTGCTTGTTTATGGTTAAGAATCATGCTAGAATGATGTTATAACATAGGGATGATGTATTGCAATTTGTAGAAGGTGTAATCTGATCTTTACTACTTAAGGAAAGATTTCATAGTTAATGAAACCTAATAATTTGCCGTTTTTGGAAATAATCGCACCGAGCCCGTTAGAGCAGAGATAAATTGGGGGGTTTTGCTTGGAAAGGGTTGGTTAATAGTTTAGTTTTGATATTGGGTGTTTTTACATGTTTCGGATCTGATTTGGAGGGTTTAACGCGCGAAAACGCGCATCAACAGGCTTGGGGCGAATAGGAGCCTACTCGCCTGAAGCTTGGGGCGAATAGGAGCCTACTCGCCTGAAGCTTGGGGCGAATAGGCCCTACTCGCCTGAAGCTTGGGGCGAATAGGCCCTACTCGCCTATTGACCTCCTCCTACTCGCTAGTTGACTTTTCCTAATTGCATGAAAGTTTCCTAATCGTGTGTACTGCTGTCGTAAACGTATTTTGACATCCCGGAACATGATTTGACACCTAGGAACATGGTAGGAACCCCGGGATACACCCAATGACTTAGTAACACGTGTTCGGACCTGTTTATGCGTTAATTGGACATTATGCTAGACTAGGCGAACTCTTGCGCGTATTAAGTGTTTAATTGCATATGTTGCATGATGTCTTGTATTTCCTAACACGTGGGATGTCGGGTCATCAATGGGATGTCGGGTCTTGTCTGGTACGGTCGGTTTAACAGTCAATGGTGTTTTCAAACGTTTATGGTCACGGTCTGGACATTCGGGGACTAGTTAACCTGCGGGTTATTAGTCTGGGCACTTACACACATCTTATGATAGGTCGCCGCTATTTGGGACTATTATAACATAATTACGTAACTGTTTTCAAGTAACGCAACCTAAGGTGAGTTTCACAGCCCCACTTTTACTGCTTTGCTTTCGGGGTAGAAACATGCTACATACAAACTATTTAAAGATCATGTTATACTATGGGCACTTTATGTTACTATACGGCTTTTATGGAAAGTCCTAGGGGGAAACCATGAATGTGCTGGAACGCACAACGAGGGAAAGGTGGATAGATCTATTGGGCCTCACAAACCCCACTCGACGGCGGGGCCGGGCGGGTGCATATTGTCTCTAACTATCGGGTTATCGAGGCATCGGTAACCCAATCATCTGGGCTGGTTTCAACAATTGGTACATGTTCAGTAATGGGTTCCCAACCGTAGTAGTAAAAACACTTAACGTCTAGCTAACGTTCTTATGACATAGTATTAACGGGAATGATCTTTGTGAACTTTTGACAACACTTTTATAAAAGAAAACCTGTGAACTCACCAGCATTATATGTTAACATTTTTGGCATGTTTTCTCAGGTCGCTAAGGTAGCAGTCAATGGGCTAGGCGCACAGAGTCATGCACAGCGTCTAATATTTTGAAGCATATTAAACAATGTTTTGTAAACAATGATATGTCTTTTGGTTGTAAACAAGAAATGCTTCCGCTGCTGGTTTACGGCTCAAAGCATGATATTTTGGTTTTAAAAATATATATGAATGCATGTTTGTTGTATGTTTATTATGATCGTTGACTGAGATCTTGGTGTGTCACGCGCCTCGCGGTAAAACCCCGCACGTGGAATTTGAGGGTGTGACATTATCACAACTTGTTCATATAGTGTGTGTCGATCATCAAACAAAGCTTACGTCTATCATCGACCTCCATCAAAGACCCTTCCTTCTACCTCCATCAGCGACCAACATCCATAAACAACTTGTTTATCCAACCCTTGTCGATCATCAAGCTTTTGTTAATAATGAAACCTCTTTTCTGGTCAATGTCTTCAAAGAGAAGACACTGGATGCTAAAGAAATCTGATCGCAGGTATCTTCTTTGGATATACTGTTAGTATTGATTTTGTTATTATTTTCATATTTTTTATGATGTTTGTGTGTTTGGGGGGTATAAGCATGATTATAAAACAGGGTTGTTAATATAGTGTGTAACATTGTTCATATAGTGTGTCTTTTGGGGTAATCGTTCATGATGATGTTAAACAAGGGGGTTGTTAGTATGTTATAAGCAAGATTATGAAGCACAACCACTTGATCTAGATCAGTGGTTGTGTTTGTTTTGTCTCTGATTTAAATAAATAATAAAGTCTGCAGTGTTGATTATCCCCAAATCGTGGTTACGAGCCCTAGCATCTTAATAATCAAAATTGACAACCAATAGCCCCTGATATGATGGGGCTATTGTTCGTGGGGTGCCGATGGTTAAAACCAAACAACAAATTGAATACTTACAAAACGAAATCGTGTGCTTTGAGACAGTCAACGAAAAAGTCAACTATGCGAGTAATGAAGCTTGAGAGGTGTTTTTTAGCAGAAATTGAAGGTGGGGAAAGAAAGATCGGCGAGTGTAGGACGATGTGAAGGTCTTAATTTATAGTGGGAGGTTCGTATACGAAATGGTAATGTTTTGACCCGTTTAAATGAAATGACGCGATAATTGGACTAAATTTTGGAATGTTTTAATGTTAATTGGCGTGTATAAGACGCGAGTCTACCATATCAATCAACATTCATGATAACAACGCGTAAAGATCAAGTATTTTTGGAAGTTAGGATCGCAGGTTGACTTCTTGCAAGTCAACTGCAATTCCAATCTTAATATAAGTATAATCCAAATCAGTATCATCCCAACTTGAAGCTGTAGACCAGGTGGTGGGGCTGTTAGTGTGAAAGAGAGAACCAGCCATGGGCTCGGGTTCGAACCCCGGCCCATGCCATAATTTTTTGACAATTTTATCTCTAATATATTAATAACATATGCTTATAATAGGGTACTAGGGGCCCAAATGTGTCACGATACATTTTTAAAGGAACGATAAATGATAAAATTCGACGTTTTATTAATAATCATCGTAATGTACAAAGAATTTCAATGCGAAATGTTACAGTCTCCCCTACTTTTAGGAACTTCGTCCCGAAGTTAAAGTTGGAGAGTCTGGTGGGAAAAGGTGTGGGTACTTAGACTTCATCTGGTCCTTGCGTTCCCAAGTGAACTCTGGACCTCGTTTAGATTCCCAACGAACCTTAACGATCGGAATGTGACTGCGCTTGAGTTTCTTGACTCCAGTATCCACGATCTCAACAGGTTTCTCGACAATGTGCATAGTTTCATCGATCTGCACATCTTCAAGAGGGACATGGAGGTTCTCATCTGCTAAGCATTTCTTGAGATTCGAAACGTGAAAAGTTGGGTGAACATTGCTTAACTCAGGTGGAAGATCAAGTTTGTAAGCCACCTTTCCAATCCTGTCAAGCACTTTTAATGGGTCTACATATCGAGGAGCTAGTTTTCCCTTTCTACCGAAGCGAATCACTCCCTTCCAAGGGCTTTCGACGTTTATCAGCATAACTCTTCTGACGAATTCTAGCCTTGAGAAGATTATCCTGAATGAGTTGGATTTTATCTGTGGTTTCCTGGATCAGTTCAGGTCCAGTGATCTGGGCTTCACCAACCTCAGTCCAACAGACAGGTGAACGACACTTACGACCATAAAGTGCCTCGAAAGGAGCCATGTTAATGCTGGCATGATAACTGTTGTTGTGTGAAAACTCGACCAAGGGAAGATGAGAATCCCATGCGCCACCAAAATCGATGACATACGCCCTGAGCATATCCTCAAGTGTCTGGATGGTCCGTTCAGTCTGACCATCTGTTTGAGGGTGATAAGCAGTACTCAGGTTCAGCTTGGTACCCAAAGCGTCTTGTAAAGAATCCCAAAAGTGAGAGGTGAAACGACCATCACGATCAGAGATAATGTCCAAAGGTATACCATGGCGACATACGATTTCACTTACGTACATCTTTGCTAACCTTTCCACAGAATACTTCTCATGAATTGGTAAGAAGTGGGCTGACTTGGTCAAGCGTCGACGATTACCCAAATGCTGTCAAAACCTTTGGGTGTACGAGGGAGTTTAGTGATGAAGTCCATTGCTATGCTCTCCCATTTCCATACAGGAATTTCTGGTTGTTCAAGCATACCAGATGGTCGTTGATGTTCAGCCTTGACCTTTGAACAAGTAAGGCATTTTGCAACGAAAAGAGCGATATCTTTCTTCATACCAGGCCACCAATACGAATAACGAAGATCTTGGTACATCTTGTCAGCTCCAGGATGAATAGAATAACGTGACTTATGAGCCTCATTCATAAGAAAGGTACGAAGATCATCACGGTCAGGAATCCAAAGTCGATTGAGAAAATAAAGTAGACCATCAGGTTTGGTTTCAAGTTGAGTCTCAGCACCACAAGACATTTCCTCGTACATGTTACCTTGGGTGACTGAAGTATGTTGAGCCTGGAGGATACGATCCTGAAGATCAGTACGAACTCTCGCACAATGAAGTTTGATGCGCTCTTTACGACTGAGTGCGTCAGCCACAACATTCACTTTGCCAGGATGGTAGCGAATCTCGCAATCATAGTCGTTAAGTAACTCAACCCAACGTCGTTGCCTCATGTTAAGATTTTTCTGGTCGAAGACATGTTGGAGACTTTTGTGGTCCGTTAAAACCACACATTTGGTTCCATAAAGATAGTGTCTCCAAATCTTAAGAACAAAGACGACAGCGCCCAATTCAAGATCATGGGTGGTATAATTCTTTTCGTGGGTCTTGAGTTGTCTAGACACATAAGCAATAACCTTGCCTCGTTGCATGAGAACACAACCAAGACCTTGGTTTGATGCATCACAATAGACCACGAAGTCATCATTACCATCAGGTAGAGACAGGATAGGAGCTTCACAGAGTTTCAGTTTAAGAGTTTCAAATGCTTCCTCTTGTTTTGGTCCCCACTCATAAGGTTTACCCTTGTGAGTTAAGGCAGTGAGAGGAACAGCGATCTTGGAGAAGTTGGCAATGAATCGACGATAATAACCAGCCAAACCAAGGAAGGAACGGACTTCTGTTGGAGTTTTAGGAACACTCCACTCTTTGACAGCTTCGATCTTCGCGGGATCAACATGAATTCCGTTCTCATCAATGACGTGTCCCAAAAATTGAACTTCCTTAAGCCAAAATTCACATTTCGAGAACTTGGCATACAGTTGTTCTTTCTTTAGGAGACCCAAAATTGAGTGAAGATGTTGTTCGTGATCAGATTTTGATTTCGAGTAAATCAAAATGTCGTCGATGAAGACAATCACGAATTTGTCAAGGTAGGGTCTACAAACCCGATTCATTAGATCCATAAACACTGCGGGAGCGTTGGTCAATCCAAACGGCATGACCATGAATTCGTAATGACCATAACGTGTACGAAAGGCTGTCTTGGGAATATCTTCATCGTGGACTCTAAGCTGATGATAACCAGAACGAAGATCAATCTTTGAGAAGTGGGTTGCTCCTTGAAGTTGATCGAAAAGATCGTCAATCCTAGGCAAGGGATAACGATTCTTGATGGTGAGTTTGTTGAGTTCATGTTAGTCGATACACATCCTGAGAGATCCATCTTTCTTCTTAACGAACAAAACAGGGGCTCCCCATGGAGAAGAACTGGGGCGAATGAAACCTTTATCAGAAAGTTCCTGTAGTTGACTGGCAAGTTCTTGCATCTCAGAGGGTGCAAGACGATAAGGAGCTTTGGCGACAGGATTTGCACCAGGAACAAGATCGATCCTAAATTCCACTTGTCGAGTAGGAGGTAAACCAGGTAAATCCTCTGGGAAGACTTCAAGATAGTCCCGAATGATTGGGATGTCTTGGATACTTTTGCCCTTGTCTTTCTTTTCTATCACGTTAGCTAAGAAAGCCATATACCCCTTTCGTAAGTATTTTTGAGCAGTAGTACAAGACATGAGCTTAAGCTCGCCACAAGGCTTTTCACCATAGATCTTCAAAATATCACCAGATTTGAGAGGAATGCGAATGACTTTCTCAAAGCATAGGATTTCAGCACGATGGGTTGACAACCAATCCATGCCTACTATGACATCAAAGCTTCCAAGATGCATAGGAATGAGATTGATAGAGAAGGTATGCTCATCAAGGTTCAACACACAGTTACGAATAATAGAATCGATCGAGATAGACTTCCCATTAGCTACCTCTACCACTAAAGGTTCCTCTAGGTTAGTTTGGGGTAAGTTAAGTAAGGGTTCAAACTTTAGTGATACAAATGACTTATCAGCACCCGAATCAAATAATATGGATGCATAGTGGTTATTAACGAGAAACGTACCATTAACCACCTCGTTGTTGGCGCGGGCCTGATTAGCATTGAGGTTGTATGCACGACCTTGAGCACCTTGATTCTGGTTGCGGTTCTGGTTTTGATTGCGGTTTTGGTTCTGGTTTCCAAGTCTAGGGCAAGCATCCCTATAATGTTTCGTACTACCACATTCATAGCACTGGCCACGAACAGGCCTACCATTTTGAGCATTAGGAGCTGGATTATTTCTGGCAGGGTTGTTTTGAGTGGCAGGGGCTTGGCAAGTATTAGCAAAGTGTCCATACCGCTTGCAGTTATTACATTGGTGGCATGGTCTGTTAGCAGCATGGTGATACTGGCAAGTGTTACAAAGAGGGTGGTTCCCGACATACGGTTTCTTGGCTGGGGTTTGCACTGCAGGTGGGGTGGTAGCAACCATGTAGTTCCTAGCCTTGCGCTTCCTGTTGGTTGAGGTCTCAGGCTTAACCTCAATAGCAGGCTGAGGAGTGTCTTTTGCAGCAGTCTTCTTGGTGTTCTTGCGAAAAAAGAGTACCGTTCTTCACATGATTATCGGTGAGAGTAGCCGCCAAGCGTTTGGCTTCCTCCAAGGTGGCAGGATTCCTTCCCCATACCGTGTCCTGGATTTGCATAGGTAGGCCACCGATATACTTCTCGATGGCTACAGGTAGGGGAGTAACTTTATGGAACAACAACAAACTGAGCTCGTGAAAGCGGGTATTATAAGCAAGGTTTTCCCCACTATCCTGAGCAAGGGTGTGGAACTCGTCTTCCAGTTTCTTAACCTCGTTACGGGGACAGAACTCATCTTTCATTATCTCCTTGACTTGATCCCAGGTCATAGCAAGTGCAACTTCAGCTCCGCGGTGCGCTTTTCCTCATTCCACCAAGTGAGTGCTCATTTGTGAAGAACACTCATGGCATAACGGACCTTAAAGTTATCGGGACACTCACTGTTAATGAAGGTATTCTCAATACCCTCGAACCATTGTAGAAGACCCGTAGCTCCTTCATCTCCACTGAACTTAGGGGGATTACAAGTATTAAAGTGTTTAAGAGTGCAAGCTGGGAGACCATTCCCATTTCCATTCCCGTTTCCATTGTGGTTTCCATTGCCGTTTCCGTTTCCATTGCCGTTTTCGTTCATCTGGATGACTTGAGCCAGTAAGTTAGGAACCAGAGTTGCGATCTGTTGTGCCATTTGTTGAGAGATGATCGCAGCCAGTTGGGCATCAACGCCATTGTTGTTGTTGTTATTGTTGTTGTTGTGGTTAGTGCCGTGGTTATGGTTGTGGTTGTCGCCACCTTCCTCATGGTTTCCACCACTGTTATTGCGATGGCGGAAACATCGAGGTGTCACGTAAGAATGAGTATACAGGAGCACATGGTATTCAAGTTTTAATTGAAATTTATTTAAAGTAAAAATATCCAAAATTTGAAAATACATAACAAGTCTTGAATGAAATTCTAATACATCAAATAGCCAAACAAAGTATAAACTTCAATTATCTCTTCCTGCTAGCTCTAGACTTCAAGCATCATTATTTCCTGTTGAGTTTGTAAAAATAGGGGGGTCAACTAGAAGTTGGTGAGAATACATAAGCCATGTCAAGCAATTAAGTTTAAGAATAATAAAAGTTTAGCAATTCATATGTCTATCGTAAGTTTAAGTCTGCATGAATAAACATGAAGTATAGTATGCACATAATCAAACCTCCGACAAGTTTAGGTCCATCCCATCATCCACGGTTCACCTTAATATCACGTTGGAACGATAACAATCACCCGCGCCCCCATAAAAGATGGTCAACGAATCTAGGTGGGATTGTCAATCCAATAGATCTATCATTGAATATCGCCGGCTTGGCCACAGCTAATGATTATGTAAGTTTAAGTTTAAGTCTAACAGTAGTTGTCTAAGTCATGAGGCATTAAAGTTTACAACTAGACATGTATGTAGAATTGCTTAAGTATAAAGTTTCAAGTATAAAGAATTGCATAAACATGGTTACGTAAACTCACCTTAGCAAAGTATTAAGTCTCGAGAAATAGAATATGTGTAGCCCAAAGTTGCCAAGTATTACCCTATGTATAAGGTAACAAATAAGTCTAAGTCTTTCTAGTCTACAAGTATTTTCTAGGGTTTCGAATTTGGGGACAAGTATTCGTTTGATTAATAATTAAATTGTTTAATAAATAAGAGAAATTCGATAAATAAATAAACAAAAGTCTTTTTTGTAGGTTTTAGATTAAAGATGGTAACATTATAAGGTTTTGAGTATGAAAATAATTTTTATAAAATTATTTTCTTAAAAATAGAATATTTAATCCATTTATTTCAATTTTGCCAAAATATAACTTCAATATCTAAAAATATTAAAATTAAATAATTTTTAAATTAAAATTTGTATTTCTGTTCTAAATGGACAGAAATAATTTATATAAAATTTTGGTGCAAAATAGTGAAAAATGAATTTATTATGATTTATTTATGATTAAAAATAACAAAAATTGATTAAAAATATTAAATAAATGATTTTTCGAAAATAAAAATCATTTTTGGGATGTTTAATGTTTTATAAACTCAGAATAATTTTTGTGGAAATTTATATAATCGTTTTGATATTTTTATAGAATTTTATAATTATAATATAATAAACTTGTAATATTTATTTTATATAATAAATAAAAGATTTTTGAAAAACTAAAAATTGTATAATAAACTTTTCTATTAAAACATCATAAAATAATTTTTGTAGAATTTATAAAGTAATTTTAGTATTTTAAAACCATGTTTAAAAATATTAGTGAATATGTATAAATCTAAAAAGGTAAAAAAAAAAATGCTTTGCACATGCAAGGAATCGAACCCGGGTCTGGGCCGGTTCGTGTGTGTTATATCACAAGTCTAGACCATCTGGTCTAGACCCTGAGAACGAATAAACTTGGTTTAAAATTAATTATATAGGTATACAGATATCAGTTGTATAATCCTTTTAAAAGAAAATAAAAAGGTTGTGGGTTACGGGACTCGAACCCGCGTACCCTTGTATACAAACAGACGACACAACCACTTGATCTAGATCAGTGGTTGTGTTTGTTTTGTCTCTGATTTAAATAAATAATAAAGTCTGCAGTGTTGATTATCCCCAAAATCGTGGTTACGAGCCCTAGCATCTTAATAATCAAAATTGACAACCAATAGCCCCTGATATGATGGGGCCATTGTTCGTGGGGTGCCGATGGTTAAAACCAAACAACAAATTGAATACTTACAAAACGAAATCGTGTGTTTTGAGATAGTCAACGAAAAAGTCAACTATGCGAGTAATGAAGCTTGAGAGGTGTTTTTTAGCAGAAATTGAAGGTGGGGAAAGAGAGATCGGCGAGTGTAGGACGATGTGAAGGTCTTAATTTATAGTGGGAGGTTCGTATACGAAATGGTAATGTTTTGACCCGTTTAAATGAAATGACGCGATAATTGGACTAAATTTTGGAATGTTTTAATGTTAATTGGCGTGTATAAGACGCGAGTCTACCATATCAATCAGCATTCATGATAACAACGCGTAAAGATCAAGTATTTTTGGAAGTTAGGATCGCAGGTTGACTTCTTGCAAGTCAACTGCAATTCCAATCTTAATATAAGTATAATCCAAATCAGTATCATCCCAACTTGAAGCTGTAGACCAGGTGGTGGGGCTGTTAGTGTGAAAGAGAGAACCGGCCATGGGCTCGGGTTCGAACCCCGGCCCATGCCATAATTTTTTGACAATTTTATCTCTAATATATTAATAACATATGCTTATAATAGGGTACTAGGGGCCCAAATGTGTCATGATACATTTTTAAAGGAACGATAAATGATAAAATTCGACGTTTTATTAATAATCATCGTAACGTACAAAGAATTCAATGCGAAATGTTACATGTTGCATGTGTAACAAACAGTATACCTATTGCATCCATTTAATACAAACACAAATTTATGAGCCGGTTTGTGTGCAACATATATATAATATACTCTACACTTCAGTTACACTTATACCACTTGACCAAAACACATTTTAATATGGTTAAACACTATACAAACTAACTTCCCCAACATTTGGCAACAAATAAACGACATTTATAAACAAAAAGCAAACGTGGCGCATACCAACAACTTCAATAACTACAATACATTCAATAAAACCCCAAAAAAAAGCAAAAAAAAAAAAGACATGCTTAACAAAAACCTTCAATGTTATCATCGTCTACCACCGACGATGTTGAAGACGAGCCAACGTGGTGCATACCAACAACTTCAATACCTGCGAAAAACAAACAAACAAAGCTTAACAACAAAGCTGGTTACAGAAAAAAAAACAACTAACACCTCACGAGTTAAAAAAACAACTAACCTGGTACACGATCATTTTCAGATGAACAATCGACATCAGGCTGATGATTTCCATGCATTACCGTTTCTGAGTTCATCTCCATTGTGTCTATCGACAGGTTTGAAGGAGAAGAGATGGGTTACTTAAAAACAAGAGGGGAGAGGATGGTCAGGAGGAGATGGTATGGAGAGGATGATAGCTTAACCCATGGAAAGCTTGAAGGAGAGGATGTTGAGAGAATGATCAGGAAGAAGAGAGAGGGGATATTCAAATGGAAAAGAAAGGTGAGGTATTAGTATGTAATGTACTTGGGATTAGTGTAAAATCTTGATTATTGTGTATGGTTAAAAGACTAATATAACCTTATTGTTTTTTAATTATAAAATTGAAAAGGTAAGGTGAGGATTAATATGGACCACACATTGGGTTTCTATGGGTTTCTTCAAATTTTTGGGTTTTCTTCAAATACATATATATATATATATTAGAGTTCCTATACAAAGGGTGTTTTCTATAAGAGGGATAAGAAGTGTTTTGGACCATTAGATCTATAGATGGATGGTTGAGATTTAGTAGTGGCAAAATGGTAATAAGTGTTATAAACTTAATTAAAAGATTTGACCTGATAGGGATATATTTGTCTTTTTGTTTGTTTTTAAAATAGAGACCATCCATTCTTCCTTTAAATCTTGCCATCTACTGCCTTTTTTATACGAGTGTTTCATAAAAACATATATATATATATATATATATATATATATCCCTTCTAAGATGATCAAGATTGATGACAACAATCAACCATAATCTTCCCAAGAACATCTCACTCTCTTTCTCTTCCAAGATGAAGATCGCTGACAACAATCAGACCATAATCTTCCCAAGAACATCTCGTGACCTACCATAGTAAGCATTCGAAACCTATTTTCTTTTCTATAAGTGTAATAACGAACAAAGATTGAATGATTTGGGGGTTTTAAATTAGTGGGTTTTTGGATTTACAGCAAAGAGGATGAGAATGATGAATGGTTACGGCAAGTGTGTTTGGAGAACCATAGTGTGTTTTATATTCAATTAGTCTAGTGTAATGATTGTTACTGATTTAATGCAACAATCTGGTTATTGTTATAGATAAAATGATGAAGGTAAATGTGACACCCGGCAAACTCAGGTTAGTAACATTGACTAAACTAGTAAGTCTACCTTAGCGAGTCATACATATTACGTACTTATCTGGGTCAGTCGAGTCGTTACGATGATTTTGGGAATCATCGGGAGTCATTACGACGATCCGCGGGATCATCGGGAGTCGGTCCATAACCATGTGTACAAGGATTGGTGATTCGTGGAATCACCGGGTTTAACGCACACACGCGAGTCTCGGGTCCCGGGAATTGGTGAACGGCCGTAAACGTGTTAGTTATCATGCATTATATGTTTGTAAACATTATGTGACTTATCAGTATGTGAATACGTGTTTATAAACGTTAAAATAGTGTTTAACTTGCCAAAAACCCAACCAGGAGTGCTATAGGAGATTAGGAACCCAGGGAGTTGCCTAATCGCCATTATTATACGCGATTGGGAGGATTAGGGGCGATTAGAGCTCCTAATCGCCTGTATATAGGCGAGTAGGACTCCTAATCGCCTGATCAACTCTCCTACTCGCCTGATCTGCTATGCACGAGTCAAAACACCTATAAATACAACCCTTGACTCCCCAAACACCCTTAGTGCAACCCTAACACATCCTAAGCCTCCCAAACACCTCAAAACACTTCTGGAACTTGTTTTGCTTCAAAACTCATCATTTCCAAGCTAACACACCTTTCTTTGATAAAATCCAAGGTGTGTTCTTCATCCCAAACCTTTGTAATGTTATTGTTTTGGTTCCCCAAAAGTCAAGACCTTGTTTTGCTAAGTATGTGTCTTTAAAAACCTTAGAAATGAGTTCTAAAACAAGTCTACACCATAATACTTGCTATATGTAAAGTATTGATGCATATGATGATTTTTGGTGGTTATAACAAGAATGTTTCTATGAAATTGATGTACTTCTGATGTTTAGGAGTTATTAGGATGATTATCTAAGAGTTTGAGCTATTGTTATAGTGTTTTGATGAAAGTATGCATTTTGACCCATTTGGGTGATTCTTGAAGAATTAGGATGTTATGATATGATTCATTGCTTGTTTGTTGTTACTTGTTAGGAATCATACTAGAATGATCTTATAACATAGAGATGATGAATTGCAAGTTGTAGGAGGTGTAATCTGGTCTTTACCATTTAAGGAAAGATTTCATAGTTAATGAAACCTAGTACTTTGCCATTTTGGAAATAATCGCACCGAGGCCGTTAGAGCAGAGATAAATTGGGGGTTTTTGCTTGGAATGGGTTGGTAAATGGTTTAGGTTTGATATTGGGTGTTTTTACATGTTTCGGATCAGATTTGGAGGGTTTAACGAGCGAAAATGCGCGACAGCGGCACTAGGGACGAATAGGGCTCTAATCGCCTGATACATCAGGCGATTACAGCCTAATCGCCTGATGTATCAGGCGATTAGCCCCCTACTCGCCTGTTGACTTTCCCCTACTCACCAGTTGACTTTTCCTAATTGCATGTTAGTTTCCTAATCGCGTGTACTGCTGTCGTAAGCGTATTTTGACATCCCGGAACATGATTTGACACCTACGAACATGATAGGAACCCCAGGATACACCCAATGACTTAGTAACACGTGTTCGAACTTGTTTGTGTGTTAATTGAGCATTATGCTAGACTAGGTGAACTCTTGCGCGTATTAAGTGCTTAATTGTATATGTTGCATGATGTTTCGTATTTGTCTAACACGTGAGATGTCGGGTCACCAATGGGATGTCGGGTCTTGTCTGGTACGGTCGGTTTAACAGTCAAAGGTGTTTTCAAACGTTTATGGTTATGGTCTGGACATTCGGGGACTAGTTAACCTGAGGGGTATTAGTCCGGATACTTATACACATCTTATGATAGGTCGCCACTATATAGGGCTATCATAGCATAATTACTTAACTGTTTTCAAGTAACGCAATCTAAGGTGAGTGTCACAGCCCCACTTTTACTGTTTTACTTTCGGGGGAGAAACATGCTACATACTTACTTACTAAATGTCATGTTATACCATGGTTACTTTATTATACTATGCGGCTTTTACGGAGAGTCCCAGGGGGAAACCATGAATGTGCGGGGATGCACAACGGGGGAAATGTGGAAAGATCTATTGGGCCTCACAAACCCCACTTGACGGCGGGGCCGGGTGGGTGCATATTGTCTCTTATTACTGGCTCGCCGAGGCATCGGTTATAGCCAAAACGTCTGGGCATGATTCAACAACTTACACACGTATAGTAATGGGTCTCCAACCGTAGTAGTAAACAAACACTTAACGTCTAGCTAACGTTCTTATAACCCGGTAGTAACGGATATGATCTTTTCAAACTTGTCACAACTCTTTTATAAAAGAAAACCTGTGAACTCACCAGCAGTGGCGGATTTAGAAACATTTTTCAATAGTAACGTTTTTCATTTTTTTTCATTTTAGTAGCAACGTTTTTCAAATTTCGTAAAAAAAAACCAAATTTTCCACTACGCGCGAGAAGTTAAGCCGCAACGTCCGCACCCCCTGCTATTACTATAGATCCGCCCCTGGTTTAAAGATACAAATCTCTATTATATACACTTTTCTTGTCTAGCGTCTTGCTAGTCCTTGTTCGTTATATGCTTTGCTGTGGTTTTAAGAAAAAAATCTCCAATCCCACATATCTCATAAACAGTGGCGGATCTAGAAAAAATATCAAGGGGTAACATTTTATAAAAAATATTTTAAGTGGTAACAAACAATTTGTTTTAGGGGTAACATTTTATAAAAATAACTTAAAATTACCTTAAAAACAAACTTTTTTCCACTTAATTCACCAGGAAAATCGAGGGGTAACGGATGTTCCCCCTGCTTCTACTATATATCCGCCCATGCTCACCAGCATTATATGTTGACATTTTTGGCATGTTTTCTCAGGTCGCTAAGGTAGCAGTTAATGGACTAGGCGCACGGAGTCTTGCACAGCGTCTAGAATTTTGAAGCATATTAAACAATGTTTTGTAAACTATAATATGTCTTTTGGTTGTAAACAAGAAATGCTTCCGCTGCTAGTTTACGGCTCAAAGCATGATGTTTTGGTTTTAAAATATATATGAATGCATGTTTGTTGTTTGTTTATTGTGATCGTTGATTGGGATCCTGGTGTGTCACGCGCCTCGCGGTAAAACCCCGCATGTGGAATTTGAGGGTGTGGCAGATTGGTATCAGAGCCAACGGTTATAGTAAACTAGGACTGCATGTAGAGTCTAGTCTATAACCGAGTCGCACACACTAGACGGTCACAGATGATCGAATCTTTTGTCGAGGTGTCGGTGTCATCATCTTCTAAGCTACATCATCTGTTTACTCTTTATCATTCTATTTCTTGACCCATCCTTACCATGATTCGACGGCGAGCGATATACTATTGAACCTTCTTGACGGCGGTGTACATTGGGGTAGCTTCGGCATACTCTTGAGATCTGTCCAGGGATTCGAACATCTCCCATCTATGCCCCAATGTACACGCTCATTCTTATACATACTATCTTATACTTATACTTATGATAATACCATGATTGGGTTCTACTGTTCGGTGACTTGAACTTCAGACTTAAAGCACGCCTGGAGGACCATGTAGAACAGTTTATCATGTCGGGTGCACACGAGATCATAAACTGGGATGCTTGGGAACCCTAGTGGACTTTGTGTTTGAACGGATAGACCCGAACTGGACTCGGTCTAGTTTCTTGAAATTCCTAATGGGTTATACCACGGGCGAGCCTAAGTCTTTTGTTTCATGTTGTGACAGAAGATGTCAGGAGCTCGTGGAGGTCGCAGAGGCGGCCGTGCTAGCGGTCGTACTGGCGGCCGTGCTGGCGGCGGTGGCCGTGGAAACGTTAATATGACCCAAGCGGAGTTGGACAATCTGATGCAGCAGCACGTGAACATAGCCTTGGCTGCATTCCAAGCTGCTCACAATGCTATGGGTGGTACGTCAATTTCCACCTATTCTACCTTGTTCCAAGGTACTATATTTTTCTTGTTATTTACCTGTGTGTCTGTTCCAGGTGGTGCTGTCAATCCCCCTCCACCCCAGTGCTCCTACAAGAAGTTTATGGATTGCAAACCCCACAACTTTAGTGGAACTGAAGGGGCAGTGGGACTGCTCCGATGGCTGGAGAAAGTTGAATCAGTGTTTTCGATGTGCAGTTGCCCGGCGGGCGACCGCGTGAAGTATGCTTCTGCGACCCTTGAGGGACAAGCCTTGACTTGGTGGAACTCCACCACCCAGACCATGGGTATTGGGGAAGCCCATGCTATGCCCTGGGCAGAATTCGTGCAACTTTTGAAAAGCGAGTACTGCCCGAGGGATGAGATCCAGAAGCTCGAGCATGAGGTCTGGAATCACAAGATGGTGGGGTCTGAGATTGAAGCTTACACAGCTAGGCACAATGAGCTGGCGGTGTTGTGCCCGGATTTGCACACACCGGAATACAGGAGGATTGAGCACTATATTTCTTGGTTAGTGCCGGAGGTTGCGGGATTGGTAGCTGCGGGTAATCTTACTGTTTATTCTGAGGTGGTTCAGTCGGCTCACAGGCTGACCAATATGAAGGTAGCTAAAGGAGTCTTGCCTCCTCGAGGCGCTACTGTAAAGGCTCCTGAGAGCCACAAACGAAAGTGGGAAGGCATGGGTAAAGGCTCGAGTTCAGCTCAGCCTCAGCAGGTGAAGAGGTCTGATGTTGGGGGATCATCGTCTGAGCAGAAAACGGGGGGTTATCAGGGGAAGTTGCCTGAGTGCGAACGATGTTGGTTTCATCATACTGGTCGTTGTGACAAGAACCAGTGTGCCGGTGCAACAGGGCTGGGCACGTAGCTAAGGATTGCAGGGTTAACCTTCAGGGTAATCAGAACCCACCTGCTACACCTACTCCTGCCCCTCAGGTTGCTGCTTCCCAGGGAAACCAGGGAAAACAGGGGTGTTATAACTGTAGTGAGCTTGGTCACTACAAGCGTGAATGCCCCAAGTTGAAGCAGGGCGAGGCTGGGAAGAATGGATCGGGTAATGGAAACAACGGGGGCGGAGGCAGGAATGCTCGCGCCTTTGTGATTGGTTCGAGCGGGGCTCGACAGGATCCTGACACTGTTACCGGTACGTTTCTTCTTGATAATCTCTATGCTTCGATTTTATTCGATTCTGGTGCCGATAAGAGTTTTATATCTCTTGGGTTTAGTCAATTGTTAGATAGGGTACCTACACCTTTAGAGGCTAAGTACTTGATAGAGTTGGCTGATGGTAAGAAAGTTGAAGCGACGCACGTCCTTAGGGAGTGTCGCCTTGAATTGTCGGGTTATTCTTTTCCTATTGACCTTATGCCGGTGTCCTTGGGTAATTTTGATGTGGTTATAGGTATGGATTGGTTATCTTTGTATCATACTGAGATCGTTTGTTTTGATAAAGTCATCCGACTTCCTCTCCCTGATGGAGAACTCCTGTTGGTGCATGGTGAGGAGAGCGGGGTCCCTTTGAGTATCATTTCGTGTATGAAAGACTATAAGTATCTTCGAAAGGGGTATTCTGCCATTCTGGCACTTGTTTCGGTTTCCTCAGAGGAAGAGAAGAGGATTGAAGATATTCCTGTCGTTCGTGATTTTCCCGACGTATTTCCTGAAGATTTACCTGGCCTTCCGCCTTATCGTCAGTTTGAATTCGGTATTGAACTTGCTCCAGGTGCGGCCCCTGTTGCCCGAGCCCCATATCGTCTTGCACCTCCCGAGATGCAGGAGTTGTCTAACCAGTTGCAGGAGCTGTTGGAGAAAGGTTTCATCCGACCTAGTTCATCCCCGTGGGGAGCCCCTATTCTTTTTGTCAAGAAGAAAGACGGAAGCCTGCGTATGTGTATCGACTACCGTGAATTGAACAAGGTTACCATCAAGAATCGCTATCCTCTTCCTCGCATTGATGATTTGTTTGATCAACTTCAGGGTTCTAGTTTCTATTCGAAGATTGATTTGAGATCGGGGTACCATCAGTTGAGGGTCCAAGAAGCTAATATTCCGAAGACCTCTTTCCGAACTCGTTATGGCCATTTCGAATTCTTGGTCATGCCTTTTGGTCTCACCAATGCGCCCGCCATATTCATGGACTTGATGAACCGTGTTTGTAAGCCCTATCTTGATAAATTTGTGATTGTATTCATTGATGATATTCTAGTCTATTCCAAGAACGAAGTGGACCACCGGGAACACTTGCGTCTTGTCTTGGAGCTCTTGAGGCGGGAGCAGTTGTACGCCAAGTTTTCTAAGTGTAGCTTCTGGTTGCGTGAAGTCCAATTCCTTGGTCATGTGGTTAATGAAAAAGGAATTCATGTTGACCCAGCTAAGATAGAAGCCATCAAAGACTGGGAAGCACCAAAGACGCCATCTGAGGTGCGGCAATTCCTGGGTCTTGCGGGTTATTATCGTCGTTTTATCGAGGGATTTTCGAAGATCGCTCAGCCCCTCACCTCGCTTACCCAGAAAGACAGGAAGTTCGACTGGGGTGATTCGCAAGAGTCAGCCTTTCAGATGCTAAAGGCCAAACTCTGTTCTGCTCCTATCTTGTCCTTGCCTGAAGGCATGGACGATTTTGTGGTTTATTGTGACGCTTCTATCCGAGGTCTCGGTTGTGTGTTAATGCAGCGCGAGAAGGTCATTGCCTATGCTTCTCGTCAGCTCAAGGTTCATGAGAAAAACTACCCCACCCATGATCTAGAATTGGGTGCAGTAGTCTTTGCTTTAAAGATCTGGAGGCATTACTTGTACGGTACCAAGTGCACCATTTATACCGATCACAAGAGCCTCCAGCATATCTTTGATCAGAAGGTGTTGAACATACGACAGCGTCGCTGGGTTGAGCTTCTTAATGATTACGAGTGTGCTATTAAATACCATCCTGGCAAGGCGAATGTTGTCGCGTATGCCTTGAGCAGGAAGGAATCCGCTAAACCTCGTCGTGTTCGAGCTCTTCAGCTCACTATCCATTCCGGTTTACCTGACCGAATCCGTTCGGCGCAACAAGAAGCTTTGAAGGAGGAAAACCTTAAAGCTGAAACCATGCATGGTGCTGATAGTCACCTTGAGCTCAGGTCCAATGGCCTACATTATTTCGCTGTACGTATTTGGGTCCCTTTATTCGGGGGCTTGCGGGAGCTCGTTCTTGATGAAGCTCACAAGTCCCGGTACTCTATTCACCCTGGCTCCGATAAGATGTATCAAGACTTAAAGATACTTTATTGGTGGCCGAACATGAAGGCGGATGTAGCTTCATATGTAAGCAAGTGCTTGACCTGTGCCAAGGTCAAGGTTGAATATCAAAAGTCGTCCGGCCTTCTGCAACAGCCTGAAATTCCAGAGTGGAAGTGGGAACGGATTACAATGGACTTTGTGACCAAACTCCCGAAGTCGCCCAATGGTTGTGACATGATCTGGGTGATTGTCGATAGGTTGACAAAGTCTGCGCACTTCCTCGTTATCAAGGAAACTGATGGCCTTGAGCGTTTGGCTCGTTTGTATCTTAAGGAAGTGGTTTCTCGGCACGGGGTGCCTGTCTCTATTATTTCCGATCGTGATTCTCGGTTCGCCTCTAATTTCTGGAAATCCTTGCATAAGGCTCTGGGTACTCAGTTAGACATGAGCACAGCTTATCATCCGCAAACGGACGGTCAAAGTGAGCGGACGATTCAAACACTAGAAGACATGCTTCGGGCATGTGTGATCGACTTTGGCAAGGGGTGGGAGAGTCATCTACCATTGGTGGAATTCTCCTACAACAATAGCTACCATTCTAGTATCAAGGCGGCTCCGTTCGAGGCTCTTTATGGGCGGAAATGCCGGTCTCCTCTTTGTTGGCCTGAGGTGGGTGAGAGCCAACTCACCGGCCCGGAACTTGTGTACGAGACTTCCGAGAAGATCATACAAATTCGTCACCGTATGGCAGCAGCTCGGGATCGTCAAAAGAGCTATGCCGATCGTCGTCGCAAGCCTTTAGAGTTTGAGGTTGGCGACAGGGTTTTATTGAAGGTATCTCCGTGGAAGGGCGTTATACGTTTTGGGAAGTGTGGCAAATTGAATCCTCGGTATGTGGGACCGTTCGCAATTCTGGAACGGATTGGACCGGTAGCATACAGGCTTGATCTTCCAGCCGAACTCAGTAATGTTCATAATGTCTTCCATGTCTCTAATCTCAAGAAGTGTCTGGCGGATGAATCTCTAGTTGTTCCTCTCGAAGAGGTCAAGGTGGATGATCGTCTGCGTATCGTGGAAGAACCGGTTGAGATTCTCGATTATAAGATCTGTAGCCTTCGTCGGAGTAAAATCCGCATCGTTAAAGTTCGTTGGAACTCAAATCGTGGACCGGAGTATACGTGGGAACGGGAGGATCAGATGAAAGCTAACTATCTTCATTTATTTCCTGAAGCTGAATGAATCTCGGGTCGAGATTCCTTTCAACAGGGGGATGATGTGGCAACCGGAAAAATTTTCTTCTCTTTCGTCTCTTCCTTTTTGGCCTTGGGCAATTTTCGGGACGAAAATTCTTTCGACAGGGGGATGATGTGACACCCGACAAACTCAAGTTAGTAACATTGACTAAACTAGTAAGTCTACCTTAGCGAGTCATACATATTACGTACTTATCTAGGTCAGTCGAGTCGTTATGATGATTCTGGGAATCATCGGGAGTCGGTCCATAACCATGTGTAAAAGGATTGGTGATTCGTGGAATCACCGGGTTTAACGCACACACGCGAGTCTCGAGTCCCAGGAATTGGTGAACGGACGTAAACGTGTTAGTTATCATGCATTATATGTTTGTAATCATTATGTGACTTATCGGTATGTGAATACGTGTTTATATACGTTAAAATAGTGTTTAACGCGCCAAAAACCCAACCAGGAGTGCTATAGGCGATTAGGAACCCAGGGGGTTGCCTAATCGCCATTATTATAGGCGATTGGGAGGATTAGGGGCGATTAGAGCTCCTAATCGCCAGTATATAAGCGATTAGGACTCCTAATCGCCTGATCAACTCTCCTACTTGCCTGATCTGCTATGCACGAGTAAAAACACCTATAAATACAACCCTTGACTCCCCAAACACCCTTAGTGCTACCCTAACAGATCCTAAGCCTCCCACACACCTCAAAACACTTCTGGAACTTGTTTTGCTTCAAAACTCACCATTTCCAAGCTAACACACCTTTCTTTGATAAAATCCAAGGTGTGTTTTTCATCCCAAACCTTTGTAATGTTATTGTTTTGGTTCCCTAAAAGTCCAGACCTTGTTTTGCTAAGTATGTGTCTTTAAAAACCTTGGAAATGAGTTCTAAAACAAGTCTACACCATAATACTTGCTATATGTGAAATATTGATGCATATGATGATTTTTAGTGGTTATAACATGAATGTTTCTATGAAATTGATGTACTTCTGATGTGTAGGAGTTATTAGGATGATTATCTAAGAGTTTGAGCTATTGTTATAGTGTTTTGATGAAAGTATGCATTTTGACCCATTTGGGTGATTCTTGAAGAATTAGGATGTTATGATATGATTCATTGCTTGTTTGTTGTTAGGAATCATACTAGAATGATATTATAACATAGAGATGATGAATTGCAAGTTGTAGGAGGTGTAATCTGGTCTTTACCATTTAAGGAAAGATTTCATAGTTAATGAAACCTAGTACTTTGCCATTTTTGGAAATAATCGCACCTAGGCCGTTAGAGCAGAGATAAATTGGGGATTTTTGCTTGGAATGGGTTGGTAAATGGTTTAGGTTTGATATTGGGTGTTTTTACATGTTTCGGATCAGATTTGGAGGGTTTAACGAGCGAAAATGCGCAACAGCGGCACTAGGGACGAATAGGGCTCTAATCGCCTGATACATCAGGCGATTACAGCCTAATCGCCTGATGTATCAGGCGATTAGCCCCCTACTCGCCTGTTGACTTTCCCCTACTCACCAGTTGACTTTTCCTAATTGCATGTTAGTTTCCTAATCGCGTGTACTGCTGTCGTAAGCGTATTTTGACATTCCGGAACATGATTTGACACCTAGGAACAACCCCGGGATACACCCAATGACTTAGTAACATGTGTTCGGACTTGTTTATGTGTTAATTGAGCGTTATGCTAGACTAGGTGAACTCTTGCGCGTATTAAGTGCTTAATTGTATATGTTGCATGATGTTTCGTATTTGTCTAACACGTGAGATGTCGGGTCACCAATGGGATGTCGGGTCTTGTCTGGTACGGTCGGTTTAACAGTCAAAGGTGTTTTCAAATGTTTATGGTTATGGTATGGACATTCGGGGACTAGTTAACCTGCGGGTTATTAGTCCGGATACTTATACACATCTTATGATAGGTCGCCGCTATTTGGGGCTATCATAGCATAATTACTTAACTGTTTTCAAGTAACGCAATCTAAGGTGAGTGTCACAGCCCCACTTTTATTGTTTTACTTTCGGGGAAGAAACATGCTACATACTTACCTACTAAAGGTCATGTTATACCATGGTTACTTTATTATACTATGCGGCTTTTACGGAGAGTCCCAGGGGGAAACCATGAATGTGCGGGGATGCACAACGGGGGAAATGTGGATAGATCTATTGGGCCTCACAAACCCCACTCGACGGCGGGGACGGGCGGGTGCATATTGTCTCTTATTACTGGCTCGCCGAGGCATCGGTTATAGAGAAAACGTCTTGGCATGATTCAACAACTTACACACGTATAGTAATGGGTCCCCAATCGTAGTAGTAAACAAACACTTAACGTCTAGCTAACGTTCTTATAACCTGGTAGTAACGGATATGATCTTTTCAAACTTGTCACAACTCTTTTATAAAAGAAAACCTGTGAACTCACCAGCATTATATGTTGACATTTTTGGCATGTTTTCTCAGGTCGCTAAGGTAGCAGTTAATGGACTAGGCGCACGGGGTCTTGCACAGCGTCTAGAATTTTGAAGCATATTAAACAATGTTTTGTAAACTATAATATGTCTTTTGGTTGTAAACAAGAAATGCTTCCGCTGCTGGTTTACGGCTCAAAGCATGATGTTTTGGTTTTAAAATATATATGAATGCATGTTTGTTGTTTGTTTATTGTGATCGTTGACTGGGATCCTGGTGTGTCACGCGCCTCGCGGTAAAACCCCGCATGTGGAATTTGAGGGTGTGACAGTAAAACTGTGACACCCGGCAAACTCAGGTTAGTAACATTGATCAAACTAGTAAGTCTACCTTAGCGAGTCATGCATGTTACATACTTAACTTGGTCAGTTGAGTCGTTGTGATGGTTCGGAGAATCATCGGGAGTCGTTCCAATGATCCACAGGATCATTGGGAGTCGGTCCATAACCATGTGTACAATGATTGGTGATTCATGGAATCGCCGGGTTTAATGCACACACGCAAGTCTCGAGTCCCAGGAATTGGTGAACGAATGTGAACGTGTTAGTTATCATGTTTTATGTGTTTATAATCATTATGTGATTTGTCGGTATGTGGATACGTGCTTATACGTGTTAAAATAGTGTTTAACGCGCTAAAAACCCAAAATCACATACTGGTGATTACAACATGCATTTACCCTACTCACTGGTTTATAGGTGATTACAACATGCATTTACCCTACTCACTAGTTTATAGGTGATTACAACATGCATTTACCCTACTCACTATTTTATAGGTGATTACAACATGCAATTACCCTACTCGCTAGTTGTACTCGCCTGTTACTGTACGTAATCGCCTGTTGCAGCTTGGACGACTAGAAACACCTATAAATACAACCCTTGACTTGTAAAACACCATTTGTGCAACCCTAACTGGTCCCAAGCCTCCCTCACACCATAATGCACCTCTGAAACTCGTTTTTACTCCATAACCCATCATTCCTAAGCATACACTCCTTCTTTAGCAAGATCCAAGGTGTGTTATCTACCCTAAGCCTTTGTAATGTTGATATCTTGGTTCCCAAAGGTCTAGACCTAGTTTTATCAAGTTTGTGTCTTTGAAAACCTTTTAAATGAGTTTCTAAATCTAAAACAAGTCTAAACCTTTATACTTGCTCTATGTGAAGTATTCATGCAAGAAACAGTTTTTAATGGTTAAAACGTGAATGTTTCTATGTAATTGATGTATTACTGATGTGTATGAGTTGTTAAGATGTTTTTCTAAGATTTTAAGCAATTACTATGGTGTCTTGGTGATAATATGCATTTTGACCCATTTGAGTTATTCTTGAAGGTTTAGGGTGTTATGATATGATTTGATGATTGTTTGATGTTAGGATTTACACTAGAATGGCATAATTGTAACATCGCAAAATTTTTCCACAAATTTTAATACGTACTTTATATTTTTTTATCGTTCATTATATAATGTGCCTAAACCTTTATTTTTCCCCACCACATAACTTATATATATATATATATATATTTATATATATAAAGGTTTATAATAATAATAACTAATATGATGATGGAACTTTACTAAACAAACAACCTAAGCCCAAACCAAAAAAACCGGCCCACCTCCCCTTTCCCTTCACCCAAGCCCGGCCCACACACCCTTTACATAACAAAAAAAAAAATTGCTGCTCCCTGGACTTGAACCCGGGCAGACAGCCGGGTCAGAAACCCCACGCGCACCAAACCATCTGAGCCACACTGATTCCTTGTTTCAAATCCAATCCATTAACTATTTAACACGATTAAACTTTCTGTCTGTTTCCCTCCCTTGTTCGCTGCAACAGAAGACGGGCAAAGTCAAGCTTTGCTTGACTTTTGATTGATTCAAAATTGGTAAGGAACTCAAAATTCGCTTCGTTATTATGGAAGGATTGACCAAACGCGTCCTTATCACACCAATCACGTTCAAACCATTCCAAACCTTAGACTAATTTACGCAATTATACACCCATGTCGAGTCAAACTTTCCAATCCAACAAACCAGACCCTATACTATAAATTGGACCTCCCATTACCACTTAAGCTCGCCGAATACACTCTCTAAATCCTCCATTTCTGTAATAAATCATCATTCGAAGTATTATAGTTCGTGTTTGACTATTCTTGTTGATCGAGCTAAAATCACACAAATCGTATTTGTAAGTGACGTTTTTCTTGTGGGTTTTGTTATTCGGCAATCACACAACAATAACCCTATGATTAATTGGGTTATTGTTGTGTGAATTATTCAATTGTAAATCCTAGGGCTTGTTCTTATTAAATTGGGGAAGAACACGATTTTTAATATGATATATAAATTAAACGAACTGAAACCAAACACAGCCACTGGTCTGGACCAAGTGGTTGTGTCTGGTGCTTTAGAACAGGTCCACACGGGTTCGAGCCCTAGCATCAACAAAGTGTATATTTTTTTTCTTTCAAAGCTTATATATAATTACTTGTATTTTAAAATTCATTTTTAAATACTAAAATTATTATATAAATTCTACAAAATTTATTTTATATAATATGACTAATAAACTTTATTATACAACTTTTATTTTTGGAAAAATTATTTATTTAATATATATAATAAATAATTCAAGTTTATTCTATTTTATTTATAAAATTCTATAAAAATATCAAAACGATTATATAAATTTCCACAAAAATTATTTTGAGTTTATATAACACTAAACTTCTCTGTAATGATTTTTATTTCTAAAAAATCATTTATTTAATATTTTTAATCAATTTTTGTTAGTTTTAATCATAAATAAATCATAATAAATCCATTTTTCAATATTTTTGCACCAAAATTTTATATAAATTATTTCTGATTATTTGGAACAGAAATATAATTTTTAAATTAATAATTCTGTAAATTTAATATTTTTTTAGATATTAAAGTTATATTTTGACAATTTGAAATAAATAGATTTAATATCCTATTTTTAAGAAAATAATTTTATAAAAATTATTTTCATACTTTAAACTTATTATTGTGACCATCTTTAATTTAAAAACTTCAAAAAGACTTTTATTCATTTATTTGTCAAATTTCTCTTATTTATTAAACATTTTATTTATTAATCAAACGAGCACATATCCCCAATTCGAAACCCTAGAATATATTTGTAGACTAGAAAGACTTAGACATATTTATTACCTTAATTATAGGGTAATACTTGGCATTGTTGGGCAATACATATTCTATTTTTCACAAGACATAACATTTTGCTAAGGTGAGTTTACATAGCCCCTTTTCTCTATTTTCACTATTTTTGGGGTGAAACATGTTTAAACATTTTATACTATCATTTACTCATATATACTTGTGATTCAATTACAACATCATTCTATCATTTGACTGTAACAAAAAGACACGGTACAATCATTAACATTGATCAAGCCGCCTGTTTAGATTATAGCGCTATAGGTCTGACAAACCCATCCCCCCGCATAAATTCAGGGATGATCGATAACAGTAACAACATTTAACTAACTTGCGAGTTAGTCATCAGTCGACACAAGGTTTGGTTGTACAAAGACGCATTGTTACATGTTGGTCACATACTCTACCATCATACAACTGTGATTGTTGTACAAACTATTGTTATCAATTATATTCAAAAACCTATGTATTCTCACCAACTTTTGTTGACCCAAAATACTTTCAAACTTAACATGTTTCAGGTTCTACTTGCTTGAAGATTTGAGTAAATGCTTGGAGATGTGTGCATAGTATTATTCATTTTGATGTACGAATTCTTGTAGAACAACTGTATGTAATTTATTTAAATCATTTAATGAAATTTATTATTCACCATGAGCTACTGAACAATCATCACTACGTGACATCCCGATGTTTCCGCCATCGGTTGGGGTGCTACAATAATAACAGATGAATGATGATTTGCAAGGTTGTAGGTGATGAGATCTTAGTATTTGCCATTTAAGGAAAGATATGCATGTTTAATGTTACCTAGTACTTTGCCATTTTTGGAAATAATTGCAAATAGGGTGTTAGACCAGTGATAAATTGGGGATTTTTGTTTGAAAGGGGTTGTTTAATGATTGGGTTTGATGTTGGGTGTTTTTTACATGTTTCGGATCTGATTTAGAGGGTTAAACGCGCGAAAAAGTGGCTTAAGTCTGCAGGGGGCGAGTAGGAAACCTACTCGCCAGTTGGAACTAGTGATTACACTCCTACTCGCCTGTTTGACTTTCCTAATTGCTAGTTGACTTTTCTAATTGCATGTTTGATTCCTAATCGTGTGTTTTGCTGTTATAAGTGTATTTTGACATCCCGAAACATGGTTTGACATCTAGGAACATGATAGGAACCCCGTGACATGTCTAATAACCTGATAACACGTGTTCGGACTCGTCTATGCTATATATGACTCGTATGATAGATGAAGTGAACATGGATGCGTGTTAAGTGATAGTTGCATGTGATTGCTTAATTTCTCGTTCTTGGATAACACGTGGGATGTCGGGTCACCAATGGGATGTTGGGTCTTGTCTTGTGCGGTCAGTTTAACGGTCAAATGTGTTTTCAAACGTACATGGTTATGGCCTGGACATTCAGGGACTAGTTAACCTACGGGTTATTAGTCTGAGTACTTATATACATCTCATGATAGGTCGCCGCTATTTGGGGCTATCATAGCTTGTTGATTTGACTGTTTTCAAGTAACGCAATCTAAGTTGAGTGTCACATCCCCGCTTTTACTGTTTTGCTTTCGGGGGACAAACATGCTACATACTTACATTTCTTAAAGGTCAGGTTATACTATGGTTATTGTTGTTTACTATACGGGCGTTTCATCAGGAAGTTTCATGGGAAACCATGAGTATGTTGGTATAAATAGCGGAGAAATGTGGATAGATCTATTGGACTTGACTAACCCCACTCGACGGCTTGGAGCCGGGCGGGTGCATCTTGTCTCTAACTTTTGGGATCACCGATGATGACGGTGATTCATACATTCTGGGCATACACTGGGGTTACATGTCAGTAATGGTTTCCAACTTGTAGTAGTAAAAATACTTAACGTCAAGCTAACGTTCTTATAACATAGTATTAATGGAAATGATCTTTTCAAACTTATGGAAACTCTTTTATAAAACCTGTGAACTCACCAGCATTCTATGTTGACATTTTTTGCATGTTTTTCTCAGGTCGCTAAGGTAGCAGTCAATGGACTAGGCGCACGGAGTCTTGCAAGGCGTCTAGAGTTCTAGTGCATGTTAAATAATGTTTTCAAACTACGTTATGTCTTTTGGTTGTAAACAAGAAATGCTTCCGTTGTTTGTTTACGGTTCAAAACTCAATGTTTTGGTTTTCATCTATTACATTTAGTGTTTGTTTATTGTGATCGTTGACTTGGATCCTGATGTGTCACGCGCCTCGCAGTAAAACCCCGCAAGTGGAAATTGAGGGTGTAACAAAAAAACACACTAGTTCATCAGAACACACACTTATAGTTAATGATAAAATACACTATTTCGTAATAACTCAATGTTATGGTTGATGATAATACACATCAATTCCTTATAACACACCCATAGATAAAACACTCATGGTTGAGTTCATTTGTTAAAGTATTAATCTTTATGATAAAACACACTTAGCTGATGAAGTATTATTCTTTCTAGTATGTATTATTGGTTCGATTAAAGCACACATGTGATGATTTGTTAACATGTTATTATAAAGTGCACCTGATTATGAGGCTAGTGAAGATGTAAAGCTACAACAGTTTAATGAAACAATGATAAGTGGATTCCAACTTGTCTTCATACTAATCATCCACTCAAGACACTTTGTACCTGATGCATTTTAATATGATTTTTGTACATAAAACACTGTACTGGTTATTGTTGAATATAAAACACTCCTAATCATGAAACACGATATGTTGAATAGAAAACACTATACTGGTTATTGTTGAATATAAAACACTCCTGTTTTGTAAATGTTGTTTCTGTGTACTCTGTGCTGAGAAACAAACATATATGTTTCTTGTTGGGGTGGGCTAAATGCACCCCCTCTGCTTACTTTTTATACCCCATTTCCTAAAATACTACTTTAAATTTGTCAAATTTTAACCGTTTAAAAAATCCTCATTTTTTATACATTTATAAGTAAGAGTGGCATGTGCCCTCTAACAATTAAGGGGATTATTTGGGTATTACATAAGATTATTAGAAGTTATGGAATTTTGGCTAAGCCCTTAACAAATTTGTTGAAAAAATACAGTTTGTTTGGACTGAAGAAGCAACCACAACCTTTGAAAACCTAAAAAGGCCCTTTGTTCCCCACCAGTTTCAGCCCTGCCTGATTTTTGTAAGACCTTTGTGTTGGAGACAGATGCTTCAGCTATAGGTATTGGGGCAGTTTTGATGTAGGAGGGTCACCCTTTAGCTTTTATAAGCAGGGCTCTCTCTGTTAGACAATAGGCTTTCTTTGTCTATGAAAAGGAGTTGTTGGTAATAATTTTTGTTGTTAAACATTGGCAGCATTACCTCAGTTCCAATCACTTTGTCATTAAGAAGGATCAAAAGAGTCTTAAGAACTTATTGGGTCAAAAGCTAAGTACTCCCTTGTAGCATGTGTGGTTGTCAAAGCTTATGGGATTTGATTTGATTTTGAGATTAGCTATAAGCAGGGTGTAGACAATAAGGTGGTTGATGCCTTATCCAGGGTGCAGGGTCCTTCTTTATTTGCCACTTGTTTGTCTACATTGGATACTACCCTGTTACAAAAGATAAATGCCACTTGGGAAACAGATCCTACTTTGAAAGACAAGTTGCAAAAGTTAATCAAAGGGTACAGTATTCCTAAATATAAGTGAGATGGTTCTATTCTTACTAAGAAAGGTAAGATATTGGTGGGAAAAGATAACTCTTTACAAGTTGAAATCATATCTTTATGTCATGACACAGCCCAAGGTGGTCATTCAGGGGTGCATACCACAATTCAGAAGATTCAAGGTATGTGTAACAGTACTGATTTCTGGGAGATTAACATGGACCTTTGTATGACACCTTAGGCAAATCCCACATTGGCCGTGGCCAGGAGAGATCCTTGGTTCATAAGTAATCCAAAGCCTCTTAAATCACCAACGCGTTTTGGGCTTAATGCTAGTGGATGAGAGGAGAACTCCACAGTTAAGCGTGCTCAGGTGGGAGTAGTATCAGGATGGGTGACCTCCTGGGAAGTCTCCACTGGGGCGACCAAAAACAAATCCGTGAGCTCTGGATGGGCAACCCATCGGGGCAAAGCGGACAATATTGGTGGTGAGAGGGGCCGGATGTTACATTATGTTTAGATGGAAGGGACTGCACAAGCAAGTTAGGTAGTATGCGTTTTCTACCAAAGGACCATAAATGAAAATGTAGCCTACCTTGGCCTTCTACAGCCTCTACCCATTCCTCAGTATGTGTTTTCTGATATTTCAATGGACTTTGTGGGGGGTTTTCCTAAGATTCAAGGGAAAGACACCATTTGGTAGTCATTGATAGACTTACTAAGTCTGGGCATTTCATTCCCTTAGGACACCCTTACAATGTGGAAACAGTGGCTAAAATTTTCCTAGATAATATTTTTAAACTACATGGCTTGCCTCAAACAATAGTTTCTGACATATATCATATTTTTCTGAGTAAATTTTGGGAGGAATTTACAAGGTTGCAGGGTATTCAACTGGCCAAATCTATTGCTTATCACCCACAATCTGATGGACAGACTGAGGTTGTTAGGTGCATTGAAGCATACCTAAGGAGCATGACATTATCTACTAATTCTCATTGGTTAAAGTGGGTGTCTTTAGCTGAGTGGTCGTACAACACCAACTTCCACTCTTCTTTAGGCATGACTCCATTTCAGACCTTATGTGGTTTCCCTTCTCCAATATCCCCTATATCCCTAAAGACAACTTTGTGGAGGCTATTGATCAGTTGATGTTTGACATGGAGGCTGCTATACAGGGCCTAAAATAGTCTCTCACTAAAGCTCAACAAAGGATGAAACAATTGGCTGATAAGAACATGACAGAATGGAGTTTATGGTGGGAGATTGGGTTTTCTTAAAGATCCATCCTTATGTGCAATATTCTATTCATTAAGTTAAATAAAGCAAATTAAGCCCTAAATACTATGGCCCTTTTATGGTTACAGAGAAAATAGGGAAGGTAGCTTATCGATTGAACTTACCTGATAATGCCCAGCTGCACCCAACCTTCCATGTCTCTTTGTTGAAATTCGCTAAGGGGCCTCACTCCATTATTATCCATGTTCCTGCTCAACCTAGGTTTCAATTTAGGCCAACTGAAGTATTAGGCATGCGTATCATAAGAAAGAGGAATAGGCCGGGAATAGAAGTCTTGATTTGATGGGTAGATTTACCCATTCATGAAGTCACTTGGGAGGGTCTTGAAGAAATGAGATTGTGTTTTCCAGATTTTTAATTTTGAGGTCAAAATTGCTTTAAGAAGGGAGTTTCGATACAGGGTCAATCTATAAGGGACTGAATTGTAAAAGTTTAGAAGTTCTATAAGTTAGGGTTCGTTTTGTATCAACTAGATAGTACAAGGGGATTTATTGTAAATGTAAATGGGCGGGAAAAGTAGTTAATGGCAGTTAGCTATAGGTCGTTAAATAGGAACATAACTGAATAAGAAGGATCAGTCTGTTGTGAGCTATCTTTCAGTGTTCCTCTCTCTATATATATCTTCTTATCTCTCTAATTCGTCTTCTCTGGCGAGTTAACCAATATCACCACCGTTCCACCACCATATAACCACCGTATTCCATCACCACCAATTCTGTCACACATCAATAAGATAGATAAATGCATAAAGTATATATAGGATCAAGTGGTTAAAAATCCTCTTATTGTATATGTAATCTTTTTCAGTTTAAATACACTTCTTTTAAGAATTCCAATTTGTTTGATTAGTTTATATATAGGGTCAAGATAGCCTCTTTACATGGACAACATACATATGTTTAAAATGTTCGAACCAGACCCTTTTTAGAAACCACTTGTTTTAAGAGTTTAAAGGGTGTAAAGTAGTTTTAGAGGTTATTTTTTATTTTTAATTTAACTTTGATGTATTTCGTTCATACTATATTATAGACAAATGTAGATCTTCATATTCTTCTATGTATTTGTACCATATTATAATTGTGAATCTATGGTTTCTCCAGGTTCACATGGTCTAGTTTTGCAAACTAAACTATTAAATCTAGAAAACTTATAGTTTTCGCAGGTCGATAAAGTTACAACAAACGTTCTACTGCCTTAACATGAGACAAGGAAGCACGCAGTTAGCCTTGCCACCGAGGGGTAGCCCTCGTAACCAAGTCCTTGCATGAGAACAAGTTCGGGCAATCTATAGAGAGAATAATATAGTAACGTGTACTTACAAGTAACTTGTATCATAAAAATTTGATATATCATCTTAAAGATAATTTATTTTATGAATTAATGATAAATTCTGCATTTATATTGAGTTGCATGCTAGTTGGACTAGTTGGTTAATGACTAAACTGAAACCCAAAACAAAGTATACAATAAATTATTCCTGATACTTTCTATGTAATTAACCAATTTGATAGATTAACTTGGGTTCAAGATGGTCTGTGCCTATCTGTATGTGAAAAATATGCTAGATTGTAATTTGTTACTTGTAAGTAAATTATATATGACATGTATATCGAGAACTTCGATCCTCACATAGACTTGGAAAACTAATTTTTTTTACAATGCGTATGAACGGAAAGCAACGTATCTGTAACATGTGTCGCAACAAATCCTGCTAGACATGTGATAGACCAACAGAGATGTACTGAAACACACCACACAAAACAAGTGCAAGAAGGGTCGGGATATGGATCAACAAAACAAAAAATACAAAGCTGTGGGTTAAATAAAACATTAGAAAATAAATAAACTACACATATATGTTCGGTTATAACCGTAAAATGGTTCGAAGGGTATCACAAAGGTTTTGAATGGTTTGTTGTTCCTGAGTTGCTTGTAGTTCCTGCAGTGGCATCTCTTCGTAACACCTGCCACATCAGCACAAAACAAGGACATCATGTACCAGAAACGAGAGGCGGCAAATGGGTGGGTCAAGCAATGGCAACCTTTTTATCCTGGCTAAGTTGACCCAAAACACCATTTGTCCAAAACACATTTTATATAGTTATGCACGATTACAAAAGTTATATAATTTGCGGTTGTGAATGTTTGATTGTAACAGTGGAAATGCTTACATTTTATGATATGATAAAGCCTGTGCAAGATTCATCAATGTTGGACTTGAAGTGAGTCTTTGATATACGCTTGGAGGAAGAGGCAACTGCTGAACATTAAGGATTCAATAAGTAAAATGCACATTATTATCTATCACAGAAAGAGGCCTTTGTACCCGAACCTCTACCTATGTGTATATATATTGTAAAAAAATTTAGGGATAATTTCATATATTGGCCTTAAGACTTGCATAATATAATATTTATACCCTTGTGTTTTCTGCCCAAATAAAGTCAGTGTTGAATCCCTCTTCTAAAGTCCATTGAGTTACATGTTACAGGAACTGGAACTATAATTTAGGGTTTATGGAGAAGGAGAAGGAAACGGGTATAATGGTTATATTTTAAATTGTATATAATATATAAATGGGCAAATATCAAATCTTAAGTATTCTAAATGGCTAAATTTTAATATTTTTTTGTTGGGTATGATATTATGCTAGTTTTAGAAGGAATATACGGATTTTCCCGTGACTTTCAACACTATATATAAACAAAATAAAACATTACCACAAAAAGTGTTTCGGAGTCGACTCAAACCAACACAACTTTACCATATAAAAAACAACCCATTACCTCATTTTGCCTTCGGCCCTTCTTAGATTGTCCGTCGCTAGTGAAAAGCTCTTGCAATGCTTCTACCGCTACATTTCCAACATTGTCCACATGTTGACTTCCAAGAACATTCTCAGACAACAATGCAATGGGAGATATATCAGTTGCCCTTAAAAATGGAATCGGCACTGTGTTGCCAGCTGCATATATCGACCAAAGCTACAAAGGCACAATGAACAAAAATAAGAGCAATTGACTAAACAGAAACGCCAAAATGATACATGTAAAGAAGAGAATACATTTTCATCCACCACTATGGCTGCCAAAATAAGCAGGTAGGCCACTTGGTCGAATTGAGTAGCGACTCGAAATGGCGTTGGGTCGAAAACAGCGACATTTTCTAGTGTGAATGAGTGAATCTGGCCAGGTTGACTGGCATAAACTATATCATTTTTCAATTTTTATAAACAAAATTGATGCATTAAGTACGATTACCAAAACTATTGGCTTTTATTTTATAAAAATAGTCCAGCTTTTAACGAAGCGATTTTAGAAGTTGGTTGCATGCATTTAAAAACATGTTTTGGGCGACTTTTGACCAGCTTAATCCATTTGACTAATTCCTTTTAGCTATTTTGTTTTTTGACCCATGTGACGAAAAATTACAACCATCAACCAATTAACAAGTATTTATAGATAACTTCAACCAAATTGTTTGTAGCCCAACCCAATCTGACCCGCCGATTTCAATCCGTACTAAAAAGCGACTTGTTTTAACACCCCAACTAGTTTCGACATGTTACCCCACCTGCCTGATCCACCCATCTAGACACCTCAGCAAAACTTGCTATTCTTAAGTGACAGATTTGTCCATCTGTACTGTGATAAAAAGATTTAAAAGTTACCTTGTCTAATGCTTTGCGATTAACACCTTCATTCTTACTTGTGCCACTGATGACACTGTTGCTGCCAATAGCTTGTGGCGTGTGTTCGGTTGTTGGTGATTCGATAGTACGAAATGTATCTGCAGATGCGGAAACTTTCTTGGTCAACCTGAGAGGAATAATAACTGTTTATATGCATGCTTAACATTTGGATCATACAGAATACTGAAATTAATGCTTTAAGCCATAGAACAAAGACAGTACAGAAGTTGTTATGAGATCTAATTGCTAATTTTCCCTTTGTTACAAAAGCTAATGTGGTTGCATAATTTTCAAATATTCCTGATAATCTAATTATCAAGTTCCAATGGACATAACACTGAACCTGTTTAAGGTTGCTCAAAACCTACATTAAGAAATTGATTTGACCCAAGAACTTGGTAATTTACTATTCTATCCTCATTGATTTCCATCAGTCCATAACCTTTATATTGCAGAAAACTTCTACTTCAATTTTATGAAATAGTACTTACAAATTATTAAGAAACATTTGTATTAATAAATTCAGAAGCATATGTTTTTTTATACTCAACACACATCCTACTATGTGAGAAATATCTTATGAAATAGAACCTTCACAGCAAAGAAGTACCATGGACTAACTGAATCTTCTCCAGGGTCAACTGTCGACAAACTTTGGCCGCGTGCTGATGAGAATGAGGGATCTTTCGCGATAGGAACAGGTGTTTTAGCAGCTGTCCTATGTATATCTACTCCACCATGAATTATGACACTTCCAAAATCACCTGGTAAGAACATTTTCAGAAATCAGTTTCTTTAGTCTACCCTAATTATGGAATTTATATTTAATATTTAACTAATAAACACCCACGTGTTATATGCTTTTAAGCCCATAGGAGAAAAGGCCAACAGGTTTGTGTAAGGACCTTGATGCCCAAAAAAGATGTATTATCTATATTAGTAGTTCTTACCTGGTTATTTAACTCCATATATAGTGCAAACAAAAAAGTTAAGCTATTTGCTAATGCTAGTATTAGACTATTAGTATTGATTTGGACAAGACATATCAGATTGTTGACATGGAATTTGGGATTTTCAGAATATATTCATGGTTAAATTCTAATATAACATTATCTATATTCTATAAAGAGTGCTTATTTAAGATTAGATGGGCTGTTCATAGTTGAAGTGCTTGCCATCATACTGTTAATAGGATAAACATGTGTACCAACCACAATGTACCTACGAGAATAAGAGATGCAATTCTGGAATCACATTCACCAATGTCATTTGTGCTCTAACGGTGTTTTGGTAAATAACTAGATATGATATATTTAAGTTTAGCATGGGTAGATATGAAGCTCTATGCAACATGAATACCTTCTCCAGCCTCTTCCAGATCACCAGCTTTTACTGTACCACCCACAACAGGCGCTCCATTAGGCACTTGAGGCGGCTTGGATGGAACAGTATCTCCAAAGTCTTCATTCCTTTTTGCTCCAAGGGTCTACATTATATAACCCAAAGTACAAGTGAGATACACACACACAAAAATTACATATAAGGTTGTACTTGCATACCCCATATCCTGGTATTGTCTCTGAAGGAGCATTTTCTGCTTCCAGCGCCATAGCTGCTCTATTTTGCTTTGCCTTCTCAAGCTTAGGCACCATTGCAGAAGCTCCAATTTTGCATTTTTCTATGAATTTATGCTGTTTCAAGTGGAAGGAGTATAAAAAAGAATCACACGGTAGAAAATTATTGACTTAATTTAATCGGTAAGGATATAGAATCTACCCATACATTGTAGACTAGAATACACATATAGATACCAAGTTTTATTGAAAAAACACTGAAAATCCAAAATTCCAAATAGCATTACTTAATTTAATCAGTAAGGATACAGAATCTACCCATACATTGTAGACTAGAATACACATGTAGATACCAAGTTTTATTGAAAAAACACTGAAAATCCAAAATTCCAAATAGCATTACTTAATTTAATCGGTAAAGATACAGAATCTACCCATACATTGTAGACTAGAATACACATATAGATACCAGGTTTTATTGAAAAAACACTGAAAATCCAAAATTCCAGAAATGTGGTTGTCGTACATGTCTTAGTTCAAAGCAGTTGGTCCAAAGATGTAATCAAATCAAATAAAGATCAGACTTCTGTAAACCCCAATAGATGATATAAAAACCTAAAAAAATCATATTACATGTAGTATAGAGTCATCATTGTCATACTTAGTAAATCCCACCAGTAGCAAAGCTAAGGTAGGGTTTGAGGAGGGTAAGCTACAGCCATACCTCTATCCCGTAGGAATAGAGAGGCTGCTTCCGGTGAGACCCCCGGCTCAATAGTAGTTTTGCATCAAGCCTTGCCATAAGGTACATAACACTCAACACTGGGGACAAAGGCCAATTGATGCATGTACCCCTTGTCTTTTGGCTATCAATGCCACCACATGATGCATGACTATCCATCCACCGCTTTTAATGTTATTTACACTAAAATAGTAAAATAGCGTTAAAAATTAGTGCGTTTTAACCCCCCCCCCCCCCCCAAAAAAAAAAAAACGGCCCACACATATATACATTATATGCGCATACCGTAAGTGGGGTGTAACATGTAGTATAGACTATAGAGTGAAACATATAATTATATAACTAGTACTTACCATTCAAGAAACATGCATATATAATTGTACATAATTAGAAATACACTAGACCATGTAAAAATAGATGAAAGCATAGATTATAAACCGAAAGTGAACTATATTTATACAGCCATTAGCCCAAAAAGTGATATAAAGGCTGGATTCAGTAGATCATGTAACAACTAAAAATGTAGGTTCAAGTAAAACATTGTTACTAGAATCTGAAACTTAAAGTTACTCTTAACATACCTTTAACAGCTCAGATGCAGTGGGGCGTATACGGGGGTCTTTCGTAAGACATTTTGCAATGAAATCATGAAACACAAGAGACCTGGAACGTGAGTTATGTAAGCTACCAAATATACAAAGAGGCATTGTAGGAAAACAAATACGGAATCAAAATAAAACAACGTAAATAAATGATATTCATCAAGAGACAAAGACCGACCATTTCTCTTTATCTTCAAGCATTGGAGCTGGTTCGATGGAGATCATAAATAACACCTGTTACAGGTATTACGCATGTTAATCTTCTGAAAAAGAAATAGACGCATTAGCACAAGACATACCCCACATTTTTTCATGTATGAGCACATGGATCTGATATTAGAGTGTGCCATATTTTCTTCAAAACTGGTTTAGTGATTGTTATTAATAATGTAATATTATAATGGCCTCCATAACCCACATTTTTCATTTATGTGCTAAATATAAAGCGGCAATTGTTTTCCACCCACATATAGAATAACCTATTATAAGCTACAAAACATTAGGTTCGAAGACAAAAGATTTGATAAACTTTCAAAGCTACAATCGGATGGTTGAGCAACTGTAGTCTGTAAAGTAGTTGACTGACAATAAAATCCAAATTTGTCATGTTGCAGCTACTTTGAATGTTATCTATATAATAAAAATTAAAGAAATGTTATAATATAACAACACATACGGCATACAAGGCGGATTCCTACATTATCATGGGTACGGCATACAAAGCGAATTCCTATATTATCATGGGTACGGCATACAAGGTGTCATAAATGTGTTGATGAGAAGAACTACAGCAGACACGACACTTTCGAACATAGAAGAGCATATGAGCTATGAATATATGTATGTATGTTCGTGTGTGTGTGTGTCCAACCAATGACATAATGAATTGGAGGAACTCCATGGACCAACAAGCTTACCATCATTAGCTTTTATGAAACATGTTACATGGTTATGAAAGTGAATGCATGTATCTTAACAATCAAACTTCCATGTGTTCCATAAAGAAAAATAGTGGTAAGAATGACTTTTGCCTTTTAAAAATGTCACAGCATAATAATGGATAAGTACACACTTACCCTCATTGGATGCACGTTTGATCTTGGAGGAAGGCCCTGAAAGAAATAATATGATGAGACTTGGGAAAAAAAACCACTTGCATTGCTTGTAATTTATGGTAAGGATTAGTGAATATACCTCAGCCATTTCAATTGCAGACACCCCAAGGGCCCAAACATCTACCTGGATAAAGAAAGTACATTATACACAAAAGTGCATTCAAATAATAACATTCTTCACAGCAAAAGAACGAAAAAAACCAGTCAAATTATCAACTTAAAGTTTGAAGACCAACTCAAGTAAATGTCATTACTATATTTCTAAAAGATATGAACTTACACTCACCATAAAAGTAGCATATTTTAACTACAGGAATTATTTTAAATAGTTGCAAAAAACTATGAAAATCGACATTAAATGTACATGCAGTTCAAAATGAGAACATTTAGTGTTTGAGATTGTAAAAGGATAAAGCAGAAATACGCATATGATGGAGGAAATAACACCAGAGCTTTTCACTGCTATGTATTAACCAAACATGCAAATGTCATAATGTTCCTCATGAAATTATATAGAAAATATTACTCTCCACTTTGTATTTACCACAACATGTCATGTTAGCCATAATATGTTCATTTTACCTTCCCATCGTATCGGCTCTCCTGAATAACCTCTGGAGCCATCCAGTGGGGAGTACCAATAAACTGAAATAAATGCAGAAAAACAAACACAATATAGTCGTTAAAGAAAGCAAATTGATTTATATGCAATAGAAGAGGATATGGACTGAAGAAAATCATCAATTATTGGAAAAGAAACAGTGGCTCATGATAAACCATCAGAGTGAGTAATAACTCAAGGGCTAATGGGCTATACCGTATTACGTTTGGACATTGTCCTTGTTAGCTGTGCAGCAACACCAAAATCACCTGTTAAAATGTTGAAATGATCAAAACAAGACAATAAACAGACTTCCAGGCCTATGAGCCTATCTTATTACATTAGATCCTTTGGGAAAAAAAATGAAGCATGTAAACTGAAAGTAGCTTACAGAACATATTTTAATTACAACTCACCCAACTTGACCTCTCCTTGTTCAGTCAACAAGATATTACCACCCTTAATATCACGATGCACCTTGAAAATTGAGTGCAAATAGGATAAACCCTACACCAAAGGCAACAGGGTCAGAGGTAAGCATTCCAAATTTATAAACCATTGGAGTTGACATAGGCATCTAAACTATGGCCCACTAAGAGATTTTGTTAGAGCTTCTAGATATGTTCTTTTTCATTTTTGTAACCTACTTACTCACAAAATTTAAGGCATATGAAGAAACGCTACAGGCTAGCATTAATATATATCCTCATGTTGGCACGAGGACTACTAGTGGAAAATTTGACACATTAACACATGAAGTGGTCAACTTGGGTCCTGTTTTATCTCAGTTCTCAAATGAGTCAAATCAAAATGTTTAGCTAAAAGGGGAATTGGTCAAACGGGTTAAAAGTGCCCCAAAACTATTTATATTGCATAAAGCCTCCTAAACTGTTTATTCAAAGCTTGAAATTTCATTTACTTTTGAAAAAAATAATAAAAAGGACAAAAGGGCAGGTCAAACCAACACCCACCTATCCTATTTTGACATGTACTAAAAACAGCCTGTTCCAACCAGAGCCTGTTTTGACCAGTTATCCAACCTACCCGACCACCCACCCGTCTTGCCACCTATTGATTAGTCAGATCTTAGTATACCTTTAATGCTTCCTTACATATATATGCTATTTGGCACTCCTCTAAAGGCTCATCAGTAACATTCATCAAATCAGCAACACTTCCTCCACCACAGTACTCCATTACAATCTGCCAACAAATTTATATCGAACAAGATGTTTGAATCATCATGAAAAATAAAACAGAGAAAGAACACTACTGCTTTCTAAATGGAAAATCATACAAAAAAAGACTTGTTTTCATAGATAAAGACCTGAAATGCTTGATGTAATCAATGTCATATGAATATAACAAACTATCAACGTTACAAGAATAAGCTATCTTTGTATAAATGACTGATGAATACATTATAAAAGCAATACGATCATTGTATCAAATTCAGAAGTTATGAGTTTTCATACCCATAGGTACTCCTCACCCTGGTAGCTTCCTAGGTAACGAACAACATTAGGATGACTGCATTGCTGCAACATCTCTATTTCACCACGAATTTCTTCATACCCTTCTTCCTGATGTAAAAATAAAACAGCCAGAGAAATTTGAGAAATCGAAACACCCAATCAAACTAAAGTACACAACTGTAGCATACCCCTTCAGATAATGATATCACTTTGACTGCAACCATTTCTGAAGTCTGTAAATCACGAGCTTTGTAAACAGACCCATAAGAACCTTTTCCTGCCATGCCAAAATCACTACCTTCAGTAACTTTGTTCTGCACAAACGAAAAGAAAGAAGAAAAAAAAAGATACAGGAACAGCTAATATCTAGACCTTCTTACATCTTAAGAACCATTGAGTGGAACAGATTGATGATGATTGCAAGGTAGAACAAATAATAGGTTCATTATAGTTTTATTTTGTGTTAACCTAGTTACTTCAGGACTATTATTTTAACAATAGCCTATTTGTTGTTAAGATAACTACTAATTGCCATAGTTACTCTTAGGATACTTTTTGGATGATTTCCCAATAACTACTGAGTACTAAGATGATGTCTGTTGGTGTTTACCTTACCAATAATTCTTAGTATCATTAACATCTATATCAGTATTCAGCCTATGTTAAAATAGGAATTTAATACAAGTAGGATGTACGGGTTAAGATGTCTAGAGCAGATAGAAGCTTTGAAGTTCAATCTTACTCGAACTTTGCAAGGTAATTGGCAGACCCATACATTTGTTAAACACTAATATTTATTGTACATTTAACAAGATTAATTAGAAGCTTCCCCGGCCTTAAACAATAAGCTAATAACATTTGCATGGCAACAAAACAAAATGTTAACAAAATGACTCTGAACCATATTACAAGAACCCAGATAAAGGAAATAAGTCAAAGTCAGTTGGGCAATGGCTTAAAAGTAAACCACTCACGAGGCCAGCAACTATAGGCTGAAAGCTTCCATTAGAACAAACCATAGTTGTTAATAGTGAGCATAGCGCCCGCTATAGCGAATAGCGCAGCGAAGCGCTCATGTGTCGCTATATGGTTGAAAGCAACAAATAGCGGGCAATAGTGAGATTTTTGTAATCTTTTTGTTATTATATACATAAAAATATTTCTAAAATTTTCTTCTAGTGTATCGCTAAACATGAAATAGCGTCCGCTATTTCATCGCTATGCTACCTAGCGTATAGGTAGCTTGTCGCTATCGCCCGTTAATCCGTTATTCAATATTGATAACAATGGAACAAACGAATTCTAATTCTCTTTTGTCCTTCTCACGTTTTGCATATAAAAAGGGTCGTCTCAAGATCCACAAATCCCCAAGGTTTCTTGTGTGAGACAAGGGTTGCTCAAACTCACCTAACTGTTATGCTACTAGTCCTAATAGTAAGGCTTGAAGGTAAGGTCACGCCCCACTCCACCACCCTCCATGTCACCGCCACATAACTTCATCCTCCATCACTAACCTAGGGGTGTGGTCATGATCCTCCCACCCCCCTTGAATTGAATAAGACAAAACAATCAAATGCATCAAGTTCCAATGGTTGGCCCGTGAAGAACGTGACCCTTCCCACGCTCACCACGCGTGGTGGCCTGCCACTAGCCTCCACACAACATAGCCTAAAACTATACTATCTAGTTCTCTTAACTTAGTTCCAATAACCTACTGCATATAACCAACCATATTACATAGCAACATAATTATAAAAACAAACATAACAGAAAGTGTAATGTACCAAGCTCATGAAGCAATTCATACTTAGTAGACGGATCTTCTCTCGTAACACTATCCGCAATCGAACCAGACGACATTTTACTCGTCTGATCCATCGTACCACTCCCCTTCCTCTGCCTCCCAAATCCTTCCCCTACTCCCTGCATACTCGCCACCGCCCTACTCATCGTCGTCATTCCCCCTCCTCCACCACCACTATTATTATTATTATTATTCCGCCTCACAACCGTCCCATACACCGACTCACTCTCTCTCTCCTCTGATCTCACCACAAACGTTCCAAATCCACCTCCATCATCATCATCCTCATCTTCATCATCATCGTACGAGGATCGGACAGATTGGACACGTGTACGGCCAGTTTTAACAATCATAGTACCGGAGATGTTTTCGTTTTCGTCGTCGTCGTCGTCGGAATCTACGGCAGCTCCGAAGTCTTTAGGTAAACGTTTGAGGAGAGGAGGGAGTGAATCGTCGTCGTTTGGATCGTCATCGTCTTTGCAGAGCATTGTGGCGTATATGTCTCCTGCATCTGAGTTTTTAGGGTTTTTTTGTGTTTTATTATTAGATTGTTCTTCGTCGTCGCTGTGGATTACGAACGTAGAGTAGATGTTTGGATTGGACGGTTTTCTGGACGGACGGCGAGTTGCCGGAGAGAAATCCATGTCTCCGGCGAGTGTGAGTGGGTGGGTGTGTGGTCGGAGTTTGGGTCTGTGTTTAACTGGTTATGGTCAATAATTTGGTTTATAGACTTTTGGTATCTAAAGGTAAATCAACCTAGAATACATGTGTCGAACAAAAAAAACACAAAAAGGTAAGTACCGGATTATATTATATTATATATTACTACAATTAGCAACTTAACGGTGTTTCGCAAACGCCGTTACTTTAACCGCTACCACCCGGGTTTCCATCCAAACTTCACATATCGCTTTCTTTCATCCCCACCGTTAAATCACCACCGCTTTCTTTCACTTACCACATAACCGCTACACTCACAGATCATTGGATAACCGCACCGTCACAAAACCATCCTACTATTACCGATTTACCGTCGTCTTCCCTTCCATCTATAATCGCAGTTTCACATTTAGCGTTTCCACCCAACCATTCACATGCAAACATTTAGACACAAATTAACCAAGATATACATAAGGTGCCGCCTATGCGCCTGTTTTACTTTGCAAAACCGGTCATCGAAAAAGCCAACCTTTGATAGAATGAGAAACTCCGGCGGAGAAGGGCATATTAATAGAAACAGTGAGACGGAGAGAGAAAGGGAGCCACCATTTCGAGTGGTCTTCCGGAGGTTGGTTTAATTACTCCGGGTTAACTTAGGACCGGCGGCGTTAAGTTTGGTTTGTGATGTGAAAAAGAGGCAAAATTAGGGCTACGGTAGGCACTGACAATGCCGGGGGTTAGGACGTGTGGTTTTTTTCGGTGGGTTTTTCGGTAGTCGTGGCCAGAATTGTTAAGTTAATGGTGATTTTGTGTGTGGGGGAGAGATAAGAATTGATCGGTGGAGGGGATGGGGATAATGGTATTTTCTTAAGTGATTTGATTACTTTGAAAGTAATATTGTAAAAAAGTAGGTATTCAAATCTGTAAAGAAAATAAATAGATGATTTGATCTTTTTCTTACCAAATGTAATTGCCATATAGTAAAAAGTTAAAACTCTTTATCAACTGTTACATTTTTATAATTGTATTTTACACTCGCCTTATGAACTGATGTTTATAATAAGGAATGTTTTAATATATACAATTTAAAAAAACTGTATTTTTAATAATAAATAAGTTTTAGTACCCTAAATACGTAGGTGTGGTTATTTTTATCTACGTTCTGACATAAAATTTTGTTAAAAACTATTCAAAGTAGAGTATCATTTGGATATTGTAATCTACAACGAGTGTCAGGACCATGACTAACCAATAAAAACATCGGTACCATGTTAAAACCAATCCTTATAAATATAAAACTTACATCTTTTTACATTTGTTGCTCGACACCAATTACAAAATGATAGACATAAACTCGAATATGTGTTTATATTCGTGTTTTCATCTTACTATATAGTCACACGCTAAGAAATGTTAAAACTTAATCTACAAAGACACACTGAACATAGTTTTGTGTATTTGATTTTTGTCATTACTTAAAAGACAAAGAGGTACATGCACCGATCGGGTTTGTCCCGATTGCTAAGTGTTCTGTGCCTAATGTCCAAGGCTTGATACCAAACCACATCGAGCGGGGGGTCTCACTGGAAGCAGCCTCTTTATTCTTAGGGGTAGAGGTAAGGCTGTCTACATCTTACCCTTCTCATACCCTACCATAGCTTTTGCTATTGGTGGGATTAATTGAGTATGAAGATGATTTTGTCATTACTATAAAAAGGACACAACCGATAGATATGATAGTATGTTTTGCTTGATTTTAACCTTATTTGATATGGAGGTTTGGAATTCTTTCTTTATAAAATATTATTGGTAAGAAAACAATACTTCATGAAATAGCCTTTTATCAAAAATTTAAAAGTTTCTCTAATAATAATAATAATAATTAATAACAACTTTAACTTTTAAGGGAAATGGTACATATTTTAATAGCTTATTTGAAAACTAAGAATTTTTGTATCTTATAAGGTGAGACTAATGACTTTCATAATTAACAAATATCCCGCCGCAACGCGCGGAGTAACATCAACTCGTTTGTTACAAACATCAAATCTATTATTAGTGTAGAATTAAATGTATAGATGATCCATGTGGAAATTTATTAATAGAACGTGTGTAGTGGTGGTGGGTTAATTTTAAGCCTCTCTCTTATACCAGGTATAATGGTGGGTGAAATGGGCAATTCACGCCTTAATTGGCGCTGCAACTAGGGATGAGCTCGGGACGGTATCGGTACCGAACCGATACCGATCCCGACAATACCGATACCGAAAAGTCCAAAAAACCAATACCGATACCGATTATACCGGTACGGTATCGGTACGGTACCGGTGTGGTATCGGTATTTTACCTTAAAATACCGATACCATACCGATCCCGTACCGATACCGATAATACCGAAACCGAAAACCTCTAAATGTGGGTACCGATACCGATACCGAACACCCTCGGTTCGGTATCGGTTCGGTACGGGATCGGTATTTTTTCGGTTCGGGATCGGTTTTCGGGACCGTATGCTCATCCCTAGCTGCAACACCGCCCCCAAAGGCGCTAATTGTGTTTTTTTGGTTGTGACATTAAACTTTTCGCGGCGTGAAATGGATTACTTTTTGACTAGCCAATAAAATTAAAGCGAAGTGGGGAGAGGCGCTAAATTTCGTTGTCCACTACGTTTGCTCTTAGGCATTTTGTGACTTGTGTCATGTGTATCCTACATGGGGCTTGAAATTAACGAGGGGTGTTTCAAACCCCTTCCAATCATTACTTAATTATTATTTTTAAAAAATTTAAAACAAATGATGTAATTGGTGGATGAAAGTTGGATAGATTTGATTGGTTGGTGAAATGTGACTCCCCCTCCCCCCCCCCCCCCCAATGAAAACTTTCACGCCACAACCCAAATAATAAATTCGGCGCCCTTTGGGGCGGTGTAGCCAAGTGAAGTTGGGCTCTAAATCCCCCTTCCATGCTCATTTACATGGTCTTATGGTTGTTTTATAAAGGAGAATTGGAATTAAATAATCCCAACTTTGTCTGGTTGGAAGGCAATAATCCCAACTTGAAAATTGGAATCTAACAGGCCTAAGTTGTCTTGTTTTTATTTTACTGGACTAAAACTAACTAGGTGAAGAGATATGTACATGCGCATGTGCACGGCCACACATCTCCAGGCACGTCAGCAGAGCCGCAACAGAAACCTCTAAAAAAACACGGACATAACACATTCATATTATCATCGCCTCCTTCATCTGCAAACCCTAATCTCACAAGGGCGATTAAACATAATCTTTCTCTCCAATCCAAGGTAACTGTATTTTGATTGTTATTTCACTAAATCGATGTTCATTAATCGATTATTCTTTCTTTTGTTTCACAGATTTTCCATCTATGTTTTTAAACTTTCGATTAATGTTAATCTTTTGCTCTATTTTATGTTTTAGTTATTGTTCTTTTTTTTTCGATTATTATTGTTCATTCTTATTAATCGTTTTGTATTTGAGAGATGATTTAGGGTTGATGTTTTAAGGTTACGATTTATGGGTAAATTGATGTTTTAAGAAAGCTACGATTTAGGGTTTTAGGTTTATGTTTAAGAAAGCTACGATTTAGGGTTTTAGGTTTTAGACTGATTAGTGGTTTATGTTTTAGGTTTCGATTTAGAGGTTTATGTTTTAGGTTTCGATTTAGGGTTCAATTGATGTTTTAAGATAGATACGAATGGATTTATGTTTTAGGTTTCGATTTAGGGGTTTATGTTTTAGGTTTCGATTTAGGGTTCAATTGATGTTTTAAGAAAGCTACGAATGGATTGTTATGATTTAAGTTTCGATTAGGGGTTTATGTTTTAGGTATCGATTTAGGTGTTTTAGGGTTCAACAACTGTAAAAACTGATGTTTTAAGAAAGCTACAAATAGATTGTTATGCTTTTAGGTTTCAACTTAGGGGTTTATGATTTAGGTATCGATTTAGGGATTTTTTTGTTCAATTTGTATGTATAGATTTTCCGATACAAAGATTTTATTTTCTGATTATATGTATAGATTTTCTGATATAAAGATTTGATTGAGTTTGTAATTGTTTTTATCATTTAAACATTAAGATATGTATTATTTATTATGTTTTGTTGATTGGTACAGGTGTATACACATCCGTGTTACAATGGTTTACGGATTTTGGGTTAAGTCGAAAAATAACAGCCGTGTTTGTTTGGTAAGATATGAATCATGGTTTTAATCTATAGATACTACAGTCATTTTATAATATTCTAATAATTTTTTGCTGTTTGTACTCAGGGGTTACCAAGTGACTATGATGGTTGGATCGACAAGTATGGTTATCCTGCTGGGAATACCAAGATCCGAACCTTGGATGATAAAGTCTATGACATTAAAGTGTTAAACATTGCAGGCAAATGGTTCTTCTACAATGGTTGGAGAACTATGATTACTGAATTAAAGTACCCATCTGGGTGTAACTTTATATTTCAGTATGAGGAAAATCTCAAGTCTTTCAGTATGATTACTTTTCATCAGGATGTTGTGTGTGCACCTGGTAGCTTCTTCTACTGCAGATTGGGCGATCCACTTACAACCGAGAAACGTTTGTATGTTTTTTATAACAACTCCACTAAATCTTACATTATAGAATATTTTTTATACAAAAACTTATTGTAATGTGTTAACATTGTTTGTATATTTTTCCAGCATATCAGTTGTTTCGTTCTTCATGGATTATTCAACCGAACCGTTCCATTGGATCCAATTGACGTTACTGCTCATTCAAGTGCACACGTTTCAGATACAGCTAGCAGTTGATGATGGTACTATTTATGTGACTCGAGGATGGCCAATGATTAAGGAAGCTTTTTCAATTACTGTTGATCATCTAATTGTGTTCGAAATCATTAATGAGGTTTTCTCTGTTTTTATTTATTGATTTTGAAATCTTTATATAATTTTTGTTATTGTTTACTTTTTATAATTTTTTATACTTTATAAACAATTCTTTTTATTCATTTAACAGAGCACCTACAATATGTCGCTTGTTTTGAAAAACAAGCTTACTCTTCCTCCCGGTCATGTTTTGGAAGCTGAAGTTAATGAGGAGGAGGATGATGATGACAGTGAAGAGGATGATGATTATTATAATGAGGAAGACGTCATTGTCCTTTCTGATGACGACAGTGAAGAGGATCCAATGGATGATGATTGTGAGGTGGAAGATGACGAGTCCGAAGATGTCGAGGATGTAGGTGTGCCGGTGATTTTCAAAGTTGATAAACACTTTGTAAGTACAATTATTTCCGCAATTAGATATATAAGTTATGTGGACAGTAGTCGCTAATGTTTATTAATGTGTTTATACTTTAGTGTATCCATATTAGTTGCGCGAACTGATACTAACTTAGATGGCACATAACTTATGTGCACAGTAGTCCCTACTTTTAGAGTTAAAATCGATTAAACTCACGACCAGTGTATCCATATTAGTTGCGCGAACTGATACTAACTTAGATGGCACTATACTTTATCCATATTAGTTGGACATAGTGATACGAACTTAGATGAAAAGTAACTTATGTGCACAGTAATGGCTGTTGACAATATTATAACTGAACAGCAGCATATCTAATTTAGAGACCATGTTAGACAATATTATAACTACGCCCAACAATTTATGCATAAATGGAATGATTTCACTGTCCATCATTCGCTAAGTTTAGACTTTAGCTTAGACTTTATAGTTTAGACTTTAGTGCACGTTAGTCGCTATGCTATGACTCCGTCATAGCCCATGAGTTAAACATTACAATTACCAACTTGAGTTTATATGTGAAATTAATGATATGTTGATTCAATTTGATATCAACTTAAATGACGTTCCATTCTTTATTATTTGTGTAGCGTATGAACAAGGATTAGGCAAAGGAGAACCGTTTGAACAGGAAGAGGGCTTCGACCATTCGTGATGAAGAGGGCTTTACTTGGGGAGTGTCGGTTGGGATTGAAGATGAGTCAAGAAAGCCCCGTTACTACATAAAAGGTACGTCGGCTTTTGTAGCTGATAAGGAACTCCATCCTGGTGATGAAATGCATTTCCTGTTTTTTCAGAATCAAGGTGTGTTCAAGCTTTCTAATGTTGTTAAAGGTAATGGGAATTAGTTTGGTTATTGGTGGTTGTTTTTTTGGTATACTGATAATATTTTTGGTGGGTAAGTTTTGAACATAATGGATGGTTGGTGACGGTAATTAGGTGCTTTAGTTGTTGACGTTGTTTAGGTTTGATGAAAACTTTAGGTGGGTAACTTTTGAACATGTTTAATGGTTTGTAGTCACAAAGTTTTGCATGTTTACTACTCATGTAGTAATTCGTGAATTTTGGGGTGTTTTGTGTTTACAATTACTAATAATTTGGGTTATGTTTATTAGTAAAAAAAACACTATATTTTGCATATTATGTTACACAGTTAGTTATATCTTTGAATGTTATTTGGTGGTTTAGGAAGTAATATACATTTGTTACTAAGGGTGTTTTTATACAAAAAAATTTTAAACTTTAATTTGTTATTTTCGGTTATTAAATGGTTTGACTTTATTAGTAAAATATAATAATTTCTTATTAATTGCAATTTATGTAATTATGTAAATAATTTATGTTTTAATCAAAAAATTTACCAAACAATCAATATTCAATTTTTGGTAAATTGAAATACTTTAATATTATGAAATAAAGAATGAAGGTTTGACTTTTTTTAAATAATAAAGGTTTGAATTTGACTCATTTTTTGGTAAATTGAAACACTATAAAATTAAACGGTTTGCATTTTATAAATGCAAAACAGATTCGTTTTTTTTTTTAATTTTGGCAACTTTTGACTTTTTATTAAATGTAATTGTTTAGATTGTTTTTTCAAAAGTCAAAATACATTTATTAGTAAAAATCAACCAAATTTAACAAACACTTAAGGTAAATTTGGTAAATTTAAACCTGTAAATTTTAGAACCAATCATTCAAGTTTTAAAAACAAACAATTAAACAATTTTTTGGTAAATTTCAAACATTTAAATTTTCTATTAAAACATTCAATAAGTTTTTTAAACATTAATTTGTAGTTTTTGGTTCATATTAACAATGCTTGACTTCTTTAACAAATTTAATTTTTTTACACGGTTTGACTTTTTTTAGTCAATACATAGTAACAAACAATAAAATTATTTTTTCAACGTTAACAACTGTCAATAGATGGTAACAAACAATCAAATTAAGACCGCTAAAAATAATTGTTTGACACGATTTGAAACCTTTAAATTTTATAAACAAACAATAAATTTATTTTTTGGTAGATTTAAACTTTTACATTTTATACATATAATAATTTAAAAATCGTATATATTTAAAAAAAAATCGTTTAGCCTAATTATTGAAACATGTTAATGAAATTTTATATATGTTTACGTTTATTTTAGGTAGATTGAAATCTTTACATTTTATACCTATACATTTTAAAAATCGTCTATAATTTAAATAAAAAAATCGAATTTTAATTATAGCAACATTTTAATCTAAATTAATTTTGATTTCCATTTCATATTTAACTTTTTTATATTATAATTGCTTAACATAAATAAATCGTGCAATTTAGATTATAAATACAGATTTTGTTTCGTAAAGTTTAGTATCACTATTTCCTGGAAAACTCTATCACGTATATCTATCATATTTTACATATTAATTCAATTTTTTTTTTTTTTTGCATGTAATGTTTTAATAGTTACATTCTATTAACTTGCAGGTTTATGGATCCAAACAATGTTACCTTTTTGAATGACATCACTTGGCGGATGACTCAATACACAATCAAAGTTAAGGTACTTAGACTTTGGAAGCGACAAAATCGAAAGATGCTGGGAGAAACTCTTTATCTAGATATGGTTCTGATGGATGAACAGGTTAGTTTTTAACGTATTCATTTTTTCATTTATGTTGTTAACATATTATTTTTAATAAAAACTCTGATTTACTTTATTTTGTTTCATTTTAATTTTTAAACAGGGCTCCAAAATGCAAGCTATTGTGTGGAGTAGATATATGAAGAAACATGAAAAAAATTTACGTGAAAATGAAGCTTACTATATCCATAACTCCCAATTTGCTGAAAACAAATTTACTAAACATTTTGATAAAAACGACATTCTTTCATTTACTTTTGAAACAAGCATTACGAAATGTAGCAGGTTTAAAGGAAGTCAGTATGGTTTTAATTTTTCTTCTTTTGAGTCAATTAAGAGTGGCAACGTGTCTCAGGAACAAAGAATTGGTTTGTTTAATCACACTTAATATTTTGTATTACTCTTTAACTTTTTTGATAATGTATTTGTATAAATTAATAATTTTTTTTAAGATTTCATTGGCTATGTTGAAGAATGGACTCCACCAGAACCGACCGAAACAAAAGCCGGTTTGAAAAACAAGATGACCCTTATTTTGATTGATTTAGAGTATGTGTTTCATCTTTACAAATCATCTTTTATTGTTTGATAATGATTTCTGCTATCTTTGCTTATATTTAGGGGTGTAAATGACACGTAGCGGCTCGAGAGCTACCCGGAATCGGCTCGGTAAAAAGCCCGAACGAGCCGAGCCTTAACGAGCCCGAGCTCGAGCCCGAGCCTGAAATATGGCTCGTTTAGTTATCGAGCCCGAGCTCGAGCCCTAGATACAAAGCTCGATTGGGCTCGCGAGCCTAAACGAGCCCAAACATAATTATAAGTTATTTATATATCTCTTATAATTTATAGCCCACATCTCCAAAGCCCAAGTCCTTATTTCATAGGCCCATTTAATAACACTCGTGAGCCGAGCTTTTGCGATCTCGAGCCGAGTTTTGAGCTCGTTTGAGATTGTTCTCAAATCACCTCGAGTCGAGCCGAGCCGAGCTCGAGCTCAAGATTGTAGGCTCGAACCGAGCCGAGCTTGAGCTCAAGCTTCATAAAACCATAACGAGCCGAGCTCGAGCCCAGTGAGGCTCGGGCTCGGCTCGGCTCGTTTACACCCCTACTTATATTATACGATCAATAAATTGTTATACAATAGATAGTTTCATTTTAACCAACATTATGTTTATATGCAGAGGGATCAAAATCAGTTGTTCTTTGTGGGATGAGTATAGTGAGCAGATGTTTGGGTACATCAAGCAAAATGAAGATGAAGTTCATGTTGTCCTGATTGTTCAATTTGGTACTTTTAACAATTATAAAGGTTTGTCATATATTAAGTTTTTTGAATACACTATATATTTTTACTTTTATGCTTTTTTTTACATGTTACGTATTTTTTATCTTTAAAGGCAATGTGAGCGTTCAAAATGGCTTCTATATCACTCGACTCTTTATTAATGAAGACATTGAGGATATTCGGGCTTTTAAGAAAAGGTAATATACTTATGTTTTTATTTGTTTTATGTATTTATTGTCATTTTGTTTAAAAATATATAAATATTTTATTTCTTTTTATTTACAGTTATATTGTAAAGTTGATCTCTGTTGAATCAACTTCTGTTCAACGATCCCTCGGATCTTCTGGAAGCATGAATTTGGCAGATGAATTTCTGAACAAGACACCTTTCAGCAGTATTCGTGATCTTCCGTTGATAACAGAGGTACATCAGTTTCGACTTATAATACTCTAATATGAATGTTTACATTCCATTCAAAAGATTATCACATATGTATTTTAATGTATACACTAATAATCAGTTTGTTTGGAATTTTTTTTTATTAAATGTTGACATTAATATTATTTTCTTTTGCAGGTCAACAAACAAGTCATTGTTGTTGGTACAGTGAAGAGTGTAGATGCCAATGACGATTGGTATTACCTAGGTTGCGAGGCGTGTAACCGCAAGGTTGAGCCAACTCTGATGTTACCTGATGATGAAGATGAAAAAGATGTTAATTCATTTAAATAGGTTTTGGTTTGCACCAACAATGACTGTCCCAAGCATATTGTATCTGCTGATCCGGTGTAAGAATTATTTTTCATATACATAACCTAAAATTTTACGATATTATTTAGTAAATAATGTTTTGTTATTACTTACTTTAGGTTTAGAATTCCAATAAGGGTACAAGATTGTACTGGAATAACATCGCTTACATTGTTTGATCGAGAAGCGAAAAAATTGTTGGGCATGTCAGCAATGCAGCTGCTAGAAATCTCCAAACAGGTAATTTATTTTTTTCTGCCTTAAACAATATATTTTTATTATACTTCATGTTACTTATGTCATTTTTATCTAGGTTTCTGTTGAAGACAAAATAACTCCTGCTGAGTTTGATGCATTTGAAGAGAAAAAGTTTGCTTTCAAGATTAAAATTGGACAATTCAATATTGATAAGCATCTTGATGGTTATGGTATACGCAAACTTACAAATGATTCTTCAATAGTTGCTTCTCTTGAAGAAAGGTTCCCTGACATTTAGGTTATTATTATCATCGAAATATTCCTTTATTATTACTCTCATGAATCATTATTACATGTTTATTATTGTTCTTATTAATGTTATTTGTTTATAGTATAAACGTTTCCTTTGAAGTATTACATGTTTATTATTTTTTTTTCAGCTCGATCAACCTGTTTTTGAAAACATCGATATAGGTGAATCTTCAACACAGAATGCATTGTCTTTGAAGGTTGTTCTTTGACTTATTTAATCATATATTCAAATTAAGTTTTTAATGTAGTTTATTCTAACAATTTTGACATTTCATTTAATATTGTAGGATTCTGTTGGAGATAACACTACTCCAGAGTCATCTTCTAGAGTTGGTGTTGTACGTGATGATGAGGAAGTGAAGCGTAGCCTGGACAAAGTGTATGACCTTGACGATGATGCAAGTGAATCTACAACTAAAGTTGCCAAGAAATCACCTGAGATCCCCATTTTGGTTCCTAAGCTTGAGAAATAGGAACAATGAACAATTTCTTTAAACATTTATTTTTTTTTCTAAATTTTTAATTAACTAGGTTTTTATCCAGCCGCGCGTTGCGGCGGCGTCAATATGATTTAAAAATAATTAAGTGATGACATAGTGTTGCGCCATTTCAAATTCCAAATCAAACTAAAATCAATTTTCATTGTGTTCGTGATATTAGTTTATCATACATAAACTTTTCACCTAAATTATTGCCTATGCTCGTGAAATTTCTACGGTAAGCATCCCTAATAATAACATCATTTTAGCAGGAATCTCCCGCGGTACGCGGCACATGGTGGAGATGGCGCACGGTAGATGTAGTCGGTGATACGCGCGTTGCGCGTTTTTCGCATGACGTGTTAATGCGGATTTTGGTAACCGACAAAGGCATAGAGACTAACTGTGAACAATGAGAAAATACAAAAGTGGCAGTGGCTACGCGGAGAATACTAGGAATCTCCCGCGGTCCGCGGCACATGGTGGAGATGGCGCACGGTAGATATGGTCGGTAGCCAGCTGCGTACGTTAGAGTGAAGCAGCTATTCATTTTGTGGTCGTTAAACATACAGATAATAAACGAACAAAAACCAACCCGTGTGAAATCGGGTAAAAAACGCATTATGTCGGGGGCCAAAATGGGAAAAAAACTTAATAAAAAAGTTGGTGGCCAAAACGAGAAAAAAAAAACTTAAACAAAAAGTGATTGTGTGGCCAAAATGAGAAAAAAAAACTTAACAAAAAATTTGGTGGTCAAAACGAAAACTTAAACAAAAAGTAAAAAACCATTGTGTGGCTAAAATGAAAAAAAAACTTAACAAAAAATTTGGTGGTCAAAATGAAAAAAAAAAAGTTAACAAAAAAAGGAAAAAAAAAAGTGGCCAAAATTGAAAATAGGAAAACATTACTATACTATTACTATTCATTAGCTTCTATTATTAATATAGTATAATATAGTATAATTATGATTCAAACAAAGAACCATAGAAACTTCACATTCAAATTAGAACGAACCATATAACTCTGTATAGAATGAATTTATAATATTCTAATTACCAAAGGTTTTGTGTATTTATAGGTTGTACATGGTGCTTTATGGGTGTTTTCTGCATTACTTAGTTGTAGCTTGGGCTTGGATGGTTGTACTATGAAAGGCATCATTACTTTGCTACGTGTGTTCATTTGCTGATGGTGAGTGACTGAGTGGACTGTGTACCCATTACACGCGTCCTCTTCTCTTACTTTAAACTTTTATGCATATCCATCTCTTTTTCTTTTTCCTCTTAGCTCCCTCTCTCTCTGCACATTTTAATCCAGATCTAACAACCTACTTACCTTAACACTCTCAAATATTTAATGAAGGCCCCAACCGTCGGTGTAAACTAACATCGTTCTTGCTATCGTCACACGAAATGTCACAAATCAAACCATCTAACTCAGATCAATGACTGATTCATTTTCTGTTATCACCACATCTGGTGATGGTTGTGGAGGTTCAAGGCAGCAGACGATGACGACAGTGATGATTATGGTTGAGGTTAATGACGGATTTGCCGTTTTGGACACCGGGGTGACGGTGCGAGGAAGAGACGCGGTTAGGGGGTGTATGATTTTGCCACCACCGTCGTCAGCTCTCCAGCTGTAACCATACATAACGATGTTAACACTGCTGCATATCATCCAATACACGGTCACGGCCAGCTGCCGCTAACCATGGTATTTGATTATATTGATAGGAAATCATGTTGTTAATATTTGGGGGTTTTCTTAGTTCATAGTTTTGATATGTTTCTTACTTGATTAGGTTTGGAATTTTTTGTTGTGATGGTGCTTGACAAGGCTATGATGATTTTCTTAGGGTTGACTTAAACTTGAATGAAGATTTAACTGTGGCGTGGCAAGGTTGTTGGATGGCAGTGTTTACTTGCAACCACCCTTGTAGCCATTGTGATCTTATCTGCCTGCATAATCTGAGCGTGTTGTCTTTTCATGATATTGATATCGGACTAGATTTTTATTCTCTAGGTTTGTTATAGGCTTTGAAGCTAAATTTTGTTTGAGTGTTTTTTTCAGCTACCGAACTTATGGTGCTGCTTATGGTGGCATGAATTGCTGTGGAACATGACTTTAAGCTAACAGTGAGATGCATAATATAATTGTTATATTTGATGCATAATATAATTGTTATATTTGATGCATAATATGATTGTTATATTTGAGGAATATGGCTCTAAAGTAGCAGTGGATTACTGTAATTTCCTTTCTCTAATCGCCAAATCGCAGCTGTCTCACAACGCACGGTTGAAATCGTTCCGGTTGTTATATCAATTATATATAGCCCGACTACAATGTATGTTTTAAAAAATATGGAATGGTGTTTATAATTTCTAAGAAGTTGCGTGGCTTGATGGTTAATTAATATTTGGTTTGCAACCTTGCAAGTATAAGTTTTTGCTGCTGCAGATGTATGTATTGCAACAGCCGTAGAGTCACTACACTCGATCACATTCATTATCCCGGACTTGCTTTTCAACGGATTCTTCTATGTCTCAAGGTGGTTGTCTATTTCTAAAGTTATATTCAAGATTTAATATATTTCTGTTTAGTTTTCTTAATCCTAAATTGATGTTACTTACTGGTATGACAACTCACTACCTAACTTTAGCTTTACTTATTTGTATTGATTCTTCATTTTTTCTGAGGGACTATTTGTTATTATATACTCTTAAACTTTGTAGATATTGTTAAAAAAAATCCATCAACCTCATCAAGAATGTTGAAGATGTCATTCTTCATTTGAGTAATGCTACTTCAACATTGGATGTACTCTTATTATGTTTCCTTTACCAAGAAAAAAATAGATCTTACTTAATTGTATTACAAGATGCAAGTTAACAAGCTATGATGTGATATAGCAAATGGCCTTGAACCGTTGATTATGTATGCAACTCAGTTCATTCAGTTTGTTAGAGAAGATCAGTGTAGGTATTGATGTTGAAATACTAATATTAATTTATTGCAATCAGGTATGGAAAGCCAGTCAAGTAAAGATGAATTCAATGTTGACACTTATAAGACTTCTCTTTCCACTACATGCTTTAGAAGACTTCTTCTTAGGTCTCCCAAATTACCTTCCACTCAAGATGTGGTCTCTCTGTAAGTGCAAGATGATTTTGAAATATATTTGATCTGAACTAGCCCATTTGTTCATATACTTGGATTTTATGTCCTTAATTATGTGCTCCATTGTTTAACCATGCTTACATCTTATGTCATGATGCAGGTGAAACATACTACTGATTTGGTGTTACTGACGCTGTAATTGTTGGTGATGATAAAGTCAAGTCGCTTAAATTTCGACGACAAGGACACAACGCACGAGGTTTTCCTGGCCAGTAAAGATAGGCGGTGTTTAGGGTTCGGTGTTAAGAGGTTACCTGGTGGACGATAAGTGAAGGTGGCGATGTCGATGACTCATCAATGCCGCCTAATGCGGCGGGTTCCTCTCAGGCCGGTGTGGTGGTTGTCGTCTATACAACCATTGATGCAGCTGGTACAACCTGCTGATGCAGTGAGTTTGTTTTTTTTTTTACATTATCGGCCTTAGGTGGTGGAGATTCTTACAGTGCTTTAGAAGTATGGTTACAGTTGAGTTTGTTGAGGCTTATGTTCACGCCATTTTGATTTGATTAGTGATGCTTACTTGAGTTTTTATTCAAAGAAATAGAAATTATTTCTTTTGATATATGTTGGTAACATGTGATTATGTGAAGGAAGGTTTGTACAGATGTTGTTGTGTGTAGTAGAATTAGGTACAATACATTGCTCGCAAGTGCTAAGATACTTCGGTTTACGATTTCAAGTTGGCCATGCTGTTAATGACTCGAATAACAACAACTTTCGACGCCGCTGCAACGCGCGGCGGGTCACAATTCAAGTTTATCTCTAAAAGCCATAGAATGACAAACTAATAGTCACAGCATGTATTTTATTGTTTACAAAAGTTTGGTATTTACTTTAATCATTAACCCTAATTACAAAATAAATCCACAGCTAACCCACATATTGTATGTAATAGGTAGAAACCGGAACTAACCTGGAAACTGCACCTAGGCTAAGTAGTAGGATTGGAGTCCGTCAATTCGCACGGCTATTACAGTTGTCAGCAACCTTATGAGCCCTAAAACGAAAATACCCTGTTGCGAACATAAAAAAAAAACTTTTAAATTTGCCGCATAATAAGTCGAATCATGATAAATAAGGACTCCAAAATATTCATTGAATGCGGATGAAAAAGAGAACCAACAGTAAACTACTAAGCGCTTGGTCACCATCTCCATACAAACAAAATCAACATCATTACATATTCATTTCATAAGAACCTATGTAGCATACCCTTAGCAATATGGCGCCACACTTCTTGGTCACCATCTCCATACAAACAAAATCAACAACATTGCATATTCATTTAATAAGCACCTATCTAGCATTACCCTTAGCAATCATATTTTATTTCAAATTTCTTTACAACATTTTCAATTTCATCATACTAAGGCATTAAGCCAAAAACCCCCAATTTAAAGTATAAACCGTATTGGAAAGAGTAAACTCACAAACTTTATGTTCAAAAACCCCAATCCATGCCAATGACTTTTTGTTCAGGGAAAATGAAATTCACACTCTTACAAAAAACGTTGCAACTTCAGATCCGTCGTTAGCCATATCTTAATATTTTCGTCTTCATCAACGATCTTGAATCAGCAAACGTTGTCGTTATACTCTAATGACCCTTACTACCACTGGTATCACCTGCATTGTTACCACAAAACCACCATCATCTCAAAGCGTATCAAGAACAGGTAAAAAGTAAAAGATCTTTAATGGACAGGAACAATCAACGTGTGTAATATAATATGATCGAATTCAGATTCATGATGAACAACAAATAAAATAAGAAAATCCACAAAAACAATGCTTTTCCAGTGGAGATGATAATAAGATCTGTCATCATTTCTTTCAAAAGAGGGCAATTAAACTGTTGATGCCAAAAATAAAAACTCTAATCAGCATCGTTGAGTCTCATGAGAGAATGTGATGGGTTTTTTCTTTTTAAATCTTGAAACAGGGGTTAATGATCTTCAATCATACCTTGTGAATTTCACAAATTGTTGCAAAAGTCACCTTGCTCAAAATCAATAGAGTCAAAGAAAATTTTTCATCATAGCCCCATTGACAAATATATTATATAAGTATTGGAAAGCAAATGTTTTTTGTAAGAGTAGAACTGTATCTGTTTAAACAAATGCAACGACATTATCATAGGCGGTCATGCATATACAAAGTCAAAGAAACCTCTCACGCATTCAAACGCTATACGCCATCAAACCGACGTAACCGGTTGCCGCAATAGAGCGAAATTTGGCTTCCATAGAAGGCGCAGGTTATTTATTATATCAAAATACTAATATCATACCCACAACCTGCCAATATGTGAAAAGAATGCAATTTGAGCAAAACCTTACCGATGCAAGTTTAAAATGATTAAAAAAACCCCAATTCAGAAAAGTTAACTAATACATGTGCTAACAAAACCTCCAAATCAAGCAACTTTTACGATTTATGAGTTATATATTTAACGGAATCAGTAATAACGTATTGAAGGTTATAAAGTAATTCACAAACAATAAAAATAACATGCTGAGCAGGTAAATATGCAAAATGTGAAAATAAAAAACTTACAGAGACCTGTTGTCTATCAAGATAATAACATGCTGGCGACAATGGTGAACGGTAAAACCCCTTAATGAGGTTTTGTTTATCAAGATTGTTAGTTGTATTGACAGCCCCCAAACCGATTATCGAACCTAAATCCGGTCACCGGAGCACAACTGAACATACAATCCAATGTAGTTTACTAAGACAATAATTGAAAAGAAACATGCATCGAAGACCAATATGCACGGTTTCCACCGGAACCCTAGCCGACAGAGGGGTCTTTACCGGTTGCCACTCGCCACCTAGGGTTCTGTAACTGAACCCGGCAGCAACGGAGTCTACGACAAACACCACTATCACGGCCAAAGACACCAAGCCAAGAGATCATGCATTCCAACCATTGCACCCTACAACAACAACATTGATAGACACCTAGGGTTCTCAAAGAGCCAACAACCAACGATCGTCGCCACCAACCCACAAATAACAACATCGATCATCAGGGAAGGCAACAACCACCGACCTGTGACACCGAAAATGGTTGCACCGACAAATCGATAAGCCACAGACAAAGGAGGGTAGGTACTCTAAAAACCAAATGTGCCATCGCAGTGGTCAAACCACCGGTTCGACGGAGGCCAAGAAGCTTTGAAAACTGCCAATCGTACACCTTGGTTTTAGAGAGAGAAAGAAACTGGTGCAACCGGTCGCAAAACAAACACAATAACCCTGAAACAAAAGGAAGGTTAAACAGAGAAACAACAACCGGCAACAGGTGCAAACCGATCACCATACGCAAAGGGAGGTTGTACACCAAGAAACACCATGCTTAGTTAGGTTGTACAATTTGCAATAGTTAAAATACACTCACATACTACATTTGGTAAATATAGAGTTAATAATGTTTGTGACAATTTCGTTTCGTTTATGCTTGGTTTGGTTTTTTGGACAAATTTCATTTAAATAATTTGTGTGTTTGCATTTTATGTTTGTTTTTTGTTACTTTGTTAAAAAATTTAATGATGCAATATATTTTTATGATGTAACATTATTATTAGAAAATTTTTATGACAACATTTTTTAATAAAGTCAATAACATTAATAACACAATTTTGAAAAAATTATAATTAAATTAAAATTATAACTTTATGATTTACAAAATATTTAAGAGACCCTGTATTCTCACATGGCCAGCTTTATGTCGCACTGTCAAGAGTTAAAAGTAGGGCATGTGTGAAGTTACTTATACTTTATGCTGATGGGAAGGTGAAGACTAAAACAAAAAATACGGTGTATAAAGAAATATTTAGTGATATTTGAATAAAATGTGTGTTGGCTTCTTTTAAATTTTAAAAAAATATTTTTACTATATTTTTTTACGTCTTACCGATCAAAATAATTGTACGTTGGTGAACCGCGTGTAAACGTGGGCAAAAGTCTAGTTTTCTTAATATACCTGTAGTGGTGGGTTAATTTCAAGCATCTCCCTTAGACCAGGTGTGTTGGTGGGTGAAAGGGGCAATTCGCGTCCCAATTGGCGCTGCAACACCGCCCCAAGGGTGCTAATTGTGTTATTTTGGTTGTGACGTTAAAATTTTCACGGCGTTAAATGGATTACTTTTTGACTAGCCAATAAAATTAAAGCGAAGTGGGGAGATGCGCTAAATTTCGCTGCCCACTACGTTTGCTCTTAGGCATTTTGTGACATGTGTCATGTGGGTCCTACATAGGGCTTGAAATTAACAAGGGGTGTTGGTTTCAAACCCCTTCCAATCATTACTTAATTATTATTTTTTAAAAATTTAAAACAAATAATGTAATTGGTGGATGAAAGTGGGAGAGATTTGATTGGTTGGTGAAATGTGACTTGCCTCGTGAAAACTTTCACGCCACAACCCAAATAATACATTTGGCGCCCTTAGGGACGGTGTAGCCAAGTGAAATGGGGCTCTAAATCCCCCTTCCATGCTCATTTAACCTACCACTGCACATGGTCCTATGGTTTTTTAAAGGATAATTGGAATTAAATAATCCCAACTTTGTTTGGTTGGAAGGCAATAATCCCAACTTGAAAATTTGAATCTAACAGGCCTAAGTTGTCTTGGTTTTATTTTACTGGACCAAAACTAACTGAGTGAAGAGATATGTACCCGCGTGTGCGCACGGCCACACATCTCCAAGCACGTCAGCAGAGCCGCAACAGAAACCTTCTAGAAGCCTGCGCACGTTTCCCAGTACATGCCAGCTATCAGCCGATAAGGAAAAGGACATACAGCCAATCAGAGGCCGATATTCCCAGCTCCACGATCTCTGGCAGGTACGAGGTACAGAAAAAAGACAGAAAGGACAATTGCATAATACGTGGACCAATCATAGGAAGACAGCGACCATGCTCCAACGATTGTCAACTGTGTGGGTCCCGCGCAGAACAGTTGTCATTCTCAAATCGACCAATCACAGGACGGCTGCCAAGCCTATAAATACCCCTCTCCCCCAAGGGAGAGGATTCATTATGTTTTTCACACACAAACACATACATAGAGAATTCTGTGATAGTTGAGAAATGGTGATTATAGTCGAAGCATTGTATGTGCTTGTATTCGAGTATTTGTAATCGTCCTAGCAATCATCAATAAAATTACCTCTTTACTGTGCTCGTCTACACAGTTAGTTTTCTGCCTGATTTTTTTGTCAATCAGGACATTTTTTACACGTCATCCGCCAACGTGGCATGTCATGTAGGCAGAAAACTAACTAGGTTAACCCAGTTAGTTTTGGTTCAGTGAAATAAAACCAAGACAATTTAGGGCTGTAAGATTCCAGTTTTCAAGTTGAGACCCGACAAAGTTGGGATTATTTAGTTCCAATTCCCCTTTTTAAAAGGCAATTACAACATTATACAAAAGAGAAGTTGCGCCAGCTACCCCACTCTAATGAAGCCATTTTCGCCCGATTTTTCACCCAAAGAAACCGATGCTTTTTTAGTATTCTAGTATCATTGCGATCTCAACCCGCCTATTGGAGAAAACTACTTCATTACGTGTCTTCCAAATTGCCCAACAATCTAAGATTACTACTGCTTGAACTCGTTTCTTCTTTATGCTCGAACCGTCGATGTGTGAGTGAGGGGGGCGAAAGGTTAGACCTTAGAAAGTCTGCGAAAGTGGTTCTTCTATGTAGGTATGAGCCTTCCCTGGGCATTGTTTTCTTCCAGCCCTTTGTCGTTTTCTATGAGAACAATCGAACTTCAAGCATATCTCTTACAAAACCTTTATACCAAATCCCTTTTGATTCACTACAAACCTTGTACATTAAGCACATTCCAAACGGGTCAAATATGCATTATAAAGCTGCACGTATAAACCACATCAAGGCTGCACTAATATTCTTGATGCTCCTTGTTTCAGTTGCAAAATGGAGTATGTATGACTGGGAAAGTTAGCACCTTACACTTCTGTAACCAAATACCGCATTTTATAACTCACACAAGGCACTAACACCACCCCCACCCGGTGTACACATTTCACCAAACGCGCACACACGAACACCCCCCCCCCCCCCAAAAAAAAAAAAAAAAAAAAGCGACGACACGTTGTTGCCAGGTCGGATGGATCCACGCCTCTTGGCGGACCACTACGTTAACAGTCTTATGATGATAGCGACCTGATGCAATTTCCATATTTGTAGGCAATCCAACAGGGAGAACCTTTAAACATGCGCGTAGTCGACTAATTAGAAATAATAAAGTACACATAATTGTTTGTAAGGTCATTTATTAGAACTAAATATATGGTTCTTTTTATTTTAAATTATAATTGACAGCAAAATTTTCTCATGAACACCCTGCTCTCATTACAGTCCAACCAAAACATTATATGATCACATCTACATCAGTACAAACTTAAAACACTTTTATTTCCAAACTCTCTTACATCATCACGAAAACCAACTTAACCGAACTATTGTAGAACAGCAGGAGCAGGTATTATGCCCCATCTCCGCCTCACTACCTCCAAATCTTCATGAAAATGTTTCTCATAATAAACACACATCAGGTCGGTTGACTTCATACCTGCCTGAACTGCCCAAGGGAAGTAATGTGTATAAAACAGCGATCTTTGTTTGTCATTAAACCGTGCAGTTCCTCCTATGACAGACAAGAAGCACATTGGAAGCAGCATTTGCTCAAATTCTATGACTTTAAGCGCTGACTCGCCGATCAAATTTGTTGGGAGGCCAAAAAGGGTGTGCCAGAAATCATGCACTTCACGTGCGCGCATTGCTACATATGCGAGTTCTTCTGTTTCCATGAATCTTACTGGTGGTCGATCGTCCGGTGAGAAGTTTCTTGATCCCATGAACTTTGCATATGCAGCACCAAATGTGTTTTCTGGTAGGTCCCACGCATGGCCCACGTTACTGGAAATGACACGCGGACGGTCCAACAGTATTTCCTGATATAAAGAGTTATTAGAACATTATCATTCAGGGGTCAAACGATATGAAGTAAAAATTTAGTCTGAATCAAAATGGTTTCGATTGGCAGGCCCCACGCATGGCCCACGTTACAGAAATCATGCACTCACCCAGGACCGTTTTCAACCCGACCCACCCATATTGGTACATGTACCTCAAATAAATAGCAGAAATAGTAAGAGTCAACATAAAGAGTAGGCAGAAGTCATACTCTGCCTTCAGGATTCCTTTTCATTCTTTCAAGTACCCTCTCAAAAGCAGGTTTTCCGGTTGTTTCGCCCAAAGCAGCAATCAAATCGGCTCTTCGTGGATCCACTAACGCACCAACTGCGGACCCAAGGGCAACTGCTGCCTGCTGCCAACCCCTAAGTCGGACTCGGGCACCTTCTACCATGGTGATGTAATCTGAAAATTCAAATTTGATCGCTTTAGAAACATAATATAGGTAAAGCTTAGGAATTACTCATTACCACGAATTCAAGTTAGTGTATATTTAGGCCAATGTTAAAAACTTTACAATGGTGCGATTTATGAACCACTACCATAAAGACAAAGATAACAGTCACCCAACTCTCTCAATTTCAAAAAAAGAACCAATTAACCAAATGATCCTAGATACAACTTCAATCAGATAAGCTTTGTTATTAGCCACCTTATATATATGAAAAAGAAAACAAACTTAAAAAATCGCAGTCACCAGAAATTCATACTATATAATATTATTACATCCACCAAATGTGACTATTAGCAATACGGAGTTTGGACCCAGTCCCACATTGAAATGTGAATCGCATGATTGTATGAACTGAACCCAACTGTCAAAAGCTGAAAAGCAGTATAACCATCACCATCTTGATATTACTTATAGATTGAAATTTTAGAGTCTTGATTGTGCCAATGAGTATAATTTGACTTGATGTGTCCTGTCGCTCATTCAAGTGAGTCAAATTCTGGCTCTCACACCCATAGTTGTTAATAGCGAGATAGTCCCCGCTAGAGTGAATGGCGTAATGAAGTGATCATGTGTCACTACATAGTTGGTAGCGACGAATAGCGGTAAATAGCGAGATTTTGTAATTTTTTTATTTTCTTGGTAAAATCTACATATGATATATTTCTAAAATTTTCTTCTATTGTATCGCTAAACAACAAATAGTGCCCGCTATTCGCTATTGACAACTACGCTCACACCAGTTTTTCTACCCATACATATAAATAACAACAGACCTCAAAACCTAACACCTGGAGAATCAAAATGACAACAATCCACCAACATTGATGCATGGGCATTTTAAATGAAAAAGATCAAGTTTATCTTTTAAATGGAAAAGATCAAGATTATCTTTTATTTATTATTTGAAATAATTTCCATGTTTATCTTTTAATTGTTTAGTATAAATAGGATCTCTAGGGTTCATTGTTAGGGAGTTTTTGATTGATTTATAAAATAAAGAACATTGTTCTTGGAACCTTTGGTTCGTTTTAGAGAGTTTGTTAGCTAACTGTTCTTGAGCCATTTGATCGCTTCTGAAACTGCATCAAACATACTCACAGAAAGCTAAAACCTGGATCTCAAATTCCCCCTGCTTTACATAACTTTAGCAACAACATGTGATCATTTAAGACTAATAATCAATGTTAATCCATAACGAACAATTGAAAACTTTGCCATACGAATTGAGAAACCGAATTGTGTGTTACATATCACAGGTTAGTTTATAAACTGAAATTGAATTGAGAAGGCATGCATTTTAAATTTGTCTATGAACAGAGATCTAGGATTTCAATCCTTTTTTTTGTTACTTTTATGACTCATATCGGAGAGGAAAGAAATAACGACAAATTGCAGAGTGCAAAACTCCATTCAGGCATGAGCATATGTTAGATTGTTAGTGCTTAATAGTCATTTACTTCTTGTACTATTGTTAATATTTCATTTACTTTTCTTTTGCATTCTTGGTCTAACATAGCCAATTCCTAAAGTTTTTTTTGTCACCTAGGTCCCATTTAGTTTACAGTTTGGAATCTTTACGGGCATGGGCAGTGGTGAAGCTTGAAAAAAAAAATAGTGGTGGGGCCGAAAATCACGAGATCCAAATTTGTTCCTATCGGTGGGGGCTGGAAGATCAAATCGATGGAGGCCGAAATCAATGCATATAAAAGTTACCTACGGAAATCGTAAACTTCCACCACTAAGCTAAAAAAACAGGGGAGGTCGGGGCATCCCACGGCCCCCATTATCCTTCACCCCTGGGCATGGGTTTGATAGCAGGCAAGAACGCGAGTGGGTATGATTAGTCGCCGTTGTTTGATTTATGTACAGGACATAGTTGTTAACATCGACCATAGCGCCCGCTACAGCGAATAGCGTAGCGTAGTGCTCATGTGTTGCTAGATGGTTGATAGCGACAAATAGCGAGATTTTTGTATTTTTTTAACCTTTTTTTTATTTTGTTGGTAAAATATACATATAACATATCTCTAAAAGTTTCTTCTAGCCTATCGCTAAACACGAAACAACGGCTGCTATTTCATCGCTATCGGCATTGGTAGCTCGTCGCTATCGTCCGCTATTCGCTATTCGCTATTTACAACTATGCCACTTTGTTATATTCAGTTAAAAGATAGCACTAAAATCTCATTTTCACACAAATTATTATTTACTAATTTTGTACAAGAAAGACACAAATTTCAATTTAATTATGAAAACATAACTGGCATTTATAATAAATCATAAGCTTAACCAAAACAATGAGAGTTAGGGTTTGAAGTTCAAATTAAAATTCATATAAACTCATTTCAATTAGAGTTAGGGTTTGAATTCTTAAGCGATGATCATAACAGCACAACAAATATGCATAACTCAGAAGAGAAGAAATTACCTAATTAGATGACAGGATTAGGGCTCCGTATCAAAATAAAAGAGCGACCAGATCGAACTCCACTTGGTTTTAACATAATAGTCAGCAAAGGCTCGTTCGTTATGCTAGTTATTAAACTGGCTCATTGGCTCAGGAATATCGTGATAATGTAAAAAATGGTCTAAGTGGGTACCGGTACCGTAATGAAAGCGTTCGATACGAATGATACTACAAAGAAGAGTATAATAAATCTGGGTATACGGTTGTGACGTCGTTATTTTCATCTACATTTGATAAGAGCCGTATTCAAAATCAAAATCGATACATGTATTCACTTTAATGGTTTTCTCCACTTTTCAATATAAATTTTATTGAAAACAGAGTCGTATTCACACTAGTACTTGATTTTATCTCTTTTGGTTGTTATACCGAGTGTGGTTATCGTATCGATACGTTAATGAACCGAATTTATACCAACTGAAAGGCCGCGAGGAATTAAACTTGGGTAGTTAGGAAAATGTACTTGAGAATCTCAATGGATATTTTTTGAACAAACTAACGGGTATGTCTGGTACTCGACATGTTAAGTAGGGTTGTCATCGATTCGGTTTATGGTTTATTTGGTTTTCAATATTTTGTACCTCAAACCAAACTAAATAAGGAACATGTAAACCGAACCAAATTCAAACGAATTCAGTTCGATTCGGTTCCGGTTAAAAACCAAACAAACCAATTTCAACCAAATTAAACAAACGTTTTTTTCCCTAATTTATATTCATGTTTATGTTCCGAATAGCAAGTTAGCAACTAATTGAATGGATATTGCAGCGGTTCACAGACTTTGTTACATTGCAGGGGTTTCAACAAAGCAAGTCTGACAACTCTCTATTTATTTACCATCACGGTACGGATATTGCCTATCTTCTCATCTACGTGGATGACATCATTCTCACCACATCCACGGTGGCTCTTCGTAACCGTCTTTTACAAATACTGTCTGGTGAGTTCCCCATGAAAGATTTGGGTCCACTTTATTATTTTCTGGGTATCCAGGTCATTAGGGACGGCAACACAATGTTTCTCTCTCAACAGGCGTATGTTAAGGATATTCTTCACCGGGCATCGATGGACTCGTGCAAACCGGTTGCTACTCCGGTCGACACCCAGTCCAAGCTTTCTGCTGACTCGGGTCCTCTACACGACGACCCCTCCACATACCGCAGTTTGGCGGGCGCCCTCCAGTATCTTACGTTCACTCGCCCAGACATATCCTACGTTCACTCGAACGGAGACTCTGCTGTCTCCGACTGGGCTGGGATCGGTCGGGACGGACCGGCACAGCCTTCAGGGAAGTCCCTGATGGCTCGGATGGGGCGTGGGGCTAAGGGTGCGGCAGGTACAATAGGTAGGTCGGGCTGCGGTGCGTCGACCACGGCGGCCGCGTCGTCCCCTACGGGTGCCCAGTCAGGATCCTCGCTAGGATCCGTCTCGTCCGAATCGTCATCTGATCCCCCTGCGACGTCCATCTCTACGTCGTCTTCTTCCGCATCAAGTACAACCAGCTCGACTGGCTCAGGCGGAGGTGCGGGAATGATCTGTAAGCTACTATCATAACTGGGCGCTATGCTTCCAGCGTCCGACATTCCTGGCAAAAGAACCGTACATGTATATATATGAATTAATTTAAATTAGATAGTTAAGGCGTACATTATCAGTATCCTTCCTAACCTCTAATACTACGTTAATGCATAACGATACCCATGGCTAGCTCGGTCGGAATCTCCTCATGCCCAATGCTTCTTGAAAAATTACTTTATTGCATTTAGTAACTATGTATATTTTTTGAAAACTTTATCTTTTTGAACCACATCTGGTTATAGTCTAGTTTTTAAAGAAAATACTCTAGTTCGCTATAACCTTGGCTCTGATACCACTTTCTGTCACACCACGACAATGGCGGAAACACGTGGCGCGACGGTTCAAGAGCATAAAGTCAAGGTTAACGCTAAACACAAGTAATTTAAGAAAATGGGTCATTTATTAAGGCGTCAAATCTTGTTCAAAATATTACATAAAAGTAAATTGTTTTATAACATAATGGAGAGGTTTCTCAAATATATCCCATAGTTTTGGGAAATAAAGGTGAAACCCCACAAAATATTTAACGCCGCATCGGAGGATTCCATGACCCAGCTTGCCCACATCTCCTTCATCTAATTACCTGAAAGATATGTTTAAAATTTCGTCAATATAAATATATTGGTGAGTTCACAGGTTTTTAGTTTCCAAAACTTGAATACTTGGGAAATACCATGTCATGACAATATATAGGAGTTGCAAATTCCTATAATTCTACTTGAGACTATAATCAAACCAAGACGTATAATAAATATGCCCCGCTCCAAGTCGTTACTCGGTATCCTACGACTTAAGTTCAGAATATATGCACCCCAGGCATACACTAATGCATAATCGACGCTATCGATTAGGGGTGGGCCTTGTCAGGCACCAATAGTACTATCCAATATTTCACCGGTTTCATTTCCCTGAATAAATGATTATAGAGGCGAGGACTCAACCCCGAGTGGCGGTCACACCTCAAGTAATAAATCCGTCAAACATTTTCCCTAACATATCTTTCCCCCGAAAACGTAAAAATAGTTTAAAATGGGGCCGTGAAACTCACCTGAATCACTGTCCGGCTCACTAAGCAGATAGCAAAAAGGGTCTCGCACCTACAAACGTCCTAGACGTATAAGTCACTATCCCTATAGTGCATGTGCCTTGGCAAGTTGTACACCCAACTCCCGACCACAAGTTATTCCAAATCCCGTTTAATTAAGCGCGTATCCTAGGTTTCGTTGGCGTTAGATTACCCCTTGTGTTACAAGTTATATATTACTCTTGTTAATAGTTCCTTAACTTGTACCTTATTATTATCGACTCGACTTCACTTAACATATAATTATTTTCCCATTTAAATAATTATACTTAAGATCGCATCGCTCGACATAATATATATTTCAACACTCGACCCGACTCACTTTGCCGCACATTTGTTTTCCCATTTAAACAAATATGCTAAGATCTTGTCGTTCGATTGTATATTCTTAACACCCGATTCAACTCACCATACCGTATATTTATTTTCCCATTCAAATAAATATACTAGGATCTTGTCGGCACGGCATACGCATATATATATCTTTGTCTACTCGTCTCGTTTTCCTTCCCACATATCTACTTTCCCATTAAGTAGATATACTAGAATTTTCCGAGACGAGTGTACATATATATAAATGTGTAATTTTTCTTGTTAAGTATATACGTTTGTTTAACGTCTTACTTGTTTACGTCATATTTTTCTCCCACGAATAATTCCTTTAACACTTAGGAAAGTGTTTATTAGTTTTCACCCATGATGTATATATATATTTTACTTCCTAAAAATATATATTTTCTCATCTTGCCGCAATGGCATTTTTCTCGTGTTTTGTCCGTGTACGGTTCGTTAACGCGTCTTAGCTCGATATCTTAGCTCGAATAGTTAATTTCTCCAAGTTTTTCCCAACATGTGTTTTATAGCAATATTATTCATATTTCTTTCTCCTAACACATGTTACTTGGAAGGTTTAAAATACTTATGTATTTTTAACCCAACTTGTTAACTTAACTACAAAAATGTTCCCAATACTTTTATATTCCCATTTATATAAAAGTATTCATTTTTGTATAAGTTTCTCAAGTTTGTTTAATATTTTTATAAAATCTTTATTTCATAAAAATCCTTATGTTAATACAATCCATATTTTTATAACTTTCAAAAATATACTTTTTATACAAAAATACCCAAGTATATCTACTAGTATTTACCCAAATCATCCTTAGAAATTTATTACTTATACTTTTGACACCAAACTTTCCATCCTTGCATTTTTGGACTAATAGTTTCTAAAATATCCATTTTAGCCCTCTAACTTTCAAAGTTACAATATTAGTCCCTTAACTTTCAAATGTTGCATTTTTCCGCTCTAACTTCCAAAGTTAGCATTTTTCACTCAAAATAGTAGACTTTGAAGATTCATCTTTTTATTGGTAAGTTATTTTTGTACCAAAACACTTTTATTAGTCTTATATTTCATATATAAGACTACTTGTATGTGTGTTTTATGTATTTGTCCATTATATCAAAATATCAATCTTCTAAGTAAGTAAACTTTAATTTTTCATCTTCTTTATTCTTGAACTTCTAACATGTTCCATCATTTATTATGTCTTAGATGATCATATTAAGATGATTAAAGTTACTTTTTAACACATTCAAGTTTGTTCTACAAATCTTAATTAAAACATCATCCTACTTAGTGTATGTGTAGATTTTATACATTTTCAAGATCATTACTTTATCATCATCAAATCCATGATTTATTTACATATCTTTAATCATCTATTTTACTCATGTAAAACCTATTAAAGATTATGTTTCAAACCACCTTTTAAAACCTTCATGTACAACTTGCTTCTAAGAACACATACATGAATAATAATAATCAAAAACAAGGTTAAGAAGCTTACTACTAGCACAAGGCTAGGGAAGACTGTCACACCACGCCAATGGCGGAAACACGTGGCGCAACGCTCGAAAGCATATCAAAGTCAAGATTAACACAAACTATATTTAATTAGAAAAGATCTTTTTATTAGAATGTCGAAAATGAGTATCTCGTTCCGTTATTGCACAATGCATTACATAAAACGATAAACATTAAGTTTTCAATGTGGGGTATTTCCGTTTATGTACCATCCCGATGGTAATAAGGAATGAAACCCCGACCAGTATCCGACATTCCGAATTCCACCGCACTAGCCCCATATCTATCCAGCACTTAGTTACCTGAAAGATATGTTTAAAGAAAAAGACGTCAATATATAAAATATTGGTGAGTTCACAGGTTTTAGTTTCATAACAGTAACATTTTCACAACCATCGACTCGACTCACTTTACCGTATAATTACTTTCCCATTAAGTAATTATACTAGGATCTTGTCGATCGATATTCCGTTTTTACAACATGTGCGAACCTGCACAACTCGTGGCCTTTGTAAGGAGTAGCTAGCTCCTACAACTATAATGATGAGCAATCCCTTGAGCCCCATAACCAAACCAAGACTAATAATAATGCCCCGCTCCAAGTCGTTACTCGGTTTTCTCACGACTTAAGTTCAGAATATATGCACCCCAGGCATAACCTAATGCATAATCGACGCTATCGATTAGGGGTGGGCCTTGTCAGGCACCAATAGTACTATCCAGATATTCTTTCGGTTTCATTTCCCTGAATTAATGATTACGGAAGAGAGGACTCAACCCCGAGTGGCGTTCACTGCTCAAGTACTCATCATACCACTTATCACATTTTATCCTTTGAAAACCTTTTCAACATGTGACAATATTTGACAAACATATCTTTCCCCCAGTTAAAACAGTAAAATGGGGCCGTGAAACTCACCTGAACACTGTCTGGCTCACTAGGTAGATAGCATAGAGGGTCTCGCACCTACAAACGTCCTAGACGTATGAGTCACTATTCCTATAGTGCATGTGCCTTGGCAAGTTGTACACCCAACTCCCGACCACAAGTTATTCCAAATCCCGTTTAATTAAGCGCGTATCCTAGGTTTCGTTGGCGTTACATTACCCTTTGTGTTACAAGTTATATATTACTCTTGTTAATATTTCCTTAACTTGTATTTTATTATCATCGACTCGACTTCACTTAACATATAATTATTTTCCCATTTAAATAATTATACTTAAGATCGCATCGCTCGATATAATATATATTTCAATACCCGACCCGACTCACTTTGCCGCACATTTGTTTTCCCATTTAAACAAATATGCTAAGATCTTGTCGTTCGATTGTATATTCTTAACACCCGACTCAACTCACCATACCGTATATTTATTTTCCCATTCAAATAAATATACTAAGATCTTGTTGGTACGGCATACACATATATATCTTTGTCTACTCGTCGCGGCTTTCCTTCCCACATATCTACTTTCCCATTAGGTAGATATACTAGAATTTTGCCGAGACGAGCGTACATATATATAAATGTGTAGTTTTTCTTGTTAAGTATATACGTTTGTTTAACGTCTTATTTGTTTATGTTATACTTTTCTCCCACGAATAATCCCCTTAACACTTAGGAAAGTGTTTGTTGGTTTTCACCCATGTATATATATATTTTACTTCCTAAAAATATATATTTTCCCATCTTGCCGCAATGGCATTTTTCTCATGATTTGTCCGTGTACGGTTCGTTAACGCGTCTTAGTTCGATGTCTTAACTCGATTAGTTAATTCTTCCAAGTCTTTCCCAACATGTGCTTTATAGAAATATTATCCACATTTCTAACCCATGTTACTTGGAAGGTTTGTATTTTAGCCCAACTTGTTAACTTAGATACAAAAATGCTTCCAATACTTTTATATTCCCATTTATATAAAAGTATTCATTTTTGTATAAGTTTCTCAAGTTTGCTTAACATTTTTATAAAATCTCTATTTTATAAAAAAATCCTTATTTTAAAACCCTTTGTATTTTTATAACTTTCAAAAAAAATACACTTTCATACAAAATACCCAAGTATTTCTACTAGTATTTACAAAAATCATCCTTAGACTTTATTACTTACATTTTTGACACCGAACTTTCCATACTTGTATTTTTGGACTAATAGTTTCTAAAATATCCATTTTAGCCCTTTAACTTTCAAAGTTACAACTTTAGTCCCTTAACTTCCAAAAGTTGCATTTTTCCACTCTAGCTTCCAAAGTTAGCATTTTTCACTCAAAATAGTTAACTTTGAAGATTCAACTTTTTATTGGTAAGTTATTTTTGTATCAAAACACTTATGTTAGTCTTATATTCCATATGGAAGACTAATTATGTGTGTGTTTTATGTGTATGTCCATTTCATCAAAATATCATTCATCCAAGTGAGTTAACTTTAATTTTCCATCTTAATCATTTATGAACTTCTAACATGTTTTACCACATATTATAACTTAAATGATCATAATAAGATGAATTAAAGTTAGTTTTAACATATCCAAGTTCATTTCAAAATCTTAACCAAAACATCATCCTACTTAGTCTTACATGTAAACTTTATATATTTTCAAGACTAATACATCATCATCAACAAATCCATGGTTTATTTTCATATCTTTAATCTTCCATTTTACACATGAAAACCTATTAAAGATTATGTTCAAAACCATTTTTAAACCCTTCATGTACAACTTGCTACTAGGAACACATACATGAATAATAACAATCAAAAACAAGATTAAGAAGCTTACTACTAGCACAAGGCTAGGGAAGACAAAAACCTTGAATTTGAGAGGGGTTTAGTGTGTTCTTCCTAGTGGTTTAGCTCCAAGCTCTTGAAACACACAAAAGGGGTTTGGATGATGGATGATTTTAAGTGATTTGGAGTTGTAAAAACTTGAAAGAACAATGTGTGTGTGTGTGTGTAATCCCACGGCCACAAGAGAAAGAAGAAAGAGGATTGTTTTGCTTGATTATTCAATCTTCTAACATGTGTTATTATATAACTATCTCATGTAATGATGCTAAAGGTTTAAGAGATCTTATGGGAGATTATGTGGGTACTTGGGAGATTTTGAAAAAGAGGATATGTGTGTGCATGTAAGGTGCCGTGTGTATGTATGTATAGATAGGTGATTTCTTGCAAATCTTGATCAAATCCTTACAAGGCATCATGATCCTATATACAAGACTTAACAAGGCATGCTTTAACTTGTGTTATGATTACTTGGATTGTGTCTTGGACCCTTATGGCCTAATGGCCGAAAATTACATGCAAGGGGACAAGAAAGTGTTACTTTTGTACTTAATGTTCACTTACACACTTTATCTCATGTTAAGGCATGCTTTTACATAGGTTTTAGGTTATAATTATCAACACAAGTTGCATGGACATCCCTTGGCCTTTAGGCCGGCCCTTAGAGGGGTTTGGGTGGGGTCCACCACTTCAAATATTTACCCATGGATTGTTAAGTTTAATCCCCCGTCGTTCGGGTGTCGTTCGGGTATTTTTCGGGTTTTAATCACGCGTTATCCGGACATTAAATATACCTTTAATAACCCTTAAATATAGTCTAATTTAAGCGTTGATTGGTTATTTAGGCCTTTGCCGGGTGAAATTATGAGTTATACGCGTATCGGGTGCGATGCGCGCATTTTATTCGTTACCGGGAGATTTGTACAAGACGTTTTCATTTATGATTTTGGAGTTCCAAAACTCATTATATCTTATGAAAATACCCTTTATTTTATATCCTGGGTGTCCGGGATCCGTTTCGTTTATTTAATTATTACCGGGTAATTGCCAACGCCCATACCGGATAGCTTATTCGCACATGATCCGATCATGTTTTACCATTAAACGTATGCATTCCTATGCACTATTTGGAAATTGCTATCTCCTAAGGCCTTGATAATTAAATCACACATAATTGTATTTAATTACGTTAATCATATACTAATTAATCTGTACGGAATTACCTTATTTTTGCCGGTTGTTACATTCTCCCCCCGTTAAGAGAATTCCGTCCCGGAATTCAATTCAAGTTACCCATCACAATAGTATCCTTGAACAGGGCGGGGTGTTTGCGCTTCATGAGATTTCCTCTTTCCTAGTGAGCCCAGATTCATGCTCGGCTCACGCTTAGTGCTCTATCAAACACAGTGTCATAGTTCAACTATGACTAAGCTCTTGGTCATCCCACCTTGACACATCTGTCGGTTTCCGAATTAGTAGAGCTTATCGTCAACCGGACTTCCGCCGATCGAGGAGTCGACCCAAACTTCCTCAGGTCAGACTTGCGGGATTCCTTAAGAGTCCCACTAAGCTCTTACGATAGTCCGAGCTTAATCATTACGAGACCAATTTCGATTGATATCTCCGTACCACCGAAGTATTAGGAACTTGGTCTACCACAATCTCTAAGCTTATTGACACCTTCTCGGAGTATGATTCTCCGTGAAAACCTATTATTAGACCGAAGTTCTCAAGGCCTATGCCTTGTCTGTATGACTTCTTAATAGGTTCGCATCTCATCCAAACGGTCTTTAACCTGCAAGATCTACTGGCCATCTCTCGGATGTCCTAAACCAGGTTATGTATCTATCTCCGTCTGTCAATCGACGCACTGGAGATTTACACGTATGCCCTCCAAGGGCCTTGAGTAGTATACCCCGAACACTGGGATGCTAATTCCTATCACATAGGAAATTTTGGTGATGAAGCTCATGGATTCGATCTGCCACGAACATCAATCGTGTCAACACGGACAATTCCGTCAAGTATATTCAATTTGTCCGAGAATGACAAACCATACTCGTCTCAAATCGAGTATCCCATGCTTGTGTACAAGGTTTGTCGAACTTGAGGTAGAGTGACTACTACAATCCGATATAATGTAAGTCGGCAATTTGGTGCCTAGCCACGACTCTCCGAGAGTATAGGTAGCTATCCAAATGCCTCATCTCAGAGCTATAGGTGAGTAAGGAATGAGAGGGCTCCAAACAACAATCAATCATCACTTGGGTCACATCTGACCCCGGGACACCTCGGGTGTCATGGTGATGTCAAGCAGGCAATCTTACCGCACCTCATAAAAGTCCCTTTGGAAACCTCGTCGGGTATCCCCCCCTTTTTTTTTTTCCTTCGGCTCGACTCACTTTACCGTATATTTACCTCCCCATTAAGATAAATATACTAGGTTCTTGTCGACCGAACAACCACATTCAAAATGGGACTTTATTTCCTTAGAATCCTCTAGGTACTGAATTGCTGCTTTCCCCCTGCGTAATTGTGGTTAATGGTACTAGGACGCTTAGTATGAACTGATGGAGGTCGAAAGTTTTGCGTCGCTTTCACCCCTCAGTTTCCTTACATTAAGCAGTGTATACATGGCGCCCGGGCCGTACAATTCCACAATCCTCGAGTATTACTAGCCGACTCAAACACCAACGCTAAGATGCTTCCAGCACATAGGCCTACACCGAAAAGAGATATATGAAACATCATAAATTGTTGTCGCAATGAACAACGCATAAGGTTTATTATGACCTATCAACACGTTGGCCCCCATTGCGACAAGTATACAGAACACCAGTAGCTACCCAAACTATGGGTATCCAGTATCAGTTCTGTTATATGTGCTTCATGGGCACTAGTGTTCTATCGTCAATAGCAACCTAGTAAATCAGTTCCGAATAATACAGGCCACATGCCCTTACATTGACCTTCAGATCTTATGCAGAGATCTGAGTGAAAGGAGTTCCGAAACCAAAACCCTCATTCATCGAAGGTTCCATCCTTTCGGAATCTTGTTATGTAAATGGTGAAATCGGGTCATAGATGCATGCATTTAGCATAGATTTCACATTTGGCTTGACGGCTTCATGTGCTCAAGTTGTTACTTAAACAAGCGAGCGACTGATATCGTACCACAAGTAATAGTCCTGAGCCTTCCCATAAGGCATCCCATTCAATGCCTCCGTAGTCGCACATATGGGCGGAATATGTAAGCCTTCAAGCTTGTCCTGCTTAGCCTGGTGCCATACGCCCTGACCTGGCAGCTCATATCACTATGGTGTCTCCACAGTGTCTGTTGAGGACCGAGTATTTTACTCTAGCGCGAGTAATGCTAGTTAAAGCATAATTGGGGACACCACTATCAACCCAAGCTCGAAAGAGTTCGACTATTCCAAGAATATACTCAATGACTCCAAGGTAGGATAAACCTTCCATTTAAAGGAATAACAACATTAATCGATGGGTCGAGACGATCAACCATCTTAACCCAGTAGTGTGGCACCTCTAAAGAGTAGATAATGCTGCACGCCCTTCTGGATTTAGGGTTCATAACACCTCTTAATCATGTACCAGGGACTTCACCCATGCATACCCATGGATGGGTCCACGATGGTATTCCCATAACCATCGGTATGGTACGTATGACTCCGAATGAATCCACTGGTGCGAGCAATAAATGATTTGAACCTTTCAACTCTTGCTAGTCCCAAGGGTATAGATCATAATATCGCTCATAAATTCTCGATACCTTCAGGTTCGAGACGTATTCGAAATCCCTTATCACAAAGGCAAGTCTTGCCTTGTCACGTGCAGATCACAGGGTTTCTCCCCGACATTGATTTGCATAACCGGTCGTTCGGCGACCAAATTGCACGTAAAAGGTTAGGGCTGGACATAGCGTCACTGGTGCCTCAGATTCTGAAGATGTACCGTTCACGAAATGCGTGAGCATATACGGGGGTCGACACATGGTTCGGTCAATTACTCAGACGACCACGAGACTCGGACCTTAGGGGAATACCCATGCAATTACTACGACTAGAGTGTCTGAGCACGACTTTTAGAAAGTCCGTTGGACACCTGAAATCCTACATAATCAATGTCGGCACTACACAATCAAACCAATAGAACAATGACGGCACGAGGGGTTTAGGCGATGTCTCCATTCCGAGAGAAACAAGAGCGATGCAAACGACAAATCATCACGTCGTCGAGGTAATCCGACAGCTGCAGCAATACGCCCTCTGAGCAACACGACAGTAGAAACAACATGGTAATGTCAGCAACATATCCACGAAGCACATCAACTAGGGAACACCACACAGGAGCAACATGACAACAGAGAAGTATGACGACAAGGCAATGCCGCAATAGGAACCGTACGACACAGAGAAATACGATGGCAAGGCTACACTACGGCAGGAGCAGTAAACAACAGGAATGCATCATTGACAATGCAGCGTAACCACCTGGATACGCAACTAGCAAAAATAATGCAACTGCAAGCATGCACAATGCACGCGACAATATGACGCTCAACATGGAGAACCCATAGTCCACACCACCATAAAGCTCCGTTATGGTGAGCACGCATCCCCGTGCGTCTCAGATCACTTGTGGAGGTGGAAATTTCATTCGTACCCTCGGCCTTGAGCCTATCCTCCATAGGCTCAATGGTAGGAATGGTTGGGTTGGCCGGCGCACCAATCATCATAACATGAATGGGGGCGACGGGTTCCACATCATTTAGCTGACTTCTCAAGCCGATATTGTTCATGGAGAGAACGACCATAGGCTTGTTATGAGTCACTCAAACAATGGCAACAGAAACATCGGTAGTTTCCACTGAGGCCTGAGAACTATCGACAATGTTAGGCTTGCCAAGAGCCTAAGGAATGATAACTAGTAGTTCAATGAAAGCCTCTAAGAGAATGGGATTAATAATAACAAACTCCACAAAGACACATAGATGGTCATAGCGGCCTGGAAAGGGTCATAGAGACGTCTTTGTTAATAACCTTCACTTCTGCAGGAGCCTCAAATACCTCAACAACGTCAACTCGAGCAGAGCCATAGAACAACATCATCAAGCTCAAACTGTACAGACAATGACAACACTAAACTCAACAACAGACATAGAAACAACGACATTAAGCCCGATAAGTGCTTTCGAACCACTGACAACAACAAACTCAGCGAGAGCTACACACTTAATAGCGTCAACAGGACTTGCTTGAGCCATAGGACAATAACAGGAGTAACAACGTCAGGCTCGACCGGAGCCTTAGACTTGTCGTAGCTATTATATGTGTGGTGACTGGTATCCATAGGACCTGGATACCAACCTGCATCTTTCCCGATACAAGGGTAGTGGTCACAACGAGCATAGCAAGTAGCGGTAGAAGAATCACGATTTATCGATACACCACGATAAAAGGAAAAAAAAAACGATACCGACTCTGGCAAACCAGCCGAGTCATCCTTCTCATTAGAGTCCTCTTGCATATTATTTTGGCCTTAGCATCGGAAGTCTTCAACTAAAATGCCGCTCCGCCACCTAAGCGAGACCGATGACTTTCTTCCCGATAGGCCACGTAGTGAGAGTATCGAAATACGGCAAGAGATTAGTCAGGTCACCGTGTCCACGACGAATGGACCTTGCAACCTTAGTTTATAAATCACCGTAACGAGGGGACGCAACGTCTCAATAACTTCGGGGATTGACAAAACACTTTCCATCAATCGTCGACCAATAAATAACTAGTCTCGTTACCGCAATGACGGTGATGGACACTCCACATTGCAACATGAGCAATGGGATTGTCGTCCCATGGGTAAGTTTAGTTTAGCAGAATATCGTGACCACATTTAGTAGTCCGCCACTTGATTTTCAAGGGGAATTTTAATGTCAGCAAGAAGCGTCTTGCAACATTCTGACAATCACAGAACACTCTTACGATTATGATTCCCAAAGTGTGGTTCCACTCTCTAGGATTTATGACGGATTCAGGCACAGTACATGTAATGAATCTACTCTGGCGTTTCTCGACTGAAGCGAGACCACCAATAATCCTTGAAAAACAAACAGGAGGTAGATAGAGGAGTCTTATGATAACTTTTGCACCTCAGGAAGGTAGTATGACGTCAGTACCAACATGCTGAGTCCATCACAATTTATTTTCCAAACACGATCCAGCGCTATTGCAGAGGTTGTTAATCCATGCTAGAATACTCAATACACCGAGTAGTGGCTTCCCACGAGTTAATCGTATGCACTTCCGAGTGAGTCCATTGTCAAACGCCTACTGGGGCTTGCTGTTCTACTGCACGCCGTCATCTTATCACTGGCAAACCATGTCGCAGTCATGATTAGTGGTCGAAATTCTGACATCATCAAATTTTAGCAAAGCACTATGACTCGCGGATGTGTGAGGCGACATGCCGATTTCACTGTCCGTCCATGACTGCCTGGAAGCAACCAATACTGTTGATTCAGCCGAGGCTATCGAGCCTTCAGAATAACGATGATCAAGCTTTCTAATCCCGTAACTTTGATTTTGTCTTCCTACTGGGGAAGAAAAATATCCAACCCTTGCAGACAACCTGGGCATGCGTTAGGTCGAACATGACTTATTTACCATGACAACACCGCAGCACACGGCCACGAGTCTCATATTTAATCCACGCAGGGTCCCGTTCTCTAGACGCACTAGTCTAGCAGGGACGCACCCTAAGTCTTCACTGGGTTCCAAGTTTAGCATTCCTCGCATCGTTCCAGGCATTTCACTCCTATGCAAGGAAGTTTTCGTCTCCCGTCTCTATCCGATGCGAAGATTTACGTCAGATTGCTCAAATGAGTAGACGTTCGAGCTCTTCCGTGCTCGTACCTTAAAGGTGATGTCGAAGAAAGCTCATTAGGTTTGCTAGGATCGAAATCAAGGAATATCGGCGAGACCTCCCATTTAACCCATTGGTCAACCAAAACTAAGACTGAATCTAGAGGGCAAGAACAACTAAGACAAGGAGTGATCACCAATCCCGGCCCTAGCGCCCACCAAGGTTACCGTGCACCCCAAACTATTATTACGTGTGCACCCGTAATGATAATTTGTGTTGCCAGGTAATCTTGTTGCCCGCTAGTTCCGAGCTTCCTGATCCAAAACCGCGATTTCATACAACAAGACTTGATCTAGTTTCGCCTCTAAATCATAAACAACGTGGCGACATCCAATAACGCGATAGAGATTAGTCCTTCCGATCATCCCGTCTACAGGCAAGCAAGTGAGCTCATCGTAGACCACAGCATTCTTCCCGCTTGCTGGTACCGGTGATCGATGCAAGAGCGCGGACTATTGTGAAGCGTGACACAACAACCTTACTGGCAAAATATCCGTACTACGTATATGTATTAACTTAATCTTAGAAAATCGGATTCCTATGCAACATAAACATCTTATCCGCATTTTCTACTACTTCATATATTGACACACAAGGCTAGTCGGTCGGAATTTCCCCTTGCACAATCCATGTACAATCTTCTTTCTTTTCTGAAAATATTTCGTTGTGCTTTATTTTTGAAAACTTCGTTTTCGAGCCAAAACCGGTTATAGTCTAGATTTTTCAAAAATGCTAGTTCGCTACAACCTTGGCTCTGATACCACTTCTGTCACACCACGCCAATGGCGGAAACACGTGGCGCAACGCTCGAAAGCATATCAAAGTCAAGATTAACACAAACTATATTTAATTAGAAAAGATCTTTTTATTAGAATGTCGAAAATGAGTATCTCGTTCCGTTATTGCACAATGCATTACATAAAACGATAAACATTAAGTTTTCAATGTGGGGTATTTCCGTTTATGTACCATCCCGATGGTAATAAGGAATGAAACCCCGACCAGTATCCGACATTCCGAATTCCACCGCACTAGCCCCATATCTATCCAGCACTTAGTTACCTGAAAGATATGTTTAAAGAAAAAGACGTCAATATATAAAATATTGGTGAGTTCACAGGTTTTAGTTTCATAACAGTAACATTTTCACAACCATCGACTCGACTCACTTTACCGTATAATTACTTTCCCATTAAGTAATTATACTAGGATCTTGTCGATCGATATTCCGTTTTTACAACATGTGCGAACCTGCACAACTCGTGGCCTTTGTAAGGAGTAGCTAGCTCCTACAACTATAATGATGAGCAATCCCTTGAGCCCCATAACCAAACCAAGACTAATAATAATGCCCCGCTCCAAGTCGTTACTCGGTTTTCTCACGACTTAAGTTCAGAATATATGCACCCCAGGCATAACCTAATGCATAATCGACGCTATCGATTAGGGGTGGGCCTTGTCAGGCACCAATAGTACTATCCAGATATTCTTTCGGTTTCATTTCCCTGAATTAATGATTACGGAAGAGAGGACTCAACCCCGAGTGGCGTTCACTGCTCAAGTACTCATCATACCACTTATCACATTTTATCCTTTGAAAACCTTTTCAACATGTGACAATATTTGACAAACATATCTTTCCCCCAGTTAAAACAGTAAAATGGGGCCGTGAAACTCACCTGAACACTGTCTGGCTCACTAGGTAGATAGCATAGAGGGTCTCGCACCTACAAACGTCCTAGACGTATGAGTCACTATTCCTATAGTGCATGTGCCTTGGCAAGTTGTACACCCAACTCCCGACCACAAGTTATTCCAAATCCCGTTTAATTAAGCGCGTATCCTAGGTTTCGTTGGCGTTACATTACCCTTTGTGTTACAAGTTATATATTACTCTTGTTAATATTTCCTTAACTTGTATTTTATTATCATCGACTCGACTTCACTTAACATATAATTATTTTCCCATTTAAATAATTATACTTAAGATCGCATCGCTCGATATAATATATATTTCAATACCCGACCCGACTCACTTTGCCGCACATTTGTTTTCCCATTTAAACAAATATGCTAAGATCTTGTCGTTCGATTGTATATTCTTAACACCCGACTCAACTCACCATACCGTATATTTATTTTCCCATTCAAATAAATATACTAAGATCTTGTTGGTACGGCATACACATATATATCTTTGTCTACTCGTCGCGGCTTTCCTTCCCACATATCTACTTTCCCATTAGGTAGATATACTAGAATTTTGCCGAGACGAGCGTACATATATATAAATGTGTAGTTTTTCTTGTTAAGTATATACGTTTGTTTAACGTCTTATTTGTTTATGTTATACTTTTCTCCCACGAATAATCCCCTTAACACTTAGGAAAGTGTTTGTTGGTTTTCACCCATGTATATATATATTTTACTTCCTAAAAATATATATTTTCCCATCTTGCCGCAATGGCATTTTTCTCATGATTTGTCCGTGTACGGTTCGTTAACGCGTCTTAGTTCGATGTCTTAACTCGATTAGTTAATTCTTCCAAGTCTTTCCCAACATGTGCTTTATAGAAATATTATCCACATTTCTAACCCATGTTACTTGGAAGGTTTGTATTTTAGCCCAACTTGTTAACTTAGATACAAAAATGCTTCCAATACTTTTATATTCCCATTTATATAAAAGTATTCATTTTTGTATAAGTTTCTCAAGTTTGCTTAACATTTTTATAAAATCTCTATTTTATAAAAAAATCCTTATTTTAAAACCCTTTGTATTTTTATAACTTTCAAAAAAAATACACTTTCATACAAAATACCCAAGTATTTCTACTAGTATTTACAAAAATCATCCTTAGACTTTATTACTTACATTTTTGACACCGAACTTTCCATACTTGTATTTTTGGACTAATAGTTTCTAAAATATCCATTTTAGCCCTTTAACTTTCAAAGTTACAACTTTAGTCCCTTAACTTCCAAAAGTTGCATTTTTCCACTCTAGCTTCCAAAGTTAGCATTTTTCACTCAAAATAGTTAACTTTGAAGATTCAACTTTTTATTGGTAAGTTATTTTTGTATCAAAACACTTATGTTAGTCTTATATTCCATATGGAAGACTAATTATGTGTGTGTTTTATGTGTATGTCCATTTCATCAAAATATCATTCATCCAAGTGAGTTAACTTTAATTTTCCATCTTAATCATTTATGAACTTCTAACATGTTTTACCACATATTATAACTTAAATGATCATAATAAGATGAATTAAAGTTAGTTTTAACATATCCAAGTTCATTTCAAAATCTTAACCAAAACATCATCCTACTTAGTCTTACATGTAAACTTTATATATTTTCAAGACTAATACATCATCATCAACAAATCCATGGTTTATTTTCATATCTTTAATCTTCCATTTTACACATGAAAACCTATTAAAGATTATGTTCAAAACCATTTTTAAACCCTTCATGTACAACTTGCTACTAGGAACACATACATGAATAATAACAATCAAAAACAAGATTAAGAAGCTTACTACTAGCACAAGGCTAGGGAAGACAAAAACCTTGAATTTGAGAGGGGTTTAGTGTGTTCTTCCTAGTGGTTTAGCTCCAAGCTCTTGAAACACACAAAAGGGGTTTGGATGATGGATGATTTTAAGTGATTTGGAGTTGTAAAAACTTGAAAGAACAATGTGTGTGTGTGTGTGTAATCCCACGGCCACAAGAGAAAGAAGAAAGAGGATTGTTTTGCTTGATTATTCAATCTTCTAACATGTGTTATTATATAACTATCTCATGTAATGATGCTAAAGGTTTAAGAGATCTTATGGGAGATTATGTGGGTACTTGGGAGATTTTGAAAAAGAGGATATGTGTGTGCATGTAAGGTGCCGTGTGTATGTATGTATAGATAGGTGATTTCTTGCAAATCTTGATCAAATCCTTACAAGGCATCATGATCCTATATACAAGACTTAACAAGGCATGCTTTAACTTGTGTTATGATTACTTGGATTGTGTCTTGGACCCTTATGGCCTAATGGCCGAAAATTACATGCAAGGGGACAAGAAAGTGTTACTTTTGTACTTAATGTTCACTTACACACTTTATCTCATGTTAAGGCATGCTTTTACATAGGTTTTAGGTTATAATTATCAACACAAGTTGCATGGACATCCCTTGGCCTTTAGGCCGGCCCTTAGAGGGGTTTGGGTGGGGTCCACCACTTCAAATATTTACCCATGGATTGTTAAGTTTAATCCCCCGTCGTTCGGGTGTCGTTCGGGTATTTTTCGGGTTTTAATCACGCGTTATCCGGACATTAAATATACCTTTAATAACCCTTAAATATAGTCTAATTTAAGCGTTGATTGGTTATTTAGGCCTTTGCCGGGTGAAATTATGAGTTATACGCGTATCGGGTGCGATGCGCGCATTTTATTCGTTACCGGGAGATTTGTACAAGACGTTTTCATTTATGATTTTGGAGTTCCAAAACTCATTATATCTTATGAAAATACCCTTTATTTTATATCCTGGGTGTCCGGGATCCGTTTCGTTTATTTAATTATTACCGGGTAATTGCCAACGCCCATACCGGATAGCTTATTCGCACATGATCCGATCATGTTTTACCATTAAACGTATGCATTCCTATGCACTATTTGGAAATTGCTATCTCCTAAGGCCTTGATAATTAAATCACACATAATTGTATTTAATTACGTTAATCATATACTAATTAATCTGTACGGAATTACCTTATTTTTGCCGGTTGTTACAAAGACAAAACCTTGGATTTTGAGAGGGGTTTAGTGTGTTCTTCCTTAATGGTTAAGCTCCAAGCTTGAAACACACAATAGGGGTTTGGATGATGGATTGTTTTAAGTGATTTGGAGATGTAAAAACTTGAAAGAAGAATGTATATGGGGGAGAGGAAACCTACGGCCCAAATGGAGAAGGAAGAAGAAGAGTTTTGCTTTGTTAACTCATGTATCTAACACATGTTATATGCTACCATCAAATCTTCCATGGATTGCATGTGATCTTTGCTAATGATTCAAGAGATTTAAGAAGTACACAAGTGATCTTGGATGGATGTGGGAATGTATGTGTGGCCGTGGGTTTTGGAGAGCAAGGGAAGGAGTTTGCTTGCAAATCTTGGCTTATTATTTGGATGATCTTACACTTAATCTTTATACAAGATTTTTACCAAGCATGTGCATATACTTAGACCATGATTGCTAGCTTTTGTCTTGGATTTTAGTGGCATAGGGCCGAAAATTTGCAAGGAGGAGACAAGAGGTTGCATGCTTTTGTCCTAGAGAGATCTTACACCTTTTGGCTTTTTGTATGCATGCTTTTCACCTAGGTTGTAGATTATTATTATTAACACATGCATGGATATAATTATGGCCATTTAGGCCGGCCCTTGGATGGGTTTAGGTGGGGTCCACAACTTCAAATATTTACCCAATACTTGTTAAGTTTAATCCCTCGTCGTTCGGGTGTCGTTCGGGTATTTTTCGGGATTTAATCACGCGTTATTCGGACATTAAAAATACCTTTAATAACCCTTAAATATAGTCTAATTTAAGCGTTGATTGGTTATTTAGGCTTTTGCCGGGTGAAATTATGAGTTATACGCGTATCGGGTGCGGTACGCGCATTTTATTCGTTACCGGGAGATTTGTACAAGACGTTTCCACTTATGGTTTTGGAGTTCCAAAACTCATTATATTTCGTGAAAATACCCTTTACTTTATATCCTGGGTGTCCGGGATCCTTTTCGTTTATTTAATTATTACCGGGTAATTGCCAACGTCCATACCGGATAGTTTATTCGCACATGATCCAATCATGTTTTACCATTAAACGTATGCATTCCTATGCATTATTTGGATATTGCTATCTCCTAAGGCCTTGATAATTAAATCACACATAATTGCATTTAATTACGTTAATCATATATTAATTAATTTGTACGGAATTACCTTATTTTTGCCGGTTGTTACATTCTCCCCCCGTTAAGAGAATTCCGTCCCGGAATTCACTTCGAGTTCTCCGGTACATGTGTCTTCTCGAATAGGGCGGGATATTTTTTGCTTCATCCGGTCCAGCCTTTCCCACGTGAACTCCGGTCCACGCTTGGCATTCCAGCGCACTTTGACCAATCTGATCTTGCTGCGCCTAAGTTTTTGGACCTTCCAATCAGTTACCTCGATTGGTTCTTCAATAAAATGTAACTTGTCGTCAACTTGGATTTCGTCTGCTGGAATGATGAGAGTTTTGTCGGATAGGCACTTTTTCAAATTTGACACGTGAAACGTGTCGTGTATTCCACTAAGCTCTTGAGGCAACTTGAGCTTGTATGCCACTGGGCCTACCCTGGACAAGACTTCGAATGGTCCAACATATCGTGGGTTCAGCTTTCCGCGCTTACCAAAGCGCGCGACACCTTTCCAAGGTGACACTTTTAGTAGGACCCTGTCTCCGACTTGAAACTCTAAAGGCTTTCGCCTCATATCAGCATAGCTTTTTCTGGCGGTCACGGGCCGCTTTGAGGCGTTCCTTTATCAAAAAGACCTTGTCCGTCGTCTCTTGAACAATTTCGGGCCCGGTGAGTTGTTTTTCTCCAACTTCCGCCCAACATAACGGAGATCGACACTTGCGTCCATATAGAGCTTCGAACGGTGCAGCTTGAATGCTCGTATGATAACTGTTGTTATAGGAAAATTCTACCAATGGCAAGTGTGTATCCCAATTACCGCCGAAATCAATCGCGCATGCCCGTAACATATCTTCCAAGGTCTGGATGGTTCGTTCACTTTGACCATCCGTTTGGGGGTGATATGCGGTACTCATGTCGAGGCGAGTACCGAGGGCTTCATTTAAACTTTCCCAAAATCTTGAAGTGAAACGACTATCTCGATCGGAGATGATCGAAACAGGTACACCGTGTTTAGACACCACTTCCTTAATGTACAAACGGGTCAGTTTCTCCAACTTGTCCGTTTCGCGAATCGGAAGGAAGTGTGCCGATTTTGTCAATCGATCAACGATTACCCAGATCGTGTCATGGCCGCTTGTTGTCTGGGGTAACTTGGTAATGAAATCCATGGTAATTCGTTCCCATTTCCATTCCGGTATTTCCGGTTGCTGGAGCAAACCGGAAGGTCTCTGATGCTCAGCCTTGACCTTTGCGCAAGTCAAACATCGCGCAACATATGCCGCTATATCTCTTTTGAAATTCGGCCACCAATAAAGTTCCTTTAAATCGTGGAACATCTTGTCTGTACCAGGGTGAACCGAATATCTAGAACTGTGAGCTTCGGCCAATACTAGCTCACGCAATCCCCCGTACACTGGGACCGAAATTCTATTCATGAAATACAGTGTCTGGTCCGCCTTTGGTTCCAGTGAATCAACCATCTTTCGTAATCTTTCACCTTTGACATTCTCGGGTTTAAGTGCGTTAACTTGAGCTTCACGAATTCGTTCAGTCAGATTCGTGTGGATAGTCAGACCCAAAGCTCGGACACGCAATGGTTTAACCCGTTCCTTGCGACTCAAGGCGTCGGCCACAACGTTCGCCTTACCGGGATGGTACTTTATCTCACAATCGTAATCGTTTAATAATTCGACCCATCGCCGTTGTCGCATGTTTAAATCCTTCTGATCAAAGATGTGTTGCGAACTCTTATGATCAGTGAAAATCGTGCACTTGGTTCCGTACAAATAGTGCCTCCATATCTTGAGAGCGAATACCACTGCACCTAATTCCAAATCGTGTATAGTGTAGTTCTTCTCATGGATTTTCAGTTGCCTGGAAGCATATGCTATTACTTTTTCTCGCTGCATTAACACGCAACCCAAGCCTTGATGTGAGGCATCACAGTAAACCACAAAGTCCTCCGTACCATCGGGAAGTGATAGTATCGGAGCGCCACATAACTTGTCTTTTAGTAACTGGAATGCTGCCTCTTGCTTTTCCGTCCACTCGAACTTCTTATCCTTTTGGGTTAATATGGTTAAAGCTTGTGCTATCTTTGAAAAGTTCTCGATGAACCTTCTGTAATAACCCGCAAGGCCAAGAAATTGTCGTACTTCGGTAGGAGTTCGAGGGGCTTCCCAATTTTTAATTGCCTCGATCTTGGCGGGATCGACGTGTATGCCCTTCTCGTTTACCACGTGGCCTAGAAAGTGAACTTCCCGAATCCAAAAGTCGCACTTTGAGAACTTAGCGTAGAGCTTCTCCTTGCGTAGTACTTCAAGGATTAACCGAAGGTGATTCTCGTGGTCTTCTTTCGTGCGTGAATAGATCAAAATATCGTCAATGAAGACAATGACGAATTTATCCAAGTATGGCTTACACACGCGGTTCATTAGGTCCATGAAAACCGCTGGTGCGTTGGTTAAGCCGAACGGCATTACCAAAAATTCATAGTGCCCATACCGGGTTCTGAAGGCCGTCTTTGGTACATCCTCTTCTTGTATACGCAACTGGTGATAGCCAGACCTCAGATCAATCTTGGAGTAATAGCTAGACCCTTGGAGCTGATCAAATAAATCGTCGATCCTGGGGAGAGGATAGCGATTCTTGATGGTTAGCTTGTTCAGCTCCCGATAGTCGATGCACATGCGAAATGTGTCATCCTTCTTCTTTACGAATAAGACGGGAGCTCCCCAAGGTGAGAAACTCGGTCTTATAAAGCCTTTGTCCAACAATTCTTGCAGCTGGCTGGACAGTTCCTGCATCTCTGATGGAGCTAGGCGGTATGGCGATCGTGCCACAGGAGCAGCTCCAGGAACGAGGTCGATGCGGAACTCGACTTGTCGAGGTGGTGGCAACCCCGGCAAATCTTCTGGGAATACATCCGGAAAATCTCTAGCTACTGGAATGTCTTCCAACTTTCGCTCGTCGGCCTTCTTGTCCACTACGTGTGCCAAGAATGCGACAAGCCCTTTTCTCAGACACTTACGAGCCTTCATGCTTGAAATAATTCTTAGCGGCGTCCCGTGCCTTTCCCCTTGAATTGAGAGAGTTTCGCCGCTTGCGAGGGGGACTTGAATGACTTTATCGTTGCAAATCACGACGGCATGGTGCGCGGACAACCAGTCCATGCCGACAACTATGTCGAAACTTCCCAATACGACCGGCAAAAGATCAATCCCAAACTCGTGCCCACAGAGTTCTAATTTACAATCTTTCGCTACTTCTCTCGTTTCAATAGTTTTACCATTAGCCAGTTCTATGGAGTAGGGTGTATCTAGTTTACTAGTTTTTAATCCAAGTAGTCTTTTAAACTCAATGGATACGAAGCTAAAGTCAGCACCGGTATCAAATAATACAGAGGCATAATGACCATTAAGAGGAAACGTACCAGTGACCACGTTGGGGTCTTGTCGTGCATCACCGGCTCCAATCACAAATGCCCGCCCGCGGGCCTGGTTGTTGATCTTGGGGCAATCCTTTTTCCAATGGTCCAGTGACCCGCATGCGAAGCATGGTCTAGCCCCTCCGTTCTTTGGTGCTCCAGACCGGCAGTCTTCAGTCTTGTGTCCTGTGCGGTGGCACTTTCCACAAGTTAACCCATTATTCCTTCCCTGATTACCCTGTTTACTGCCATTACCACGTCCCGTGGCAACATATCCTTTCCCCTTCTTGTTTGAGCTACCCAATGCTCTGTCCCTCTTCCCTTCATCCCGTTTCCGTTTCCCAAATCTCGGCTTGTTCCCCTGATCGTTCGACACAACTGCTGAGCTTGTCCCCTGATTCTTGGCTTCTACACTGCTGGCCTCAGAAATTTTCAATCCCGAAACTTGTCGGATCAGTGTACCCATGAGAATAGCATCTTCGGTGAGGCTTAGCGCAAGATCAATAGCTGCGCGCATGGTCGTAGGTTTGGAAGCAGTGACCATGCTGCGTATTTGCGGTGCTAATCCGAACAAATAACGCTCTATCTTGTTGTTTTCAGGGTGACCAAACGTGGCACTAGTCTGGCGAGATCATGAAATCGGGACGTGTAGCCAGTCACGTCTGCTCCCATCATAGTAAGGTTCCAGAACTCAGTTTCCAGTTTCTGCACCTCGCTTGCCGGGCGGTATTCGGCAATCATGAGTTCTTTCAGTTCCGCCCATGACAGGGAGTAAGCAGTATCGTCGTCCAATGACTGTACTTGTCCATTCCACCACGTTAGTGCTTGATCCAAGAACAAGTTGGTGGAGTACATGACCGACTGACGAGGGGTACACCCACTGATATGGATGATTGCCTCGGTCTTTTCGAACCACTTGACCAGGCCAACAGATCCTTCTGTGCCGTTGAAGTTGATCGGCTTACAGTCTAAGAAGGCTTTGAAAGTGCAGCCACGCTCTCGCGAGGCCGTTTCTGCATTAATAAAATAGCATGTTATTATGGGATAGGAGTTTTAGGATATTCTCCCATCGCTTTCAATTATTTTTAAACCTTCTTACCATTGGGGGAGGTTTCTCGTCGGTCGCTCCCAGTTAAGTCACGTGACCGTTCAGAGCGAGCGGCTTCATGCTCCGCGATCGCTCGGGCTATGCGCTCCGAGATCATGGTTTCAAGTTCAGCTGGTGTAGCGGGCAGTCCGTCTGCGCCGCTGTTGCTTCTGGTGGCTGGTGCCATTTTTCTTCAATAATAATTATCAAAGGTTAATTTGGCAAACATTTATACAATATAAAGCATAAATAACAAACCAGAATATGAACACAATAGTCAACACCATGTCATCACACAACATGCCAACACATCATACAGAATAAATAATAATCAACACAACATCACCACACAATCACACAAATCACAATATATGGAGTAAGCAATAATAATCGTAGACAACAACATATTTCACCATCATAATAATAAGATTTTTCATTAATTTCAATAGTACGAGTACAATGCTTGTTCATAATAACAAAATAGGGAATACATCCCTCATACAATACATTGTTCTGAAATAAATAAAACATCATATCATGTGCCGTCGTACCCGTACGGCTAGGCAAAATGCAGACGAGTGTCATAACCCGTGCTATACTACCATACTGCTGCTACTATATACATATGCAGGTGATTCTTCCATGCGTCCCTGATGCATCCCTACTGTGGCGGTGGCGGCGGAAACTGGTACTGTGGTGCATGCATACTGATCGTCATGCTAATCGTCATGATGTGCTCGTATAAGAACTGTCGATGCGCAAAATGCGCATCCCCTGTAATACCACACTGTGCGTCCATGCTCAGTAACTCTTCCGCATAGTGCGCCAAAGCATCTCGTGCATCAATCATCCGCGTCCACATCAGACGGGTCTGCTGGTCTACCTGGTTCATGGTGCGCTGCACCGTGTCGGCGAGGGTCTGGAAGTCTCGCTCTAGGGAGATAGCAGTGGACCATGCTGGTTCGGATAGGGGTGTCATCCTGGGTGGCTGGGATGGTCCGGGTATATCTGGGTGAACTGACGGGAATGGGCCAAAGGGGGCTGGTATCGGTATGTGAGGAAGCAACGGGGCAAAACCCTGTGGTCTGGGGGTAAAGTGAGGTGGTATCATGTAGGGGTCCCCTGCACCCAGGGATACGGTGCAGGTGGCATGCTGGGCAAGGTGGGGATCGGCAGTGTCATGGCTATTGTGGGTGGTGGTACAGGCTCGGCCAATGGGGCCAACAGAGGCTCTGAAACAGTGGCCCACTCTGGGGTGGACACCACTACAGTGGGGGTAGGAGGGCTCGCGGTGGCGAAAGCTGCCAAACCTGCCCTGCGTAGCTCAGAGCTACCGGCGGGGCTACCCTCAAGGACCTGTGCTGCTATGGCTGGCCCCTCCTGAGGTGCGGGCTCAAGTGGTGCTGGTGGGGCTACGGGGTCAGCAGGTGCGTCCTCCATCATTGGAGCCACTGGCTCCTCCTGGACGGCTGGGATCTCGGGTACTAGCAGGTGCTTAACCGAGGCCACTGACTCGTCGTTCGAGTCATCAGAAATCCACCCGTTCCTCCCACGGGAGATCGGCATGAGTCTCATGCCTGGAGGAATGTGGATGTGCGGTACAGGTGCTGGCTCATGCTCAACGTGAGCCTGTCTATCGAACGGAGACTCTGCTGTCTCCGACTGAGCTGGGATCGGTCGGGACGGACCGGCACAGCCTTCAGGGAAGTCCCTGATGGCTCGGATGGGGCGTGGGGCTAAGGGTGCGGCAGGTACAATAGGTAGGTCGGGCTGCGGTGCGTCGACCACGGCGGCCGCGTCGTCCCCTACGGGTGCCCAGTCAGGATCCTCGCTAGGATCCGTCTCGTCCGAATCGTCATCTGATCCCCCTGCGACGTCCATCTCTACGTCGTCTTCTTCCGCATCAAGTACAACCAGCTCGACTGGCTCAGGCGGAGGTGCGGGAATGATCTGTAAGCTACTATCATAACTGGGCGCTATGCTTCCAGCGTCCGACATTCCTGGCAAAAGAACCGTACATGTATATATATGAATTAATTTAAATTAGATAGTTAAGGCGTACATTATCAGTATCCTTCCTAACCTCTAATACTACGTTAATGCATAACGATACCCATGGCTAGCTCGGTCGGAATCTCCTCATGCCCAATGCTTCTTGAAAAATTACTTTATTGCATTTAGTAACTATGTATATTTTTTGAAAACTTTATCTTTTTGAACCACATCTGGTTATAGTCTAGTTTTTAAAGAAAATACTCTAGTTCGCTATAACCTTGGCTCTGATACCACTTTCTGTCACACCACGACAATGGCGGAAACACGTGGCGCGACGGTTCAAGAGCATAAAGTCAAGGTTAACGCTAAACACAAGTAATTTAAGAAAATAGGTCATTTATTAAGGCGTCAAATCTTGTTCAAAATATTACATAAAAGTAAATTGTTTTATAACATAATGGAGAGGTTTCTCAAATATATCCCATAGTTTTGGGAAATAAAGGTGAAACCCCGCAAAATATTTAACGCCGCATCGGAGGATTCCATGACCCAGCTTGCCCACATCTCCTTCATCTAATTACCTGAAAGATATGTTTAAAATTTCGTCAATATAAATATATTGGTGAGTTCACAGGTTTTTAGTTTCCAAAACTTGAATACTTGGGAAATACCATGTCATGACAATATATAAGAGTTGCAAATTCCTATAATTCTACTTGAGACTATAATCAAACCAAGACGTATAATAAATATGCCCTGCTCCAAGTCGTTACTCGGTATCCTACGACTTAAGTTCAGAATATATGCACCCCAGGCATACACTAATGCATAATCGACGCTATCGATTAGGGGTGGGCCTTGTCAGGCACCAATAGTACTATCCAATATTCCACCGGTTTCATTTCCCTGAATAAATGATTATAGAGGCGAGGACTCAACCCCGAGTGGCGGTCACACCTCAAGTAATAAATCCGTCAAACATTTTCCCTAACATATCTTTCCCCCGAAAACGTAAAAATAGTTTAAAATGGGGCCGTGAAACTCACCTGAATCACTGTCCGGCTCACTAAGCAGATAGCAAAAAGGGTCTCGCACCTACAAACGTCCTAGACGTATAAGTCACTATCCCTATAGTGCATGTGCCTTGGCAAGTTGTACACCCAACTCCCGACCACAAGTTATTCCAAATCCCGTTTAATTAAGCGCGTATCCTAGGTTTCGTTGGCGTTAGATTACCCCTTGTGTTACAAGTTATATATTACTCTTGTTAATAGTTCCTTAACTTGTACCTTATTATTATCGACTCGACTTCACTTAACATATAATTATTTTCCCATTTAAATAATTATACTTAAGATCGCATCGCTCGACATAATATATATTTCAACACTCGACCCGACTCACTTTGCCGCACATTTGTTTTCCCATTTAAACAAATATGCTAAGATCTTGTCGTTCGATTGTATATTCTTAACACCCGATTCAACTCACCATACCGTATATTTATTTTCCCATTCAAATAAATATACTAGGATCTTGTCGGCACGGCATACGCATATATATATCTTTGTCTACTCGTCTCGTTTTCCTTCCCACATATCTACTTTCCCATTAAGTAGATATACTAGAATTTTCCGAGACGAGTGTACATATATATAAATGTGTAATTTTTCTTGTTAAGTATATACGTTTGTTTAACGTCTTACTTGTTTACGTCATATTTTTCTCCCACGAATAATTCCTTTAACACTTAAGAAAGTGTTTATTAGTTTTCACCCATGATGTATATATATATTTTACTTCCTAAAAATATATTTTTCTCATCTTGCCGCAATGGCATTTTTCTCGTGTTTTGTCCGTGTACGGTTCGTTAACGCGTCTTAGCTCGATATCTTAGCTCGAATAGTTAATTTCTCCAAGTTTTTCCCAACATGTGTTTTATAGCAATATTATTCATATTTCTTTCTCCTAACACATGTTACTTGGAAGGTTTAAAATACTTATGTATTTTTAACCCAACTTGTTAACTTAACTACAAAAATGTTCCCAATACTTTTATATTCCCATTTATATAAAAGTATTCATTTTTGTATAAGTTTCTCAAGTTTGTTTAATATTTTTATAAAATCTTTATTTCATAAAAATCCTTATGTTAATACAATCCATATTTTTATAACTTTCAAAAATATACTTTTTATACAAAAATACCCAAGTATATCTACTAGTATTTACCCAAATCATCCTTAGAAATTTATTACTTATACTTTTGACACCAAACTTTCCATCCTTGCATTTTTGGACTAATAGTTTCTAAAATATCCATTTTAGCCCTCTAACTTTCAAAGTTACAATATTAGTCCCTTAACTTTCAAATGTTGCATTTTTCCGCTCTAACTTCCAAAGTTAGCATTTTTCACTCAAAATAGTAGACTTTGAAGATTCATCTTTTTATTGGTAAGTTATTTTTGTACCAAAACACTTTTATTAGTCTTATATTTCATATATAAGACTACTTGTATGTGTGTTTTATGTATTTGTCCATTATATCAAAATATCAATCTTCTAAGTAAGTAAACTTTAATTTTTCATCTTCTTTATTCTTGAACTTCTAACATGTTCCATCATTTATTATGTCTTAGATGATCATATTAAGATGATTAAAGTTACTTTTTAACACATTCAAGTTTGTTCTACAAATCTTAATTAAAACATCATCCTACTTAGTGTATGTGTAGATTTTATACATTTTCAAGATCATTACTTTATCATCATCAAATCCATGATTTATTTACATATCTTTAATCATCTATTTTATCATCATCCTACTTAGTGTATGTGTAGATTTTATACATTTTCAAGATCATTCGTTCTCCTCCCGCTTCGACTGCGGGGGTGTAATAGATACTACATAATTATCGGCTCCATTCTCTGAACTTTGAATTGTATAGTCAAAGTCAGCAATCAAACATATTCATTAGTCAAAGTCAGCAGTCAAACATATTAATTAGTCAAAGTCATCAGTCAAACATATTAATTGTATAGTCAAAGTCAGCAGTCAAACATATTCATTGTAATTATTGTATAGGCCTTGTATTGTAACTATATAAAAGACTAAAATGAGAATGAGAAAGAACAAGTTGACATTCATACCTTTCTACATAATTTAAACTAAATAATCAAAACCACAAATCATACTATAAAAGAAAGTTTAAAAGCAAAATAAAACAAACAAACTAGGAAAAAAGTCTTACATACAAACATGAAGTTAAAACTTTAAACACAAACATCACATAAATTAGAAATAGTCAACAAGTCTGTAACAATGCCATAAAATATAAATAAACTTCAAACGTAAATCTCTCTCTAATTCACGTAAAATATGTATTCTAAAAATCTGACCAACATTCGATTAGTGGGCTTTATTTTGAGTTAGACTTTAGATTTAGTGTATGTGTAGATTTTATACATTTTCAAGATCATTACTTTATCATCATCAAATCCATGATTTATTTACATATCTTTAATCATCTATTTTATCATCATCCTACTTAGTGTATGTGTAGATTTTATACATTTTCAAGATCATTCGTTCTCCTCCCGCTTCGACTGCGGGGGTGTAATAGATACTACATAATTATCGGCTCCATTCTCTGAACTTTGAATTGTATAGTCAAAGTCAGCAATCAAACATATTCATTAGTCAAAGTCAGCAGTCAAACATATTAATTAGTCAAAGTCATCAGTCAAACATATTAATTGTATAGTCAAAGTCAGCAGTCAAACATATTCATTGTAATTATTGTATAGGCCTTGTATTGTAACTATATAAAAGACTAAAATGAGAATGAGAAAGAACAAGTTGACATTCATACCTTTCTACATAATTTAAACTAAATAATCAAAACCACAAATCATACTATAAAAGAAAGTTTAAAAGCAAAATAAAACAAACAAACTAGGAAAAAAGTCTTACATACAAACATGAAGTTAAAACTTTAAACACAAACATCACATAAATTAGAAATAGTCAACAAGTCTGTAACAATGCCATAAAATATAAATAAACTTCAAACGTAAATCTCTCTCTAATTCACGTAAAATATGTATTCTAAAAATCTGACCAACATTCGATTAGTGGGCTTTATTTTGAGTTAGACTTTAGATTTATTAATAAATAAAAAAAGCGTGGAACCAAAAACCAAACCAAACCAAACACCAAATTCATTGTTCAAATCGGTTTTTCGGTTATTGTTACAGTTCGGTTTACGATTTTTATTTGGTTTCCGGTTTTTCTAAACATACCACTACCGACAAGTATTATGCCAGACATAGGATACAAATTTACACTTAGATATGAGCAGTGTTGTAGAACTCGCTAGGCACTAGTCGGCCGGTGGGGTACATACCAAGGATTAAACAGGATTAATCGGATTGGATTTTTATATATAGTTTTCCAAATTTATACATATATAATGCTAATTTTATACCTTATATGTACAAATTTAGAAGTATAGGGGCTAAATATAAACTAGTGAATATTAAGAGGGGGTGTTAAATATTAAAATACCTAAACTTAAATAACCATAATCCCCTCGTTCACCAGATCCTGTTTTTTTCCTCCTCATTCCTTCTTTCATCGTACGGAACCATCAGACGCAACTAGGGTTCATGGAGTTTCATCAATTTTGCTTCTAAACCATGGATTATCATCCAATTTTGAGGTAAGAACTTGTTTTATTTGATTGATTTGCTCCAGTTTTGACCCGTTAAAATTCATTTTTTACCTGATTTTGAGTTTTTAGGTCGGACTAGGACCACTTTGGTCTGACTAATCGTGTGATTAATCGCGACACCGATTAATTGAGTGATTAGCCCAAAATTAATCAGTAAAGTGAGGATTAGTGATTAATCACTGATTATGATTATCGGTGATTAATTGCGATTTTTACGACCTTGGATATGAGTACTAGACTACCAATACCCGGTCCATTCCTCTCCTACCAAGTTGCTTCGACCCGGTATCCTTTTGACCTAATAGCTTGTGAAACACGTTACCTTCCATCTATTTATATCCCTTCGCCCCTTCCATTGTACCCGACGAAAAACCTCCATCGGCTCAAAAGGTAATACAATAATCTCAACCCTCTGTTAACTAAACGTGTACGAATATGGCTTTTGGTGATTTGGATTTTTCAGACGACTAAACCTTGTTGAATTAAAAATTGGTTATAGAAAGAACCTAAACCTACTAATAATAACAATATCGATAAATCCACACAAATTTAGTATAAATTTAGGCATCTGTCAACTGCATTTGATATGCACATATGAATAAATGAATGAAAAAGAACACAAAAAGTGGTTGTAAATGAGTTTGTTTTTTAGGTGAATGGTTAAAGTAATTGGAATGTATTATCTAATGTTTGGTTATGAATTCTGTGTGGGTTGTTTTGATTTAAGTGTAAGTTTTTTTTTTTAAACGAAATGATATTGCATTTCATGATAAAAGGTAAATATACAGCAGTATGGTAGACAAACGGGCAACAAACTTCGGCGTCGCAAACCCTTTTTGAATAACAAACCTTATTCTACTGAAACAAAACCTTGGTTCCTAGGAGTCGAGAGATTGCCGAATATGTATGCAGCTGAAATGTGTGATCTAGTATGTATGTTTTGAAATTAGTTTACCCCATTGTATTCTTGTGTTTTGAAATATATGTTCTAGTATGTTTTTTTACCTAGTATGACTCTTCATTGTTTAGAATGTATTGTTGTAATATTTTTGAGTCAATATGACTTTTATAGTTTTATTCATATGTTTTTACCTAGGTTAGTCATATTACCGTTCATACTCTGAGTTTTGATGTTAGGGTGGTTCCATTGATAAATAAGACAAGTTACATTTGGATAGTGGGTAAGCGGGCAACAAGCATCACCGATATCACATTTGAATCGCAAAGCCTATTCTTTTAGAGATCCACTTTCCTATATAAGTGATTTTTGGATTAGGATTCAAGTGTTTTAGATGGTTTTGAACTTGTTGTATGTCGTCAAAATGCAAGACTTGTGCCATTTTTGGTTACATGTTTATGTCACAAACATGTTTATGCCATTTCATGTATTGCTTAACCGTTTTTACTTGCCTTTGTTGTTATCTTCAAGGTCTTATAACCCAACTGTATAAATCATAATGCTTACGATGGTTAATTTTATACTCAATTTTGTAACGTTAGTATATTATTCAATCTCAAACCCAGATAAAGGAGGACGTTTGATAACAATGGAGCTCGCTGTAGGAACTCAAATTAAACGAGTGATTGATCTACTAAACATGGTACATACTTATCTCTTTTTGTAAGTATTTAATTGATTATCATCTTTAATCCGTGGTAGGGAATATACCACGAAGAATATGCATATATAATTGCGGTCGCATAATCATTTGTTAAATAGTCTAGTTTTCGTATGTTTACAGTCAAGGCAATCCTTTACAGCTGAGCAAATAAACGAAGCATGTAATGTTGACGTCAAAGGCAATATGTCCGTGTTTGTAAGTTTAACAAGGAGCCCAAAAGTTAGTTATGATGGAAACTGTTTCTCTTATAAGGTAATCTTAATTATCTTTCTACGACACCATTTGTGTTGGCCCTCAGAACAGATTTGCAGCGGAATTTAGTTAATCAAAGACACAAAACAAATCGAATAATAATAGAACAGAATGATTGAAACAGAGTTTGCAATATATTGATAATATACTTTCGGACAGGAAGTTTAAAACAGAAAATTTACAAGGATAATATGGATTGTGATATGTACAATCTTTGGTGGGAAACAAATGAAACATAAGGATCCTATTTATACTTTACGAACAGGTGTGTTTGTGACAGTTATGTTTGAAACAATGTGTTGTTTCAATCATGTGTAACTGTCAACCGGTGTGATTATTTTGGCGGCAAACAACTAACTTAAACTGTAAGGGTATTTTGGTACTTTCACACCTTGTCCCGCCTGTTTTGAATGAAGATAGCTGCTGTCTCTTTGTTGATAATTAATCCGTTTTGTTTCCTGATCATATGCAGCCACCGAACTGTTGTAATCTTTCTGTTTGCAGCCTTGTTTCCACTTGTTTTGACCCATATGCAGAATTCTTGATCTATAACTAATGTATCTTATGTCTAGGTTCTTATCTAATTACTAACATACTACCACATACATACATAAAACACATGTTCAAATGTACATTATAAATCAGAAAACATAAAGTTATATTTACTTTCTAACAATTTGGTTATTTTTTATAAAGATAAACTTGTATCTTAGTGATGTAACTTTTTTATATTTCAGCCGACGCATAATGTGAAAGACCAGAAAGAACTTCTGCGATTGATACAAAAATTTGCAGAGGGTATTGCTGTTGCTGATCTTAAAGATGCATACGGAACTGTCATGAAAGATCTACAGGTAGTAAGTACATTGGCATAATTGTTTTATATTAACTTTAGGATATGATCGCGTTGAACATTAGACAAGACTGATGATTGCTCAGGCTTTGGAAGATGGGTCTCAGATCTGGCTGCTAGAAAGTTCCGAGTTGCAGGAAGTTATAGCGTACCCAAACGATCCTAGAGTCTCCATCAAGGTTGATGATGAGCTGAAGCAGATATTCAGGTCAACTGAATTGCCATGTGACATGCTGGATATTGAGCAGGAACTAGAGAATAACGGGATGAAGCCCGCTACAGACACAGCTAAAAGGATGTTGATGGCTCAAAATGCTACTGTTTTAGACAAACCAAAACAGAAGGAAAAGGAGACTAAGATCAGTGCAAGGACAAAAGTCACCAATGCTCATCTTCCTGAGCTTATGAAAAATCTTGACCGCTAGAAGTTGAAGCCGGAGATTGTTGATATGTAAATAAAACGGATCTTTTTAGAGGTTAGATGGTTATGTCTAATCGACTTTGATTTTTGAGTACTCTGTCGTTAGTCTAGACTTGATATTTCTGTTTTTATCCTTGTGTGCTGAATCGATGCGCACAAATTACAATGAGTTCGCACTTGGTTGTTAACTTAATGAATCCTAAAAAACATATGATTTCAAGCTGTTTGGTGAAATCGATAAAAATAGAGGAAAAGTTGCTTGTCTCTAACCGGTGAAATAGTCAGACATGTAAAATCAAGAGAAAAAACTGCCCAAAATGTAAAAAAAAAAAGACAAAAAAAAAAAAAGTCTAAAACAACTAAAAATGGCATGGACCGGACGAGCAACATGCTTGTCTCGGCCGTGTGCCTTTTTAGCACCTTGAGCCATTAACTAGCTAGACAAAAACAAACAGATACTCATGTTCCCTATATATAATCATGAGCTCAAAGCTTAACCAAATGTTCACTTTAGAGTTCTCTAGAAAGTGACTTAAACAATTTTTTATTTTAATAAAATAATCAAATGCCAATTTAAGTAAGCTCAACAAATACACATTCAAAAGTGCCTCCGTAGCATAGTGGCAGTGCGTTCCCTTCGTAAGGGAAAGGTCGTGAGTTCGATCCTCACCGGGGGCTTTATGTTTTATGAGCTACTTTTTAAATGAACAAACTTTTTTTTATTAACACAAATTCTTTTTTGCCTTTAAAAAAAAAAAAACACACACACACACAAACAAATATATACAAAAGGTTTTTATTATATTTGTGTGATTTATGTCCCTACATCACTTCCTATGTATTATACGGAGTAAATTGCATATTTTAATCTGCGTTTATAAGGTTTAAACATTTTATGTAAACGTTTGGTCAAGTTAGAACATTTATACTAACTAGTTTTTCCGCGCGTTGTGATGACAGTGCCTAGCGTCTGCGACTTCACTACACGCGTTACGACGATGACATTAAAGTGAATTTGCTATAGGTGAGACACACAATAAAACATCCGTTGTAGCGGAGTACATTTCCTATACGACAAAATTTTGGATAGAAAGCATAATAAGGTTCGTAAAATTTCCCTACACTACGTGGCAAGAATTTAGTCAGTAATGATTCATGTATTTTTATTACACGTAGTAAATCACTTTTTATTAGATCAGATTCACTTAGCTTTTACAAACTTGAAATATAGACACAAACTAATGCCACTATAGGTTACAACTTTTTAAATACTTTTATTTATAAGATTTCAGTCTTCTCTCAATCTTCATTTTCTTGACAATTATTTCAAAAAGTAAATATATTAACTACTAAAAATTATATAGTTCAACTTCGTATAAATAATAACTAGTGTTTTGACTAGTCACGAAAACTCAAATCAACTCGAATTACAATCATGTAAAAGTAAAAAAAAATATGTGAAAGTATCTATGTGAATGTGATTTTTCTTTACAAAATTATATCACATTGAACACCTTATCTAATATGCAAGTGTGGATAATCATAATGTATACTCCATGTACTTAAATAATCTAAATATTTAATGAAAAAAAAACCTGACCAAAACACACTAATCCAAATAAGGTTGCCTAATATATTGAAACTTAGCAATTAGTTACGTGTAATTCACATATTATGTGTATGACTATGTATAATTCACAATTCCACATATTAAGTCATACAAGACTTTTATGAAGAAAGACAAAGTCAACAGTCAATGACATGCTTAATTTCCTTCAATTGCCTAACAACATGCCTCATGCTCGGTCTTCTGGAGGCTGCTTCCTCCGTGCAACTTAACCCCAACTCCAACAAATCCACCAACACATTTTCCGGTGCCGACGCCCACGTCGCGTCCGCAAACGCCTCCTTCGTTCGCCCCTCTCGTCGAAGCATCGCTGCCCACGTCACAATCGTATAACCATTGTGTTCGGTTGAAAACGATGGGTCCAACGCCCGTTTATCCGTAATCAATTCAAGAAGCATAACTCCATAGCTATACACATCGGCCCGATCGGATACCCGACATGCCAAAGCGTATTCTGGTGCCACGTAGCCAAATGTCCCGGCTACCCCGGTTGTCACATGTGTCTTAAATCCTGGGAGAAGACGTGACAACCCAAAATCTGACAAGTAAGCATTTAAGTCATTGTCTAATAAGACATTGCTTGGCTTTACGTCTCGGTGAAGGACACGTGGATTACACTCATTATGCAAAAATGCTAGCGCGTCAGCCACGTGGATTGCAATTTTAAGAACTGTTTGCACACCTATCACACTACTTTTTTTTAAGCGGATAAATTCTTCTAGGCTTCCGCCCGGAAGATAATTATAAACGAGAAACATCTCGGACGGGCTAGCGCAAAAGCCGATTAACGTTATTAGGTTCGGGTGCTCAATCCGTTGTAGACTACGGATTTCCGCATTAAACTGAGGAACCCCTTGACACATTTCAACTGTGAGCCGCTTCACGGCCACCGTTGTCCCAGGACATATCTCCGCCCGGTAAGTCGACCCAAAGCCGCCACTCCCAATGCAATTTCGCAAAGCGAAATTCCCAGTCGCTTGGATAACCGTGTCGAAAGTCACCGGTACTACGCTGACATCCTTAAATACAACCAGATGTTCAGTTCCCGAGCTTGGTGGGGACTTTGGGGACAAGGTCCCCACCACCACTCGGGAACCACGATTCCGAATATAAAAGTAAATGATGATAAGAACCATTAGAATTACAAAAACTAATGATGCTGCTAAAATCAACCACAATTCCATTGAACTAAGTCCCTTGTTCTTCCCTCCATTAGCCGTCGAACCATCGAGCAAACGTCGATGGTGTAGCCGCGGTTCGACATGGCCCGAAACAACCAAAGAGAAGAACAAAATATGAAACGGAACAATTAACAGTCTCATAATTCACGATTTGGATATTGTGAAGAAACTAAAAGATCTTTTTTTTTATTGGGTTAGATTTTGTATGTTTGCTTTATTGTGTGGTATTATGTAGTTGTGATTGGATTACTTGCTAGTGGGGCTAGAATAAGTCAAGGGTTGCAGTCAAAGTCAGTAGTTAAGAGGGTTGCTACTTGTTATCCAGTCAATAGTAGCCATCGGTGGCTAAATAATGAAAGAGGACTCGTAACGTGTACATCACGGTAAACAAGTCAGTTAATCTAGCGACTTTGCTGGTCTGTAGTGTTGGATTTATTGAACCGAAACCGTAGAAGAAATCGAAAATCACTTGGATTATACTACGAGTCATGTAATCACTATCAGAACAAACTATTTGATCGGTACAATCAAATGTTTGAACGGATTAAACGCAGTATATACACAAGAATCGAATTTAATTTCTTTGAGAATTATTGCACCAATAATCAAAATTGTGAATAGGTATTTGTGTGTATAGAAATCCTCCAAATCCAGAGAACTCTCTCAAGGAAAAGAAAAGAACTATTCCTCCTGTTAGTTGTCCAATGTTGAAAACAAACATATATCCATAGGCAAAAATCATTGGGCCTGTAGGCAAATCTAAGAGCAAACAAGGCCCAATCCTTATTCCCTTCAATTAATAGCCCATTAATAAACTAGACTCTAGTTAATTAGGCCATTAATCCAATAGGCCCAACTCCAATGAACTTATACTTTAACTACTTAAACCGATAACACACACAATCTCATTAGTGACAACCGAGCCCGCACTCCTGCATCTCCTAACTCGGTTAATGACTAACGAGATCAAACCATTCGACAAGTTAATCCAATATCACCATGAATGTTGATAACACTAAAATTACCAACATTCCTCCCCCATTTTAGTGATATCCTTGATTAACTTAACTTAATTCTCAAAGAAAATCAAACTCATGCATAAATGGAAATGTCCTGAGGATTGAATTTCCATCTTAGTAAATTACACGATCCAAATATTCGAATATCGGGGTGTCTCTATGGATTGAACCCTTGCTATCCATTTGAATACTTGAAGGTAAAATACACATAAGTTTATAAATCCATATGTTCTTACCTGACACTATATTTTACTAGCCAGTGCCCAATCCTTCAAAGAGTATATTAAAGCCAAGTCCAAGCTTCTTGAAGCGACTAAACTTCATACTCTTATAGGTAGTCTCTTTATTCTTGCACCTGCAAATGCAAAGGACTATTAAGAAGTTATACTTCAGCCTACTTTATCTTGCAGTCTGAACACAAACTTTGGGATGATTCTAAACATGTGTTCCAATATCTCTATGGCAAGCTTTCCACATTGAATTCTGCATCTAACATTGTATTAGATGGGAATTGGGTATCTTGACATAGGATATTAAAGTGTGGACTTTAAAACCCATCCCTATGACTGATTTATTCATGAGATCTCTTCCTAACTATTTAGTTAGACAATCAGCCAAATTATACTCAAATTTTGCAAATTCAACAGATATCACACCATGCATGATGAGCTCATGAATCATGCTATGTATAATACACAACCGTCTAGACTTTCCATTATACACCCGACTATAATCATTAGTCATCACTATCATACTTGATAGATATTGTGTCACACCCTCAAATTTCCACTGCGGGGTTTATACCGCGAGGCGCATGACAAACCAGGATCCCATAGCCATAAGTCACAGGAACGAACTCTAAATGCCCAAACCATTTAGTTCGTTTTCAAAAACCAAGTTTAGTTAAGCTGCAGAAGCGTAAACCAAATTTAAACCTTTTTAAAAACTATGCGCAAAACAATGCGCCCAAATTAAAACCATACGAAAGCATAATATATAATTTATGTGTATGCCCGAGAGCCCAAATGCAGTGAAGTGTACAGTGATTTCTAATCCTGGCACCGGAAGCTAACTACCTGCAAAAGCATGTAAATCGTGTGTCAACATAAAGCTGGTAAGTTCACAAAGTAAAGTAATTGAGTGTGTAAATGCGCTGGTTTCCAAAACCACGTAATTAAGTAAGTTGAGTTGGTGCCCCGCACCGTGTAACCACTAGTTCATCGCATGTCAAGGGTAGCAAACCCATTCATGATAACTAACCGAATATACCGAACTGCTATGTACTTGTAGCCACATAAGTGTGCCGCATGCCTGACATCATTGTCTATCCACAATGATAAAGTTTCGTTAAGTTATAGTTCACCCCCGCGCTCCCCGAGCCGGTGTGAGGTTTGTAAGACCTAATAGCGCTATCAACTAATAACCCGCTTGCCAACCCTGACAACTCATTCGGTACGTGAGGACTTACAGATGATAGAAATGGTTTAGTTTATCAAGGACACAATTGCGAACTAGAAAAGTAACCGACCCTCATAAGGATCCATGGCATCCCAACCCGGGATGTGTAAGTAGTCCCAAACCGGACTAGAAAATGTTAAGTAAAGTGTCTCATACCTGAGACGCATGCTTTTGAGAAAAAAGAGTAATGAAACTCACCTTAGGTCGCAAGTGAAAATCCAAATTCCACGAATAGTAACGTGCTACCGACTCCCTATTACAAATGTCACTAGGTGAGTATACGTGCGTAACCAACACACCATATAACTCGTTTATCCGAGACCTTTAAATGTTCAAAACCGTGTAGTGACACCTAATGACTCTACATGCTCAAGTATGTCCTACGTATCCCGTTGGTGATCATAGTGATTATTATCAGTTTAATACATCAATTACATCTCATACAAGTTTTCACACAAGTACATGTCAATTACATACCACATAAAACTCCAAATAGTCACATAAAGACCCCGTACACAATCTGCGTTTTTAGGACAGATTGTGCGATGTGAAAAACAATTTATTTAAAATACTTAACGAATGAATTAGAGTTCCAAATTTTTACTGAATTTTATTTGGGATTCACTTGACAATACCTATTTTTTGTTTGTCTTAATTCCAAACACAAAAATTATGAAAATTCGTACAACACAGCTATGTCCAGAAAATTTCCTCAACAGGTCAGTTTAGTAGAAAAATTCTCAAAAATTGTGTATTCATCCAAACGGGATGAATCTACTTGGAAAAGCTCTATTTTTCCAATATTGACCTTCTGTAAAAATTTCATAACCTAACTCCTTGTAAATCTCAAGTTATGACCATTTAAAATTAACCCAATTTACAAATCCGAAAATCTGATATGACCTCTAATCAATTAAAATTCCAAAAACGACTCAAACGATGTCCAAATCTGATGGTTTTTGCCCATTATGAAAAGCTAAGACCTTTTACATTACAATCATGCAAAGAAATCATCAAAACAATCAATTTACCAACCCATTACAGCCCCTACAAAACGTTCAACCGAATCTGCCAGAATCTTAAACTTGCATCCCAAGTAATCTACAAACCCTAATTTTTCATGAACATCCCTAATACATGTATAACACCTATTGTACTGATTAAACACTATATTAATCATAGCAAAACACATATGTTATCATGTGAAAACCCTAATCATGGCTACTAATAACAATCATCATCAAATCATCAAGAACATCCAAGAACTCCTACACATACATACATGCGATTCTACATATATTATTTTTTGAGTTTTTAAGGTTTTTCAATCATTATAATTCATCAAAAATCATAAGAATGTATACCTTGCGAAGGATTAAACTCCCTAGGGCCTTGAAATCAAACCCGAACTAGCTTGATTAGGTGAAGGATTACTTGATTGCTTGAAAAACCAAGAGGGGATGGGGGTGGGGGTTCGCACGACGCAAGAGGGACAAGGAGGTAGGGTTTTTATCTTTTCCTTGCCTCCTAATTATAAAAGGGCTTTGCTTGTTCCCCAAACAATTGGTATTAGGGCCCTTCTAGTCCATTAACTTGACCCGTTAACCATGTTCTAGCCCAATACCGGACCCAATATTATTAACCATTCTAAATTGAATAAAAACCATTGTTTTTATTATTACATAGCATATTATTCATGTTGTGCACGTAATTTGCATAATCTGCGCATTACCTTTCAGTTAGGCGATCATTCACAAAAACATGTAATTCACACAAGCACGTACTTCATGTTCACCATAATTCAATTGTATATATTATTGCTATGTATGTCACATAATTCACCAACGTTTGGGATACAGGACTCATGTGTGTGTTTAACAAGGATTTTCCTACTTATAACATATGTTAACATCATCTAACATATGTTAAACCTACTTAACTAACCCTAGTTAAGTATCTAGCCATGTATGAACATGTAAGTTAACTAGAGTTCAGTAAGAGTATTTAACCTGAAAATGCGAGGTGTCACATATTGGTGATACCTGTTTAGACCACAATGGAATTTCATAATACAAGTTTCTTAGCCACTCAGCTTCTTTACCAGCTGCTGCAAACGCTACAAACTCACATTCCATTGTAAATTATGCAAGTACAAATCCTAATTGCCTGAGAAATGACACCTCCCCCAAGAGAGCATTCAACTCTACTTAGTTATATAACTTGCATCAGAATACTCTTCTAAACTGAAGGAAACCCTGAATAACATAAACCACAGATCATGGTTCGTTTCAGGTGTTTATATAATCTATTCACAACTTGCCAATACCAAGTACTTGGATTACTGGTAAATCCACTTAGTTTTCCCACAACATAGAATTTACCATGCCTTATGCTAATCATAGCATACATCAAACATCCTATTGCTTTAGAATATTCCGGCTAAGAAATAGGAACCTCTAGGCATAAGCCTAATATAAAGTTCTGTGGGAGTTCCAACATGTGAACAATTTTAGATATTAAATTTCTTTAAAATCTTCATAATGTAATGAAGCTGGGAGATTGAGATACCATTATTCTCACATGTGATTCTAATACTAAGAATCAATTTTGCCTTCCCCGTGTCCTTCAGGACAAATTTAGATAACAAGAATTTCTTAATTTTATCCAGTTGATCTTGATTAGTACCAAAGATCAACATGTCATCCACACATTGACAAATTATGACTCCTCTACCTGACGAGTCAAATTTGCTATACACATGTCATCATGGTTAATAACACACTTGTTTGACAATACAACATCATCACATTTTGATGCCACTATTTAAGAAAAGACTTAGTTTTTCTTACTATAGTCCTTTTGTGGGATTCAGTATTAATAAAAGGTGCATCTTTGATGTTACTAGAGTTATCATCATAGGCCTTATTGATTCTAGAATCTTTCCAACTCTAAGGCATATCCTTTAGTCTAGGTACCGATGTAAACCTATCCTCATTACCAAAATTAGCATCTTTTTAACTCAGTTACAGAGTGAACAGATACATAATCATTTAGTTCTATTACATAGAACTTGTAAACAGACAAATGTCGAGCATACCCAATAAATATACAGTATAAACCTCTTTCACATATGGTTCTCATTTTAGGTTCAGTAAGCCTCATAACAGCTCTACATTCCCAAACCTTATGATAACTCAAATCCGGTGTCTTTTGTACCAAATTTCATACGAGGTAAAACCACCCCAGTCTTAAACAATTTAAACTCAAACAATTTTAATTCTATTAAGACTTTATCGTTTGCATGTAATAAGTACACAGAGAAAATCAAGATGCATATTAATAAAAGTAATGACATACTTTATGTTCTTCAGGATATGTGAAGAGTGAAAACACACAAATCACTGCGTACAAGATATAGAATTTCTACCAAAAGTAGGAACCATACAATCTTAAGACATATCATGCCATTCCTGTTATTTATATGACTTAAACAAGCATGCCATAACATAGAATCATGAATTTAGGGATATTAATCTCATAAAAGTATAATTCTCTACACAAGCATATTCATGATTCACATTCTCTCTAAATATTTATTGTTGCTACCAATAGCATCTAAAAGCAATAAACTAGCAACATTAAGAAAATTGCAATTTCAAATGTCACAACATCACAATCCAAAGAGTCGTCAACTTTCAATGTAGATAATTAAAACTAATTTGATCAAGCTTTTCAAAATTAGAAAAATTGAAATCAAACTTTTCGAGAAGAAAATTTGGTTTATGTTTGTTGCAAAACCATGGCATGTCCTCTGTAAAAAAAAAAAAAAAAAAAAAAAAAAAAAAAACTAATTGAATTTTTCTTAAAATTAAATATATTAAAAAAAACGTACATTAACTTTCAATGATCCCATACTTATAAATATAATGATATTTTCGAGAAGAGAATTATGTTTCTAAATCTTTCAGAACATCACATGCCTCCACCATAAAATATCATATCATCATCACGTACGGTTTTCCACAAATAAAACGGTTTTACTCTCTCCATCAAAATTGCTAAACAATAGCCTTTCAGTATAAATTAAAATATTGAACTTCAATTCCATGTATCATAAAATCCACAATACAAAATTATGTAATTCCATGGAAACATTTTTAATCAAACTTGATTATTATTATTATTATTATTATTATTATTATTATTATTATTATAATTTCAAAATAACTTGCATGATCTTAAAACCACATGATCATTTCTTAATACTAAACAGAATCAAACCAGGATCAATTTAAATATGATTCATATAATACAAAGGAATTAATCACTTACTTGGAGATTTAAATGCCTTGATGTCATCTCCTTATCAACATGAACTTCAAACTTATTGTATACAGAAGCGCATAGAACCAAACAAAACAAAAGGTTTTATCCTTAGTCTTGGTTTAATATTGCAATCACGAACTAAGAATACGAGATAAAATCCTTCCTCGTTTTGATCGCAAATCCATAGGAACCGAAACCACGCTTGTTTTAGATTGCTATATACCACAAAACAACCGCCGTCCATGTTTTTACGACTGAAAATCATAACACAAAAAACCGTTGGGTTTCTCTGATTTCCCGTCCTTTTAAAATTATTAGACATGTCGCAAAACTTTCGGATTTCGTACTCGAACACAACAACACAATATTCAAAGGAACAAAGCCAATTGAACAGGCGTGAATTCTAATCCAACAACCAGTGTAAGTCCTCTTATTGGTTCCTCTAGAGTAATAAAATAAATCAAACCAAACTTTACATGGTTTGTTTTTCGCACGGACGGCAATTCGGACGGTACGGTTTGATCGAGACATTTAATCCATACGTAAACAACAATAACTAAACCGAAGCAATAGTCACCCAGTTGATCACCAAGACTAAATCAAATCTCAATAACCCTTTCTTTCTTATTCATCGGTCAGTTCTATGTATTGTATATCAATTCACAATTGGTTGTTTTCGGTTTTGAGATAAAATAAATCCCCAATTTCTAACAATCCATTAGAAACATAAAATAACCGCAAACAATATCATGAACAACATCACAAAACTGAACAAAGTATAAGCAACAACAATTAAAATAGTTTAATCTTTGTTGTAACAAACCGATTTGAACCCAATAATTCAAAACTGCATCCAGAAATTGGATGTTGTAATTAATCATACAATACGTAATCAAACGGAAACCCAAGAATAAATTGGGATTTCGAATCCGATTTTTGTATACACTTGATTTCTACAAGCAAAATCACAATCAGTTCGTTCTTTTCCTTTTCTATATAACAGAACATAAAACCATCCAACATGACCGAACATCAATTCTAAAACGGTTTCCATATCAATATCAAATAGTTTGTTCTTTGTTGGATTTATTGAACCGAAACCGTAGAAGAAATCGAAAATCACTTGGATTATACTACGAGTCGTGTAATCACTATCAGAACAAACTATTTGATCGGTACAATCAAATGTTTGAACGGATTAAACGCAGTATATACACAAGAATCGGATTTAATTTCTTTGAGAATTATTGCACCGATAATCAAAATTGTGAATAGGTATTTGTGTGTATAGAAATCCTCCAAATCTAGAGAACTCTCTCAAGGAAAAGAAAAGAACTATTCCTCCTGTTAGTTGTCCAATGTTGAAAACAAACATATATCCATAGGCAAAAATCATTGGGCCTGTAGGCAAATCTAAGAGCAAACAAGGCCCAATCCTTATTCTCTTCAATTAATAGCCCATTAATAAACTAGACTCTAGTTAATTAGGCCATTAATCCAATAGGCCCAACTCCAATGAACTTATACTTTAACTACTTAAACCGATAACACACACAATCTCATTAGTGACAACCGAGCCCGCACTCCTGCATCTCCTAACTCGGTTAATGACTAACGAGATCAAACCATTCGACAAGTTAATCCAATATCACCATGAATGTTGATAACACTAAAATTACCAACATGTAGGATCCATGTTCTCTTGCTGAGTAAACTGCTGCAAAATTATTATTAGGGAAAACCACCGAATGACCAAGAGAATTTACCAAAATGGTCGTGAGCCCCTTCACGCTCGCTTGCTCGCGGCCTCCCTCGCGTTCGTGAGCCACTTGGCTCGGTTGCGCTTGCTATGCTATGCTCGCGTACCACAACGTATAGTATAATAGTTGCAGATATAGGAAAATTCATATATGCCTATCTCTAGTTTCTTCATGTTGACTTTCAATCAGTCATACCTAACTGAAGAAAAATTAACACCTATCATTTTCTTGAAAAAGGGTGCAAAAAGTTATGTAATGGCTCTAGAGATGGAACAAGGGGATTAGAGGGGTTCATCTCCGGTTTATCAGAATGTCTTAGTGAAGACGTTAATCTTGAATCCAGAGATAAAGATCAAGACGAGTTATAGATAATTATGGTGAATTATATAGTGAGTCTTTTATATTTAATTAGAGATACTTATTGGTTTAACTAGACAGGTTTATTTTATTATTTAAATAGAGTTTGAGTTTGGTTAGGATTAGTATAAGATTAGTATATCTAGATGTTAAATCTATTGTATTTGGTGTGCTTTGGTTGATAATAAAAAGAGTCGAATGAGTTCGTTCAATCTCGTGTGTTTTGTCTTCAATCAAAGGGTCTGATTTTCCAACAATTGGTATCAGAGTTTGACCGTTTTGAGATTTGTTATCAAGAAGGGGTGCAGCCCCTCGCGGGGGTGCAACGAAGGTGATACCTACGCAGGTTGTGATCGTAAGAAAAAACAGAAATTAAAAAAGGTCATCGAGACGCGGCGGTGATTCGTATTACGGCTGTAATTTATGTCGAAGCTTGAAATTTTCTTTATAGAGTTATGTAGATAGTGAGTCGATGGATATTATAAAACTTGGCTGCTGTGAAATTTGAAGCAACAAAGAGATTAAAACCAACAGCATGTTGTCTTTTGTACTTTGTCTTCTTTTTGGAAAACAATTCAAAAAAAAAAAAAAAAGCAAATGGTGATCGTTGAATAAAAATGAAAAGAAGTAAAAGGGTTTTTGTAGAAATCAAGGAACGAAAACAAAGGAGCAAAGAATTTAATTAAAATTGTGCAAAAGGGTTTCCGGGATGCAACATGCAGAAACAAAGCAACATTTTTTTTTCTAAAACCAACAGGCGTGTCGCGGGAGAAACGAAAGAGCGAGGAGCTACGGAATTCATTTGGCGACTGAAAAGATGGAATAACGGGGTGTTATTGTCTTTGTTGGTAGTTAATATTAGTGGGGCCAATGATGTTGTAGCCTAATGGTTGCAATGAAGGTGGGAAGGTTTACCCATTTTGTGGGGTTCCTGCCCTGGGAGGTCACAGATTCGAATCCCATTCAGAGTTGGGTTATTCTGACATGAGGGGCTGGACCTTAGGGGGGGGGGGGGCTGAAGGGTGTGGGGCTTCCTTATGGGTGTATACCGTTGACCATTCAAAAAAAAGTTAATATTAGTGGGGCGTTAAATAGCCGATACACATCGGTTCAGTGACGAACTAGTGAAGGTGAGAGATTTCGCGGTTGTTTACGGAGAACGATGATTCGGGTCGGCCAGCATAACAGGGAGTATCGGTTTGATAGCTTCATGCCGTGATGGAGGGGGTGATGGCGATGTTCCACAACCACCCGCCACAGAATGCCCCCACCGCCTTTAGACTCATCGTCATCGTAAGTTGCACCGAGTTTTCTTACTGTTCACGTTTTCATACTTTTATTTATTTAAGGTATCTGAATATTGCATGTATCACAAAAGGGGCCAAAATCTTGACCAGGTTTTACAAGGGGTCATTGAAGTCATAGGGCCTCTTTGGTAGCCTGTGAATGACCATTAAGATGCTACATCTTAATCATAGCCTCTTAATGGTTAAGATGTAATCTTAAGTATAATGGTTAAGAGGTGACATATTAATGGTTGTCTCTTAGCCTTTCAGAATTAAGGTCACCTCTTAACTATTCAGAAGGTATGAACCATTAAGAGGTAGCATCTAAATGGTCATCGTAAGAATAACAAATAGTCCCATAAGCTTAAAGTTTATGCAAAGTCATTGGCTACTTAAAGTGGTATTAAAGAGAAGAGAAAATCACAATTGGCAATGCGATCACTTAAGAGGTTAGCCATTGCAATGGCGACACCTTGTGAAACCTAGTCAAGATTGTAATATATTCAATATTTAGATGCCCAAAAAAAATAGTCGTCTATCTATCGATAGTTTTTGACGAATCTGAAAAACAAACCCGTAACTTTGCAAGAAACAAACGGTTTAAGCAAGAAATCGCCAAAAACTATTAGTGGGGCGTTAAATAGCCAATACACATCGGTTCAGTGACGAACCAATGAAGGTGAGAGTTTTCGCGGTTGTTTACGGAGAACGATGGTTCGGGTCAGCCGGTATAACGGGAAGTATCGGTTTGAGAGCTTCATGCCGTGATGGAGGGAGTGATGGCGATGTTATGGGTGTGTACCCATCTATTGGGGACAATTTTATTGGGGACAATTTTATTTTAGTTATTATAGATTATTGCATACTTAGTATATATTTCGTATTTGATTTAAGATAGTATGATTTCCCATCTATTAATTTCCAAGTTGGTATTGTGTGTATAATCTACTATTCACTTTTTTACATGTATGCATTGCTTAGCGTACAACAGAGACGATCGTTGCCGGTGGCTTTCCAGCCATCATCATTATCCTTGTTTAATGTGATTTTCTGCGGTCTATGGTGGCGACACCACACTCTTTTTCTTTCTAAACCTATTTTGTGGTTTTCATTACCGCCTCTATGGTGATGCGCGTGGGTACATCTGAGACGTTCTTGCGTCCCTAATTTGACGCTGATGGGTGTCAACCTTAACTTTTTATATGGTTATCTCATTGATGGTGAATATGCAATATGATGATTGGTATTTATAGTAAACGATGTTGCAAATTAACATAACCCTACTCTCATCACGGTTTTGAATTTCCATTGCTTTTGTTCAATGATTTATCTCAAATTCATTGAGAACAATATGTATCTATATAACACAGCTGTCAACAAAGAAATATTGTAAGGTCTACTTGAAACATACTTACATACCCCTTTGTCAAATATATATATTTTTTAAATACCCCCAAAGTTTTTGGAAAATACAAATTTCTAGAAAGAATTTCAATTTTGACCACATAAATTAAACAAAACATATTTATTCTTACATCATAAATAGTAAAACCAAATGAGTAAATAATATTTTGGACACTAGAGATAAGTAGACTCATCATCCTTAGCATCTTGTCCAACTTTTCCAAAGAATTAGAGGCTGCTTCTACTTTCTTTTGTAAATCCAATGTTTGTTCTAGAATCTTCTTTGAAGGAGAGACTTTTTCTAGAGTCTTCTTCAAATTAGACGCTTCATCTAGATTCTTCTTCAATCTAATGGTTTTCTTTTGAACCTTGTCCCATGTAGAGGCGTCTTCTAACATCTTCTTCAACCTCTGTGAACGACATTCTACTGCGATTTGAACTCTAGAAACCATGTCCACAACCTCACATAGTTTAGTTTTGTTGGTACGTGTGTATTCCTGGATCCCTAACTTCTCCACCATTCTTATCTCTGATTCTAGCATCATGGCGTATTCTTTTTCGGACAATAGACTTGAACCATTCGCCATTCTGTTTATAAAAGAACACACAAGTGTAGATTATGTAAAAAGTTAATTGTGTACATATCATTTATATATGGTTTTTGAAGATAACATACAAAATGATTTGAGAGTTTTTATGTTATCAATAGATCCAATAAATAAGCCCTACTTGCGGTGTGTACATATAGTGTATATACGTTTGGGACGTCGAAAGGGAAAAGTAAAATTATTGCACTAATTTTAATGTTATTTTACTAATTTTGTGAAAATAATCTTAAAAGTTACGTGCAGTTAATCATGCATTATGTGATGTCGTTGATAGCCAAAAGACAACGAGGTACATACACCAATCAAGCTTGTCCTGATTTTAAGTATGTCAAAGGCTTGATGCAAAAACGACTATCGAGTTGGGGCTCTTACCGAAAGCAGTCTCTCTATTCCTACAGGGTAGAGGTAAGGTTGTCTATATTTTACCCTCTTGAGACTCTGCCCTAGTTTTGCTATTGGTTGGATTTACTGCATATGGAGATGAACCGATCCAAAAAATCATGTAGATAATTACAAAGTCTGAACGCATGGCCTAGTGGTCTATTGGTATGGTGATTCGGCCTAAAGAAGTGGTGTATGTTTAAATTTTTGCATGTCAAGTTGATAGATGTTTTGAGTGTAAAAAAAAATGATATGTTCAACTAAACAAAATTAAATGGTATGCAATTGGATGGATCAAATGTATAGTTCTTCAAATGTGAACAATATTCTTTTAAAGATATCGATCTCTTATAACACATGCATGCATGCATATATAAAATCTAATCATATGTTATGAAGGAAGAACAAACCTGAGGTTCAAGATCCCTGGGCTAAGGTTTATTGGGTTGCTAATCACAGTTTTAATTGCTTATAATACTTAAATAGTTCAAACTATTAACTAAAATTAGCTAATAATAGAATACTGACTGGGTAAATCTTCCTCTTCCTTAGGCCTTATCTCTAGGAAACTCTCATTCATTCAACCTCTTTTTGTTCATGCCCAGTGTTTAAAATTAGTAAGTTTACATAGTTATAAGAATTCCTAGTTAAACTGTATTTAATCTAACTAGCTTGTGATTTCAGTAAACATATAGTAACCAAAAGTAATATTAGTAATACCAACAATAGTGAATAATATTATTAGCAGATTTGGGATTTAGAGAACGACGAGTATGACCAATATGTAATTATTCTAATTAGAATTGGTATTACTCGTTGTAGATTTCGTTGAACACGTTGGTGGAACTTTGAGACATTTCGGGTTTTTTGAGAAAAAAAAACATTGTTTTGATAATATGATTTGCTTTTGAAAACTTATGATGTTGTCAACTTGTGGCTTGGGGTCTCCAACTGCCTCCGGGCTCCTTAAAGCCATCACCGATGTTGTCAACTTGTGGCTTGGGGGGTTATGTCCTAAAGCTCTGGCGGAGTTCATTGCTTCGGCACCGTTGACCCCCCTATTAAAGCCTGACAACGGGATTAGGCCCATTGCGGTGGGGGCCATTTGGAGAAGATTGGTGTCAAAAGTCGCTATGCGTAAAGTGGGTAAAGAGATGGCAACCTATCTGGGGGATTTTCAGTTTGGGGTTGGGGTCCCTAATGGGGCAGAAGCGGTGCTGCACAGTGCTAACAGATTTCTGAGCGCGTTCCATTCTGACGGGTCCCTGGCTATGCTCACTGTTGATTTTTCTAATGCCTTTAATGAGGTGGACCGTACAACACTTCTCAGGGAAGTTAGTTGCAGATGCCCATCTATCTTCCCGTGGGTCCAATTTTTATATGCGCAACCCGCCAGATTATATGTGGGGGATACCCATATTGGGGCTACCACAGGGGTGCAGCAAGGGGACCCTCTCGGCCCCCTTCTCTTTGCGCTGGTTCTTCATCCGCTGATCCTCCGTGTGCAGGGCGCCTGCTCCTTGCCCTTCCATTCCTGGTACTTGGACAATGGCACTATCATTGGTAAGGTAGAGGAAGTTTCTAGGGCGTTGAACATTATCCGTTCAGAGGGGGCATCTCTTGGGCTTAGGCTTAATATTCGGAAAACGAAGATTTTTTGGCCGTCATGCAATGGTGCGAAGAAAGTGCCGGGTTTATTCCCTAGCGAGATTAGCAGGCCCGTAGGGGGGGGGGGGTTAAACTCCTCGGGGGGGGGGGGGGGGGGGGGGCGGTTAGTCGGGATGCAAGGTTTATTCAGTCTTTGGCATCTAGACGAGCTCTTCGGGCGGTTGATCTTATGAAACGACTGTCGGACTTAAGGGACCCCCAAAGTGAGCTCCTCCTGTTGCGCTCGTGCATGGGGGTTTCTAAATTAGTGTTTGGGCTCCGGACTTGTCAACCCGAACATGTCAAAGAGGCTGTGTCTATCTTTGATGCAGGTCTGCGAGGGGCTGTTGAAGAAATTGTTGTCAGCGGAGGACCGCATTTTGGGGACCTCCAGTGGAGGTTGGCTTCCTTCCCTATGCGTTGCGGGGGCTTAGGGCTTATATCGGCGGAGGACGTCTCCGCATATGCTTTTGTAGCGTCCAGGGCCCAATCGTGGAAACTGCAGGACCACATCTTGCGAAGCGCTGGTGTTATGGGGGTGGATCCTGACTACTCCCTTGCGCTTGGTAATATTGGAACAACTCTCCCAGACCTTGATCTAGGCGGTTTTACTGATAAGGAGACCGCCCCAAGAAACCTCAACAAACTTTGGCGAGTGCTCTTTATGGTAAACACGCACAGGATATGGAGGAGCGGTTCGATATGACCCCGCGTCAAAAGGCAGTTTTGGCTTGTCTCAAGGGGGCTCATGCCCAAGATTTTTTGACCGTTGCGCCCATTGAAGGTCTTGGGCAACGGATGTCAGCAGTTAAATACAGAGCCATCCTTAAATACCGGCTCATGATTCCCCTTTTCCCGCCAGACGACTCTTGCCCCATTTGTAAAAAAGCCTGTTTGGATAGATTTGGCGAGCATGCCCTTCACTGTAAGGAATTGCCGGTGTTCAAGTATCGTCATGACTGGGTTAGAGATGTTTTATGGGATGTGCTTAGGCGCGCCGAGATCTCAGCCAAGAAAGAAGCCCCTGTTAATTTTCTGACTGACCCACGAGAGGGAAGATCTACCCTGCGTCCTGCGGACGTCCTTGTGTTTGGCTGGGCGGGGGGTAAGCACGCGTGTGTTGACCTCACTGGGGTGTCCCCACTGGTGGGGCTGAGAGATAGTGGATTCGTTCCGGGACAGGCGGTTTTGAAGGCGGAAGCTAGGAAGGTTGCTAAGCACGAGGCAGCATGTCTAGAGAATCAACATGTGTTCATTCCGTTTGCCTTCGATACTTTTGGATCCTTAGCCCCTGAGGCAGTTCGTATTTTGGAGCGGGTGCAGAAGGTGGTCCACAGTGATTCGCAAAGCCCGAGGAACCAAAAGTTTGTATTTAGTAGAATAGGTTTTGCGATTCAAAAGGGGATAGCGGCGCAGCTTGTTGCTCGCTTACCCATTATCCAGATGTAACTTGGTTTATTTCGTATTTTATAAAAAAAAAAGACTGGATGAATCCACAAAGATGATCATTTGAAGTAAGGAATCAGCATCCATTTATGAAATCGCTTGTGTGTATCATTTGATTTCATTTATCTTAGGAACCAGAGGCTTTCTAGTCTAGCGGTATCAAGGTGTGTATTAAAGGTGCCCCTAGTCCTATTATGGACATTGGTGTAGCTTTGGTACCACATGCATGTCATTGTGGTGCCAACATCACTTTATTTTACCAGATGATTTCAGACTCTGTAAGATAACAATTTGTTTTATTTTTGTGCTTTAGATCATTAGATGTTCTATTGGCATTTGATGTAACCACCAATGTTGCGACGGGTTTAGTATATATGTTTTATCATTTAACGTTATGCTTTAACGTAACTTATGGTTTTCGACCCTATGCTTTCGCCGAATTCATGGTTTAATTTGCTCTTTTTAGTTTTTGTATGTGATACATTGTGGTTTTTTTCTTTTTGTTGCCATATGAGTCTGGCGCTCTTAACCCCATTCATATCAACTGCTAATATGTTTGTCAATGGACCAAGCTACCTTCCCCTCATGCGCCTTAAGTGCGCCTCCTGTACATCCACCGCCTCACCTTGTCAAAGCGCAGCCACTTGCGTCTAAAAGTGCAACATTATATAAAATCCGGTATATCTGTTTCTTGATTAATTTCAAACATAAGATAGTTTTCCTTCTGCTGATTATTTTTAAAAAAATAAATCACAATATATGCTCTACATTATCTTTGCATTTCTTTATCTATACACATGATATTATGATTACTATCTGCTATGTACATTGTGCTTCTATGGCTATACTTTATGATCTTTTATGCAGATTAAGGACTTGACGAAGAAGATTCAATTCTCGTGTGGTCGAAGTCCCAGTAAGAGTTTTCTTCTTCTCGTTCTGGAGACTCCGGATAAGTTTGACCATTTTTACCCTCGAGAACTGCCTCAAGCTCCTCGATTCGAGCTCTGAGTTCTAACTCGACCACTTCATGAAGACGTAACCGCAAATCAAGTGGTGAAACAGCGTAATTTGGAGAGAAATCGGGCTTCCCAGTGCTTTCGCTTTTGACCCATTTGTCATCATGGTCTGATTCGGATTGGCTATCGAGTTGCCATGTGAGTGTATCTAGGTTCAAGTCTGCTCTAATTATGTCTGCTTCAAAGTCTGAATCATGCTGCAAGATAACACCAATTTATGTTACACTAAATTGTAACTAGTTTGGGCCGATATGGGGCGTGACGGGTTGACCCCAAATACTTTTTTTAAAACATTTTAAAAAGGGGTGGCGGCGCAACTTGCTGCCCGCCTGGCGCCTGCCCGCTATTTTCATGTAATTTTCTTAGTCATGGAATGAAATGATCGATTTGATAATATAAAAAATAATAAAAAATAATCACTAAATTAGTTTTTAGATTATTTAGGAGATTTTATGCTTAAAAAATACACTTTGGACACTAGTTTTCTTTATCTTAATCATAGTCTCTTAATGGTTAAGATGTAATCTTAAGTATAAATGGTTAAGAGGTGACATATTAATAGTTGTCTTTTAGCCATTCAGATTTAAGATCACATTTTAACCATTCAGAGGTTATGGACTATTAAAAGGTAGTCTCTAGATGTTCATTGTAAGAATACCAAATGGTACCATAACCTTAAGGTTTATGCAAAGTCATTGGCTACTTAAAGTGGTATTAAAGAGAAGAGAAAATCACAATTATGCGATCACTTAAGAGGTTGGCCATTGCAATGGCGACACCTTGTGAAACCTAGTCAAGATTGTAATATATTCAATATTTAGGTGCCCAAAAAAAATAGTCGTCTATCTATCGATAGTTTTTGACGAATCTGAAAAACAAACCTGTAACTTTGCAAGAAACAAACGGTTTAAGCAAGAAATCGCCAAAATTACGAGTAGTGTTAAGAAAAATGAGAACTATTGGGGACAATTTTATTTTAGTTATTATAGATTATTGCATACGTAGTATATATTTCGTATTTGATTTAAGATAGTATGATTTCCCATCTATTAATTTGCAATTTGGTATTGTGTGTATAATCTACTATTCAATTTTTTACATGTATGCATTGCTTAGCGTACAACAGAGAGGGCCGTTGCAGACAGCTTTCCAACCATCACCACTATCATGGTTTAATGTCATTTTTTGCGGTCTATGGTGGCGACACCACACTCTTTTTCTTTCTAAACCTTTTTTGTGTGGTTTTCATTACCGCCTCTATGGTGATGCGGGTGGGTAGACCTGAGACGTTCTTGCGTCCCTAATTTGACGCTGATGGGTGTCAACCTTAACTTTTTATATGGTTATCTCATTGATGTTGCAAATTAACATAACTCTACTCTCATCACGGTTTTGAATTTCCATTGCTTTTGTTCAATGATTTATCTCAAATTCATTGAGAACAACATGTCAATTGGCAACATCTATATAACACAGCTGTCAATAAGGAAATATTGTAAGGTCTACTTGAAACATACTTACATACCCCTTTGTCAAATATATATTTTTTAAATACCCCCAAAGTTTTTGGAAAATACAAATTTCTGGAAAGAATTTCAATTTTGACCACATAAATTAAACAAAACATATTTATTCTTACATCATAAATAGTAAAACCAAATGAGTAAATTATATTTTGGACACTAGAGATAAGTAGACTCATCATCCTTTAACATCTTGCCCAACTTTTCCAAAGAACTAGAGGCTGCTTCTACTTTCTTTTGTAAATCCAATGTTTGTTCTAGAATCTTCCTTGAAGGAGAGACTTTTTCTAGAGTGTTCTTCAAACTAGACGCTTCATCTAGATTCTTCTTCAATCTAATAGTTTTCTTTTGAACCTTGTCCCATGTAGAGGCGTCTTCTAACATCTTCTTCAACCTCTGTGAACGACATTCTACTGCGATTTGAACTCTAGAAACCATGTCCACAACCTCACATAGTTTAGTTTTGTTGGTACGTGTGTATTCCTTGATCCCTAACTTCTCCACCATTCTTATCTCTGATTCTAGCATCATGGCGTATTCTTTTTCGGACAATAGACTTGAACTATTCGCCATTCTGTTTATAAAAGGACACACAAGTGTAGATTATGTAAAAACTTAATTGTGTACATATAATTTAATTCTGGTTTTTGAAGACAACATACAAAATGATTTGATAGTTTTTATGTTATCAATAGATCCAATAAATAAGCCCTACTTGCGGTGTGTACATATAGTGTATATACGTTTGGGACGTCGAAAGGGAAAAAGTAAAATTATTGCACTAATTTTAATGTTATTTTACTAATTTTGTGAAAATAATCTTAAAAGTTACGAGCAGTTAATCATGCATTATGTGATGGCGTTAATAGCCAAAAGACAACGAGGTACATACACCAATCAGGCTTGTCCTGATTTTAAGTATGTCAAAGGCTTGATGCAAAACGACTATCGAGCTGGGGCTCTTACCGAAAGCAGTCTCTCTATTCCTACAGGGTAGAGGTAAGGTTGTCTATATTTTACCCTTTTGAGACTCTGCCCTAGTTTTGCTATTGGTTGGATTTACTGCATATGGAGATGAACCGATCCAAAAAATCATGTAGATAATTACAAAGTCTGAACGCATGGCCTAGTGGTCTATTGGTATGGTGATTCGGCCTAAAGAAGTGGTGTATGTTTAAATTTTTGCATGTCAAGTTGGTAGATGTTTTGAGTGTAAAAAAAATGATATGTTCAACTAAACAAAATTAAATGGTATGCAATTGGATGGATCAAATGTATAGTTCTTCACATGTGAACAACATTCTTTTAAAGATATCGATCTCTTATAACACATGCATGCATGCATATATAAAATCTAATCATATGTTATGAAGGAAGAACAAACCTGAGGTTCAAGATCCCTGGGCTAAGGTTTATTGGGTTGCTAATCACAGTTTTAATTGCTTATAATACTTAAATAGTTCAAACTATTAACTAAAATTAGCTAATAATAGAATACTGACTGGGTAAATCTTCCTCTTCCTTAGGCCTTATCTCTAGGAAACTCTCATTCATTCAACCTCTTTTTGTTCATGCCCAGTGTTTAAAATTAGTAAGTTTACATAGTTATAAGAATTCCTAGTTAAACTGTATTTAATCTAACTAGCTTGTGATTTCAGTAAACATATAGTAACCAAAAGTAATATTAGTAATACCAACAATAGTGAATAATATTATTAGCAGATTTGGGATTTAGAGAACGACGAGTATGACCAATATGTAATTATTCTAATTAGAATTGGTATTACTCGTTGTAGATTTCGTTGAACACGTTGGTGGAACTTTGAGACATTTCGGGTTTTTTGAGAAAAAAAAACATTGTTTTGATAATATGATTTGCTTTTGAAAACTTATGAAATCGCTTGTGTGCATCATTTGATTTCATTTATCTTAGGAACCAGAGGCTTTCTAGTCTAGCGGTATCAAGGTGTGTATTAAAGGTGCCCCTAGTCCTATTATGGACATTGGTGTAGCTTTGGTACCACATGCATGTCATTGTGGTGCCAACATCACTTTATTTTACCAGATGATTTCAGACTCTGTAAGATAACAATTTGTTTTATTTTTTGTGCTTTAGATCATTAGATGTTCTATTGGCATTTGATGTAACCACCAATGTTGCGACGGGTCTAGTATATATGTTTTATCATTTAACGTTATGCTTTAACGTAACTTATGGTTTTCGACCCTATGCTTTCGCCGAATTCATGGTTTAATTTGCTCTTTTTAGTTTTTGTATGGGATACATTGTGGTTTGTTTCTTTTTGTTGCCATATGAGTCTGGCACTCTTAACCCCATTCATTTCAACTGCTAATATGTCTGTCAATGGACCAAGCTACCTTCCCTCATGCGCCTCCTGTACATCCACCGCCTCACCTTGTCAAAGCGCAGCCACTTGCGTCTAAAAGTGCAACATTATATAAAATCCGGTATATCTGTTTCTTGATTAATTTCAAACATAAGACTGTTTTCCTTCTGCTGATTATTTTTAAAAAAATAAATCACAATATATGTTCTACATTATCTTTACATTTCTTTATCTATACACATGATATTATGATTACTATCTGCTATGTACATTGTGCTTCTATGGCTATACTTCATGATCTTTTACGCATATTAAGAACTTGACGAAGAAGATTCAATTCTCGTGTGGTCGAAGTCCAGTAAGAGTTTTCTTCTTCTCGTTCTGGAGAGTCCGGATAAGTTTGACCATTTTTACCCTCGAGAACTGCCTCAAGCTCCTCGATTCGAGCTCTGAGTTCTAACTCAACCACTTCATGAAGACGTAACCGCAAATCAAGTGGTGAAAACAGCGTAATTTGGAGAGAAATCGGGCTTCCCAGTGCTTTCACTTTTGACCCATTTGTCATCATGGTCTGATTCGGATTGGCTATCGAGTTGCCATGTGAGTGTATCTAGGTTCAAGTCTGCTCTAATTATGTCTGCTTCAAAGTCTGAATCATGCTGCAAGATAACACCAATTTATGTTACACTAAATTGTAACCAGTTTGGGCCGCATGGGCGATTCTTTTAAGGGGCGGCCGACCCCCCCGAATTTTCGCTAAGAAGTTCCAATTATATAGTATTCGTATAGAAATTTTTTGGTATATAAGATTTCGACCCCTGAAACTGGTTTTTCGACCCCCCGAAACTAGTGACTTCCGACCCCCCGAAGTTTCGAGTCAAGATTCGCCACCGACCGATATGGGGCGTGACGGGTTGACCCCAAATACTTTTTGTTAAAACATTTTAGTTTTCACAAAATTAGCTTTTAGATTATTTAGGAGATTTTATGCTTAAAGATACACTTAGGACACCGGTTTTCTTTTAGCTAACCTTTTAAAAACGCCGATTTGACCCATCAGAGATAAAATATTACCCAATGCGACCCGTTTATGAGTAAACATAAACGGGTTGAATAACTCTTGAACTTAGTAACTTACCTCCACTACACTACATGATCTCTGCATATTTTCTTCCAACCTCTCAAGCTCGGCCTCGAGCTCTGCTTCAATGTCCCTCGTTAACTCAAATTTTTTGGCTTCTGGGCTATTGGTCGCAGGCATGCATGACTCGGGGGCATGCTCATTTGTGGTATCAAACCCGTCTTTCGTTTCAAGTTTATTATGCAAATCTTTAACCATATTCTCAGCTTGTTCTAGTAGCTCATTTAGATGCTCAATTTCCTGCTGATTACTCACTATATTTGATAATATACCGATTGTAACGCCAAGGAACAAAGACACCATATCGTTACCTGTGTCAAACTAAATAGTTAATACATTCGGCCTCATAAGTGAAACTTTAGGTGGCAAAATGGGCAGGGGAGGCGGGTTGGGTAACGGGTCAAAAACTTGTTCAGAAAAATAGAATTTTACAACTACGATTACTAAGTATATATTTTTAGATGATAATCTAATTCTTGTAGATAAAATGATTTAGAAAGTTTTATGCAAAATGCACTTTAGGCAACTTTTGACCGTTCGACTAGCTGACATGTTTCTTTTTAACTAACCGTTGCATATAAAAGCATGACTCTGAGTCGACTCATTCACAAGTATACGAATCAAAATAGCCACGTGCACTTAAATTTATACTTTTTTTCAAAAAAAAAAAAAAAATAAATAAAATAGTAAGCAATGGTGAACCTTGAGAACGACGATCTCTTGTTTCAAATCTCTTGACATGCATTTGTTCTGGTCTTCTCGGAAGCTTCACTGATCCAGTCGGTTCAAAGAACTCTGCTTCTTCCGTAGGCGCTCCACTTTCTTCCATGAACACAATCTTCTGATCTTTCACATCATCAACTTGCGACATCTGTGTTCTTTGATAATCTCTCCTATTACTAGTTACCACTAACGGCCTTAGGCTCGAAAAACATTTTCTATTCGACTTCTTAGCTCTATGTTCATGTAAATGCTGCCCAGACGTGTCAAAGTCAAAGTATTCGTATGTTCCGTTTACTTCAACTTTGCTATATTCTTCCTCAGCAGAAGAAACATCACCGTCGAATAAACAGTTTCTCGGTAGCTTTGGCAATGGGATAACTGAGTTGGATATTTTATCCAACAGTTGGAGTTTGTCGCACTGCACTCGCGGCGATAGCACAGGCGATTGTTTCAACGAGCCGTCTTTCTCACCTGACAAATTCTGCCAGTGTTTGGCTACATAACCAGCACCAGTAGCGGCTGCAACCACCCAGAATTCCATGATCTATAACAGATTTGTTTATTTAAAGGTGCCCTGCAAAACTGGATGAATTTAATAGCTGATTTTGAAATGTGTTGACAACTGGCAGTGTTAAGTTATTTAATAACTTGAAAAAAAAAAAAAGAAAAATATAAACTTTTGATTAATAAGAGGTTGATTTGAAAAGGTCTTGTTTATATGGTCATTTTCAATATTTATTAGCAATGTTCCAAACCACATGATTTTGGATTGAATAATAAGGTCCTCCATTAATCTTTTGCCATTTCTAGCCACATAACTTTATAATAATCTTTGAAACAGACATAATGATGTATTTTATCCTACCATATCTTTGGATATTAGGCAAAAGTGTGAAGCACACCCAGACGTCCGGCCTACCACCGACCACGTTTAGGCCTGACTCAGGTTGGCCCATTAGGGCTGACCCAATTATCCCCTATAAAAAAAATAATAACTCATCATTTCATGGTGTCTGCGGGCTTGGGCCTCATGACCTTTTAATGGGCTGTTTCATGATGTTTACATACAACCTTGCTCCTGGCCTGGGAAGACAAGACACAACCGCCGAGACCAGTGGCGAAGGATTATGGGGCCAGGCCCACCGTTTTTTTGGCTCAGTGGTGATAGTTTGCGATTTTCGTATGTAATTTTTTTATGAATTTGAGTCTGGCCCCTACCGATTTGATCTTCCGGCCCCCAACAATAGGAAAAATTTGGTCTCGTGATTTTCGGCTACCACCACTATTTTTTTCAAGCTTCGCCACTGGCCTTGGAACCACGTGAGTCCCGCTCTCTGCACTATTTCAAGACTCTCGTACCACAGCAAGACATATATTACATGAAGCCAACGTCCTTTTCTTTTGCATAAATCTTGATAACCTATTCACGCAATCACGCACCTCTTACTTACTAACCTCAGAGCTTCAAGCCATGGACTAAACCGGTTTTTTTCCTACTAAGGGCCAAATAGTAGTAATCTTGCGGATGCTAGGGCTGTACTCGGATAGTTGAACCATTGTGATCTCCAGGATTGTACTCAAGCAACACATGATAAAATGTCTCTATAATCTTAAGAAATCAAGAATAAATCCTAAACTTTCTATCTTTGACTCTTCTTGTACGCAACAAAAGGGTAGAAAGGGGTAAGATCTGCCCCAATCTCCCTAGCCCGATCCATCACGTGTATAATCCCGTTTCTGTAACGGTTCTCATTATTTATGCATAGTTATCAAAGGCGCTAGGCGCACTCAAGGCGTATAGGCCTCGCCTGGGGCCTAGGCGCGAGGCGCAGAAAAAGCGAGGGCCTGAGATAAAAAAAAAAGCGAACAAATAAATTAAAATAAAAATATATTAAAATAATACTATCTTTCATCTAGCTAGTATCAAAAGTTTTAAAATATTGATGTATTAGTGTATAGAAGTAGTTTTCCTTAGATAAAAGTAGAAATTTGGCTGAAATCTAGTCATAGTTTAACGAATTTGGCTGGAGACTCTCTGGAATTTGGGAATCTAGCTGAAATATGCGGCTAAACCATCACCTAGAGAATTAAAGCGTAATTTCCTCGACTCAAAGCGCAAATGCATCGCCTCGCCTACAAAATGGGCCTAGGCGCAAGAGGCGATGACTTTTAACAACTATGCATTTATGCAAGTATTATGAATCTATAAGACTTGATCACAGGAAATAAGTTAGTTGTAAGAGCATAACATGATGTGTACCTAATCTGGAACATTTCTAACGAAGATGCGCGTTTGACTGACCCTCATGTCGTCAACTACTTCATCTAAACAACATATAATAGATTCTAAGCATCGGTGCACAAGGTCCTATTCCTTGTTGTAGCGTCCTCTATAAATGCATCAGCAAGATCATCACTAACAGAATTAAAAATGGCCTTGTGGATATCGGCGATGAAAACCGAAGTGCATTCATTCCTGGTAGACAAATTAGTGACAACATTCGTCTTACTCAAGAACTGATTAGAAATTATCATTGGGACCATGGCCAATCCTAAAATTTCTACAGGTTTTTGGTCATCGGTTTTTATTCTACCCGTCTCTGTGTCTAAGAAGATTGAATAGCGGTCTGTGCAGCTTTTGTTGTTCTTTTATTCCTTACCAAAAGCCTTCAAAATCTCTGTTTTCAAGACTCACCCAGGCGCCGCCTAGGCTCACTTTTGAGGCCCAACGTAACTTTGAGTCTAAACAAGCCTAAAATCAACCTAAAACAAACTAAACTAGCTCTAAAGAAGCCTAAAAACTCTAAAAAGTATATTTTTTATTATACACCTAAAAAAAGCTCCCTTTTTAAGCGCCTTGTACCAAGGCCCAAGGCTAACCTTTTGCGCCTTTCTATGTCCAAGATTAAAACAAGCATTTATAATAATTAATACCTACAAATATTTCAACTCTTGAGCTTCGGGTATAAATGGCAAATCCTGTCCTACTGAAAACAAACCCTTGGTTCCTAAGGGTCGAGAAGTTGTTGTCCACAACCCTCTGCACCCAGTCTACGAAACCTATAGCTTCGGGGGGCAAAGAGCCAAAGGTATCGAACGAAAGGGAACGAAAGCATGTTGATTATCAGCGCAAATTTTTTCATGCTTCGCCACTTTCTTCGATTCCGCCCTCAGCACCGCTTGACCGGCCACGAAATCACTATCCCTAAGCCCAACAAGGGGAGACACAGTAATCAAGATATCCTTTCACTAATCACTATTTTAACAGTATGTTTTAACAATACAAATTCCCAGTAATCAAGTTACTAGTGTACATACTTTTATAAATAATAATAATAATAATAATAATAATAATAATAATAATAATAATAATAATAATAATAATAATAAAATCAAATCTACATACCAAGTAAGCAAGGCAGCAAAAAGATTTGATGGGGTTTGTTGTACAGACCGGGGCAAAGGGAAACGATCATTGTAGTCCTGCAAAACAAGCTCAGGTACACGCAAAGAATCAGCTCTAAAAGCTTAACAATAAAAAGGATATAGCAAAAAGCTGGAATAGCTCAGTTGGTTAGAGCGTGTGGCTGTTAACCACAAGGTCGGAGGTTCAAGCCCTCCTTCTAGCGTCCTTGTTTTTTTTTTTTTTTTTTATATTTTTGGATTCAACGACTCTTTGCTAAAGGTACTAAAGATGAATTCTATAAATAATAGGTTCGTTTAGGCTGACTAGCTCGATAAGTGAAGTTCGGGTTTGTTTATTAAACAACTTTAAATTAGGGGTACATATTAATAAAACTAATATTATGTCAGGCTCGAGCTTTAGCTCGATAAATAAACGAGCTTTGTTTTAGGATCAAGCTCGGCTCGGGCTTGATATGGTTTGGCTTGTTATCGGTTTGGCTCAAACTATTGGTTTTCTCAACTGTTGAATTCAAGACCATAAAGCTAGATTTAAAGAGCTGGTTTGACTAGTCAATTGTTGGAATTGTTAAACAGCTAGACCATGAAGACCCAAAGAGCTGGATTGAAGATTTGATGGTCAACAAGTCAACAGCTGGGATTGAAGAGATAGTTTGATAGACTAATGGTTTACATCGAAGTACCACGTAGTGACGATTGTTCAGTGGCTCATTGTAGTTAATTAAACATTATTACTTTATTGATAAATCAAAATATCCAAAATGTAACATTGTCTAGAGAAATCCCAACATATACATTATAATGAAAATAAATAAAACAAAAACATCAAATAACTCTTCATGAAAACTAGATCCTTCAAGCTTCATTATTCTCTGAAAAATGTTAAGTTGAAAACGTTTTGGGTCAACTAAAAGTGAAAAAAAAAAACCGAGTGAAAGTGATGTGTCGATATATCAGTAGGGGCAGATCTGACATTACAAGTTGGTGAGAGATACATAGGCTTGTGTAGTGTTTGCAGTGAAAACTAGTGAAACTAAAACAGGGAAAAATGAAAAAAAGTGAGTGAAAGTGATGTGTCAATATATCAGCAGGGGCGGATCTGGCATTAAGCCAGGGGGACGCCTGTTACCCCTCGATTATCCTGACGAGGTGGAAAAAAAAATTCTACGTTTTTTATAAAATGTAACCCCTAAAATAAATTTTATATTACCTCTTAAAATAATTTATGTTACCCCTTAAATAAATTTTACGTAAGTTTAAATCCAAACCCAAATTTTAATAAACGCTCTCTAATTTGATAAATTCCACTTAATATTAATGGGGCCTTATATGTTACAATCAAAACAAAAGAAATTAAAAAAAGGCCCAACCTTGCAAACTACCCCAAGCCCAAATGACCAAGTCCAAGACCCAAGTGCCCAACCCCATTCCCTATCCCTTCCCTGCTGTATCTATATCGACAGAAAAAAAAATATTAGGTTATGAAACTAAGGGTATCTTTAACAAAACTAGCTCGTGGTTGGTAGCTGTAGCTGGAAACTAGTAGCTATCGCTTTCTAAATATATTTTGATGTTTGGCAGAGTAACTGGAGCTTTTAATAAAATGTATAAAATGACCAAAATGGGCATTAACTAAAAGCTTGTATGCAAGTTTTTTTTTATAATAAAATGAGTATTTGTGTCATTTACTCATTAAAAGCTAGTAAATTTTTTTTAAACGCTAGTACTAGTAAATTTTGCTCATTCAACCAAACAATGTTTTTTATTAACAGTTTTTTCTTAAAATCTTGAAGCTTGAAGCTCATAAAAGCTCATTGTCAAACATACCCCAACTCCCCCAAAGGCCAAAGCATTAGGACTTTAGCAACCCCGCCTCCACTAGTACAGCCTGTGCCCCTGCTGCTGCCGCCACCACTGCTGTAAGTTTCTTTATAATTGCTTTTTCCTTTTTTAGTTATTAGCCTAAATTATTAAGGGTTTTTGTTTGTAATTTGTTAAAAAAAAAAGGAGCCAAATTCTAGTAAAAAACAAGGTTTTGGGATTTTCTTTGTTTTCATTATCACCTGCCACAGCAGCCTGTTAATGAGATTGTTCTTTGGGTTTTTTGGAATTGGATCGAGCATGACAGATCACTGCTCTGATACAAGAAGGATAAGCCTTAAATAGGTAATACAGTAAACAAAAAACAAGAAACTAATAAATAAAAATAAGGTATTTAGGAACCATACACCCTATAATTAGGATTTATACACCCTGACTCACATCACAGACCAACAAGAAGCTGCCACATACTCAGAATGTGATGTCATACACCCCAAATGTGATGTCACAGAGTGTATGAATCCTAAAACCCTAAAAATAATTATTGAATATATGCATGAGTCTTTAATTGAGAGTGAAACATGGAGAGTGAATTATGCACAAAATAATGCATTCTCAATAGTTGTTGTGTACCCCTATTAATTGAAAATTTGAAATACGAAATATTATTATTGATTTTCATAATGCCATTCCATTTTAGACTTTAGAGATACTTTAGATATGTTAATAACTTAAATATGTTATGATTAGGGTTGTGGCTATGTGTGATTGTGAAAAAAGAAACCAAGTTTTAGTAAAAACAAGCTCTTGTTAGCAATTTGTTCAAAAGAAAAGTCCCCGAAAATGTTGATATGAAACTAAGGGGAAAAAAATTCTAGATGAAACTACGGTAAAAAAAAGTTCGTTTACATTATACGAAACTATAGCAAAGAAACCTTTTTTGAATGTTACACCTAGTTTGAGTATTCAAACACAAACACACACAAAACGCTCTCTCAAATCCAACATGGGGAGACTCAAAGCAACTTCACCGCAAACCCTCATATCATAAACACAATGGTATAAAATCTTCCAACACAACTCATACCCAGCTGGACTGCAGACACAAAACCGACCCTGGTGAGGAATATGTCCTTCGGTCATACGAATAAATGATTTATGCATATCATAATTTCGAGCGTTGTTCTCGAGACGAGAGGTTAAATAATTGTGATAGTGATCATGACGTACCATCTCGTGATTGGTTCCTAAGTGATTATGAGTGAAAGAATGTGTTTTTTTTTTTTTATGTTTAACTATGTGTTTAATCATGTTAAATTTGGACCTATTATGTTTAATTATGGCTTATGCATGTTTAATAGGGCCTATATATATTTAATATTATGTGTTTGCAATTCTAATGTTTTTATTTCATTCGTACCTTTTTAAGTTTATTTTTTTAAATTTATTGTAATTTTTAAAATAAATTGCATTTATTTAAAAAAAATTATTTAAGTACAGTAAATTACCACCAACCAACCAACCTTACCTAGTAAATCTCACACTTAGCAAAGTTAAGAGTAGGGTATGAGGAGGGTGAGATGTAGACAAAACCTTACCCTTATCATATCAGATAAAGAGGCTGCTTCCAGAGAGACCCCCGGCTTGACAATACACAATAGACAAGCAAACAACACTAAAAAAGTAATAAAGAGCTACTGAATTTATAGAAACAATGAAAGTATGACGTAGTAAAACAAAGGTATATATACCATAAAAAAACAACATAACCCATAAAAACACAAATACAAGTCACCCATATGGACCTCTCCCTAGAAAAAGACAAAGTCTAAGCTCCTAGAACCATGCTACGATATAACCAAACCCTCCTTACTAATCCTTAACCTTAATCTTGTGCCTCCACGAAGCCCTATCCTCGACCATGTCCTCAAATAGGTGCACCTCTATTAAATCATGCCTAATCCACTCCTCCCAAGTTAATTTGGGTCTTCCTCTACACCTCTTTCCCTCTACTGTGAAGGTTTCCACTACTCTAACCGGGGCCGTCGTTTACCTCCTCTTTACATGCCCATACCATCTTAATCTTCCCTCCTTTATCTTGTCTGATATACTAGCTACCCCTAACCTTTCCCTAATAACTTCATTTCTTATTCGGTCTACCCTAGTGTGCCCGCACATCCACCTTAACATCCTCATTTCTGCTACCTCCATCTTGCGAGCTTGTGTCTTTTTGATGGCCCAACAATCAGTCCCATATAACATAGCAGGTCTCACTGCATCCCTATAGAATTTTCCCTTTAATTTAGTTGGGAACCTTTTTGTCACATAAAACCCCACTAGCGGCCCTCCACCTACACCAACCAGCTTGAATGCAATGGGTGACATCACTATCTAGCTCCCCATCCCTCTGAACAAATGATCCTAAGTACTTGAACTTAGTTACATGCTGGACAACATGACCTTCAATCGTAACTTGAGTATTTTCATCTTGACTAGCACCACTGAAACCACAATACATGTACTCAGTTTTAGAGTGGCTTATCTTTAAACCCTTGCCCTCTAAAGCTGCACGCCAACCCTCCAGCTTCTCATTTAGACTATGTTTGGACTCTACAACTAACACAATATCATCAGCAAAAAGCATGCACCACGGCACTGTCTCCTGGATTAACTTTGACAACTCATCTAACAACTGCAAAAAGGAAGGGACTCAACGCAGATCCTTGGTAGAGTCCTACCCCCACAGGGAAGGAATCGGTATCTCCTACAGGCGCGCGAACACTAGTTTCAGACCTACCGTACATATCCTTAATTAAGTCTATATACCTCTCAGGGACCCCTCTACTCTCCAGACTGTCCCAAATCAGTTTACATGGTACACTATCATACGCTTTTTCAATATCTATAAAGTCCATATGCAGATCCCGCTTTTTCTCCCTATACTTTTCCATCAACCTCCTTAGGATGTGTATTGCTTCCGTGGTTGACTGCCCTGGCATGAAACCAAATTGGTTTACAGTAACCCGAGTTTCTCTTATAATTCTAGCCTCAATAATCATTTCCCATAATCTCATAGTATGACTTAACAACTTAATACCTCTGTAATTCCCACAACACTAGGCGTCACCTTTGTTCTTATATAGAGGCACTATGACACTACTCCTCCACTGCTCTGACATTTGTTTAGATTTGAAAATACAATTGAACAAATGAGTTCACCATTGGACTCCTTCCTCTCCAAGATACTTTTCACACCTTAATCAGTATGTTGTCTGGACCAACTGCCCGAGCCCTTCCCATCTTCCTGAGTGCATACCTCACTTCTCCTCGTGTAATATTTCGACAGTAGCACTTATTCGGTGTTAGCCTTTGGGGGATGGGGTTGTCATGATCTTGCTCGTAAGCTCTCCCTCCGTTGAAAAGATTGCAAAAATATGTTTGCCATCTTAGCTTAATGTCTCGTTGCTTTACTAGAATACGTCCATCTTCTCCCTTTATAAACTTCACCATCCCTAGATCTTGCCTCCTACGATCCCTAGCTCTGGCAATCTTGAACATATCATGTTCTCCCTCTTTAGTTTCTAGTCGCTCATACAGTAAATTAGTTTATATGAAAAAATAAATTTAAATAAATGGTAATGATTAGAAAGTGAGTTAGTTGGAGTAGAAACTAGTGAAACCAAACAGCGAAAAGTAAAAAAAAAACGAACGAAAGTGATGTGTTGATACACCAGTAAGGTAGCAGTTACTTAATGGCGTGGAGTGAAAAAAATAATAAAATGATAACACATAACCTTAGCAAGTAGTTAGGGACCTACAGGTTCGACCGAACGCGTACCAATTTTTTAGTGTTATATATACATGTATTTCGACATTGGACCGTAGAAATTTCAACATCGAACCCGTAGAAACTTTTACACTGAACCCTTAGGAACCTTGACACCGTACCCTTGAAATACTTGACACCGAACCTTAGAAAATTTGACATCAAATCTTAACCCACATTTCAACTAAAAAATAATAACTTATTAAGCTTAGCATCGAATATATAGTGAACGAAAAATATGAAGTCATAGAAAGGGTATCAAATGAACTCCGATTGAACTCATTTAAGCACATTGTAACCGTCTCATCGAACCCTACGATCTTAGTTTTTAGGTTTTTGCTTCTTTTTTTTAGCTTGTAGTTTTTAGAATTTGTGTCTTTTATGTAGCATTGTGTCGTTTTTTTTTATTCATTTGGTCATTTTTGCTCATCATTGTGTTATATTTCTTGGCATTGTATTATATTTCTTGATATAATGTGTTTTCGTGTCCTTATCATTTATTTTACGTCGTGTAGAATAACTTGACCTTGACTTTTTAAGCCCACATTTTATTAAAAAATCACATTAACTCACTTCAATTAGAAAAAAAAAGTTAATCATTAATGTTTAAGTCATAACCCATTCAAATCCAAGTCTATATTATATATTGATAATTTGAACGAAGATATATTTTTCAAAAATTCTTAAAAGATGATACATATGTTGATAAAGGCTTTGCAAATCCAATGATTAAAGGACGTGAAGACATTTTTTCAGGAGAATGGCTCTGAGATCACAATGAATGGCCAAGATGTTATAAGTTTAAGTCTTGATGACATAAAAGTCGTCATGGATCTAGTGCTTGAAAGAAATGTAGATGATGATCAAGCTGCAAGCTCAAAACTTGACATTAAAGGCAGGATCAGAGAAAGACTACTCAGCATCAACAAATAAAACAAAAAAAAAAGATAGTTTAATAAGAGAGATTTTGGCATTAGCAGTTCTAAGGGAGATTTTTGGGTTATATAAGAACTGCTGATGATAAAAGCCAAACAAAAGGATTCCATTCATCTATTAACCTAAAGAATAAGGAATTGAACTCATTTTGATCATTGTCCCCCCCCTCCCCCCTTAAAGCTTTAACAACAACAAGTTCAAACTACTGGTTTTCTCAACAATTCTTAAATGCGCGCGCACACACACACATTTGGCCTCTCGGAATATAGGGCCTCGACCGAAGGTGCGACTCGCCCACCCACAAGGTCGGCCTTGTTCACAACGATAATGCGGTTCACAAGGCATTTAGTATATGACTATTGACTAGTCAATTAATTTCAAATGATTAATATTAAAATTCTACGCAAAGTATTGAGTTATGTTTGGATTTTAGTATATATGTCTATCGATTTTGAAGGATTTATGTGTAATTTTGGTTTTCTATAAAAAAAAAAATTGTATGTTTCTTATTTTTCATTTAGTACAATCATTTAGAACTCTGACCAAACAGATACATTTCATTTTGCATAAAATAGTTTTAAAAGGTAAAATGGTCATTCTACATAAACATTCAAAGGTTTAACCAAACAACACTTAGAGTATTCACATCCCACTCTCCTTCTTTGTGTACTAATTTAATTAAAAACCATGAATTTATATAAAAAATTATTTATTTTATAAAACCTTACACATCTCATTCTCTATTTCTATCTTCATCTTACTCACAAACCTTATTTTATATTTTTTTTTCTCTCTTATACACTTAAAAATATCTAAATGCTTGAATCTGAGCCTCTAAACATAGAGAGTTGTCTTTTTGTTCTCTAAATTGCTCTCTGTTATAAGGCTCTGGGGAGTAGGGGCTTGTGTTGGGGATATAAGTTGACATGTTGCACAAGTCGGGTTTACAAATCAAGTATTCAAAAGGTAGGGGGGTTGGAGGGGCTTAGGTTGGGGCTGGGGTTTTGAAAAGTTTGTATGTATAATTAAAAAAATTTAAAGAAACGCCTGCGGGATTCTCCAAGCCCTTGGGGCCACATGACGTATCACGCTAGTGGGGGGTGGTGTTCTAGGCAGGAGTGACACTTTCACTCCGGTTTTCAAGCCCACTCCCACACTCTAAAAAGAGATATAGTGGTGTTTTGTGCTCTTATTGGTGTAAAGGTTGCCAAATAGCTCTTAAACTTTCAACTTTGGAGTTAAATGCCAATTTCGTCCCTGAGATTTGGTCCAGTTTGCCACTTAGTACAAAAAAGTTTTTTTTTCTTTTTTGCAATGGAAACCCTAATGTTTGAATTTTCTTGCTATTTTCGTCCTTTTCACTAACTCAGTTAAAAACTGACGTTAAGGTCAGGGGTAGGCTTGTCATTTTGCTTACTTAATGAGGGACATTTGAACATTTCATCCTATGATTATTTAAATAAAAAAAACATCAGTCATCTTCCCTCTTTTCCCCCTTAAAACCCTAACAATGTCACCACACACACACACACACTCTCTCTCTCTCCCCTCCATTTCTCTCTCTAGAATACCCTGTCCACATTCATGATTCAACCATAATTATATAAAAAAGACATACAAAAATCTGGAAACCAACTGTATATAAATCTAACTTATTGAGCACAAATTGGTTGACCTAGAAATCAGAACAACGACCATTACGTTCCCAATCGCCAAACAAAGTAGGCTTAGGACCTCGAGGACCACCGATCTCACCAGTCTCTTTATTAATATCAAGCTCATCTCCATCATCTTCTTCTATTGCTTCATTTTGTTAGGTCTTGTTATTATGTTGTTGGTTAAGGATTTCCTGTTGATTGATAGTGTATGTTGGTGATTGTGAACTGATTCTGTTACATTACAGATGGATCGAATTGATTGGACGGTGGAGAGGATGTCGGTTGGTGGTGGTGATGTGAAGAGGCGGCGTAGGAAAGACATTGTTTGTGAATTGATCGGACGGTGGAAAGGTGTGTTACTGTGTACTACTGAACAGAGAGAGAGGGGGAAAGAGAAAGGGGGTGGGAGGAGGTGGTGGTGAGGGTTTCAGGGAGATGGGTTATTGTAACACCCCAACCGATGGCGGAAACATCAAGGTGTCACGTAGTGACGATTGTTCAATAGCTCATGGACTAAAAGTGTAAATTTTGATATATTGATTAAGTAGTTTATTACATTGAAAGAAAAATACAAGGTACAATGATTCTAAAGTCACAACTAAAACTGAAATACAATGAATCCAAAATCTAAGTAAAAATTCCAAAAGCTTAAAAGTCATCTCATAAATAACCTGAAACATGTACGAAAATAGTATATGTCAATACAAAAATGTATTGGTGAGCATACCCAGTTTGAATACATATAGTAGAAAAAGAGTTTCGCAATTCACGTGTTATACTGTCTACAATTTAGTGTTCAAGCTATGTACAAATGCCACCCAAAATCAAACCTTTGTTTAATGAATCAAGAGTCACATATATATAGTATTCGCTCATAGTAGGAGACAGAAAACTCAAGATACAAGCGCTCACCCTTCCAGATTGCACGTGCCCCATCACTAGTAAATTCCAAAACTTTAGCGAGATTAAAAACGAGATGTAGAAATAGATCCTTGAGATGTGGATTTCACTCCTAACTCAAAGATGTATTTCAAAATTGAATACGATTGTGGAATGAAACCAATCACTAAGTTAAGGATATCACTCCCAGCTTAGTGGTTAAGTTCCTTTTTGAAGGAAATACTCTTTGAGGTGTGGATGTCACTCCTATCTCATATATATATTTTTAAGATAAATAACCTATAGAGGAGTGAAACTAATCACCAAGGTATGGATACCACTCCTAACTTGATGATATCTTTTCGTTTGTGAAATACGAGTGTCTTCTTCGCCAAGCAAAATATCGAAAGAATAACGAGAAATAATCATAACGAAAATATCTTGAAAGAAAATAATAGGAAATAAGAGAAATATAAACGAGAGGACTCGTGAAAGTAAGCTTAGTTATAGACTAGGCTAAAAGGCATTCTAATAACCTAATTCCCTATAACCTGGCTCTGATACCAATCTGTAACACCCCAATCGATGGCGGAAACATCGAGGTGTCACGTAGTGACGATTGTTCAATAGCTCATGGACTAAAAGTGTAAATTTTGATATATTGATTAAGTAGTTTATTACATTGAAAGAAAAATACAAGGTACAATGATTCTAAAGTGACAACTAAAACTGAAATACAATGAATCCAAAATCTAAGTAAAAATTCCAAAAGCTTAAAAGTTATCTCATAAATAACATGAAACGTGTACAAAAATAGTATATGTCAATACAAAAATGTATTGGTGAGCATACCCTGTTTCGATACATATAGTAGAAAAAGAGTTTCGCAATTCACGTGTTATACTGTCTACAATTTAGTGTTCAAGCTATGTACAAAGGCCACCCAAAATCAAACCTTTGTTTAATGAATCAAGAGTCACATATATATAGTATTCGCTCATAGTAGGAGACGAGAATAATCGTTCACACATAACAATAATCAAGTACTATTTATTGCTATGCTAGGCCGCCCAACGGTTAATGATTAAGGTCATAAGTACACACTATCAGCGAATCAACAAGTAAAACACATACAAGAATTGCGATTGTGAATATATGATAAAACATGATTAAGTGAGTGAAGTAATATGCGTACATGAGTCACCCCAAATGTGTAAAACATGAAAAGGGGGAAAGATATACTCACAGTTTGCGAAAGCGATCAAAATCCACTTAAGCGGTCGTTAGCTAAGTAATGGGAATTCCGAGGAATTCAACCTATAACGTATATGAATACTAGTAAGGAAAAGTCTACAAAGTCTAAGGTATCTATGGTCTAAGGCATTAGGGTTTGCTAAGTCGAATTGGGGAATTATAATTTTTATGATAAATCGAATTATTATAGAAGTTATATATTTAAAAATAATATACCAAAGTTTATAAATATGGTTTAGGTAATATTTAATTATTGCCAATTGAATACTTAGATAGAAATTTGTTCGAATAATTAAAACAAAGTAATTTAATTAATTATTTTCACCAAATTATTGTAAATAAATACAATAAATATAAATGTTTAAATATATAATGATGAGTTACACAATGATCCAACAAAATAACTAAGACTTTCCAACATAAAAGTGTTTCTATTTTATCAGAAAAGTATTTATAAAATATATATATTTAATAGTATAAATAAATAAATTATTAATTATGTCTAATTAAACAATAAATAAGACTAATAATTCAAGACATGATCCAAAAATGCTATTTTTATAGAAAATGGATGATTTCTGATGTAAATTAATGAAAATAATTTTCCCATAATTTTTTATAATCTTATTCATATTTAAAACTGATTTAATAAGATTAAATCATGTTTAAATAATTAAAAAAAGAAAAAAATCAGTTAAAATAAATGTTTTCTGAACCAATTATTTTTATTTCAGTTCATGATGGTGAAAAATGATTTCTCAAAAAGTTTGAGCTTAAAATCATTAAAAATGATTTTTTAACCAAGTAAATATGATTAAAACTAATTAAATCAATAAAAATATAAAAATAAGACATTTTCCAGAAAATAAAAGTGTGGTAATTTTCTTTATAGTGTCAAGATGCTACGCCTAAATTTTCATAATTTTTGGAGCAAAAAATGAATTTATTATGAATATTTCAAATTCTATGTATTATATATATTTAAAAAAATAAGAAAATAAAAATTGAAAGAAAACAAAAATAACAAAACAGATCCGCGTCTAGAAGGACTCAAACCTGCATCCCTCATTCATCAACACACACACCCAACCACTGCTCCAAGGTACTAACTTGTTACTTGATATTAAAAGATAAGATTTTAACCAAATACTAAGGTGTCATCTTCTTCCCCAAAATCAACTCTAAAACCCTAACCCTAGATTTTATAATAACCCGATTAAGACAAGATTAAGCCAGAAAACCTTAGGGCTTTCGAAGGTAGACAAGGATCAAAATGGCAATAAAAGATGGAACTTACAACGTGTTTTGATGTTTGTAAACTCGATATACAGGTGCGAAACTTCATGGTCGATTACCACGTTTCTGGACACGATTTGGAGGTTTTTAAAGTGGTTTTGTGATAGGAAACGATGCAGAAACGTTTAGGAATTATCAATTTATATAATAAACGAATAAAACGAGCGTTATGGACCCTTCTTAAGATCCGATCGGTTATAGTACTAAACCCAAATAAACCATGATTAAAGCGTATTAAATGCACCTATTATTGTTCTAAACTGATGGAGAAATGAAACCCACCATTAAAAACGCATTTAAGACGTGATAAGACAGCTTTTGCAGGTCATCGGAATGTCGCCGGCGGCTACTTTTGGCCGGACTCGATCGGACACAGGAAAGAAGAGGGAATAATCAGTTTTTTTTTTTGAAAGTTTTGATATTTGGCAGAAAATGTCCCTCACAATCAAACTAAGTTAGTTCTTATCTAACTAGATTAATATTTTCTTTATAAAAAAATTAACTTAGTTAACTATCTTAACTTAAAAGCTTTTAAAACTTTATAAAATTTGAAATTTTTATAAAATTCTTTTACGAATACGTTTTAACATACGCATTTGATTAAAACTCATACTCGATCCATAATAAATATAAACGATAAATTTTAGTTTGCTCTAAAATTAAATTTGAAAACGACGAAACTTACAGGAACTATAATGGAAAATTTTGAAGGTTATTATTGTCAATTAGATGAAAGACGAGGGTGAAGGATGTTACAGTCTCCCCTACTTTAGAAAATTTCGTCTCAAAATTTCTTTCAAGTGGAGGTTACTATGAAACAAAAGGTGTTGTAAAAGTCAACTAGGTTAAAAAAAATATATATGTGTATATATATATCACATCATTCATGTTTTGATAATTTTTAAAGTAGTTGTCTAATATCCAAAGTAATAATGTCAAAATCTTGGACAGTTGACTCAAGGTTAGAAAGTTGAGAGTTTAGATGAGTAAAGTGTTGAGAAAGTGTAACTGGTGAGGGGCAGAGGTACTAATGAAGTAGTCTCCCCTACTTTAGAAAAATGTTTCAGACTATATGTTATTAGAGTATGCAACAAGTATCCAAATAATCGAGTGTGTAAGAGTATACAAGGTTCATGCTTTCTGTGTGGATGGTCAAGGGAAAGACTCTAGGAAGACGAATTAAAGCTCGGGTAAGAATGTTCTTATTGACAATGCTAACTATTAGTCAATGATCTAAAGAAGAGGGAGTGATGGGTAGGTTCTTGGTCAGACTTCTAGTCCGCTCCCGCAGTATCGTTTATGCTTATATACAGGGTGTACCGCAGCTGACCCACCACACTCCCGATACTTTGGACTCGTACTGATTGTCTACCAATAGCTTAAATAGAATTACACACCACCCTCATGTACCTGTAAATCCATGATTGCGTTCCGTACCATAATCATCGATTTACCTTACACTAGGGTGTTATGCTTTTCCATAACCCTAACAAGAAACAAATGCGTGCAACCAAAATATGTTAAGTAATCGATACTGCAATGAAATAATGACATGGTTAGAGGTCCTTCCCTTTCGGGTTTTACCTTTAACCGTAATGAGAATAACATGTAAGTATAAGACATGGTTAGAGGTTCTTCCCTTTCGGGTTCACCCTTAACCGGTAACTTCTGTTCACATCGTTGGCTCTAAACACTCATATTGATAAACTCTGAGGTTTACACCGTTCCGCTCGGATTAAAGAAATACTCTAGTCCGAGTCGTACATGGGCACTGGCTTAGATCTCATACGAGTTATCAACTAGTATGTTCATTGGCCATGATGATGAACAAAAATAATGTATGTATAACAGGGTTTTGCTCAAAACAGGAAAGAAAATGTGCATACCAAATATGCGTTCAAGTAAGTATATAAGTATAGCATAAAATTTCGACTGAAAGAATAGTATAACATAAATCGAGTAAATCGCACAATTGCACAAAATGAAAGTAAACGAGTTGAATTAATGCGAATAGGCAATGTGAAAATAATCACAAATGACGTGTTAGAAATAACTATGAATAAAAATGGTGCAAGAATAAAATAATGAAATTTACGGCAAATGAGTGTGCACGGAACAGGTGTATAGCTTACTGGCATGCGGGTTAAAATCTAGTAATTTTACATATATGCATTATATGATAAAAGACAATTAGCAACATTCTGATAAGGATATGTCCAATATTTTGTTAGACCAAAAGGTTTGCGACTGAAAGAGTGCGAGTGTAATAAGATAAATTTTCGTTTATCAAAAACGTAGTTTGCGCAATCTTTGATATAGCTGAAAGAATAGTAGTGTTGCATGAGGATAACTTTTTAGTAACCGAAGTGTAATTTAGATTCCAAACTGGTTCATTTGAAAAATCTTCGTAGATACGAGTTTACGTGGAGTCGAGTTTGAAAAATGTTATAAGGCATATTATTAGTTGCGAGTTTCTTCCGAAAACATATATTGAATACATCATATGAAAACAAAGGGTTTACATTTGACTTGTAAAATATGCAATACAAGTTTATAAAATGCAAAATGAAACCATTTTATGAATATGTGTAAATCTAATGTGTTTTGAAAGACCAAGATTTAAAATGACGTGAATGATAAGATTAACGTATGTAATAGATTACCAATATTTAAGAAAATTCATAATTTATCATTTGAGTCTTCAAATGATGTACAACACATAAATTTTGTAACACCCCAACCGATGGCGGAATCATCGAGGTGCCACATAGTGACGATTGTTCAAAAGCTCATGGTACTAAAATGTAAATATATGATTATTGAATATTGTTTTACAACATGTGAAATTAAATACAATACAACAAAAGTAAAGATAATTGATTGATTTAATCTAAGACCAAAGTCCTATGTGAAGCGTCAAACAGCTTATCCTGAAACATGCACGAAAATAATTTTGTCAACATATGATGTTGGTGAGTACTACTTAGTTTTGTACGTATAGTATAAGTTTTGAAAAGTAGTACAATTCATGTGTCTAGCATCACCAAGGCATTATGTAAACACGCAAGTAAACAAACAAGACAAAGATCAAATGTAAAGTTTGTACAATGTAATTGATAATGAGCACCTCAACACGTGTGAGTCTAAAAGAGCACCATAACACAAAGTTATGTCTAAATGAGCACCGTAACATAAGTTACGTCTAAATGAGCACCGTAACATAAGTTACGTCTGAGTGTAAAGAGCACCATAACATAAGTTATGTCTAAATGTATGATTTTGTATGTAAGCTACGTTCATGTTCAAGCATAAGCACAAAGATAAACAAGACACGTATATGAATTGTAAATGAATAAAATGTATGTGTAAATGAATACGAAAGTTTTGTATACTTGTGCATGAATCACCCCAAAAGTTGTAAAAAAAACGGAAAAAGGGGATAAGTAATACTCACCTTAGCAAGGTGGTAAGTCTTGTGAAATTGAATAGTGTAATCCAATGTTGCCAAGTATCACCCTATGTATAATGTAACAAATAAGTCTAAGTCTATCTAGTCTATAAGTATTTTCTAGGGCTTCGAATTGGGGATAAGTATTCGTTTTGATTAATAAATAAAATGTCTAATAAATAAGAGAAATTTGATAATTAAATGAACAAAAGTCTTTTTGTAAATTTTATATCAACGATGGTCACAATGTAAAGTTTTAAGTGTGAAAATAATTTTTATAAAATTATTTTCTTGAAAATAGAATATTTAATCTATTTATTTCAAATTGTCAAAATATGATTTTAATATCTAAAAATATTAAAATTAAAGAATTTCTGAATTAAAAATTGTATTTCTGTTCCAAATGAATAGAAATAATTTATGTAAAATTTTGATACAAAATGTTGAAAAATGAATTTATTATGAATTAATTATGATTAAAACTAACAAAAATTGATTAAAAATATTAAATTAACGATTTTTCTGAAATAAAAATCATTTCAGAAATGCTTATTGATTTATAAACTTAGAATAATTTTTTGTAGAATTTTACAAAGTCGTTTAGATATTTTTATAGAATTTTATAAATAAAATGGAATAAACTTGATTTATTTATTATATATATTAAATAAATAAATTTTTGAAAACTAAAAATTGTAAGTTAAACTTTTTCAGTAGATTAACTTAAAATAATTTTTGTAGAATTAATAAAAGAGTTTTAATAATTTAAAACGAATTTATAAAGTATAAGTAATATATATATATATAATTGTTTATTTGCTTTTATAATAAAACCAACAAAAAGAAAACAAACCGCCACAGCTGGGTATCGAACCCGCGTGGTCTTGTTTGTGGGCACCAGACACAACCACTTGGTCTAGACCAGTGGTTGTGTTGATTCTTGTTTTACAAAAATAAATAGCATAACTGATCTTCATGTTCTTCCCCAAATAAAAACCAATCGAGCCCTAGTTTTCCAATTGAACAATCCACACAATATTAACCCAATTAACCATAGGATTAATGTTGTGCATCGGCCGATTAATGAAACCCACAAGAAAAATCGAACTTACAAACACGTTTGATACAGAATCGATTGGTCAAGACACGAAGTCAAAACACGAGCAGGAATCCAAGATCAGAGGTTATTTAATAGAAATTGGAGGTAGTGGGTGAGTATTCGGCGAGGTGAGGAGGTCCAGGAGGCTTCAATTTATAGTGTAATAGCTTGGGGTTCGAATTTGGCAAGGGTTGACCAACCATTATTGTGGGACGCGTATAGGGTTTAAATTAGGCAACAATTGATGAGATTGTCGTGTGTTTGACTTGTTCTAGGCCGGTAATCACGAACACCTTCTTAATATGGATCAATCACGCGTTTATTGATGTTAATTAGATTGGTCAAAATGGGTGTTGGTTGTGGTCAACCCTGCTGCTGCTGTTCGATGATCAGGGAAGGGGAAAGAAGAGAAGGAGGTTGGGCTTATATATTATTAAAGTTGGGTTTTAAACCAACTAAGGGGTGTAGCCCAAGTGGTTTAACGTGTGTGTGGTTCGGCCGCTCGCTGTCCAGGTTCAAGACCCGGCATGAGCATATATATTTTTTTTCTTTTTAAAACAAAAGGAAGGGGGCTAGTGGGCTGCTGGTATGGGCCGGGTTCCTTGATCTAGGCTAGTATCTGGGCTCCAGTTTAAAAGGTTTGGGCTAAAGGTTTGTTGGGTTAAGGAGAGTTTAACAAACTAGTTTTATTTGTGTCAACATTATTATTATTATTATTATTATTATTATTATTATGAGGATAAAATGTAGCGTTCAAGATAGGAGGTGCGAAATAAAAAAATGTATGTATATTTTTATATATATAACAATAATAATGATAAAAGTGACGGATGTCACAGCATCCCCTACTTTTAGAAACTTCGTCCCGAAGTTATTAGAAACATAGGATTATGGATGTTAGGGTAAAATTTAAGATAACTGTGGTTTGGAAGGTTCGAATGATTTGGATATGAGGTTTGATAAGTGTGGGTTAAGGATTGGATTAGGTTCGTCTCGAATAGTAAAGAGAATAAGAATCTAGTAAATCAATAAATTTCAAGTTTTAGGAATCATAAAAATAAATGCATGAGTTGATTGACTACAGAAAGACTAAATGAACTACCAAGTAACTAGAGTTTGTTCCTGGTCCGACTTCCAGTCTCGCTTTCATTGCATCATTAGTGTTTGTATACAGGGTGTACCGCAGCTAACCCACCACACCTTTGATACCTTGAAAACGTACTGGACGCCTACCAAAAACCCCAATAGAATTTCACACTACCCTAACGCACCTGTAAATTTATGATTACGTTCCGGACCGGAATCATCAATTTACCTTACATTAGGGTTTTATGTCCTTCTATGATCCTAATCTAACACACATTAAAGCAAATAAGTTTCACAAGAAGATGACACAACAACACGTTTATCAATGAAATAAGGCCATGTAATAATGAGGTCAATTGCATGGGTTTGCAATGACCTGTAAGCATAATAGTATTCAAGTATGGGCTACCACTCGTCCGAGGAGCCTTTTAAATGAAATGTTTATCTGAGTTGCGTGGATAATACACACATGCAAGCAAGTTTGTAAGTACTACAACCATTAAGTGTAAGTGTTATCTTAGTGGCCTATAGGAATAGTTTACGAGTATCATGAATAATTAAATGTCCAGTGAATAGTCAAATCAAGTTTCACAAACAATGATGTTTTGGAAAAAAAAAAATCCTGTAGAATCAAGTATCAGGTTTTTAGTAGTTTGATTATCATGGGTAACTAGCTCATGTGTGAGAAGGTGAAGGATATGAATTTAGTTCTTGAGAGGATGATGAAAAATCTTGAAGCAGAATCAAGGTTGTGAGAGATAGTGAATGTGAAGATAGTTGATAAGGAGTTTATTTTATAGTAAGGGGATTATATAGCAGTGTAAATTTTGGGGTTTGGATCAAAGGTTATAATCAAGTGTATAAGAAAACATGATTGTGGTATATGTCAAATATTGTAAAAAAAATTTGAACAAGTTGAAAATGAGTGAGTGTCAATGGAGAATCTAGAGACTAGATATTATTCCTAAAAAATTATTTTCAAAATTGGTTTTGTACATAAGGCAAAAGTTGTTAAATAGTACAAGCTAAGTAGGCTTTGTAATAGTTTAAAACATTATGTCAATAAATAATCAATTGAATTTAAGTTCGAGGAAAATATGTACTTTGTAAAGTTACTAGGTAATACAACAAGTTTTAGAAATCTTTAGTTTGTGCTAAAGTATAAGGTTATAGTTTTTAAAATAAATAACATGTGGAGAAATGAAATAATATGATTTGGGTAGGGTGTTGAATATTTTTTAAAAATGGCTAAGATGGTAAGGTGGAGTGCGATTGTGAAATCCATAGATGGTTATGAAAGTATGAACTTGTAAGCAATATATGAAAATCGTGAAATACAAAATATTGTATATGAATCGAGAGAGTATTTTTGAAAAAGCTTGCATAAAATGCTTGGAGTGCCCTTGTCTAGCTGTAAAGCCTAACAAGAACGTTGACTTTTCAAAGGAATTGAACCCAATGGTGATCAAAGAAGACATGCTTTAGCCTATAAGTGGACACTCACTCCAGGAATCCCCAGGTAAGCATAACAGGTCCGTTATTGGATTTATGCGCTATGCTTGCCTATGCCAGAAAACCCAGTGTACAGGCATCCACCCTTCCAGATTGCACGTGTCCTTATCACACTCATTTAAGTTCAACATCTTTGAAGGAGCAAAAATCAGAGTAGGCATTATGCCTAAGAGTGTCTTCAAGAAAGGTACTGCTCCCGTTCCATGATTGATGTAAACTTTCCACTCCCTGTAGGACACCATCTCTATGAACCATGATGAAAGATAAGGAGAAATAGAGAAGAAGGGAAAGATAGAGAAAGGAAAGTAGAGGGAAATGAGGGGAATGGAAATCTAAGGAATATTATGCATGAAAGTTGAAGTTTGGTTATAGTCTAGGCCATTTTATCTAATAACCTAGTTCCCTATAACCATGGCTCTGATACCAATCTGTAACACCCCAACCGATGGCGGAATCATCGAGGTGCCACGTAGTGACGATTGTTCAAAAGCTCATGGTACTAAAATGTAAATATATGATTATTGAATATTGTTTTACAACATGTGAAATTAAATACAATACAACAAAAGTAAAGATAATTGATTGATTTAATCTAAGACCAAAGTCCTATGTGAAGCGTCAAACAGCTTATCCTGAAACATGCACGAAAATAATTTTGTCAACATATGATGTTGGTGAGTACTACTTAGTTTTGTACGTATAGTATAAGTTTTGAAAAGTAGTACAATTCATGTGTCTAGCATCACCAAGGCATTATGTAAACACGCAAGTAAACAAACAAGACAAAGATCAAATGTAAAGTTTGTACAATGTAATTGATAATGAGCACCTCAACACGTGTGAGTCTAAAAGAGCACCATAACACAAAGTTATGTCTAAATGAGCACCGTAACATAAGTTACGTCTAAATGAGCACCGTAACATAAGTTACGTCTGAGTGTAAAGAGCACCATAACATAAGTTATGTCTAAATGTATGATTTTGTATGTAAGCTACGTTCATGTTCAAGCATAAGCACAAAGATAAACAAGACACGTATATGAATTGTAAATGAATAAAATGTATGTGTAAATGAATACGAAAGTTTTGTATACTTGTGCATGAATCACCCCAAAAGTTGTAAAAAAACGGAAAAAGGGGATAAGTAATACTCACCTTAGCAAGGTGGTAAGTCTTGTGAAATTGAATAGTGTAATCCAATGTTGCCAAGTATCACCCTATGTATAATGTAACAAATAAGTCTAAGTCTATCTAGTCTATAAGTATTTTCTAGGGCTTCGAATTGGGGATAAGTATTCGTTTTGATTAATAAATAAAATGTCTAATAAATAAGAGAAATTTGATAAATAAATGAACAAAAGTCTTTTTGTAAATTTTATATCAACGATGGTCACAATGTAAAGTTTTAAGTGTGAAAATAATTTTTATAAAATTATTTTCTTGAAAATAGAATATTTAATCTATTTATTTCAAATTGTCAAAATATGATTTTAATATCTAAAAATATTAAAATTAAAGAATTTCTGAATTAAAAATTGTATTTCTGTTCCAAATGAATAGAAATAATTTATGTAAAATTTTGATACAAAAATGTTGAAAAATGAATTTATTATGAATTAATTATGATTAAAACTAACAAAAATTGATTAAAAATATTAAATAAACGATTTTTCTGAAATAAAAATCATTTCAGAAATGCTTATTGATTTATAAACTTAGAATAATTTTTTGTAGAATTTTACAAAGTCGTTTAGATATTTTTATAGAACTTTATAAATAAAATGGAATAAACTTGATTTATTTATTATATATATTAAATAAATAAATTTTTGAAAACTAAAAATTGTAAGTTAAACTTTTTCAGTAGATTAACTTAAAATAATTTTTGTAGAATTAATAAAAGAGTTTTAATAATTTAAAACGAATTTATAAAGTATAAGTAATATATATATATATATATATAATTGTTTATTTGCTTTTATAATAAAACCAACAAAAAGAAAACAAACCGCCACAGCTGGGTATCGAACCCGCGTGGTCTTGTTTGTGGGCACCAGACACAACCACTTGGTCTAGACCAGTGGTTGTGTTGATTCTTGTTTTAAAAAAATAAATAGCATAACTGATCTTCATGTTCTTCCCCAATTAAAACCAATCGAGCCCTAGTTTTCCAATTGAACAATTCACATAACATTAACCCAATTAACCATAGGGTTAATGTTGTGCATCGGCCGATTAATGAAACCCACAAGAAAAATCGAACTTACAAACACGTTTGATACAGAATCGATTGGTCAAGACACGAAGTCAAAACACGAGCAGGAATCCAAGATCAGAGGTTATTTAATAGAAATTGGAGGTAGTGGGTGAGTATTCGGCGAGGTGAGGAGGTCCAGGAGGCTTCAATTTATAGTGTAATAGCTTGGGGTTCGAATTTGGCAAGGGTTGACCAACCATTATTGTGGGACGCGTATAGGGTTTAAATTAGGCAACAATTGATTGAGATTGTCGTGTGTTTGACTTGTTCTAGGCCGGTAATCACGAACACCTTCTTAATATGGATCAATCACGCGTTTATTGATGTTAATTAGATTGGTCAAAATGGGTGTTGGTTGTGGTCAACCCTGCTGCTGATGTTCGATGATCAGGGAAGGGGAAAGAAGAGAAGGAGGTTGGGCTTATATATTATTAAAGTTGGGTTTAAACCAACTAAGGGGTGTAGCCCAGGTGGTTTAACGTGTGTGTGTGGTTCGGCCGCTCGCTGTCCAGGTTCGAGACCCGGCATGAGCATATATATTTTTTTTTCTTTTTAAAACAAAAGGAAGGGGGCTAGTGGGCTGCTGGTATGGGCCGGGTTCCTTGATCTGGGCTAGTATCTGGGCTCCAGTTTAAAAGGTTTGGGCTAAAGGTTTGTTGGGTTAAGGAGAGTTTAACAAACTAGTTTTATTTGTGTCAACATTATTATTATTATTATTATTATTATTATTATTATTATTATTATTATTATTATTATTATTATTATTATTATTATGAGGATAAAATGTGGCGTTCAAGATAGGAGGTGCGAAATAAAAAAAAATGTATGTATATTTTTTATATATATAACAATAATAATGATAAAAGTGACGGATGTCACAAATTTCAATATCATAAAATATTGAGATTGTTTCCATAGGAAACTTTGATTAACTAAAGTAATTGAAATGTTATTAGTGACTTGTGGGGGCGTAGTTTAGCCTATAAGTGAATGCTCATCCCGAGAGTTTCCCAGGTCGGCATACGGGTCCCTCGTCTGATTGGGATTTATGCGAAATGCCAGGCCTAGACAGAAAACTCAGGATACAAGCGCTCACCCTTCCAGATTGCACGTGCCCCATCACTAGTAAATTCCAAAACTTTAGCGAGATTAAAAACGAGATGTAGAAATAGATCCTTGAGATGTGGATTTCACTCCTAACTCAAAGATGTATTTCAAAATTGAATACGATTGTGGAATGAATACAATCACTAAGTTAAGGATATCACTCCCAGCTTAGTGGTTAAGTTCCTTTTTGAAGGAAATACTCTTTGAGGTGTGGATGTCACTCCTATCTCAGATATATATTTTTAAGATAAATAACCTATAGAGGAGTGAAACTAATCACCAAGGTATGGATACCACTCCTAACTTGATGATATCGTTTCGTTTGTGAAATACGAGTGTCTTCTTCACCAAGCAAAATATCGAAAGAATAACGAGAAATAATCATAACGAAAATATCTTGAAAGAAAATAATAGGAAATAAGAGAAATATAAACGAGAGGACTCGTGAAAGTAAGCTTAGTTATAGACTAGGCTAAAAGGCATTCTAATAACCTAATTCCCTATAACCTGGCTCTGATACCAATCTGTAACACCCTAACCGATGGCGGAAACATCGAGGTGTCATGTAGTGACGATTGTTCAATAGCTCATGGACTAAAAGTGTAAATTTTGATATATTGATTAAGTAGTTTATTACATTGAAAGAAAAATACAAGGTACAGTGATTCTAAAGTGACAACTAAAACTGAAATACAATGAATCCAAAATCTAAGTAAAAATTCCAAAAGCTTAAAAGTTATCTCATAAATAACCTGAAACATGTACAAAAATAGTATATGTCAATACAAAAATGTATTGGTGAGCATACCCTGTTTCAATACATATAGTAGAAAAAGAGTTTCACAATTCACGTGTTATACTGTCTACAATTTAGTGTTCAAGCTATGTACAAAGGCCACCCAAAATCAAACCTTTGTTTAATGAATCAAGAGTCACATATATATAGTATTCGCTCATAGTAGGAGACGAGAATAATCGTTCACACATAGTAGGAGACGAGAATAATCGTTCACATATATATAGTATTCGCCCAAAATCAAACCTTTGTGGTGGTCGGTTGGTGGAGATGGTGGGTGTAGGATGGTGCCGTGGGTGGAGGGAGACTGTGAGGGTGTTCTGGTTTGGTGAAGAGTGTACCGAGAAGAGAAGAAGAAGAAGAAGAAGAAGAAGAAGAAGAAGACTAGATATATATATATATATATATATAGGATCCGGATCATATGAGAACTCTATTGAGTTGTGAGAACTAGAGAACTCATCTGGACCACACATAGCCATATTATCATTATAATAATAAAAGGGTATTATAGTCATTTATCATCCCCTACCCCACCCCACCCCACAACACACCAACAACCTTTTATAATTATTAATCCATCAGATTTTTTTAAAATCAACTTTCCCTTCTCTCTCTTCTCTCTCTCTCTAAAACACACACAAGAAAAGCAGGTCTCTTCTCTCTCTCTCTCTCTCCTCTCTCTCTCTCTCTCTCTCTCTCTCTCTCTCTCTAAAAAACACACAAGAAAAGCAGGTGGTTCGACATGGGGGTTGGGTGACCGGCGGTTTTTTGGGGGTGACCGATGGTTTTTACAGGGTGGTTCGATGTGTGTGACCGGTGGTGTGGTGGGTTTTCAGCGGGGGGCTTGAATGGCGGTCGATGATGGTGGAGGGATGGGGGCTGTGGTGGTTTTTTGCAGTGGAAGGGTTTTGATGGTGGTCGAGGTTTGAGGGGGCGGATCTGTGGTGACGAGGGTCGATGATGGTGGAAGGTGGTTTTCCGAGGCGGTTGAGGGTGGGGGGTGGTGGATCTGTGGTGGTTGAGGGTTGGGGGTGATCTCGAAAGGGTTTTCAGGGCGGATGACGGTGGAGAGGCGGCGAGGTGGTGGTTTTGATGACGATGGTGACGGTATCGAGGTGGTGGTCCGACCAAGGGAGGTTGAAGACGAACAGATCCGGTATGTTTTTTATTATTATTATTATTATTATTATTATTATTAGTATTTTTGTTATTATTATTATTATTATTTTCTGTTATTTTTTTTATTTTCTGTTATTTTGTTATTATTATTATTATTACACCGGTGTTATTATTTTTTTTCTGTTATTTTGTTATTATTATTATTATTATTATTATTATTATTATTATTATTATTATTATTATTATTAGAGTTAATAGCCATTTTCGTCCCTGAGGTTTGGGCCAGTTTGCCACTCCAGTACAAAAGTTTTTTTTTTTGCAATTCCTTCCCTGAGGTTTGGATTTTTTTGCCAAATTCGTCCTTTTCACTAACCCAGTTAAAAAGCTCGTTAATGTCAGGGGTAATGTTGTCTTTTTACCTCTCAGGGACGAATTTGGCATTTAAAATTCAACCTTACCTCAGGGACGAATTTGGCACTTATAAATCATAGAGTTAAACAAGCTTTGTTTGTTAGATTTTTATATATGTATGATGAATATCAAAGCTTTATGAATCCAGGTACTGTGTAATGAATTTGGATCATAACAAATGATTAAGACTCTAATTGCTACTTGCTACTGTACACCTCTGAAGTGGATCATTCAAAAATCTTGTATTTACAAAAACAACCCGCTATTCATTTATGACATTTTCCATGTTACAAAAATACGACTTGTTCAGTTGTTCTAACCGATTATCTCTGAATGGATGTAGTGATGACAGAGAAGTTAACTCAGCAGCGGCTGATGATAAGTCATTAATATGTTAGATTCCCTGTTTTTGGTACTCATTTAGATGCTACAAGTTCTTTTCTCGACACTAAGCTACGAGCTTTTACCATCTACATTTTTGTATTCATAGGAAAAGCTATGCTGCCTGTTTTATGTTTGGATGGGGTCATTGTGAATTGTAATCCCCACATGTTGGATTGCATAGTTGTGTTATCTATGAATGTAGTAGTTAATGAAGAATTTAAAGGATATATTGTATTTTTTAACTTGATACAAAATGAGTCTCAATGTTGAATGTGTTAATAACCCTGTTACTATCAACTCTTCGATTGGACCCATAAATGCACCGAATGGGCATGCTGATTTTTATACGAAAACAAACGAATTATTTTTGATTGATTAAAGATGACTTGATTTTGAAATTTTAAGGCCGGTTTAGAACTAACGTAATAAAGCGCATGTACTCGCTACTCAACATGACTATAGCAAACATCAGCAAGAAGAAATAGAGGCAAAAAAATAGCATCAACCCACTAACTCCAACAACATATTTTAGGTTCCATTTGATGAAATTGGTGCATTGACAAACATCAATGGAGAAGTCTGTTATGTCAGGGGAAGATATAATTATGCCATGAAATCATGCATGTTGGATGTTTATGGTGACGGTGTCATTCCCTTGAAAAACACTATTAGGATTCTTGTTAATGATATTGAAGATGGTGAGTTTGTTGATTGCACAGTTTTGGCCAACTCGTGTGAGGATGTTGGCGCCGTGACCAATTATACCCCTAGATGACACAAAACAAAAATACCCGCATAAACGCATAACTATTACGACTTTTACTTATCAAAATAACAGTTTTACCCTTTGACCAATTATAAAATGATTTGTTCAAGCTTTCTGATAGTAATTGTAATTAGGAGTTATATGGAAAACTTACTCAATTATACCTATTCTATTCTAGAAGTAGACAATCATTTCAAGAAAGATTATAAACCTTATTTGTATCTATATTTTGGGTAAATGATGCTAAAAATCTATAACATATATAAAAATCTAACAAACAAAGCTTGTTTAACTCTATGATTTATAAATGCCAAATTCGTCCCTGAGGTAAGGTTGAATTTTAAATGCCAAATTCGTCCCTGAGAGGTAAAAAGACAACCCTACCCCTGACATTAACGAGATTTTTTAACTGGGTTAGTGAAAAGGACGAAATTGGCAAAAAAAATCTAAACCTCAGGGAAGGAATTGCAAAAAAAAAAAAAAAAAAAAACTTTTGTACTGGAGTGGCAAACTGGCCCAAACCTCAGGGACGAAAATGGCTATTAACTCTTATTATTATTATTATTATTATTATTATTATTATTATTATTATTATTATTATTATTATTATTATTATTATTCTGTTATTATTTTATTATTATTTTTATTTTTTGGGAATGGGTAGGTGATGTAAACACATATGGAATTACTAGAGTTAAATTTGATAAAATTTGAACATATTGTACAAGTGTTAATAATTTGTCTGATTTCTAATATTTAGTTGTTTTGTTGTTGTGGATGGTTTGTTTGATAGCTCGGCACGAAGATGATGATGTTTTTCGTTTTAAGGGGATGATGTTGTGAAGACGACGATGATGGTGTAGTATGATGTAAGAAAACACTGGTGTAAATATAAGTTTACACTAGTGTAAATATGAATGTATAGATGTTTGGTGGTTATTTTTACACCACCTGTAGTATCATTTTGTAAGAAAACACCGGTGTAAGCATCAGTTACACCAGTGTAAATATTAATGTATTATCATTTTTGTAAATATTAATGTATTGTAGTATTTTCTAGTTTTGGTTTTTTAAACTAGTGTATTTTTTTGTATAAGTTGTATATGACAAATTTTACGCTGGTGTAAATCATCCACATTATATGATTTGTGTTTGTGTATGGCAGATTTACACTGGTGTAAATAATCACACCAATGTAAATCATGATAGATCATCTCATCAGATTTATTTTAAAAAATGATTTTTTTAAATAATTAAATAAAAATTAAAATAGTATTATAATAATTATTTTCTCTTTCATGGTGCTTTTACTAAAATGCCCCTTAATGTACTTTTTGTATTAAAATATACTAATAATTATTTAATTAGCATGTAAAGACAAAAAAAATATCAAGATTAAATCTCAACCATAGGATCATCCAAATCAATGGTCCACAAGAGTTCTCTAGTTCTCACAACTCAATGTGGTTCTCTCACGATCCTAACCCTATATATATATATATATATTATAGAGAGAGAGAGAGAGAGGAGAGAGGGAGGGAGGGAGTGTGTGTGTGTGTGTGTAAGAGAGGGGGGGATATAGGGAGTGGGGTGGGGTAAGGTTGACTTTTTAGGAAAAATAAAAGATTTTTTATTAAAATTCTAAATTGCAGGTAAAAAGACAAAACTACCCTTGACTTAACGTCATTTTTAACTGAGTTAATGAAAATGACGAAAATAACAATAAAATCCAAACCTCAGGGATTCAATTGCAAAAAAAAAGATTTGTATTGAAGTGGCAAATTAAACCAAACCTCAGGGACGAAATCGGCATATAACTCTTCAACTTTGTGTAGTTCTTACTCACCACCAAATATATGAAAATTGAAAAATATATTTATTATGTATACTAGTGGGTTTACCCGCGTGTTGCAGCGAGATCCACAAATGAGTTGCCATACAACAATATGATACTTAAGCTTTTTGCCGCAAGTTACGCAAAAAGAATAGAAATGTCCACACTATGTTTTAACAAATATTCGTAGAAAGAAAAAAAAAAGAAATGTGCACCGCCACTTAGGGATGAGCTCGGGACGGTATCAGTACCGAACCGATACCGATCCCGACAATACCGATACCGAAAAGTCCAAAAAACCAATACTGATACCGAACACAAACGGTACGGTACAGTACGGTATCGGTTCGGTATCGATACGGTACCGGTATGGTATCGGTATTTTACCTTAAAATACCAATACCATACCGATCCCGTACGATACTGATAATACCGAAACCGAAAATCCATAAATATGGGTACCGATACCGATCCCGAAACTCCTCGGTTTGGTACGGTATCGGGATCGGGACGGGACGGGATCGGTATTCGGCCTTGTATGCTCATCCCTACCGCCACTTACAACTGATTGCAGTTCACCACAAAATCATGTACTCATTATTAAACAAATCTTAATAAACCAATGGTATGTTATTGTAACAGACCAATATGAACATAAACATCACTCTTGTATAAGTTGTCCGGTCATTGCATATCTACATAAACGTGCTGAAGACACGTTGCTAAATGATAAAGTTCATTTACATGACAAAAATATGTAGTAATAATATGTTATTGTATAAACTATCATATGAAGGTCATTCTCCGTTTAGAAATTAAAAGTTGTGATTTGTAAGTTTGTAATAGACTTGCCCAACTTGACCCAGCTGCTAAAAAATTGCCCAATGTAGCCGGTGAGTCGAACCATCTCGTCCACTTTGTCGCTGAGTAGACACATATATATGAAAAGGGTTTATAATATAAGTATTATTATGGCAAAGTTTTAAAATTCATACAAGTTTAGCTGAGATAAGATTATTCATTGTGGTTACATAAATTATTATATTTCATCGCAATTATGTGAATTTGTTCAAAAATATTGCTATCCCGTGTGTTTATTTAGTTTGGGTGAGTTCCATTTTCATATAAAAGTTAATTATCTTTTAGAGGCATTTAGGGAAGAAAATGGTAAAATTTATAAAATTGTAAAGAAACCCTTGATATGTCATTTTAACTTTGGATAATTTGGACATATTTGCCCATGTCTCCTCCTTTATAATGTAGTATAGATAGAGATTAGTGTATGTGTAATGGGGGGCTCCATAGGGCTTTATGGAATTAAAATATTAATAAAGTGAGATGAGGGGTTTTATAGGGCCTTATGTAAAATAGACGTGTAGTGAGTGAGGGCTTTATGAGGCTACATGAGGATTAAAATATTATTATTTAATTTAGTATAAAAGAAGATGGTGTAAAATTGATTAAAAATAATATTATAAAAGTGTTTTTTTGTTGCATAACGCTCGTTATCTTCTTGAAGCCCTTCCTCCATAACACCCCATAAAGCCCAAGGGGGCAGTATAGAGGGCTTTATGAGGTGCCATAAATCTCCATGAAGCCCCTTATAAATACCACTATACACAACCTTAGTATTATTGTTTTTTTTTAACGGCTAATTTCTTACACCCTTTTTGCGGACCCTAACTCCAAACCTCACCCAAAAAAAAGATTTTCTCTACCACTAACAATAACCTAAGTGGCTAGTATTATTGTTATATCTGTACTACTTGTTTGTCTTGTAAAATGTAAGAAGAAATTAATTATCTCACATGGGTACAAGTGCAAAAGAAAATTAGATGAGGCCATTTAATATACGTGGTTTAATTGTTACCAACCTAACCCAAAGCTCTGTCGTTTATAATTTACTTCTTTACCTAAATTATTATCTATGATAATATTTAAATGACCAATTATATCTTGTGGTTATACAAGTGGTGTAAACGAGTCAAGCCTGAGCTCGACCAGACTTGAACTCGAGCTCGATTAACTTATAAGAGCTCGAGCTCGGCTTGTTTGTAATTTCTGAAGCTCGAGCTCGGCTCGGGCTCGACTCGTTTATTATTTATTAGTTAATATGTTAAATAAAAATAATATAAATAATAGCTCATTTAGGCTTTGTGAGCTCGATAAATGAAGCTCGAGTTCGAGGCTTGTTTACTAAACAACTTTAAATGAGAGATAAATATTATTAAATATTAAAAAAACTAATATTGCACTAGGCTCGATAAGGCTCGACGAGCCTAACGAGCTTCACATGTCAGGCTCGAGCTCAATAAATAAACGAGCTTTGTTTTAGTCTCAAGCTCGGCTCAAGCTCGATAAAGTTTGGCTCGTTTCAAGCTTTTTTCCAAGCCAAGCTTGAGTAGCTCGTGAGCTGCTCGGCTCGTTTGCACTTTGCACCCCTAGTTATACCCATCACCATTTCTCTCAAATGACATTGATATCTTTGCCTCTATGTTTCAGCCATTCAATTGCAAGAATTTATTTGTCTTCAAATAGCCGATCTACCTAGTGATCTAGTACTTTCATAGTATGGTTCTTGTTTATAATAAAAACTAGGGTGAGAACCCGCGCTTTGCTACAAGATTTAAAATTTATTGCTTGTGTGTGTTTATGATACGGAACCAAACGTTACCATCAGAAGCTGAAATGACTCCTGTCATGATTAAAAAAAATTATTTATTTTAATTCATTTTAAATGGTTTTAATTGATTAAAAAAAATAGTTCTTTTTTTAATTCTTTTTTACTTGTTTCCGATCCAAGAAAATTTAACGCAGGATCCATCAATTTCAGCTTTTGTTTAACTATTATAGCAACTTTCATATGAATTCTCTATGAAGGGAGGGTTGAAGGTGAATGTTGTATCTATCACGGAAGTACTAAACAACAGAGATAACAGCTCCAGTTTCATTAGGAAAACTATTATCATAAGTCGTTTCAGTTTGCCTTCATCGTTGACAGATATCTCTCCGTCAACAACTTCCTCCGTACCTGATCCACTTTTTGAACCAAACGTTACCACCCGAAGCTTAAACGACTTCTGTCATGATTAAAAAAATTATTTGTTTTAATTCATTTTAAATGGTTTTAATTGATTAAAAAATTAATTCATTTTTAATTCTTTTTACTTGTTTCCAATCCAAGAAAAATTAACGCAGGATCCATCCATCTCAGCTTTTGTTTAATTATTATAGCAACTTCCATAGGAATTCTCCATGAAAGAAAGGGTTGAAGGTGAATGTTGTATCTATCACAGAAGTACTGAACAATAGAGATAATAGCTCCAGTTTCATCAGGAAAACTAGTATCATAAGTCATTTCAGCTTGCATTCATCGTTGATAGATATCTCTCCGTCAACAACTTCCTCCGTACCCAATCCACTTTTCGAACCAAACATTACCACCAGAAGCTGAAACGACTTCTATCATGATAAAAAAAAAATATTTGTTTTAATTCATTTTAAATGGTTTTAATTGATAAAAAAAATTAATTCATTTTTAATTCTTTTTACTTGTTTCCAATCCAAGAAAAATTTACGCATGATCCATCCATTTCAGCTTTTGTTTAACTATTATAGCAACTTTAATAGGAATTCTCCATGAAGGGAAGAGTTGAAGGTGAATGTTGTATCTCTCACGAAAGTACTAAACAACAGAGATAATAGCTCCAGTTTCATCAAGAAAACTATTATCATAAGTTAAGAGAACATATAAGTGAGATGTGCACGAGAACATATTTTCTGATCAAAAGAGCCATAACTGAACAGTTGTTAGAGATTGTTTGAGAATATATTTTTTGATCAAAAGATCCATAACTGAACAATTGTTAGGAAATCAACAAATAAAAACCATATAAAAACTGCCGAACATCATTCAAAATTTTAGTCTTCCCGCTAAGCTCTGCGCCACCAACATTGGAGTGTTTTTGGTATTGGAATCTTATTCGAAATCATATCCCACACATAACCTAATGATTGCTAAATGTTGTATCTATCACAGAAGTACTGCACAACAGAGATAACCAAATATTGAATCTTGTTTCAAGTATCATCCCATTCCATGTTCTCCATATCTATACCCTGTTTCAAGTATCTTGCAAAAGACATTTGGTGTTCAAGACTTCAAGGAGTCAGCAAAGGTTGACTTTTTTAGCATTAACCATATTTTGAATCTGGTTTTGATCATTTCCACTATTGATGAAATCTGGAATGTCTTGGTCATTAATTGGCCATAGTTGTGCATACTTACCTGATTTGACCAACTTGTTTATTAGTGGGGTAGAATCAACATTCCCATACACTTTAACTTTCTGTTGCTCTGCATCTACAACTACATAATAAACTCCTGCACTCATAATCCCATTTTAGTAAGTAATCATACACAACAATATCTTTTTTCATGTTTTATAGATGGTATTTAGAAACAAGTGAATACCTTCAATTTTTTTGAGTATGTTCTTAACCTTGTGTTTGCATCCATCATAGTGAATGTTAACTTTGAATGCAAGTTTCTGTTTATACAAAAAAGAAAATAAAAGGTAGTTGTTAACATAGAGGAACAATAACTGAACAGTTGTTTGGAATGTTCCTGATCATTACAGAAGTAGAACGATGATATGGATGAAGAGGAATAATCTCTCGAAACTTATTGCGGGAAGCAAAGGATAACGAAGATGAATGTTGTATCTATCACGAAAGTACTAAACAACAGAGATAACAGCTCCAGTTTCATCAGGAAAACTATTATTAGATGTATTTGTTTGGAATGTTCTTGATCATGTCAGAAGTCGTTTCAGCTTGCCTTCATTGTTGACAGATATCTCTCCGATAACAACTTCCTCCGTACCCGATCCACTTTTCGCTTTACAATGATGAACCGTAGCGATCGCTTTACAATTAGCGCAGGGAAGTCGAAGGTGACTGACACGTGGCGGTGGTCGTACCACATCCTGCATCATGTGACTTTTAGGACATACGTTTGTTAGCGTCGGTCTGACTGTTGATTTCTTTTCACAGCCAGAACAACAAACTCTATATGCATGATAGTGTTGTTTTTTATGTTGTTTTTGTGGTTGTGGTTGTGATTGTGGTGATGGTTCTATTAGTATGAGATGATAATGCGGTGGTTGTTGTGATGGTGGTGGTGGTGGTTCCATTGGTATAGAATAATAATAATATTGTGTGGGGGGGGGTTGTTGGTGGTGTGTGTTTTTATAATGTGTCTGAATAGTGATGGAGGAATCATAGGGATAAACCATGAGGAATGGTAACGATCGCATTGTTAGAAAGATTTAATTAAGACATCTAGTAGTCAAACTAAAAGTCAAACTGCAAAGAAATGGTGCCAAACAGAAGTTGCGTCTGTATTATTATGTATGTTTAGAATAGTTGTGTTGGTTAGTTTAGCGGTTAAATAACCGTCATTCTAATGGTATAAATAGCCCTTCATATGTAAACATTTGTGTGTGTAGGAAATAATATTAGTTTGTGTATATCAAATTCTCCCCCCCCCCCCCCCTCTGTTCTATGTTCGTGAGTCCCTGCATCAATTGTGATGCATACTCCTCTCAAATTAATGTTCATCAATCAATTGCAGTCCAAAAAGTCATCTCCTTCAAGAAAGAAAAAGACCCAAAAAACAGAGTATGAAACGGATCACATAGACGATCCCGTTTTCGGACAGAAATCCAGAAAGAAAGAAGAGACAAAAAGTTTAAACCAAATCAGAAAGAAGATCATGTTAATTGCAGAGGAAATCGTTCCCAGAACGTGTCTTATATAGAGTGGCGAGAAGAAGACATAAAGTCTGATGAATAGGAGGATCATCCATGGAACGTTTAAAGGCAATCTGGACATGATAAAACTGAATGGTTTACAAAGGCGATCAGAATTTATTAAAGGAAATGAAAGTAGAATCGGATAATTATCGATCAAGGACCGAAAGTTTGAATCGTCGTTCAAATCGGAACCAGATTAATGATTATCAAGGCATGATTCCTACACAGCATGAATGTATCAGTTTCAATCGACCGAGAAGGCGCTAACCCGCTTCAATCTTGGTCAAAAGCATCCAGAGAGTCAAAGTCAGAAAATTGAAATTTCTCAACCGAAGAAGGAACGATGCTGCAATTTAAGGATGAACATAAACAGAGTAAACAAGATTAGATTTCTTGATTAGGGGCGAGAATGTTAGAAATATTTAATCAAGAAATCTAGTAGTCAAACTAAAAGTCAAACTGCAAAGAAAAGGCGCCAAACAGAAGTTGCGTCTGTATTTTTATGTATGTTTAGAATAGTTGTGTCGGTTAGTTTAGTGGTTAAATAACCGTCATTGTAAAGAGTATAAATAGCCCTTCATATGTAAACATTTGTGTGTGAGGGAAATAATATTAGTTTGTGTATATCAAATTCTCGCCACCTTCTGTTCTATGTTCGTGAGTCCCTGCATCAATTGCAATGCATACTCCTCTCAAATTAATGTTCATCCATGATTGATCCAAAATCCGAAGGGGCCTCAATAATCATGTCTGGATTGCCTTTAAACGTTCCATGGATGATCCTCCTGATCATCGGACTTTATGTCTTCTTCTCGCCATTCTGCGTAAGACACGTTCTGGGAACGATTTCCTCTGCAGTTAACATGATCTTCTTTCTGATTTGGTTTAAACTTTCTGTCTCTTCTTTCTTTCTGGGTTTCTGCCTGAAAACGGGATCATCTATGTGATCCATTTCATACTCTGTACAATGCTGAAAATGACTATCATCAATCTGTAGAAATCAATTATTTGCTTAAAGATCATGCAATTAGAACATTGTGCACTACATGTGAACACATGGGCTTTGTGATGATATCTTATTATGATATTCTTGTTGCTCGAACTGCTATGCGTGCGCGACAAAGATTTAAATCAAGGAACATTGGTTGTTTTTAGTTTAGACCAATCGGTTTTGTGTGACGATCTACTTCAAATCTTTTGGCGCGTATGGTGAGGTTGGAGAGGTAATAGTTTCCCCTAATACCCTTGTTTACAATGCCATAGTAAGAAACTAAAGTTTTTTTTTTCAATAAATATTTGTACGTTTGGTACATATTATACGCGATAACAGATAAGGGAGACACAATACAAAAGGCACCATAAGTTTATTGAATATTATGACGTTAGAGCTGCAGAAGCAGCCTTGCGGTCTCTCAACAGGAGTGATATAGCTAGGAGACGAATGTTGCAACCAAGTCATGAGTTCGACCAGGATGACACGCAAAGCTTTTGACTCCAAGCGGATCCCTTGATTGCCAACTCACCTCCCGTAGAACATAGGCCTATACAAAGTTTGACCAATTCGCCTTTTTCGCTTATTTAATGAAATTTAACGCGAATACCGCATTCGAAGATCAAGGTCTTCACATTTTAGTAACATTTCAGACTAACTGAGATTCAAGAACAACCACCTTCTCTCTCAAACCTTTCTAAAAGTATAAAAAAACTAGAACAACATTAACAACTAACAAAGATTGTAGAACAAATGAAGAAAGTGTTCCTCTCTGTTACCAAGCATGTCAAAAAATGATAATTTTCAAATATTGCAAATCAAGGTCTTCATTAATTTACGGCAGATCAAGGTCTTCATTAATTTCATTTTGGTTAATGATAGTTTGATTAGGTTATTACTTTGTTTTCTTAAAAAAAATATTATAACAATTAAATAAAAGATCCATAACTGAATAGTTGTTAGGAATTGTTTGAGAATATATTTTTTGATCAAAGGATCCATAGCTGAACAATTATTTGGAATGTTCCTCATCATTACAGAAGTGGAACGATCATCTTGATGAAAAGGAATAATCTCTCGAAACTTATTACGGGAAGCAAAGATAACGAAGATGAATGTTGTTGGAATGTTCCTGATCATTACAGAAAGTGGAACGATCATCTTGATGAAAAGGAATAATCTCTCGAAACTTATTACGGAAAGCAAAGGATAATGAAGATGAATGTTGTATCTATCATGGATGTACTGAACAACAGAGATAACAGCTCCAGTTTCATCAGGAGAATTATTATTACGTGTTTTTGTTTAGAATGTTCTTCATCATGACAGAAGTCGTTTCAGCTTTACATTCTAAAGGTGAGATCAAAAAGTACAACACATAACTAGTTCTAGGGTTCCATGTTCATACATTAATGGAATCACCAATTCCTTCAAATGAGGTTTGTTTGGAATAAGTTGTTCCAAGATCAAATCCAATTGCAGTTCCTTCAACTTTTATGGCCATCTTCAAACAAGTATAGGAGTGAATGTGGGAGACATGTTATGCCCCCGGTGTGGGCTACGGGAGAAAACGGTTGAGCATATCATGCGGGATTATCTCTACCCTCAAACCCTTTAGGGTAGAATCTAGAAAGGTAGAATTTTCATTTTGGTTAATGATAGTTTGATTAGGGTTATTACTTTTTTTAAATAATATTACAATAATTAAATAAAAAACTTAAATAAAAAACTTAAAAAAAACACTTCTAGAATTATTAATGATAGTTTGATTAGAGTTATTACTTTTTTATTAATGTTACAATAATTAAATAAAAAAACATAAAAAACACTTCAAAAAAAAAAAAACAAACCAAAACCCTCCCAACACAAATCCAACACCCCACCCACCCAGATGTCCAGGTTCATCCCCCTGACACAAAGCGCATCACTATGGCCATAGCGAGGCGCTTAGGGTTTGCTTTTTCACACTTTCATGTAACCTCGTACCATGATGTGACCCAAAGCGTCTCGCTATGGCCATAGTGAGGCGCTTTGAAGGGGGTAAAAATAGAAAGCATGGGGTGGGAATAGATCGAGCCTTTTGCTTTTTTACTAATTGATTTTTCTCTAATAAGTAGTGAAAGTTATTGTTTTTAAGAAAATTGAATACTAGGGTTGGCAATTCAGACACGAACACGATAAACTGACACGAACCTATACGATTTTAACAAGTTTTGTGTTTGGCCTTAACAGGTTTCGTGTCTATAACAGGTCGACACGTTAAGACCTGTTTATTTTCGTGTCGTGTTCGTGTTTACTTGTTTCGTGTTCGTGTCTTATCATGTCTTATCGTGTTTCTTATCATGTCTTGTCGGGTCTTATCGTGTCTTGTCGTGTCTTATAGTGTCTTGTCGTGTTAACCCGTTTTACTAGGTGTTCCTTATCGTGTCTTATCGTGTTAACCTGTTATACACATGTTCATGTTCGTGTTTGAAAAAAAAAATGACACTATTTAATTTCGTGTCGTGTTCGTGTTTACAGGTTTCGTATTCATGTCTTAACAGGTTCGTGTAACCTGTTATGCCAGCCCTACTGAATACATATTTTCGTTTAATTTTCCACTCAACATTGCATTGCGGCATATACTTTGCTTAAAACAAAGTTATGGTTGAGATTTTGTATATTTTTATATCATAGGTTATATCGAATGCCAATACCGCGAGTTCACGACGAGCGAAACCGATACCAACCAAAAAATATTGGTATTGGTATCGGTATTCGTTTTATAGTTTCAATTGTTGTAAAACACACCTTTATTATTTGGGTTACATTATCAGTACCGTAATGAACCAAGTTGTGTTTTAAATAACGTATTTTGAAATACAAGATTTTCCAAATAGTTTATTGACTTAAAACCTGTTAAATGTTTTAATGAATTTCCTAATGATCTGTACTAAAAAAGAAATAACAAAACATTATTGTTACATGTTACATGTTACATTTATTTCAGCCTTTTTTAACCAAATAACCAAGAGTGTCGGAATGCACAGACAAACCACATTTAAATCCTTCTCTTCTTAAACCAGTGGCCAAAAAAAAAAAAAATCAATCCAAATTCAGCTGCCATGATCAAGATCGCCACCACCATCACCGCCGCCGTCCCGTCCACCGGAATACTACCATTTTCAAACAAAAGATCCTCCAAGTTTTTTGGAGCTTCACCAGATGTTTTCCCGCCTTTTTTGCTCAAAGAAATGGAGAAAATCGAAGACCCTTTTGCTAGAAAGTTAGTTTCAAGGATTGAAATGCTGCCTGTTGAGGTGAACTTTTTTTTTTTTTTTTTAATAAAAAGTGCTTTTAAGTTGAAGATGTTTTGAGGTCAACGTGGTCAACTCCATTAGAACATTGTCAAAATGGTAGTTTGTAAAAAACTGGCAGAAAAATAATATGCATGCAAGTTTTATAACTTTTATGTTTTTTTTAACAGCTAAGAAACTATATATATATATATATATATATATATATATATATATATGTATATATATAAAGGTTCAGCAAGAAGCTGGAAAACAAAAACAACCAAAGCATCATACAACCGAAACACCAAGTCACCAAAAGGGTCAATTACAAGAGGTCTATAACATCAAAAGAGAATAACTTTTATGTTTATGCTTAAGGGTGGTTATGGTGGTTAAAGTACAATAGTTAAAGCATAACCACGCTACGATGGTGGTTGATAATTGGTTGTTAAAGTACAATAACTTAAAGCATGGAAGTTTAACTATTAAAACAATTAAACATAGGGTACACATGTCACTTACACGCGTCTAGTTGTGAGGTATGGTATCGTTGGATCTAGTGGTCCGTTTTGGTTTATGGTTTTGGATGACTGGTTTCGTACTGCCGCAGACTTGGGTGAGTGGCTCCAGCTCTTGACTAGTGGGGGCTGGGAAGTGCAAGCACTTTTGAAACACACATGACACATTGTATTAATTGTTTATGTACTTTCGAATGTTATTTTTAACAGCAAATTTCTTCTCCTTATAGGACTTAAACCCACGACCACTTCATCTTAGGTGCTTCTAGAAGCTTATTGGGCCACCAACCCGAGTAGATCTTCAAACATTTGGCTGTCATACTATGTTCATCAAAGCCCTTAATTATTATTATTTTTTTTATCAAATGTTTCCGAGCAGATCTTCAAACATTTGGCCTGTGACGCTATGTTTATCAAAGCCCCTACTTTTTTTTTCTATCAATTGTTTCGGGTAGATCTTCAAACTTTTGTCCTGTCACACTATAATACTATAAATGTGAAATGCAATAATATGCTATTTGAAATTTGTCTTCTATGATAAATAATAATTATTGCCCTTTCAAGTACTATTTATGTGAAAGGCAATAATAATATGCATCCATCTAGTGAAATTGCACTAGTTTTAACATTATTTTACTAATTTCGTGAAAACAACGTTAAAAGCGGCAGACAGTTAATCATGCATCGTTGGTGGCGTTTATAGCTAAAAAATAAAGGGTACATGCAATCCGCCTCTGTCCCGACTGCCAAGTGTTATGTCGTTTTATGTCCAAGGCTTAATCCAAAACTACTATCGATCAGGGGGTTCACTAGAAGCAACCTCTCTATTCTTAAGGGCTAGAGATAAGGCTTTCTACATCTTACCCTCCTCAGACGCTACCTTCGCTTTGCTATTGGTGGGATGCTAATGCTGATAATGATATTTTGTGTGCATTGAGCTCACGAATTTGTTTTTAGTTACCAAGTGTAAAGTTACTTACGGGTCACCCATCCATCCGCTAATTTACCATCTTCATGATCTTTGTTTCTAGTTTCCGCGACAGTGGCGGAGGTTTGTAGGGGCGGGGAGGGGCGGCCGACCCCCCCCCCCCCCCCGGATTTTCGCGCAAAAGTTCCGATTATATAGTATCCGTATAGAAAATTTTGAAAATATAGGGTTTCGACCCCCCGAAACTTGTTTTCGACCCCCCGAAACCAGTGACTTCTGAACCCCCGGTGACTTCCGACCCCCCGAACCTTCGGGTCAAGCTTCGCCACTGTTCCGCGACGTTATATTTCCTTATGTAGTTATTTTTGGGGGTATATGGACATGATAAATCATTTCTTAGTGTTTTAAAATCATGATCATGTCACAATATTCACTTTCAAAACATACATCCAAAGATGATGCTCATATGTATATAACATGATTTATAACTCATAAATTTTGTATAATTTATCGATAATAGTATATGAAAGACAATAAAAAAAAGTTTTATCTGTTTGTTGATATTAATTGCAGCTTAGTGTCTCAAAGAACCGCATAATGACTAGTTGTGTGAAGCCAACAACACTGCAGGACAAAGGCAATCCACTTGTTCTGCTTCATGGCTTTGACAGGTATGTGGCTGCTTATTTTGACCCACAGTATAGTAGTGGTATAGTGTGGTGGCTGCTTGTCCACTTGTTCTGCTTCATGGCTTTTAATGGACATGTTAAAGGACTAAAATACCCTCCCATATGGAAGAAAATGGAACTTGTTTGGACTAAAATCAATAGCTTGAACAAGATGGACAAACAAGTTATCATGGTTGTGGGTTTCAATTTCGGACACGATAAAAACCTAACACGAAATTTGTGGGTTTGGGTTTACGCTAAACAGGTTCGGGTCAAACCCATGAACGTGTTTAGCTAATCGGGTCGACCTGCATCTTCGTAGTTTGACCTATTTAACCAGTTTTTATTTTTAATTTTTCAATAAATAAACGGGTATTGAATTTTAATAATCCAAACTTTCACCTATTGGCCGGCAATAATCAGTACTTCAAAAATTCCCAACAACAATCCCAACTTTCAACGTATTGGCCGACAATGAACCTTTGTTAACATCATGTTTTTATAGTTTAGATATACTTATTTTGTAAACAACTATACTTTCTTGTAGTAATTTTGTAATTCTAGAATTTAACATGCGAAAAAATAGAATATTGTCAACTCGCGAAAACTCATGTCGTGTTCAGGTTAATGTGTTTGACACGATTTTCAGGCTTGTATCATGTTCAAGCTTGTGTGGGGTTCAACCCGTGAATATGCCTCATTTAACACCCCTAAATTATGAACTTGAAAGATAGCCAAATTGGAAATTTGTTGCTTAAATGACTTATTTTTCGTGTTTAATTTTCACATTTGATTAAATCTTATTCTTCAGTTCGTGTTTAGAATGGAGATACACGCTCCCGTTGCTAGAGCAATCCGGTTTCGAGGCTTGGGCAATCGACATTCTAGGATGGGGCTTCTCAAATTTAGGTTGCATTTTCGTTATTTTTCCGATCCTTATAGGTTATAGCTAGATGTGACTATTTGGACTTGTGTACTTATGAATGTGTCGCTTCGCTTTGGTTGTGGTTTATCTTTAGCGGGCCGATCCAATTGGCAAAAGGCATAAAAGTATAAAGTTTATCTTACCAAAAAGGTAAATGGGTCAAACGGGTTGAAAGTAGCCCAAGATCAGTTTTAGACTATTGCAATAATTTGCTTTAGTAATCATAATTAATTAATTATCGTATAGTTATTTACAAAAATCGTTAAAAATGGTTCAGCTCAGCATCCAGTCTGTGTTGACCCATACTAAAACAACCCGTTTTGTCCTGTTACCCAACCCTGTCATTTGCGACGTATAATTAGAACCAAATTAAACTTGAGATTTCATGCTTATGTTTCATGTTCTTTTTCATATCCTTCTTGTGTTCTTTTGCCTTTATCAGAAACACTTCCACTTTGTAACGTGGAGTCAAAGCGCGATCACCTCTACCAAGTAACTTTCATTTTCGTGTTATCTTTTGTACTTCTTTATTTGTTAAGCCTTTACGAACTAATTTGACTTCTTGTTAATGATCAGTTCTGGAAGTCCTACATTAAAAGGCCTATGTTACTAGTCGGTCCAAGTCTTGGCGCTGCAGCTGCAGTTGACTTTGCTATCAACCATCCTGAAGCGGTAAGTGTTTGACAAGCTCAGTATTATCATGATGACCATTCCCATGACGTGACGCTAAAATTACATCAACCCAAAAATGTACACCAGCGTGTCTGTCACATCATACAGTCCATATGATGGCATCAGTGGTCACATCAGTCTTTTATATCAGTCAAACACATCATACAGCCGTATGATCTGGCAAACACCACCTCATGCGGGCCTTTGTACGACCCATGTGACCATTTTTGCTTGTCATATGGTCTGTATGACACGTTAGTCGCATCTAGATAGTATGTCAGTGGTATCTAGATTGTGTGTTAGTATTGATTCTTTAGCCAAGCCTATCTCATAAAGGCAAACCGCAAGAGCTACATAATAACAAGTTTGACTCTCAAAGGTCAAAATGCATTTTTTTTCCAATTTATTCTTGTTGTTTCAGGTTGATAAGTTGATCTTGATTAATGCAAGTGTCTATGCGAAAGGAACGGGAATCTTGCTAAGTTACCAAGAAGCGTAGCCTTCGCTGGGGTGAGCACTATGCACCTAGTTACATTTTTTTTCAAAAAAGATTAATTAGACAAAACGCGTAATTTGCTTAGTTTGGTTGGCTAACGGGTCAAAATAGGTGGGATTAAACCGCCCACACCACTGGTTTGACTTTCATGATCAAAATTGCTAATCTTCATTGCCAAGATGATACATATATTTTATTAAAATTTATATAAAAATACCATTAATACAACAACCATCATCGCAAATACTACATATAACCAGCCTTGGTGATAAGTATGGCTTGTATCAGTTTGACTTGTAAATTGGTAAGTTTGACTCAGAAAGTCAAAGTGTACCTAGGGAGTTCATTTACATAAGTGACTGTTTATATTAATTTTATGCAGGTTTCATTGTTAAAATGCCTGCCATTGCGCTTTTATGCTACGAATCTGGGATTCACTAATTTGCCATTCGCGACATGCTTGGAATGGACTTATGTATGTTAGAATTTTCATTTTTCCATTTGTTTAAATTACTTTCAAGTCAAAAATGCATTTTGTTTTCTGTAAAGTTAATATTTTTTTTTGTTGGTATTCTAGATCGCGCGATTACATTGCTTGTTACCTTGGTGGGAAGAAGCGACAGTTGATTTCATGAGCAGCGGCGGATACAATGTTTCTTCGCAGATTGATCAGGTTTGCTTATGAACATTGAGATTTAAATATGCACAGAAAGTGCAGTCTGTGACTGTGGTTCATCTTACCAGTTTGACTTTGGCGTTCATGGTCCTGTTTTGACAGCTTTAGGTCAAACCGTGAGCCAAACTATTTTAAAGTCCAACTTAAAATAATCAAAGACCGACGTAAAATATAAAAGATTACACAAAACAAATCTTAGAGTTCGGTTTGGTTTCTTCTTACCGGTTTTGTGTATTACCTGTAAAATAAACCGTTCAGAATGGTTTGAGAATTTCTAAACCGACCAACCATTTTTTTTAAATCGACACTAGACAAAAGTGTACCATGAACACCCCTAGAATCTATAGTTGACTTTGCTGTTTATAGTTTCTTAGCTTAAATATCTATATTGTCATTATCAGGTTATGAAGAAAACACTTATAATATACGGCGAAAATGACCGAATAATTGACAGCAAACTTGCAGTGGTTAGTATTAAAACCTTCCTTGTCATTATCAAATCAATAACATGATATTTTATACATAAAACTCTTTGCCTAACATTGTCATGTCTTATGCAGCAATTACATTGTGAGCTCCCGGACGCCATAATTCGCCAAATACCAAACTGCGGTCACATTCCACATGTTGAAAAACCTGATGCCGTAGCTGGCTTGATCAAGGATTTCGTCTCACGTGAGATTCAACGCACTCGTCCATCATTTCCCAAGCAGGAAGAAAATATTTTAGCAAGTCGATTTCTCTAGTTTGTATTGTAGCGTCTTGGATGCAAACTCGTGTCGTTGGTTGAACCTTTTACAAGCATAACAAAGACAATTCTATAAATAAGCACCAACATTATGTTTCCAAATATGCACCAACTCATGAGTTCATGACTCGGTCATAGACCAAATGTAGGCGGTTCAAATACATCAACCCGAACGAGTTATATACGCAGTAACCGAACGAGTTATATAAGCGGCTACTGGTGTGACATTTTATGTATAAAAAAAAGTGAATTTCTAAAAGGAATCATGAAAAGATTAGTGCCCCACAAACACTCATTCACAGATGACAGCCTTGTTTCAAAAGGCATAAATTCCCCACATACAAAAAGTAGATTACAAAAAAAAATATAATGGAATACAGCTGATAATCGATTCCATACTACAGTCCAGCCACCCTTAAAATTACATCCGCATTCGTCGATAGATCACAGCCACACGTGGAAACCAACCGTTGTTAGATCAACCTTAACCATAGGATCAAACCCGGAACCAAAAGAGTTAGTAAGGCGAATGAGTTGGAATACGCGGCTGCACTTGTGTCGCCTGTAGGACCGAGTCCTAGTGATGGGTTCATCCCTGTGCTTGTGCCTGTACCCGTACCTGTACCGGTACCGGTGTTTGTGCCTGTGCCTGTTCCGGTACCAATTCCGGTCCCGGTTCCCGTGCCGGTTCCGGTCCCGGTACCGGTACCAGGTGGTGATGAGGTGGTTGGGGTTGTAGAGCTGCAAAAACAAAAATAATAATATAATATTAAAGAAAGAATGCTTCTAAAGTAGAAAGTTGTAGAAAGGTTTCTAAACACTTGGGATAAAAGTTTCTAAAAGTATATGGTTATGTATAAGCCTTAGGGGAGTGGTGTTGTTGGGGAAGGGATCGGTGAGTGCCACCTCACCCTTCTACCGACGAAACCCCCCCCCCCCCCCCACCCACCCACCGGCGTGATTTCGGTGCCAACAGGAGGTTTTCCTGTCCAAGTATTTTTGTCCTTATCCTCTTTTTCCTTTAAATAAAATAATAATAAAAAATAGAAGGGGGAAGCATTTTCATCATAAGGGGGAGGGGAAGCGGGAAATGACGTGGCGCTGACGTGGACAAGGGGGGGAGGAAAGGGAATGGGAAACCACACCCCATAGCCTAAATCTAGTTTTGTTTTATATCAAATCCAACATAAAACATGTTGGATGACAAAAGTTTCGTCATCCGACATGGTTTCTGGCGGGGTTTGGTATAAATAAAAATCGATAACCTATTTGTAATTAGAGTTAGAGGGAACGAGGGAGATGCCGGTATAACAAAGAAAGCAAAGTGTACAACTGTTAAATGCATACATTCCCTCTCAAGAAAAACTTTGGATGCTTTTATTGAAAATCTTTTGGTATCCCTCATTTATATCCTTAAAAGTGAAAACAGAGAAACCATAAATACTCTGATTTGTCTTTGAATGTTATTAAAGATTTTACAGTCCAAAAGGATTTTTAACTCTACCTACATTTATGGACAATATATCACACAAATATACTAGAAAGCCCGACCAAAAGGATTCTAATTTTATCCCGACGTGCACCATTTGGTAATCTCTTGCTAGTAATGCACGTCGGGATAAAATCAGGATCCTTTTGGTCAGTCTCTCTAGTGTTAATAATTAAAAAAAAAAAAAAAAGAGGTTGTTTTCTATAATGCCATCCCTATAAAGGCCAATTACTAATACTATTTTATCATGTTTAACATGGTAACAATGTTTAATCATTCTGGTGGGCCCATTTGACTACTTAGTCAAAGATGGATTTCATTTCCTGCCCATTGATTCATATATATTATTATTTGATTTATTGCACTAAAGAATACCAATGATATCAACTGAAAGCACAAAGTGACCTAACATGACCTTTGCTTGATATATTATCAAAAAATGGAAACAAACAAACATATGAGATATCAATATCTTGTTTTCCTTACAGCTCACATGCATATTGAATAATTTGTGCACCTAATCCTACATGTTTTAGATCTACCAAATAATTCTTGTAAAAAGGTACAACTTTTAATGCATAATGTACAAGATTAATTATAGCTATGAAAAGTAAAAAAAACTTGAAAACATCTTTCAACTTTTAAGACAAGTGAGACAGTGAGAGGCCCTTTTCAACCACAAGCACTAAACTAAAAATACATACCTTTTTTTCCAGAGCTGAAAGTTCTAAATACAGAGCACCTACTTGTACATTATGCCTAAAAGGAAGTACAAACCTTTGGACTAATCTGGAATTTAAAATTTTTGCTCTGGAAAAATGGGCTTCCCCAGAAACATCAAGAATTGCATCACCAAGAAAGATGAGCTTCTTGGAATTAGTAATCACATCTTTTATTTTCTTTTTTTTTTTTAATTCTTAGATCAATCAAAAAGTAAACTTTCTTTAGATTTTAAAACTTTTTTAGTTTAAAAAAAAAAGTTAAACAAACTAGAAGTGCAAAAATAATATCTTTTTGCATCAAGAAACATACCCACATAACTTTAACAAGAAAAAGATCAAGATCTAGTTAAACTAAGTAGTTAGAAAGCAAACCTTGGACTTCCAGCATAACAAGTAGAAGTTGCACCTGCAAGATCATAAACAAACAATCTAAATAATAATAATAATAATAATTATAATATATAACATACAACATTTGCTGCATAAAGTACTAGTTCTCACAGCATTGTTTTGATCAAGAGTTATTATACTGTGGTTGTTGGTGTACAACTTTTGGTACATATGGTACAACAAAGTTTAACATAACATTAATGAGTTCAAAATCAAGAAAGTGGTACCAGGAGGGGCTGTTTGGCTGACAGAAGCTGTGCCTGAAAAGTCACAGCTTCCAGGAGCTTGACTCTTCCTTTGATAATAACTGTTGACAGCATAATTGCAATGATCTTTAACTGTGTTGGGGTTAAAACAAGCAGCGTTTTGTAGGATTTGAGCACAGTCAGCTCCATTTCCACAGGCGTAGTCTATGTTCTTTTGGAGAACTGAGTCACTTAATGCTGAGTTGCATATACAATATGATGCACCTGCTTGTTGATGACCCATATGGAGATATAAGAGTGACCCATTTGAGAATAAGGAAGAGAGTTCAAGAAGCACAGAAAGAGATCTTACTTGAATAGGTGAGCATGGATAAGAGAACCACCATGGAAAGTGCAGAAACAGCCATGGTTGTAGCCAGATGAGTTAAAGGGTTGCTTGATTATGACGGTTTGTGGTTTTAAAAAGGTGTTTTGGTGTGCAAGAAGAGAGAGAGAGAGAGAGAGAGAGAGAAGAGTCAGCAGCAAGTAGGGTGGCGTTTTGTTTTGTATATAGGAATCAGAGGCCCACGGTTGTTAATGGGTCGGTGGTGTTAACGAGTAAATTTACCCTAGAGTTGTCATCGCATTGTTGTGCTAGAAGTCAGGTTGGTTCGTCACGTTAGTAAGAGAAAAAAACGCTAAAGGCGAAATACAAAATGGAGTAAAAGTAGAGGGACTAAACATGTATCCAAAGTTAAGCAGATGGATAAAACGTGTATATAAGAAAATTTAATTAATAATAAAAACGCTTTAATAATGTCGAGGGACTAAAAATGTATATTAGGAAAAACTAAATTTGAAGGACTAAAGATGTATATCAACAAAGTTAAGAGTGTAAATAGAAAAACACACCCCGGATGTTACGGAGGTATCGCTACAGCATGGGGTAAAATACTAAAGTTGTCATCACATTCTTGTCATTTGATCGTCGTTCACTCGTTCAGGTTGTTTGTGATAGAAAATGGGGGTGGGGAAACCTTGGTTGGAGGAGGTTAGACGACAATGGAAACTAGGTTGGTAGTGGGGGGTACTCGACCAGATAGGGTGGTGGCGGTGATCAAAGCACTACAGCCGTCTCCCCGTAACGGTTGTAATTCAAAAGCTACACATGGGATCATCGATAAACTCATCTCCTCCCATCCTGAATATGCTTGTCTATCAAGCACACGTGGTGGTGTTCCGCTCGGCACCCAACGCCACATCATCACAAATCCGTTACCCATCTTCAAAAAAAAAACTCATATACCGTGTAGCCTTAGAGGTTGAATGTGTAAGATAAAAGAGTATTTGATTGATTATTATTGAAGGATTGAGTTAAAATATGTAGACATCATAAAGAAACCCTAACTAATCATATGGGCCCGTGGGCTAACACTAAGACTGAAGGGTGTGGTTCGGGAAAGAGGAAGGGGAAGGTGAGGTGGCATCTTTCCCGAAGGGGAACACCGCCCCCCCCCCCCCCGACCTCACTTCGGCATACTCGGGGAAATTGTCCCGTCCTCCCCTGTGACAACCTGCACCCTTCACTTTTCATAAATTGCATAATTTATTCCTCAACTATTTCAAAATTTTCATTTTTAACCCTCGTATTTTAATAGGACCAAAATTCACTATTTAATAAAACTTATAATTTTTTTAAGTAAAAGTATGCACGTTTTATACTCACATCTACACCCGAGCACGTATGTTTCAGACATTGATACTCAAAGCCCTTAATTTTCGGTCCTAAAACAACTTAGAAACAGAAGGAAACAAGTCTAGAACTTAAAATTGATTAAATTAGAAAAATTATTTTTTTTTAGCCCTCGCGGTCCGCTGAGACAGTCAAATAGTCAAAGTCTCAGTCAAAATCCTAGTCAAAGTCCCAGTCAAAGTCTCAGTCAAAATCCTAGTCAAAGTCCTAGTCAAATAGTCAATTTATCTTAAAACCTTACTTTATTGTGTTGACCAATTTTAAAGCTTAATTGAATCCAAAACTAGTATAAAAACCCACCTATGACCCATTACACTTTGCACCTCTAAATCGATTGTTTCAATTCGATTAAACTCTCCCTCATACCTTTCTCCTAGAGTATATTACTTCTACATTTGAAGCTTTGATTATAAACTCTTGTAATTGGCGAATTGGAAGCTTGATATTTTTCCTATTCGGTTTCTTTTCTTCTAAATTGGACTAGTTTCGTTGTTGAGTCTTTGGATTGCTCGCATTTTCACGCTCGCTTAGTCATCTAGTTATTTGGCGAAAGTGAGTACTTCCTATCCCCTTTTTGCTTTTATTCATTTTTGGGGTGATACATGTACATTATTACAAATTTCAAATACAAGTTTACATTTTCACAATACAATTCTAGTACTATGTGCATTGCTTTACACGTGCTTTATGCTTAGACAATACATGTGGAATACATTTGTACTTAGTGAAATCATTAACATGGTACAAGCCGACCTTAACATTGGATAGCGCTATTTTGGATTGACAACCCGCCTAGGTTGATTCTCCCCCTTTTTCATCGGAGAATTCGTGGCCACTGTTAAGTTATTATCCATTTATTGGATGAGTACACCACCGTTCATTTTGTACATTATACAGTCACAGGATTGATTCCGCTCATTTGTATGATACATAGTTTACATATTTGCACTGTAGCTTGCACTTGAATTGTATATCTTTTTAACTTACTATATATATCAAAACTAGGAATGCTCACCAACATTTTAATCAGTTATTTCAATATTTACGTTTCATTTAGACTTTGTATTTTCCATTTCAATGTAAGACAATTTTGGCTTATTCAATAATATTTACATTTTAGTACCATGTGCTTTTGAACAATCGTCACTACGTGACACCTCGATGATTCCGCCATCGGTTGGGGTGTTACATATTGGTATCAGAGCCATGGTTATAGGGAATTAGGTTATTAGAATGCCTTTTAGCCTAGTCTATAACTAAGTTTACATTCATGAGTCATCTCGTGTTTATTTCTCTTTATCCTATTATTTTCTTTCAAGATATTTTCGCTATGATTTTTTCTCGTTATTCTTTCGGTGTTTTGTTTAGAGAAGAAGATACTCGTATTTCACAAACGAAACGATATCACCAAGTTAGGAGTGACATCCATACCTTGGTGATTAGTTTCACTCCTCTATATGTTATTTATCTTAGGAATATATCTTTGAGATAGGAGTGACATCCACACCTCAAAGAGTATTTCTTTCAAAAAGGAACTTAACCACTAAGCTGGGTGTGATATCCTTAACTTAGTGATTGGTTTCATTCCACAATCGTTTTCAATTTTGAAATACATCTTTGAGTTAGGAGTGAAATCCAAATATCAAGGATCTATTTTTGCATCTCGTTTTTAATCTCGTTAAAGTTTTGGAATTCACTAGTGATGGGGCACGTTCAATCTGGAAGGGTGAGCGCCTGTATCCTGAGTTTTCTGTCTAGGCCTGATATTTCGTATAAATCCCAACCAGACGAGGGACCCGTATACCTACCTCGGAACTCTTGGGATGAGCATTCACTTATAGGCTAAAGTACGCCCCCACAAGTCACTAGGAAATTTCAAATACTTGAGTTGGTCAAAGTTTCTTATAGAAACAATTCCAATGTTTTATATCATTGATATTTATGTTTGTTTATCATTTGAAGATTCCATTTTAATCACTTGATGTTTCATATGCCATTATTCATTGATCATTCGCTTTTGAATCCCTTATCATCATTACTAAAACTTTTGTTCGATATATTATCGCATTAAAGCTTACACTATTTCACTTATGCTCATTATTCTTACACTATAAGGTATTACTCATTTTGCGTTAAAACAGTTTTACCCACGACTTAAGTTTTAAACTCTGTGTTTAACTTTGATCACATCCTGATTTTAGGAATGTTGCGTCATCATACAATTAAAAATGAACATGGTTTTTCCAAACTTATTATTTCAACTTGTTTTATACCTTCATGTTTACAAACTTACTTGATCGAAGTCACAGTACATCCTCATATACCTAATACTAATATTGCTGCACCCAGTCTCCTAAGCCATAGCCAACTACCATTAGTTAGAACTTCTTAGTCAGAACTTCTTAGTCAGACAATGCCTACCTACACGATACGCACTAGTACACTACTCTCTAAATCGATTAATTTGACAACTTATTCTATAAGTCTTTTCACAAAGCCTATTCGCCAAATTAGAACAAACTTTTCATACACCTTGTGCCTTGAAACAAATAGCCCGCTATGAGCCCAAAGAGATGCCTTAACGATCCTGCAAATAAATGATCTTTCAATGTATAAATTTCGTAAAAGTTTGAAAATTTAAAAGGTTTCAAGTTTACCCAGTCTTAACGGTAACACTTCGATTTTCTCAACATTTCATAACAATTAAAAATTTATGACTTTTCAACCCACAAGTTAAAGAAATCTTTAAATACAGAAAATTTTATTTTCCAAAATTCGTCAAGGCATCTGGGATCATTTACAACCTTCACATCATTTTAAATCTTGGTCTTTCGAGACACATTAGATTTACACACACTTCATGAAATGGCTTCATCTTGCATTTTATAAACTTGCATTACATATTTTACAAATCAAATGTAAATCTGCATGTTTTCATATAACGTATCCAATATATGTTTTCGGGAGGAATTTGCAACTAATAATATACCTTATAACACTTTTCAAACTCGACTTCTCGTAAACACATGAAAATGTGTTCCTACGAAATCTTTTCAAGTGAACCTGTTTTGAACTTAAAACATTCTTTGGTTTCCAAAAAGTTATCCTCATCAGTAGACTATACGTCTGTTCTGCGCACTTTCATTTACAGTAAATTTCATTATTATTTTTTTTTACACCATTCTATTTATAGTTACGTTCTTACATTATCTTATTATTTTTGTATTATTCTTTTGTTAGTAGTTATTTTCACGCGTTATTCGCAACTATTCTCGCACTAGTTATTAGTAGTTATTCTTACAACACTATTTTTGAGCATTAATTTAACTCGGTTACTTTCATTTTGTGCAAATTGTGCGATTTACTCGATTTACGTTATGCTATTCTTTCAATCGAAATTTTATGCTATACTTATATACTTACATGAACGCATATTTGGTATGCATATTTTTTTTTTTTTTGTGAACAAAACCCTGTTATACTTTACATTATTTTGTTCATCATCATGACCAATGAACATACTAATTGATAGCTCGTATGAGATCTAAGCCAGTTCCCATGTACGACTCGGTTCAGAGTATTCCTCTAACCCAAGGGGAACGGTGTAATCGTCAGAGTTTATCAATATGGTTGTTTAGAGCCCAATGATATGAACAAAAAATTACCGGTTAAGGGTGAACCCGAAAGGTGAAGAACCCCTAATCATGTCTTATACTTACACATTAATCTCATTACGGTTAAAAGGTGAACCTGAAAGGGGAAGAACCTCTAACCGCATCTTATACTTGAGCAGTATCTACTACTTAACACATTTTGGTTGCACGCGTTGTTTCTTGTATTACTTATGTTAGTGTTATGGAAAAGCATAGCACCCTAGTGTAAGGTAAATCGATGATTACGGTCCGGAACGCAATCATGGATTTACAGGTACATGGGGGTGGTGTGTGATTCTACTTAGGCTATTGGTAGACAATCGGTACGAGTCCAAAGTATCAGTAGTGTGGTGGGTTAGCTGCGGTACACCCTATATATAAGCACGAGCGATACTGCGGGAGCGGACTAGGAGTCTGACCAAGAACCTACCCATTACTATCTCTTTATTGGATCGTTGACTAATAGCTAGCATTTTCGATAAGAATGTTCTTACACGAGCTTCAATTCAACTTCCTAGAGTCTTTCTCTGGACCATCCACACAGAAAACACAAACTTTGTATACTCTTACACTCTATGTTAGTCGAAATCCTGTTGCACGTCCTTAATAAATTTCGGTCAGATACTTCTCTAAATTAAGGGAAGCTACTATAACACTGCCCTGCCCTAACCAGTTACATACTTTTCCCAAACCTTGCTCATTATTAACTCTTAATTCTCTAACCTAGGGTCAAACTTTAAGGATTTTCAAACTCTTATCTTGGGTATTAAACAACTACTTCAAACATTGTCAAATCATGGCTTATGCATTTCTTAAAATCTACTTGCCTTTTTACAAATGTCTTTTGTTTCATGGAAAGCTTCACTTGAAAGTAATTTCGGGACGAAATTTTCTAAAGTAGAGGAGACTGTGACAACCTGCACCCTTCACTTTTCATAAATGTGTATAATTGATTCCTCAACTATTTCAAAATTTTCATTTTTAACCCTCGTATTTTAATAGGACCAAAATTCACTATTTAATAAAACTTATAATTTTTTTTAGTAAAAGTATGCACGTTTTATACTCACATCTACACCCGAGCACGTATGTTTCAGACATTGATACTCAAAGCCCTTAATTTTCGGTCCTAAAACAACTTAGAAACAGAAGGAAACAAGTCTAGAACTTAAAATTGATTAAATTAGAAAAATTATTTTTTTTAGTCCTCGCGGTCCGCTGAGACAGTCAAATAGTCAAAGTCTCAGTCAAAATCCTAGTCAAAGTCCTAGTCAAATAGTCAATTTATCTTAAAACCTTACTTTATTGTGTTGACCAATTTTAAAGCTTAATTGAATCCAAAACTAGTATAAAAACCCACCTATGACCCATTACACTTTGCACCTCTAAATCGATTGTTTCAATTCGATTAAACTCTCCCTCATACCTTTCTCCTAGAGTATATTACTTCTACATTTGTAGCTTTGATTATAAGCTCTTGTAATTGGCGAATTGGAAGCTTGATATTTTTCCTATTCGGTTTCTTTTCTTCTAAATTGGACTAGTTTCGTTGTTGAGTCTTTGGATTGCTCGCATTTTCACGCTCGCTTAGTCATCTAGTTATTTGGCGAAAGTGAGTACTTCCTATCCCCTTTTTTCTTTTATTCATTTTTGGGGTGATACATGTACATTATTACAAATTTCAAATACAAGTTTACATTTTCACAATACAATTCTAGTACTATGTGCATTGCTTACAACGTGCTTTATGCTTAGACAATACATGTGGAATACATTTGTACTTAGTGAAATCATTAACATGGTACAAGCCGAACTTAACATTGGATAGCGCTATTTGGATTGACAACCCGTCTAGGTTGATTCTCCCCCCTTTTCATCGGAGAATCCGTGGCCACTGTTAAGTTATTATCCATTTATTGGATGAGTACACCGCCGTTCATTTTGTACATTATACAGTCACAGGATTGATTTCGCTCATTTGTATGATACATAGTTTAATATTTGCACTGTAGCTTGCACTTGAATTGTATATCTTTTTAACTTACTATATATATCAAAACTAGGAATGCTCACCAACATTTCATATGTTGACCAAACCTATTTTTGTACATGTTTCAGGTGCAATTTGATCTAGTGCTTTAGCAAGAGACTTTTAGTGCTTTATTTTAATCAGTTATTTCAATATTTACGTTTCATTTAGACTTTGTATTTTCTATTTCAATGTAAGACAATTTTGGCTTATTCAATAATATTTACATTTTAGTACCATGTGCTTTTGAACAATCGTCACTACGTGACACCTCGATGATTCCGCCATCGGTTGGGGTGTTACATCCCCGTCCCAATTCCCAAAAAAGTTAACGTTGGAAACTAGCCGTTGGGACCTTGATACTCAAAGCCCTTAATTTTCAGTCCTAAAACAACTTAGAAACTGAAGGAAACAAGCCTAGAACTTAAAATTGATTAAATTAGAAAAATTATTTTTTTAGCCCTCGCGGTCCGCTGAGACAGTCAAACAGTCAAAGCCCCAGTCAAAGTCCTAGTCAAAGTCTCAGTCAAAATCCTAGTCAAAGTCCTAGTCAAATAGTCAATTCATCTTAAAACCTTACTTTATTGTGTTGACCAATTTTAAAGCCTAATTGAATTCAAAACTAGTATAAAAACCCACCTATGACTCATTACACTTGGCACCTCTAAATCGATTGTTTCAATTCGACTAAACTCTCCCTCATAGCTTTCTTCTAGAGTATATTGCTTCTACATTTGAAGCTTTGATTATAAGCTCTTGTAATTGGCGAATCGGAAGCTTGATAATTTTTCCTATTCAGTTTCTTTTCTTCTAAATTGGACTAGTTTCGTTGTTTAATCTTTGGATTGCTCGCCTTTTCACGCTCGCTTAGTCATCTAGTCATTTGACGAAAGTGAGTATTTCCTATCTCCTTTTTATCTTTATTCATTTTTGGGGTGTTACATGTACACTTATACAAAATACACATACAAGTTCACATTTTTACAATACAATTCTAGTATATTGTGCATTTGCTTACATACGTGCTTTATGCTTAGACATTACATGTAGAATACATTTGTACTTAGTGAAATCATTAACCATGTACAAGCCGACCTTAACACTGGATAGCGCTATTGGATTGACAACCCACCTAGGTGATTCTCCCCCTTTTTCATCGGAGAATCCATGGTCATTGTTAAGTTATTATCCACTTATTGGATAAGTACACCGCCGTTCATTTAGTACATTTATACAGTCACATGATTGATTTCGCTCATTTGTATGATACATAGCTTACATAAATGCACTATAGCTTTGCACTTGAATTGTATAACATTTTCCAACTTACTATATATATTAAAACTAGGAATGCTCACCAACATTTCATATGTTGACAAAACTTATTTTGTACATGTTTCAGGTGCAGTTTGATCTTAGTTCCATAGCATTGGATTTTAGTGCTTACTTTTAATAATTTATTTTAAATTTCATGTTTTGTTCAGACTTTTGTATTTTTCCCATTTCATCCATGTAAGACAATTTAAATTATTCAATAATATATTTACATTTTAGTACCATGTGCTTTTGAACAATCGTCACTACGTGACACCTCGATGATTCCGCCATCGGTTGGGGTGTTACACCAACCGTCAGGACGGTAACATCCCCCCTTAGCACTTTACTTTCTCCTTTTATCAAAACCCACTTGCACCAAGTGGGCTTAAGGACTTGGGTCGGATTATGGAGACGCCTCTACCTGGGCCGGGCCCCATTAAAGGTAGAGGATGGCTGAGAAAGTATGATAGCCAGGTACTATAAAAGGATGAGCTCCTTCTCCTTTTATTGGCATCTAATATCAAATACACTTTCACTCAAGAAGAATACAAACTCTTTTGTGCCTTCTTCAACCCCTTGTTTATTATACTAACTTTTAGAGGCTCGGCTCTTCTAATCGGTAGTCTCCTAAACTCCCTGGTCTTGTCCTTAGACCCTCACGTATTTTTCAAACACACTCTCTTTGCAAAATACCGTAGGATCAGATACTGAATTAGCGCTTGATTGGTAATCCAGAATTCGTGTTTCTTCAATAATTTTGCACTTACAAAGATTTTAAACAACATCAATTTTGTGTAACTACAATAAAACAACTAAGCCACAATTTCTTTCCACTAACTAGGGGTGTACAAAAAGCTCGCGGCTCGAGGCTCGCTCGAAAAATGCTCGAAAAAAGCTCGGCTCGAAGAGGCTCGTTTTGTTTTCGAGCCGAGCTCGAGCCAGGGTGGCTCGGCTCGATGGCTCGACTCGATGGCTCGACTCAGGCATGTGTATGTGTAATCTATACATATAATAAACCAAAGCCATTTTAATGACATGTCATAATATTATGCAATCTCTCTTTTGAGAGATGCCACATAAGATGTGATCTGGCAACTCTAGACCAATTTAAAAAAAGAAATAAATATAGTTTAAATATTATTTAACATAATCTATTAAATGACTAATCTATTAAATTTAAATATTAAAACTTTATTATTTTCTCTATCATGTTTCCCCTCATAACTTTTAAACTTTAATATCTTTCATATACGAGATTTTTTAAAGAAAAAAATTACACCAAATTAATGAGCGTTTTATTATCTTTCCAACGAGTACCATAGTGTTATATAAAAAACGGAGAAAAAAACGACTATTTTTTTGTAACCCGACAGGTATTGTGTCAGGTTTGAAATTAGTTTAAAAAAAATTGTGGGTTTGGGTCGGGCCTGGGATTAGGTGATACCCGACCCAATTACCTTTTTTTATATTAGAATATAATAACTTATCGCAGAGATTTGTTATAATAATAATAATAATAATAATAATAATAATAATAATATTCATTAATCATATATTGGCAACTCATTAATTATGTTGTCATATTAGATATTTTATTATGTCATATTTGATATTTCAACCCGGGACGCTCTCCAACAGGTAATTGCTATATAGATGCCATTTTTGTAGTTTAGATACTTCTAAATTTATTCACTTTACTTAGATTTCTCAAACCGGGACGCTCCCGGGGTATAAACTAGTTAATATATATATGAAACTAATATATTTTGGCTCCAAACCTAATTCTAAAATTCAAAATTTGAAAATCCCGCTCATACTACTTATCTACCCCATCTTTTCATAATAAATAAACCATAACTTAGAAAAAGAAAAAAATATATACATGATTATGTGTAATTTTATTGTTTTTTATTTAATAAATATTTGTAAATATATATATATATATATATATATATATATATAACGAGCTGGCTCGAGCCAGCTCGAGCTCGGCTCGAACATTTACGAGCCGAGCTCGAGCTCGACTTTTCAGCTCGACCAAAAAAACGAGCCGAGCCGAGCTGGCTCGGTTTAAGTTCGAGCTCGAGCTCGAGCTGGGCCTGGCTCGGCTCGACTCGGCTCGTGTACAACCCTACCACTAACCATGTTAAAATTTTCATTTAGTTTTCCATAAATAATGATTTTACCCTATCGTTTTATGTTTAAAAAAAAGATAAAAGAAAAACAATTATAAAAATTTAAAGCCATCAACAATGCACGCCCCCATCATTCTTTATATCTTCAACAAATACTTGCATTATGCACATGGTTGTTGGTAGATTGATCATCGTTAAAAAAAACCACCATTAGAATCTATATATTCCTGAATTGTCCTTTCAAGTAGTCGTCATGCCTCTCCACCGACTCCGAAAGAGATGTGATATATACGGAGGGTGGTGGTGGGGGAGAAAATGAAGTGTTTGGTGAGAGGCTAGGTCAAAGTGTGTGTTTATATTATTTTTCTTTTGCCTTTTTTTTAATTAAGGTTTTGGTTAAACTCGCATTTTTTACTCTACTTAATGATCACTCATATAAGAGCGATATTTATTTTTTAGCGATGGGTCATCACCAACACTAGCCCCCAAACCAAATCACCACCTTGACGTCCGTCAAGCCATTACGAGGGGGCGCCAAGGAGGCTTGAGCCCCTTCTCTGTTACCCCAATAACAAGCGTGAGGGCTTAGAGGATATGGTCTATAGTTCCACCAATCATAAGTGCACACACACATTTATTTATGTGTTGTTTTTTATCTAGTAGTTAACCCACTAAGCACTTTTAGACTACAGGGTGTGGGTGTGTGGAAGAGGTGCGTGAAGCCCCTCCATGCCATTAACAACACCCCCTATATAGCGTGGACTGGCCGTGACCCCTTGAAGCTTGAAGATCTCTATCGGCATGGGGTAAAATGAGGGGTGGGGTGGATGGTTTGTGATTGGTTGTTGGATAATGGATGATTATGATTGGTTGTTTGATTAAGAACAATAATAAACACCCCTACACGCCACTATTCCGCCACTACCACCCCATGATTTTTTGGTCTTGGCGAAGAATTCCACATGTCAGTCCATGTCGCCCTTAAGAGCATGACCACACTGTATAGTCTTAATGGTTTAGTTAGTTAAAATTTCACTTTTTAGTTAAACGCTACCCATGTTTTGATATCATAATAGCTAACAAGCTAACAGATGATGAACCGAGTGTCCAATTGAATTGTGAAATCTTCATCATGAATCGATGGTGGTAAAATACAAGTCTAGAATGATGATGCATGATGTTTTCGATTTCAAAACCTATAACTAGGGTTGTTCACAAGCCGAACCGAGTGGACCTTTGCTCGGTTCAAAGGTGATAAAATAGAAGTGTAGAATGATGATGCGTGATGTTTTTTATTTCAAAACCTATAACCACGGTTGTTCACGAGCCGAGCCGAGTGGACCATTGCTCATGCTTAGCTCATTTACAAACCGAACCGAGCCAAAAACTGAGCGAGCATTTTTCGAGCGGCGAGTTTTTCAGACAACCATAAATTTGGGATGTTTCCTTTAATGTTCTCGCTGCCTAGTGATGGCTGAGGTTTGACTGTCCGAGGATAACACTAAGTCTGAGGTATGGTTGTCCGAGAATGAGGCTCAGGTTGAGGCTAGTGAGGCGATGAGCATACCACAGAGAACAATGTCGCATTGTGGCGTAGGTTGATAACGGGAGGCTATTGATGGCGGACAACTAATGGGAATAGGAAGTCAAGCATGTCTTTTCACGACTTAAGGTTTTACAATTAAACTTAGTGTTAAGTTATCACTAAGTTGACTGGGCCATTAATCATAAAAATAATTGCATATACACATATGTTGAGCTATACCAAATAGAGTGGTATGTATAAATTATATATATAATAAATTAATAAAAATTATATCGAGCTGAACTGAGCCAAACCGACCTTTGCTCGTGCTTGACTCGTTTACAAACTGAACCAAGCCGATCGGCTTGTTTACAACCTAGCGAAAAATCGAGCAAACATTTTCCAAACAAATTCCAAGCAAGTGATGAGCGATTTGAACAACCATAACTATAACATGTTAAATCCTGAAAGCTACGTGTGAGTCTCTTGGCTCGAAGCCGTATCCTAAATTAAAAATTACAAAATTAAACCTAGGTTCGAGCGTAAAATTAATAGTTTTAGTGTTATGTATTTCTAAATTGCTTTTATTACAAGGGGGACGGAGCACAATCAGAAATGCTTACGGGTACATCATTACCAGCACGGTAACACCGTCGCTGGTGGCGCTGGTAGTGGATTCGTGGAGGGTTTTCGTGAGATTGTTAATGGATACCCGTGAGTTTTTCTCTCCCCCTTTTGTCTTTTTCTCTATTTTATTTCAAGTGGAGTGCTGCCTTAAAAAATTGTTTTAGTGAAGTGAATCAGTGAAGTTTAAAAAACCAAGTAAAACGCCTCTGTCCCCTAAGAATCCCAAAATCTCCTAATTCTTCTTCCTACTTGTTTTATAGCGTTCAACATCTATTACTTGATGTCATGTGTATGCAGATGCTTTCTATTTTTGTTTCACATGCTACCTTAAGTTACCAACTTATTATTTTACTTTTTTGGCCATATATTGCTAATAATATAATGTAAACTAATGTTTATACTTTGATAGTATATATTTTTTATTCGGGATAATTTAGAGAAGGATCATAAGATCCAAAGTGTGACGTTTTGTCTGGTTTCATGATTCATGAACTAAAAAAAATAAAAGTGGGGTGACATGATGTCCAACCAATACATTTCATGCCGATCCTTAATTCTATATTCTTTAGATTTTGTTTTTATGTTACAATTTGGAAGTTGAGGGTCGAAATGATAATTTTATTTTGTATAGAAGGAATACATTGGAGTAGGGATGAACACTTAGTCTCGAAAACTGATCCCTATCTATTGAAACCGTACCGAACTGATACCGAATCGAGGGATTTCGGTATCGGTACCTACATTTTTGTTCTTCGGGATCGGTACTAGACGGTAACGGGACGGGATTTTATCGGTAATACCAAAAATAATACTGAATGTAAGAATACCGAAATAATACCGATATTATAACGAGTATTGGATGTTTTTATACGGATTTTGTACCGAACTAGAATATAGAACTAATGGGTTACACAATTTATGAAACCTTCCACGTTGACTACTTGCGTGAAACTCTCAGTTTATAATCTCTCACATAAACCTGCCTGGTGTTCTTTGTTAAACATCCATGTGACTCCATCATTGCAAGTGACATATTATACATACATACATATACTGCTAATACGTGCTTACATCTGATACAAAGTGTTTACAATGCAGTTCAATCACTTACATAGAAGGTAAGGAAAACAACCATGAAGTGGATTTGAAGGATGTGGAGGAATCAAAGGCTAACTCCTTGTGTAAGTTCTTTCTACATGTTTGGTATATTTTTGGTATTATACCTAAAATACTGATACTGAACCGATACATTGGGGATCGTTATTGATTTTTGGCTACTTTCGGTTTTGATATTTTCGGGATTGGTATCGGTGCGGTACCGATCCCGTCCCGAGTTGATCTCTACACTGAAGCAAACGTTAAGGATCGGAGGTGTAGGATTACTTTATTCTCTAAGTGGATTATTTATCATGTCAATTTCTAATACCACTCAAAACAATGTCATAGAAAAAATATAATATAAAGAGCGCTTTAGTTAAACGGATCAACCCAAATACGACATCTTTAATAAATGGGTCGACCTGTTAATTCGCTTGAGTTTAATCAAAGGTCTTTTTAAAAGTATACAAGAGGTGTTGATTAAAGTTTGGGTGGATTTTTTTGTAAGGGTAAACGTTACATTGCTCCTACTTCCACTCCTAAACTTACACTAATAAATCATAGCGTAACCTCATGTCACGAATTGGACCCTAATTTTCTCTTCAAAAGACAAGAGCCTCTGCTACTCAACTGTTGCTACAACAAGGAAAATGACCGGGATTAGGTTGCGAGATGTTTAGGTTAAAGGGTTATTAGTGTATTAGATTCAAGTTATGGTTTAGGGGATCCTCTAGCTCCTGGAATGGACCTGCACAAGGTAGCAAACACCGTTAGCCTTAACGCATGAGGGGGTCTCCTGCGTTTGGACTCCGGCGTGAGAATAAGTATGTATTCTTTTGGAGTTAATAATGTAGAGAGTATGAGAGTAAGGGAAGAAGTGAGAAGTGTGTGTAATGCAAACCCAAGGGTCTCCTTATATAGGCAACAGAAATCTGCCCAGGAGCTCCCTTAGGGTAGCATCCTTACTATACCTGGCCATGGTTGACTCTCTTTCAGCTGCCTGCAGTGAGACTTTACCCTTTTGGTGCATATTCAGCTTTTTCTATTTTCTAGGTGGACATGGAGCTGTGTGATGTTTTGTTTTATGCCAATAGTCAAAAGCTGAAGCACCTTTTTACATTTCCAACATTTTCTACTGTTCACTTTCTGCTGCACAGCTGCCATAGGGCAGCCGTGTTGCCTTATGTTAGCGTTTCAGCTCCAGGAAGTTCTACAAACCTTAATACCTTTTTTACTTTGCTTTATTTTCTTGACAAGGGTTTTAGACGTGGTCGTTTTAGGACCCACGTCATCAGCCCCCCAGTCATAAGCATTTGTAAAGAAGTTATAAGTGCTTGTGACTTGTAAAATGTGTCGTTCCTCGGTAGCAGCGTTGGTGTAACGGACCTGTGTGCCGAGGAGTTTAACGGACCCCAAGCTCCCTTATGGGAGCAGTAAAAATTGTGTTATGTTTTTGCTAATATTTTATTCTAACTCTTGTCCCTTCATTTAATTTTGTAATTAAATGCTGCTTTTCATCATTACTTTTCAGGCGGCAGACCAATGTCCCATCAGCTGCTGCTTCGGCTGCTGATTTGATGGGCTATGCATGCTGACGTCATCCTATAGGGAGATGGATGATTTTTGCCTTGGTAACCGTTTGTAGGTTATTTAATTTCAAAATTTTTGGGGCTTTTAAAAGGGGAAAACCCCTTAATTCCACATTCCATTCCCTTTTTAGCAAAAACCACCTTCTCTTTCCCACGATTTCCACTCTCGCCGGCATCCTTATTTCTCCTATAAAATCGGTAAGTGCCTCCTTTCCTTGTGCACTCTTGTTTCTGTTCGTTATGGCTAAAAGTGACCTTCTTTCCCAATTTACCCGTTTATCTAAAGCTGATGCTGAACAGTTTTGTTCGGAAATCGGTGTACCGTTGTCTTTTGAACCCTCCGTTCCGAAGGGTAAGACTCCGGTAACCTCTGTTCCTTCCGGTAAACTAGCCGTTTATACTCGTCAGTTTGATCAGGGTAATCTTCGATACCCTTTTTCTAGGTTTTTCTTAAATGTTTTGGAATACCACCAACTGGGTCTTGATCAATTGTGTCCGTCCGGTGTGGCCCGGATCATCCATTTTGAAGTAGTGTGTCGTTGTCTTGGCCATGAGCCTTCTTTGTCCATGTATCGTCGGTTCTTTAGGTTAGCCAAAAATGGAAACTGGTTTACCATTGAGAAAACTCAATGTGAACCAGCCCTGATTTCCAGTGTCATTGGCCTTGTGTCCACTTGGAAGGACAAATTTTTCTTTTTGAACTCTGATTTTCTTCCATTCACTGCTCCAAGGAGGTCTCCTGATACTCCTCTTAATGAAAAAGAGCCTGAGTCTGACACCCTTGATCAGGAGTTATTGGAGAAGCTTCGAACCTGTCCTACCCGTCTCCGTACTTTCCCTGAGGATTTTCTTGTTATGATGGGTCTTAGTGTTAACTGGGATGACCCGGAGACAGAACCTGTGATTTATCACGGTGGGGAGAGTATGTGTTGTTGAGGTTTATTTTCTTTTGCCTCCTTTTTGTCCCTTTGTTACGTCTAATTCTTTGTTTTTCTTTTTTGCAGAAATGAGCACTCTTGACTTCCTCGCCTTGGATGACATTGCCGATGTTAAGTTCAAAGTTCAGACCTCTGCTGAGGGGAAGAATGTGGTGATTAGGACTGAACATGTCCGTTTCCAGGGGGAATATACCAGCATTACCTCTTCTCCATCTACTGTTGCAGAGCCATCAGTGAAAAGATCCATTAGTCTTCGTCGCTCCAGTAAGCGACTTCAAGGTGTTTCCTCTGGGCCAGGGAGTGTTCCTGCCGTTCCTCTTGTTATTGAGGAGGAAGATGAAGATTCCTCACTGATTGCTTCTGCCATGGGAGGTATGCCTGCCACCGGGAAGGGTAAGTTGACTTTGTCTTCTCCTAAAAAAGATGATGTTGTGTTTAAAAAGCCTAAGGATGTGGTAGCCAAGAGTGGGGACCAGAAGTTGTTGCTGCCAGGAGGCGAAGGAGGGGAGAGTTCAAAATCGGTTGTTGGTGTTAGTGCTGATGCTCCTGTCCCACAGGGTCAAAGTGAGGAGGTTTTTGTTCCAAAGTGGGGTATTAAGAGTTCTGACTTGTTGAAGAGGCCTTCCGTCTGCAGAGACTTGATTGATCATTGTGTTCCTGATGCCGAAAGGGCTGCACATCGGGAGTGGACGGACAAAGACTTGATGAAAAAGATGTACTTCCATTTTGGTCAGTTCTTATCATTGTTTCCTGACGGTATGTCTAGGTGGGGTAGCTTGTTGGTTAGGAGTGAGCAGGTGGAGGGAGCTTATGAAAAGCATGAGGGGGAATTGCAAAAGGTGAAGGAGGAGTTGACTAAATATGTTGCTCGGGAGAAGGACTTGGTTCATGAGTTGGCGGTGGCCAGGACTCAGCTTGGTTTTGAGAAAGAGAAGTTTGATAAGATGTTTCGTGGTCTGAATGATGAGAAGATGAAGGTAGCTGAAGAAAGGGAGGGTCTTGCTAAGGCCAGGGAGGCTGTTAGGCAAGAACTGGCTGGTGTGGAGAAGGTTGGTGTGGTGTTGAGGGCTCAAGTGGATCGGCTGACCGAGGAGAGGGATTGGCTGATTTCAAGGGGGGTTCCCCGTTTTGTTACTAACTTGCTTCATTCCCAGGAATTTAATGCTCCCTTGGCTGACATTTATGCCAAGGCTATTGCTTTCGGACGTCATGGGGGAATACAAGCTGGTTTCAAAGCAGCCACTGAGGGTCAGAAGATCGAGGAGCTTCCTGCCTTCAAGCCTTCTTCAGGTGATGAATTTGTGAGTGCAGTGAAGGCGATGGAGGTCTCCACCTATCCTTACATTGCTAACATTTCCAAGGCCTCCCATCAGCCGATCTCTTCCCTGCAAGGACTGGAGCCTGAAGGTTTGAAGAAAGAGGTTGCCGATGAAGTCTTTAATGCTTACGTGTCAAAGAGGCCCCTTCGGATCATGTTGGGGAGTGCTGATGGCGGGGAGGGTAGCTCGAAGCGTTTAAAACCTGCCGGTACGTCTGATATTTCTTGTTTGGAGCAGGTATTTGAAAACCCCTCCCCTATTCAAGCTTTGAAGGTTGACCCCGTCCCTCCTGCTGGTGAGGATGACCCGTTTGCAGGCCTTGACACCGAGGATCTCTATGAAGATGTCGGGAACCGAGTGTAACATCATGAAATTTTCCCCAAATTTGTTTTATTATAATGACTATTTTTTTTTCAAGAAATGTTTTTATAAATATTATTTTTTTTATAATAATAATCCAACATAATAGGATAAAAGACAAAAAAAAAAAAAAAACATTAAATGCCTATATCATCTCCTCCATTTGAAATTTTAAAGAATAGCCATAAGTTCCGGCGACTTTTGCGGTAATCTAACACTTAGTTGACCTTTAACTTAATACTACCTTTAACTTAATACTACTCCTATGTATAAACAACTCAGTGAATAAAATCATTCAAACAATCACAAAAATATATTCTATGTAATTCTAACAATAAAATAAACTTTCAAAAAGACTAAAGAATATTTTACTTATTTAGTAAAACCGTACATAAAGGTCTTTCATACATGACCCAAATATAACTACATTTTAATTTCCTTGTGACAAATTTGTATAGAAATTGAGTTGTTGTCGTTATGACAATCAAAATCCACCTTTTAGGCTTGCCAAAATAAACCTTCCAAATTCAATACTAAGCGTTTGAGTTTATTACTACCAACAAATGGAATGTCAATTAAATTCCAAAAATCTCGGCTAGAAAACCGATCGATAATCAATGCTGGCACGGTTGTGGAAAATCGGTACAAATACTCGACACCATTCGAGCAACCATCATCACATTACACTTTCACCTATACTTGCAACGTATTTGTCACCAACCAAACCACCGACTCTCGCAACATTGACCACAACCTTCACGATCGTCCGCACCATTACCGTTATCTCAACGTTGGTCTATAACCGTCACATGCTTTCGACGAGCATCACTGCGAGAGCCAATCACCCACCCACTTAATTTATTTTTACTTCTCTATTCGGTCACGATAACTTGAAGATCGTATCATTGTATCTCTTCCCTTTCAATCGTTGCATCCGTTTTCGGCACCTGAAACCATCCCATTCTCCTCTTGACTCTCTCCGCCTTTTTGTAAGTATGCCGACCAACCATCTCCGATCACCTCTCTGTCGCCCGTCACCACACAGCAGGTACTATTTTCTTTGGGTTTTAGGGGAATCACTCCAAGAATTTATGGGGAGGGTGTTATTGAATGAGTTTAATCTATTAGATATGCTAGCTTTGTGGGTTTCAAGAAACAAAAAAGGGGGTAAAGAGGAGATAAGGGTCACAGTTATGATACATGTAAATGATATTGTTTGGATGATCTAAATGTTAAATTTATATATATATATATTCTCAAAGTGAATAAGCTTACGTCATTCTTATGCTGTGCTATGGATTTCCATCAGTAAACAAAATCAATTTGGATCTATATAGTGATTTATGATCACTTCTTTACATAACTCTAAATAAAGTTTGATTTATTATTATAACTCTAAACTACGTTTTCTTTTTTTACATAAATGTACTCTATCAAACTATTTTTTTCTAAATTTAATCAAATAATTATTTATGTCAACAATGTTACGTAAAAATAGTTTTACAAATAATTAACAAAGCATCAATATTTTTTTTCGTTGAACTAATATTGATCCTCTTGATCAATTTATTCGCTTAGTTGTAAAAAAAAAATAATAAACTATGATTTATCAAAAATCTTAAATTTAGTCTTGAAACCCAAACTACCTAATTTTTGAAATAGTAAGTCCTATCATACTTAGACTACGCTACTTCATTATAGGTTAAGTCGTTGGAATCCGCGACTCACGTACAAGTAACTCTATCTCTACGCAAAACTGTGAGTTTTACATAGCCCCTTTTATTTATCACCATTTTTGGGGTGAAACATGTTATAACATTATCATTGCAATTCAATCATCAATGTGTCTATGTGTTTTCTATGTTGCATTATGTCTTGAGCATGATTAGAGTAAGCACCATTCTAGCATAATCATTAACATTGATCAGCCGACGGTATACATTGATAGATCTATTGGACTGACAATCCCACCCGGATACGTGCCTCCTACAAAGGTTACGTGGGTGTTTGTTATCGCATAACATATTCATTTGGACCATAAGTGTATGGTATGTATCATTTTATAACAGTCAGCAGGGTTGATTATGCACTCGATTTATTTCTAATATGTTCTCACATATGGGCTAGATTAACATGACACATGAATTGCACAACATTTTATTCATTTTATCATCAAAAACCTATGTAATTCTCACCAACTTATGTTGACCCAAAATACTTTTAAAATTAACATGTTTCAGGTAACAATGAAGCTGAGGCTTGAGTTAGCATAGGGATTTTACTTGAAGTTTTATTTGAAGTTATTGAAGTTGCTATTTGATATTATGTATTTGAATTCTTAGACATTATTTCACATTTTGGATATCATGTTTGAATAAATTATTTAAAATTTATATTATACCATGTGCTACTGAAAACAATCATCAATACGTGGCACCCCGATGTTTCCGCCATCGGTTGGGGTGTTACAGATTGGTATCAGAGCCATGGTTATAGGGAATTAGGTTATTAGAAAAATAATCTAGTCTATAACCATAGGATTTAACAAGTACTTGCTTCTTTTGTTTGCTATTCTCTATCTCCTACTTCATATCTCTACTTTCATCCCTACAAAAAGGTTGCTCTCCATCACTGGATTCACTCTTAGACTAATAGGACAAAATCCTCAGGTTTAGACTGAACCACCTTGAGATCTCGTCGAAGTTCGAGATTTTAATAACGAACACGTGCAATCTGGAAGGGTGAACGCCTGTATTCTGAGTTTTCTGTCTAGGCTGGCATTGCGCATAAATCCCAATCAGACGAGGGACCCGCATGCCTACCTGGGAATTCTCGGGATGAGTGTTCACTTATAGGCTAAAGCATGTCTTCACTATGTTATTAGAATCTAGAATCTTTGATAAGTCAACGTTTTCATTTATTCGTTTTAATTAATGAATAGATGATTACACTCACTTTCCTTAACTAAGCTCTAGAATCTCAAAATTTTACAGCTTAAATCAACCTCATTTCATAACCATCTATGGATTTCACAATCACACATCACCTTACCATCAAAGCCACTTTTTAAATATCCAACACCCTACCCAAATCATATAATCTCCATACTATAAAATAAACTCTTTATCAACTATCTTCACATTCACTATCTCTCACAACCTTGATTCTGCTTCAAGATTTTTCATCATCCTCTCAAGAACTAAATTCATATCCTTCACCTTCTCACACATGAGCTAGTTACCCATGATAACCAAACTATTGAAACTTGATTGTATGTTGCATCAAACATAATCCTTAGTTACATGAGGATTCGACTATCTACCATATTCGAACATTTGAAACTAGAATTCATGAAATATAAACTATTTACTATAGACACACCTAGAGTCATTAACCTTGTCTAGGGCAACTCTATTACAACTCACATGCTATACTTGATACTTGATTGCTTACATGTACATATTATCAATTTGCAATTTATGTGTGTGTGTAAAATAGGACACTTAATCAAACAACTGATAGAGGATGAAGTACTTGCTCAACAGTTAGTAGAGTACCAAATAACCTACTCAACGATTGGTAGAGGTCATCATGCCTGCTCAACAGTCGGTAGAGGCCCTACAACCTGCTCAACGACTGGTAGAGGCTATCGTACCTGCTCAACAATCGGTAGAGGTTCTTACTCACTGACTGGTAGAAGTCTTTTTCCTGCTCAACAGTTGGACTTATTTTTGGATACATTGTATACAATTCAATCACAAGGTTATTTTGCATTACTTACATGTGTGTTTAGAGTCATAGAAGGACACAAAACCCTAATGTAAGGTAAATTGGTGATTGCGGTCCGGAACGTAATCATGAATTTACAGGTACGTCAAGGTAGTGTGAAATTCTATCAAGGTTTTCGGTATATAACCAATTATAAACTCTAGTTACCTGGTAGTTCATTTAGTCTTTCTATAGTCCATTAACTCATAAATTTCTTTTAGGATTCCTAAAACTAAAAATTCTTATTCTCCTTGCGATTTCAAGACACACCTAATCCTACTCTCTTATCCAAATTATTTGAAACAAGATTACCCTATTCATGTCATGTCCTGACACAAAATTTCCAGACCACACTTGTCCTGATTTCTACCCAACCACCCCCCACCCTATGTTTTTAATAACTTCGGGACGAAGTTTCCAAAAGTGGGGGAAACTGTAACATCATGAAATTTTCCCCAAATTTGTTTTATTATAATGACTATTTTTTTTTCAAGAAATGTTTTTATAAATATTATTTTTTTTATAATAATAATCCAACATAATAGGATAAAAGACAAAAAAAAAAAAAAACATTAAATGCCTATATCATCTCCTCCATTTGAAATTTTAAAGAATAGCCATAAGTTCCGGCGACTTTTGCGGTAATCTAACACTTAGTTGACCTTTAACTTAATACTACCTTTAACTTAATACTACTCCTATGTATAAACAACTCAGTGAATAAAATCATTCAAACAATCACAAAAATATATTCTATGTAATTCTAACAATAAAATAAACTTTCAAAAAGACTAAAGAATATTTTACTTATTTAGTAAAACCGTACATAAAGGTCTTTCATACATGACCCAAATATAACTACATTTTAATTTCCTTGTGACAAATTTGTATAGAAATTGAGTTGTTGTCGTTATGACAATCAAAATCCACCTTTTAGGCTTGCCAAAATAAACCTTCCAAATTCAATACTAAGCGTTTGAGTTTATTACTACCAACAAATGGAATGTCAATTAAATTCCAAAAATCTCGGCTAGAAAACCGATCGATAATCAATGCTGGCACGGTTGTGGAAAATCGGTACAAATACTCGACACCATTCGAGCAACCATCATCACATTACACTTTCACCTATACTTGCAACGTATTTGTCACCAACCAAACCACCGACTCTCGCAACATTGACCACAACCTTCACGATCGTCCGCACCATTACCGTTATCTCAACGTTGGTCTATAACCGTCACATGCTTTCGACGAGCATCACTGCGAGAGCCAATCACCCACCCACTTAATTTATTTTTACTTCTCTATTCGGTCACGATAACTTGAAGATCGTATCATTGTATCTCTTCCCTTTCAATCGTTGCATCCGTTTTCGGCACCTGAAACCATCCCATTCTCCTCTTGACTCTCTCCGCCTTTTTGTAAGTATGCCGACCAACCATCTCCGATCACCTCTCTGTCGCCCGTCACCACACAGCAGGTACTATTTTCTTTGGGTTTTAGGGGAATCACTCCAAGAATTTATGGGGAGGGTGTTATTGAATGAGTTTAATCTATTAGATATGCTAGCTTTGTGGGTTTCAAGAAACAAAAAAGGGGGTAAAGAGGAGATAAGGGTCACAGTTATGATACATGTAAATGATATTGTTTGGATGATCTAAATGTTAAATTTATATATATATATATTCTCAAAGTGAATAAGCTTACGTCATTCTTATGCTGTGCTATGGATTTCCATCAGTAAACAAAATCAATTTGGATCTATATAGTGATTTATGATCACTTCTTTACATAACTCTAAATAAAGTTTGATTTATTATTATAACTCTAAACTACGTTTTCTTTTTTTACATAAATGTACTCTATCAAACTATTTTTTTCTAAATTTAATCAAATAATTATTTATGTCAACAATGTTACGTAAAAATAGTTTTACAAATAATTAACAAAGCATCAATATTTTTTTTCGTTGAACTAATATTGATCCTCTTGATCAATTTATTCGCTTAGTTGTAAAAAAAAAATAATAAACTATGATTTATCAAAAATCTTAAATTTAGTCTTGAAACCCAAACTACCTAATTTTTGAAATAGTAAGTCCTATCATACTTAGACTACGCTACTTCATTATAGGTTAAGTCGTTGGAATCCGCGACTCACGTACAAGTAACTCTATCTCTACGCAAAACTGTGAGTTTTACATAGCCCCTTTTATTTATCACCATTTTTGGGGTGAAACATGTTATAACATTATCATTGCAATTCAATCATCAATGTGTCTATGTGTTTTCTATGTTGCATTATGTCTTGAGCATGATTAGAGTAAGCACCATTCTAGCATAATCATTAACATTGATCAGCCGACGGTATACATTGATAGATCTATTGGACTGACAATCCCACCCGGATACGTGCCTCCTACAAAGGTTACGTGGGTGTTTGTTATCGCATAACATATTCATTTGGACCATAAGTGTATGGTATGTATCATTTTATAACAGTCAGCAGGGTTGATTATGCACTCGATTTATTTCTAATATGTTCTCACATATGGGCTAGATTAACATGACACATGAATTGCACAACATTTTATTCATTTTATCATCAAAAACCTATGTAATTCTCACCAACTTATGTTGACCCAAAATACTTTTAAAATTAACATGTTTCAGGTAACAATGAAGCTGAGGCTTGAGTTAGCATAGGGATTTTACTTGAAGTTTTATTTGAAGTTATTGAAGTTGCTATTTGATATTATGTATTTGAATTCTTAGACATTATTTCACATTTTGGATATCATGTTTGAATAAATTATTTAAAATTTATATTATACCATGTGCTACTGAAAACAATCATCAATACGTGGCACCCCGATGTTTCCGCCATCGGTTGGGGTGTTACACCGAGTTCTATCCTTCACTGGTGAAGATGATGCTGTGGATGAAACTGAAGACTCCATCACTCCATGACTTTATTATGTTTTAAGCTTTCTATGTTATGTTTTGGGAATCTGATGTACTGAAAAACTCTTTTATGATTTGGGCCTACGGGCTATTATGTTAGTGGAAGTGCTCCCCTTTTAGGGGTGATGCTTTTAGTATTTAATTTCTGGTTGTGTTGAATATTTGTGCTTGTCGTTTATGATGTTTGCAATGTCTTTAACCTTTTGCCATGAGGTGGATGCTGCAGTCACCCATCCCAGGCTACTGAGCCAAGGAACCGATGCAATGCTTATCTTATCAGCTTTTTAACCTTTCTTATAGGTTATAAAATGTTCGTTTTAATCCCAGGTTTTTTAAGTTGAAGAACCGGGGCTATGTTAAGCCTAGGGGGTTACTTGTAACCTGTTATGAACATGTTCGAGCTGTCTTGGTGTGAGGAGCTCACCCTCTTTCATGGGTTTAGGTATTCTAACTAAAGGACTTGTCCCATGGAGTTGTGGATTGTATTAGGAACTCACCCTGTATACAGGGAGGTTATTACCTTCATTACCTGTTGAGCAGTTGTGGCCTAGGAGCTCATCCCCGTTTCATGGGTAGGTATAGCGCCGGATCCCATGGAGCCTGGTTGGGAGGGGCTCACCCTTTGATAAGATAAGTGACAAGTGAACTATGATTTTTTTTTTTAAAAGAAAGTTCATTCATTCATTAGCTGTTTCATGTGGATTACATCGTAGCATTACAACCGTTTAAACATAAAATCGTTTCAGATGCTTATCGCTCCAGTGCCTCGGGACCATGTTGCCGCTTGGGTCAGCTAGCTTGTAGGATCCCCCTTTGTGGGCCTCCTTGATGACGTAGGGACCCTCCCATCGGGGACCTAGCTTCCCTACGCTCTGCTGTTTGCTGGCCTCATTGCATCTTAACACGAGATCCCCTGGTTTGAAAACTTCCTTTCTAACCCTTGTATTATAGTAGGCTTCGAGCTTCTTCTTGTATCTAGCTTCTCTGATGGAGGCTTGATCTCTTGACTCTTCCAGGAGGTCCAGGTTGAGTAAGACCTCCTTTTCGTTGCGTTGTGCATCTCGTCTTGTGCTTCTCCCTGAGCTTACCCCAATTTCAGCTGGTATGACGGCCTCGCTTCCAAAGACTAGGCTGTAGGGTGTTTTCTGGTGACTTGTCTTCTCCAAGGTTCGGATAGCCCAGAGAACACTTGGGAGTTCGTCCACCCATTTCTTGCCGTACCTCCCCAGCCTTGCTTTTATGCCTTCCACAATGCTCATGTTCATTCGTTCAACCTGTCCGTTGGACTGGGGGTAAGCTACAGAGCTGAAAACCTGTTTGATGCCTAGTTCGATGCACCAGCTGCTGAACGGCTTGTTGGCAAATTGCTTCCCGTTGTCGGTTACGATCTCTCCTGGTAGGCCATATCTACAGATTATCTGTTCCCATACGAAATTCATCACATGTTTTCCTGAGATGGTGGCCAATGGCTTAACTTCCGGCCACTTAGTGAAGTAATCAACTGCCACTAGGAGGAACTTCAGTCTTCCCGGAGCTAGTGGGAAGGGTCCCACTATGTCCATCCCCCATTTGTAGAAGGGCCAAGCAGAAATGACGGGCACAAGATCATGTTTTGGGCTGGTTTTCACCGGCGTTTGCAGTTGGCAGGCTTCACATCTTCTGATTGTCTCGAAGGCATCTTTATGCATGGTTGGCCAATAATACCCGAGGTTCATGAGCTTAGATACCACGGAGCGAGGACCGGCATGCATTCCACATACCCCTTCGTGTACCTCCCTGATGAGGTAATCGCTTTGATTGGGTCCAACACACCTGAGCAGGGGTGCCAAGTATCCTTTCTTGTAAAGCTTGCCTTCCTCGATCGTGTATTGCCTTGACTTGATGACCAGCCGCTTTGCTTCTTGCTCGTTATCCGGCAGCTTTCCTTCTTGAAGGTAGGACACTATTGGGGTCATCCATGTGGATTCCGTTTCGGTGACTATGTCTTGGACTTCTTTGTCATTGATGGAGGGTTCCTTAAGTACTTCGACCAGAACTTTCTTTGTTAAGTGAGCAAACGTTAGGGAGGCCAGCTTGCTTAGGGCATCTGCCTGCTTGTTCTTAGTTCTCGATACTTGCTCTAGTGTAAAGGTCTTGAACTGTTGAATCAGTTCTTTGACCTTATCCTTGTACTTAACCATTGAAGGTTCTTTAGCGGTGTACCCCCCATTCACTTGTTTGACTACCAGGTTCGAGTCAACAAACACCGTTAGTTCTTGAACGTTCATGCTTCTTGCTAATCTCAAGCCGGCCAGCAGGGCTTCATATTCAGCAACATTATTGGTGCAGGGGAAGTCCAGACGGAGGGCATAAGTGTATTCAGTTCCGTGGGGGTCTTTAATGACTAGACCAGCCCCGGAACCTTCTACACTTGAGGCTCCATCAGTGAAAAGGCACCACTTCCCCTGGAGGTTAGGCTGTTCTTCCTCGACCTCATTCATCTCCTCTTCTGTCTGTAGGATGGGTAGCTCGGTTAAAAAATCGGCGAATACCTGCCCTTTGTAAGCCCTTCTTGGCACATACTCTATCTTGTGTTCCCCAAGGCCGACAGCCCATTTTGCCATCCTCCCTGAATCTTCCGGCTTTTCGAGGATGGATCGTAGGGGTTGATCAGTGATTACCTTCATTGGGTGAGCTTGGAAATATCGCCTTAGCCTCTTGGCGGTATGTACTAGTGCCAACACAAGCTTCTCCATGGGAGCATAATTGATTTCAGCGTCTTTTAGGGCTCGGCTGACAAAGTAAACAGGTATCTGTTCTTTTCCCCTATCAACAAGGAGGACTGAGCTTACTGCTTCAGATCCTGCAGACAAATAAACTGTTATGACTTCCCCCTTTTTAGGAGCTGCCATTTCAGGCAGGGAAGCTATGTGTTTCTTGAGCTCCAGGAAGGCAGCCTCTGCCTCCTTGGTCCAACGGAAATCTTTCTTATCAATGCAATTTTTGAGTGTTTTAAAGAAAGGTAAGGATTTCTCCGCGGACTTAGGTAGGAAACGTTTTAAGGCAGCAATCTTACCATTGAGGCTCTGCACTTCCTTCTTCGTGGAGGGTGACTTCATTTCGAGGACAGCTTGGATCTTGCTTGGGTTTGCCTTAATGCTTTGTTTCCCAACTATATGGCCAAGGAATTTTCCTTCCTCAAACCCAAAGGAGCATTTTACAGGATTAAGCTTCATGTTTATGGCCCTGAGGTTGTCGAATGTTTCTCGGATGTCTTCGATCATTGCCTTCCCAGACTCGCTTTTAATGACCAAGTCGTCTACATAGGCTTCCATATTTCTCCCAATCTGTTTTGAGAAGGCCTGATCCACCAGCCTTTGATAGGTTGCCCCAGCATTCTTCAAGCCAAAGGGCATCTTTCGGTAGCAAAAGATCCCCTTATCAGTGTGGAAGGCAGTCTTCTCTTCATCTTCCTGCTTCATTTGGATCTGGTGGTACCCCTTATAGGCGTCCAGGAAGCACTTGTATTGGAAACCGGTGAGAGAGTCTACTTTCCAATCGATTTCGGGCAGCGGGTAGCAGTCTTTGGGGCAGGCCTTGTTTAGATCTTTGAAATCCACACACATCCTCCAGGAACCATCTTGTTTAGCTACCATGACTGGATTAGCCACCCACGAGTGGTACTGTACCTCCCTCAAAATACCTGCTTCTACTAGTTTTTCAACCTCTTGGCAGGCAGCCTGGCTTCGGACAGGTGCCAGGCTCCTTTTCTTCTGGACAACAGGCTTGTAAGAGGGAGCTATGTTGAGGGAGTGTTCTGCCAACCTTCTGGGAACTCCAGTCATGTCCCCGGGACACCAAGCAAATACGTCTCTGCTGTCCTGCAAAAGATTAATTAGCTCAAACATAACCTCATCAGGGAGCAGGTTGTTTACTTTCACGGCCTGCTCCGGATAGGCAGGGTTGATGCTAACATCCCGGACGGGATCATTGGTTGGTGCTTTCATCTTCCTGGGAGCTTGCATTTCTTCCACGGAAGCTATTAGAAGAGCTTCCTCTGTTGGTTTTAGAGTTGCAATCCCATTGGGTGTTGGGAGCTTCATGAGACCATGTGTTGTCGAGACCACTGCTCCGAAGGTCGCTATGCCCATCCTCCCAATTAGGACGTTATAGCTGGAAGGGTACCTGATAACAAAGAAGGTCAACTCTTCTGTCCTTGACAGTGAAAAGATGACAATGTTACTTGAGAGGTACCTGATAACAGAGAAGGTCAACTCTTCTGTCCTTGATAAGTCTCCGTCCCGGAAACAGACGCTAAGTGTGAGCTTCCCGAGGGGGTGTACTCGTTCCCCTGAAAAACCCACCAAGGAGGCGTCGGACGGTTTGAGCTTGGACTTGATCTCTGGACTCAGTGATTCAAAACACCTTTCGTACATGACCTCAGATGAGGCACCACAGTCCATGTATACCCTGTCTATAGGGAAGCCATCTAGTTCTGCTTCCACTATTACAGGGGTGATGATCAATTCGTCTGGTGCGGGAGGGAGGCAAATGTACTGCTTGTTCCAAGGCTCGGTTCGAGCTCTCTTGATCTGCTGAGGTCCCTCGTGCCTAACCATGTTGACCTCCTTGTCCTTCTTCCCCTCATCTTTCCTTCCCTTGATGTCCTTAATCAGGTGGGCCAACTCCCCGGACTTGACTGCCTCTTCTATCCTCTTTTTTAGTTGATAACAGTCGTTTGTGTGGTGTCCAGTGTCGTTGTGGAAAGCACAATGCTTGCTGGTATCTCTCTTGCTAGCCGGTTTAGATAGAGGTCGGGGAGGTCAGAACGTGTATTTGACTTCTTCGGTGGAGAGTATTTCTTGAGGGGTCTTCGTTAGGACGGTGAACACGTGCCTTTCTTTCTCTTGATGCCTCCCAGGTCTGGGAGATCGTCTCCTTTCTTCATTTCTTCTTGGTTCGAAAGGCCTTCCAGATCGCCTCTCGTTGTAGGGTTGGAAGTTAGCTCTTCGGGAGCTCGTGGAGCCGTCTCTCCAACTTCCACGATCCCGTTTTCGGTTATCCTGCCGAGTGAGAGCCTCCTCCCCCCGAAGGAAGGCCTCGGCTCTCTCGAAAGCTTCTTCCATGGTCTGAGGAACATCTTCATGGAACCTTCTCAATAGCTTTTTAGGGCGGATGGCCCCCATGAATCCCGAGACTCGAATCTTTTCGGTGGCTCCACTATATTGCAAACCTTCTCTCTTGTATCTTTCTATGAAGCTTCGGAGGTCCTCATGCTCCCCCTGCTGAATTTGGTACAGTATGGCAGCGTCTTTGGTGCACTTTCTTAAGGGATTAAAGTTGGAGGTGAAACTCCTTCGTAGGTCATCAAAGGATGAAATGCTGCGAGCAGGGAGACCACAAAACCACAAGCGGGCAGGACCTACCAACGTCTGCATAAACATGTGGCAACACTCGGCATTATTCCACTTTTCTACAGTGGCTGCTCCGGAAAAGACATTTAGATGGTCGTCAGGATCCTCGGTTCCGTCGTACGTCTTTACGTTGGCCGACATTTTTATCTTGTTAGGAAAGTCAAAATGTGCTATATGTTCGGCGAAGCATTCTAGTGACTTGGGACGGTATGGCTCGGAGGGTATAGCCCCGGTTCGGGTGTCAACTGTGGAGGCTTGGATTTGAGGCTGGTGTATGCCTCCACCTTGACCCCCTTGGAGAGCCGTTGCCGGTATTTGGTTTAGAGGAAGAGGATACTGCCACGGGTATCCCCCAGGCCATGTGGGAAAACATGATGGCATATAAGGTGCGGGCTGAGGCTGGGAGTAATTGAGGTACATCGCTGCTGAAGATGCAGCCAGCCCTCCAACATAGCCTCCGGCTCCTGCCAAGGAGGCAGCCACGGCACTACTAGCTAAAGGTAGGGATCTTAGAGCTTCTGCAAAGGATAGGGGTGTTGAGGATGGCAGGGATACTTGAGTGGCTTCCATCACCTGTTCTGCTGTGTACTCTTGGACCCCGGGAGAGAATACGGTTCTGCTGGGACCTTCCCCTGAAAGAAGACCTCCTTGACTGTTTAAGTAAGGGTGAGGGCTTGTTTCCATACGTTGGGTTGCAGGAGAGGTAGTGGTCCCCCACAACGGAGGTGAAGGAGAGAGGGTAACTGTAGGTTCTTCATCATAGGACAGCCTGACCTTTACACCTCTGGACCTTTCTTCCCGTACATAACCGTTTAAGAGGTCTCGGAGTTGCAAGAAGTTTCTTCGTACTCCCTCCGGGGTGATGTCCATCCGTTCAACGGGTAATAACACGTCATCTCTAGGAGATGCATAAGCAGCCCTCGAGGCTGGTGGAGTCTGATAGTTTAGCATATCTCCTAGAGACGGTTCGACGCATGGTCCGTCCGTTCCAGGTGTTCCGAGGCCAGCAGCGTCACCGGAGGTGTGGCTACTAGCCGGAGTTTCTTAAGGACCCCCATCTTGGCGGTTATCTCCGCCGGTCATCACAAAAAGAGGTTACTTAGGAACAAATGGGACTGTAGGACTTTCAACAGCTTTGTTCAAAGTAGCGACAGCCCCACGGTGGGCGCCACTTGTTGCTACAACAAGGAAAATGACCGGGATTAGGTTGCGAGATGTTTAGGTTAAAGGGTTATTAGTGTATTAGATTCAAGTTATGGTTTAGGGGATCCTCTAGCTCCTGGAATGGACCTGCACAAGGTAGCAAACACCGTTAGCCTTAACGCAGGAGGGGGTCTCCTGCGTTTGGACTCCGGCGTGAGAATAAGTATGTATTCTTTTGGAGTTAATAATGTAGAGAGTATGAGAGTAAGGGAAGAAGTGAGAAGTGTGTGTAATGCAAACCCAAGGGTCTCCTTATATAGGCAACAGAAATCTGCCCAGGGGCTCCCTTAGGGTAGCATCCTTACTATACCTGGCCATGGTTGACTCTCTTTCAGCTGCCTGCAGTGAGACTTTACCCTTTTGGTGCATATTCAGCTTTTTCTATTTTCTAGGTGGACATGGAGCTGTGTGATGTTTTGTTTTATGCCAATAGTCAAAAGCTGAAGCACCTTTTTACATTTCCAACATTTTCTACTGTTCACTTTCTGCTGCACAGCTGCCATAGGGCAGCCGTGTTGCCTTATGTTAGCGTTTCAGCTCCAGGAAGTTCTACAAACCTTAATACCTTTTTTACTTTGCTTTATTTTCTTGACAAGGGTTTTAGACGTGGTCGTTTTAGGACCCACGTCATCATCAACCAAAGCTAGAAAATCAATAGTTCAATACTAATCTTGAACAAACTCTTCATTTTAGCAACTTTATTCAAGGCTTCGACAACCAATTTTTACTTCCTCAAAATCCAATAAATTTCATTAAATTCCTCTTAACATCAAGCCAAATCTCACTTCGTAGCCTTCCATTAATTTTCATCTGTTTCCCCTCACCTAAAGCTATAGATAAAACCAAGGGCCTGTTTGGTATGAGGTAATGAAATGGACGTGGGAATGGAATGGACGAGAAAATGGAATGGACAAGGTAATGGAATGGATCATTACCATTCCATGTCTTGTTTGATTGTCATGTGGGAATGAAACAAAACATTACTTTGTGTTGTAGGATAGGTAGGAAAACACAAAGGAATAAAATCGGTGGTGAGTGGTTATGGTGGGTGGTGGTCAGTGCAGGTGATTGTGGGTGGTGATATCTGGCGGTAGTAGCGGTGGTGGGTGGCGGCGGCGGTGGTGACGTGGAAGGTGGAGGTGGATTGGCGTGATGGTGGTTGGGTGACGATGGTGAGTAATGGCAGTGGTGGGTGGCGATGGTGGGTGGTGGTGGTGGTTGGTGGCGGTGATGGTAGGTGGTGGTGTGTGGCGATAGCGTGGTGGTGGGTGGCGACAGCGGTGGTGGGTGGTGGCAACGGTGGCGATGGGTGGAGGTGGATGGTGGGTGGATAAAGATGGTGAGTAGTGGCAATGGTGGGGTGGAGGCGGCGGCGGCGGTGGGTGGGTGACGGTGGTGGGCGGCGTAGGGTGGTGTTGGTGGTGGGTGGTGACGGCGGTGGTGGTGGGTGATGACGATGGTGGTGGGTGGTGGTGGGCTATGGTGTTATTAGTAAAGGGTGAATGAGGGATGGAATGAAAAAAAAACATATGAGTTGGATGGAATGATTTTGAGGGAATAGAATGTCTTGTGGAATGAGTGATTTCATTCCTTTAACCAACTAAACACACTAATTTTCATTACCTTGTAATGGTCTATTCCATTCCATCATACCAAACGCTACCCAGAGGTTTTTCATGAAAAATGATGAATAATAAACAAAAAAATAAATTTAAAAGACACCAAATACGAGAAGAAAAATGTTATATAGTGCTAAATGTATTGGTTGTTCAATTTGTCTCTAAGTCAAAGAGTGTTAGTCGTATTCGCAAATTAATATTTAAAAGGTAGCCCTGAAAAACAATGCGTATACAACACAATTTTTAGTGTATTTGGGTAAAGGTTGATGTATTTGGCACATATCAATATGAGTTGTGTTCAATTTCGTTTATTTAACTTGCCAACCCCCAAACCGTAATCCCTCAACTCATCAATCTGACACAATTTACACATCATTATTATTATTATTATTATTATTATTATTATTATTATTATTATTATTATTATATGTATCCACACTTGAAGTCATATAATATTTTTTTTACTACTATTCTAAGATAATTATATATCATCTTACAGTTTATATGTTACCATGAACATCTACATTGATGCCATGGGTCTCATAATTTATGCCTTTATGGTGGTCTAGGTTTTACTTTTAACATCAAAGAGTAAGTTAGGATCGACGACTGGTTGGATCTTAATCAGGCTAGTTAAATAGTAAATGATAGAACAGTGAACACGATTTCAACAACAATTTGATGGTGAGTGTAGAGAACTAACGTCAAATGCAATGGTTGCTTATTGGGATGACGAGTAAGGGTTGCAACACATGATTGAGATAGTAGAAAATGACAGGAAGCTAACTTTTCGTTTTTTTAATTAAAAAAGATGCAAAGGAACCCTTAAGTTTTAAAAATGCCACACGTTTAAATGATTGATGATAGAAAAGTAAAAAGTTTTGCATAGTACTTATTCTATGATAAATATTGTTTACATGATAAACTACTTAATTAATAACTATATGAGTATAAACATGAATTTAACAATTCTAAAGAATATGAAACTAGTGAAATAAAGCCAAATGAGGAATAAAATACATAAAAAAAAATATTCAAAAGTAAGAATGATAAAAGTTGGAAGTATTCTCCAAAATATATGCCAATTTTCATGAGGTGGCTTTTACATTACTTTACCTATAAAAGCTAGGTTGAAGGACAGATGAGTGGTGTGGTGTTCATTGAAGATTTGAAATTTTAATTGCCTTTTCTATGCTTGAGAATCTTATAATGCCAACACCAATTTAAGTATGGTTTTAAATCTCTAATGAATTTCAATATACAAAGCACAATAATATTCATTTTAAGTTAAAATTTTGTTTATAATTGCTAACAATCTATATCATTTTAACTGGACTCAAGATTACATGAAAACATATTTTTAGAACCGTAAAACCACGATAAGTATCATCACATGGTTTATGGTAGGAAAACACGTGATAACGTTATCTGACATAAGTTAAAACTACAGTGACATTGTTTTGTTAACTTTGGGGCTGGTGTTGTAGGGCCGTTTTTACTACATACAACAACAATTTATGTGAGATTCTATATATTATTAGGCGGTTAACTCTAAATAAAAGAAATTACTGTAGATATATGTTAGAAAGAAAAAAAAGTTTAGATTTGATAAACAAATTAAGTTCACTATATACAATAATTATATGTTAAGGACTTAAGGTTGCTGAATGGCCATTTCATTTCATATATATACAGCTTGTAAAGCCCATCTGAATAGCCCAAACCTGCTAGTGGGCTAGGTCCTTACATTATCAAAATATTATCATTATTATTTCAATTGGGTGAATGGTCCATGGTTTCAGCAATGTAACACCTTAAAACCCGGATATGTTACTTCTTGAATTTTGCGCGTCACATAATTCGTAGATGTCCTCCACTCCTCCTACTTCTCAATTAGCCTCGCCTTGAAACATGTATTGAAATATGTCAGCTTACGCTGGTCAGTCTATAGTTCAACAAAACTGTCCTCAATTTACCTTATTAAAAAGATTTAAATTCGACAAAACAATGTTTATTATTCCGACAAAATAATACCAACCATCCCACTTATTATGAAATGATCCCACACAACACCACTTACAATGTGTCAACCACTTAACAACTAACTCTTTTTAACAACTCAACTTCACAAATCCATTAATTATATAAACAATAATGTGTAACTTCCCCATACCACTTGTGTTATCTAATAATGGCAGTGGGATGGTTATGCTTACCCGCTCCACTACGTGAGTCTTGCTGATGCAACACACCATGGAGTTTCGTTCATATCGCAAACGATGACTTGAACTTTTCAGCTATCTTTCATGAACCTGATCACCTCATCACGTCACATGACACAGACCGCTACTACTACTACTATTTGCCTACATGGACTACTCTCTTTATGAACCCTAGCCTAACACCTTGTCAAAACCATCAACCATTAATTTGGCCAGAGGTTTCCATTTGAACCAAATCCATATCACATATTAATATTAGTTTAACTATTTTGATTAACTGTTATTTTTTCTGGATTAAACGAGGATTTCAAGTTTAATATGATAATTTTGTGTTTTTTATGAGACATTATGTGATTAAAATCATGTCAAGTATATTTGGTTAATTGGATTAGTATATTTTGGGTGGAGAATGTTCGTGATGAAAAATGCCATTTTTCGGAATTTAACACGTGTTAATTTGTGCTCCGTTTGTTCATTAATGCATGTTTGTATTCGTTTACGTTCATTTGTGTTCGTTTTTGTCTGACACCTAAATTTAATAAATAAATAAATAAATAAACAAACACAAACGAACACGAGCAGAAATCTCGTTCAGTAACCGTTCATGAACACATTATTACTTAACAACAAATGAACACGAACAAATGGGAAATTGGGTGAAGAAACAACGAGTATAAACAACGTATATAGTGGAGTGATAGGTGTGGGGTGCAATGACTCGTGTTCGCTGCAGGGTATAATCCTTCGCTCACGACGATGGTTGATCTATGGTTATGTGCACAAACGACAAGCAAAATAGTATAGTAGACGAGGATATAAGTGGTTCGGTCTTGTGAGACCTACGTCCACTGAAAAGGATGATCTTTATTGATAAGGGATACAAGTAATGATACAAGTGTATTGATTCTAATTGATAGATTCACCGTCCTAAGAAAGGAGGCCAAGTCCTCCTTTTATAGGAGGTGCGTGGGCCTGGGGTCATCGGGCCCACTTTGATTGTCAATGGGCTTGGGCCTGAGGCCCGAGCCGGTTGCTTATGAGCCCATTTAGTTGGATCTCAATCCTTAGTTAGGTAAAGTGATCCAAGTTGAGGAGGGCTGCTCTTGATTGGGCCACGTGGCGCTTCGTGGTTAGCCGGTTGGGCGATGCCCTGCCATTGGTACACGTGGCGCACTGTGGCTGGTTCAGCAGAGGGGACTCCTTTTCCTCTGATGTCAGACGGTGTCAGGCGGCTGGCCAGTTGTCAGCTGACACCTGACGGGAGGTGGCAAGTTGGGCTCCAGGGGGGATGTACCCAGGCGCTGTCAACTGGTGCTTCTGCGCGGAGTGAACAGTGCTTTTGGCGCTGCTGTGTTTATCTTCTTAGGTGTGTTGTTTTAGGCGGAGGATCTGGATAATGGGTAGGGTGCGCCTGAGAGCGCTAGGGAAAAGTACCCTACCCCTTCAAGTCCCCCAAGTCCAGGGTGTCTCCTGTTCTTGCTTAGAGATCTGGTGGGGCGTTGGACTAATGTGTAATTTTGTGATGTGTTTCTCCGTTGTGTTGTTTACAGCTGTTGTAGAATATGTGTACTGCAACATGTTTGTAAAGAAGAGTGCTCGTTGCATCTCTGGAAAAAAATATGTTAATGTGGGGAAAGAGTGCGCGTTGCTACTCTGGTGGCATGTGGAAAGATAAAAGCGTCCCCTTATCTTTGTACATGACTCTTTCTTTTTATAAAAGACCGGCGCCAGGTTGAGACTTGGCGCAGGTGATAATTTTTCACTTTCGGCCGGTAATGGCAAAGTCTGGTGAAAACGTTCTTTTAATTTTACGTCAACCCAGTGCCAAGTGATGACGTGGCAGTCTGGGTGTGAGATAGTAAAATTTGGCGGAGAACGTCTTTTCAATTTTACGTCAACCCAGCGCCAAGTGATGACGTGGCAGTCTGGGTGTGAGATAGTAAAATTTGGCGGAGAACGTCTTTTCAATTTTACGTCAACCCGGCGCCAAGTGATGACGTGGCAGTCTGGTGTGAGATAGTAAAATTTGGCGGAGAACGTCTTTTCAATTTTACGTCAACCCAGCGCCAAGTGATGACGTGGCAGTCTGGGTGTGAGATAGTAAAATTTGGCGGAGAACGTCTTTTCAATTTTACGTCAACCCAGCGCCAAGTGATGACGTGGCAGTCTGGGTGTGAGATAGTAAAATTTGGCGGAGAACGTCTTTTCAATTTTACGTCAACCCAGCGCCAAGTGATGACGTGGCAGTCTGGGTGTGAGATAGTAAAATTTGGCGGAGAACGTCTTATCAATTTTACGCCAACCCAGCGCCAAGTGATGACGTGGCAGTCTGGGTGTGTGTAACATCCGGCAAAAATCGATATGATTCCGTACGTAATTAGTATATGTAATTAACAGTTTAAGTGCATGTTTAAATTAATTGGATTAATTTAAATGATGTCGTAGAGAATAGCAAATTCCCCATAAGATGCATAGGAATGCACACGTTTAATGATGAAGCATGATAGGATCATGTACGAATAAACTTGTCCGGTACGGACGTTGGTAATTACCCGTAAAAATTAAATAAACGAAAAAGATCCCGGACACCCAGGATATAAAATAAAGGGTACTTTCATAAATATAATGTGTTTTGGAATTCCCAAAACCATAAATGAAAACTCTAAATACAAATCTCCCGGTAACGAATAAAATGCGCGTACCGCACCCGGTACATGTATAACTTATAAATTCACCCAACGAAAGCCTAACTAACCCACCAACACTTAAACTAGGCTATGTTTAAAGGTTATTTGAGGCTATTATAACGTTCGGATAACGCATAGTTAAAATCTGATTAGAACCCGAACGAAACCCGAACGCTATGTGTGAATTATAACCGAATAACTAGCAAATATTTTGGTGGGTGGACCCCACCAAATCTCACCCAAATCCGGCCCTAACCCACACCATACAAAAAAAAAAAAAATCACCTCCAAATCTTGGTTTGATTCTAAATCTTACTAAGATATGATAAGATCTTGGATGGATTTCTTTAGATTTAAACATGGTGTGTAATCTTTTGAAAGATTTTGTGTCCTTGTAAAATATTGTGAATCCTCCATAACCATAACCAAGTGATCGGCCATATCCCATTTAGAAGTGGTATCAGAGCCAAGGTTATAGCGAACTAGCATTTTTGAAAAATCTAGACTATAACCGGTTTCGGCTCGAAGACAAAGTTTTCAAAACTAAAACACAACAAAATATTTTTTTTAGAAAAGAAAGAAATTTGTACATGGGATGTACACGGGGAAATTCCGACCGACTAGCTGTGTGTGTCAATATATGAAGTATTAGAAAATACGGGTAAGATGTCTATGTTGCATAAGAATCCGATTTTCTAAGATTAGTTAATGCATATACGTAGTACGGATATTTTGCCAGTAAGGATGTCGTGTCACGCTTCACATTAGTCCGCACTCTTGCATCGATCACCGGTACCAGCAAGAAGGAAGGATGCTATGGTCTACGAGGAGCTCACTCGCTTACCTGTAGACGGGATGTTCGAAAGGACTAATCTCTATCGCGCGAATGGATGTCGCCGTGTTGTTTATGATTTCGAGGCGAAACTAGGCCAAGTCTTTTGTTGTATGAAACCTTTGTGTATGGATCAGGAAGCTCGGAACTAGCGGGCAACAAGATTACCTGGCAACACAAATTATCATTACGGGTGCACACGTAATAATAGTTTGGGGTGCACGGTAACCTTGGTGGGCGCTAGGGCCGGGATTGGTGATCACTCCTTGTCTTGGTTGTTCTTGTCCCTTTAGTTTCGGTCTTAATTTTGATTGGCCAATGGGTTAAATGGGAGGTCTCGTCGACGTCCCTTGATTTTGATCCTAGCTAACCTAACGAGCGTTCTTCAACATTACCTTTAAGGTACGAACACGGAAGAGCTCGAGCATCTATTCATATGAGAAATCTGACGTAAACCCTCGCATCGGATAATGACGGGAGACGGAAATTTCCTTGTATAGGAGTTGAATGTCTCCGCCACAAAGTTCTTCCAAAGGAGCGGGCGTACGAGGATGCGCCGCCTACCGAAGAGATGAATGCCCGGTACGATGCGAGGAATGCTAAACTTGGAACCCAGTGAAGACCGAGGGTGCGTCCCTGCTAGACCAGTGCGTTTTGAGAACGGGACCATGCGTGGATCAGATATGAGACTCGTGGCCGTGTGCTGCTGTGTTATCATGATGAATAAGTCATGTTCGATCTAACGCATGCCCAAGTTGTCTTCAAGGGCCGAGTATATATTTTTTTCTCCTGTAGGAAGACAAAATCGAAGTTGCAGGATTAGGAAGCTTAATCATTGTTATCCTGAAGGCTCGATAGCTCTCGTCTGAATCGACAGTCATGGACTGATGGTGAAATCAGCATGCCGCATTACACATCCGTGAGTCATAGGGCTTTGCTAAACTTCGATGATGTCGCAATTTTCGGCCACTAATCACGACCGCGACATCGTTTGCCAGTGTCAGGATGACGACGTGTAGTGGAACAGCAAGCCCCAGTCGGCGTTTGGCGATGGACTCACTCGGAAGTGCATACGATTAACTCATGGGAAGCCACTACTCGATGTATTGAGTATTCAAGTATGGATTAACAACCTTTGCAATAGCGCTGGATCGTATTCGGAAGATGAATTGTGATGGGCTTAGCATATTGGTACTTATGTCATACTACTTTCCTGAGGTGCAAAGGTTATCATAAGACTCCTCTATCTACCTCCAGTTTGTTTTTCAAGGATTATTGGAAGTCTCGCTTCAGTCGATGAACGCCAGAGTAGGTTCGATACGTGTACTGTGCCTGAATCCGTCATAAATTCTAGAAAGTGGAACCACACTTTGGGAATCGTAATCGTAAGGGTGTTCCGTAATTGTCAGAATGTCGCAAGACGCTTTTTGCTGACATTGAAATCCCCCTCGAAAATAAAATGATGGACTACTGGAAATGATCACGCTATTCTGTTAAATTAAGCTTACCCATGGGACGACAATTCCATTTCTTTTGTTGCAATAACATTCGTCACCCTCGTCACGACGACGAGACTAGTTATATCTGTGGGGTGAAAATTGATGTGAAGTGTTTTCCATCAATCCCCATATATACTGAGACGTTGCGTTCCCTCATCACGGTAGTTTGTAAACAAAGGTTGCGAGATCCATTAGTTATGGACAATGTGACCTGTCTAATCTCTTGTCGTATTTCGATACTCTCACTGTTTGGCCTTTTAGGAAGAAAGTTCACCGGTCTCGCTTAGGGGCGGAGAGGCATTTCAGTTGATGGCTATCAGTGCTAAGGCCAAGATAATATGCAAGAGGACTCTAATGAGAAGGATGACTCGGCTGGGTTGCCAGAGTCGGTGTCATTTTCATCTTATCAAGGTGTCTCGATAAATCGTGATCCTTCTACCTCTACTTGCTATTTTCGTGGTGACCATTATCTTTGATATTGGGGTAGACGGTGGTTGGTTACTAGGACCTATGGATACTGCTTACCACACATATAATAACTTCGACGAGTCTAAGACTCCGGTCGAGCCTGACATTGTTGCTCCTATTATCGTTCTATGGCTCAAGCGAGTCCTGTTGACACTGTTAAGTGTGTAACTCTTGCTGAGTTTGTTGTTGACAGTGATTCTGTAGCACTTATCGGGCTTGATGCCATGGTTTCCATGTCTGTTGTGGAGCTTATTGTTGTTTTTGTCTCTATAGTCCATGTTGGGCTTGATGTTGTTGATGTATTTGAGGCCCCTGCAGAGGTGAATGTCGTTAACGAAGACGTTTCTATGAACCATGCCAAGCTGCTATGACCATATCTGTGTCTTTGTGGAGTTCATTGTTACCAATTCCATTCTTTTTAAGGCTTTCACTGAACTACTCGTTATCATTCCTTGGGCTCTCAGCAAGCCTAACATTGTCAATGGTCCTCAGGCCTCGGTTGAGACTATCGATGTTGTTGTTGCTATCGTTTGAGTGACTCATACCAAGCCTACAGTCGTTCTCTCTATGAACAATATCGGCTTGAGAAGTCAGCTAAATTATGTGGAACCCGTCGTTCCCATCTATGTTATGACGACTGATGCGCCGACCAATCTAACCATTCCTACCATTGAGCCTATGGAGGATAGGCTCGAGGTCGAAGGCATGAATACAAATCCCACCTCCACAAGTGATCTGAGACGCACGGGGATGCGAGCTCACCATAACAGAGCTTTCTGTTAATGTGGACCGTGGATTTTCCATATTGAGCGTCACATTGTCGCTTGCATTCGTGCTGCTGTGTTACCCCCAGCCATAGTGCATGGTCGCTGTTGCATTATAATTGCTGATTGCGTCTCCATATGGTTGCGCTACATTGCTGATGATGCATTCCTGTTGTTTACTGCTCCTGTAGTAGTGTAGCCTTGTTGTCGTATTTCTCTGTGTCATACGGTTCCTGTTGCGGTGTTGCCTTGTCGTCATGCTTCTCTGTTGTCGTGTTGCTCCTGTGCGGTGTTCCCTTATTGATGTGTTTTGTGGATGTATTGCTGCGGCTGTAGGATTTACTTGATGATGTGATTACTTGTCGTTTGCTTCGCTCTGGTTCCCTCGGGATGGAGACATCACCTAAACCCCTCGTTGCTGTCATTGTTCTGTTTATTTGATTGTGTAGCGCCAACACTGATTATGTAAGATTTTGGGTGTCTAACGAACTTCCTGGGATTCATACTAAGACACTCTAGTCTGGGTGTTAGCCCATGTACTCCTTTGAATCTCGTGATTGTTTAGGTAATTGACCGAATCATGTGTCGACCTTTGATATGCTCACGCATTTCATGAGCGTTACATCTTCAGACTCTAAGACATCAGTGACGCCTTAACCTTCTACGCGCGTTTTGTTCGACCAACCACACTCAATCATGTCGGAAAGAAATCCCATGATCCACACATGATGGGGCGTGGCTCGTCTTTGTGATAAGGAATTTCGAATACGTCTCAAACCTGAAGGTATCGAGTAATTGTGAGCGGTATTATGACCCATACCTTTGGGACTAGTAGGAGTTGACAGATTCAATTCATTTATTGCTCATCCCAGTGGATTCGTGGACGTCGTACGTGCCGACGTGTCATACTGATGATTACGGAAATACCAGTGTAGATCCACCCAAGGCGTGTGCAGTGGTGGAGTCCCTGGTACATGATTCGGAGGTTTTATGAACCCTGAATCCAGACGGGCGTGTAGCATTACCTACTCTATAAGGGAGCTACCCTATCATTATGAGATGGTCGATCAGCTCAGCCCTTCGATCAATGTGGTTATTCCTCTGATGGTGGGTTTGTCTTGTCTTGGTGTCGTTGCATAGGTTCTTAGCATAGTGGAACCCTTTCGAGCTTGGGTCGATAGTGGTGTTCCCAGTTATACTTTAATTAGCATTACTCGCGCTAGAGTAAAATCCTCGGTCCTCGACAAACACTGTTGGAGACACCATAGTGATGTGAGCTGCCAGGTCAGGGCGTATGGTACTTGACTAATCAGGACGAGCTTGAAGGCTTACATATTGCGCCCATATGTGTGACTACTGAGTCATTGAATGGGATGCCTTATGGAAAGGCTCAGGACTATTACTTGTGGTGCGATATCAGTCACTCGCTTGTTTAAGTAACGACTTGGTCGCATGAAGCCGTCAAGCCGAATGTGAAATCTATGCTAAGTGCATGCATCTATGACCCGATTTCAGCATTTACCTAAAAAGATTCTGAAAGGATGGAACCTTCGATGAGTGAGGGTTTCGGTTTCAGGACTCTTTTCACTCAGATCTCTGCATAAGAACTGAAAGTCAATTTAAGGGCATGTGACCTGTATTATTCAGAATTGACTTACTAGGTTGCTAATGACGATAGAACACTAGTGCCCATGAAGCACATATAACAGAACTAGTACTGGATACCCACGTTTTGGGTAAGCTACTGGTATAGACCTATGTGCTGGAAGCATCTGGTCATTTGTGTTTGAGTCGGCTTGTAATTCTCGAGAATTGTGGAACTACATGACCGGTGTGTCATATATACACTGCTTATTGTCAGGGAACTGAGGGGTGAAGGCGACGCAAAAACTTTTGACCCCCCCCCATCAGTCCCTACTAGGCACCCTAGTACCATTAACCACAATTGCTCAGGTGGAAGGTAGAAATTCAGTACCTAGAGGGTTCTACGGAAATAAAGTCCCATTTTGAATATAGTTGTTCGGTCGACAAGAACCTAGTATATTTATCTTAATGGGGAGGTAAATATACGGTAAAGTGAGTCGAGCCGAAGGATGAATAAAATGGAATACCCGACGAGGTTTCCAAGGGGACTTTTATGTGGTGCGATAAGATCACCTGTTTGACATCACCATGACACCCGAGGTGTCCCGGGGTCGGATGTGACCCAAGTGATGATTGATTGTTGTTTGGAACCCTCTCATTCCGTACTCGTCTGTGACTTTGAGATGAGGCGTACGGAAAGTTGCCTATACTCTTAGAAAGAGTCGTGGCTAGACACTGAATTGCCGAATTACATTATATCGGATTGTAGTAGTCACTCTACCTTGAGTTCGACAAACTTTGTACACAAGCATGGGATACTCTATTTGAGATGAGTATGGCTTGTCATTCTCGGACAAATTGAATGTACTTGACGGAATTGCTCCATGCTGACACGATTGATACCCGCGGCACATCGAATTCGTGTGCTTCATCGCCAGAACTTCCTCTGTGATAGGAATTATTATCCTAGCGTCCGGGGTGTACTGCTCAAAGCCCTTTTGGGGGCATACGTGTACATCTCTAGTACGTTGAATGACGGACGAAGATAGATACACAATCTGGTTTGAGTTACTCGAGAGATGGCCAGTAAATCTTGCAGATTAGAGACCGTTCGGGTCAGATGCGAACCTACTAAGAAGTCATACAGGCAAGGCGTAGGCCTTAAGAACTTCGAACTGGTAATAGGCTTTTACTGAGAGTTATGCTCTGAGAAGGTGTCGATAAGCGCTGGAATTGTAACAGGCCAAATTCTTGATACTCCCGTGACACGGAGATATCGATCAAAATTGGTCTCATGATGAATAAGCTTGAACTGTCGCGAGAGCTTAGTGGGACTCTTGATGAATCCCACAAGTCTGGCTTGAGGAAGCATTGTCAATTCCTCGACCAACGGAAGTCCGGTTGACGTTAAGCTCTACTATTCCGGGAAACCAATAGATGTATCAAAGTGGGATGCCCAAGAGCTTAGTCGTAGTTGGACTGTGATATTGTGCTTGTTAGAGCACTAAGCGGGAACCTAGCATGAACCTGGGTTCACTTAGGAAAGAGGAGATCTCGTGAAGCGCAAACAACCCGCCCTGTTCAAGCATACTATTGTAATGGACAACTTGAACTGAATTCCGGGACGGAATTCTCTTAACGGGGGGAGAATGTAACATCCGGCAAAAATCGATATGATTCCGTACGTAATTAGTATATGTAATTAACAGTTTAAGTGCATGTTTAAATTAATTGGATTAATTTAAATGATGTCGTAGAGAATAGCAAATTCCCCATAAGATGCATAGGAATGCACACGTTTAATGATGAAGCATGATAGGATCATGTACGAATAAACTTGTCCGGTACGGACGTTGGTAATTACCCGGTAAAAATTAAATAAACGAAAAAGATCCCGGACACCCAGGATATAAAATAAAGGGTACTTTTATAAATATAATGTGTTTTGGAATTCCCAAAACCATAAATGAAAACTCTAAATACAAATCTCCCGGTAACGAATAAAATGCGCGTACCGCACCCGGTACATGTATAACTTATAAATTCACCCAACGAAAGCCTAACTAACCCACCAACACTTAAACTAGGCTATGTTTAAAGGTTATTTGAGGCTATTATAACGTTCGGATAACGCATAGTTAAAATCTGATTAGAACCCGAACGAAACCCGAACGCTATGTGTGAATCATAACCGAATAACTAGCAAATATTTTGGTGGGTGGACCCCACCAAATCTCACCCAAATCCGGCCCTAACCCACACCATACAAAAAAAAAAAAAAAAATCACCTCCAAATCTTGGTTTGATTCTAAATCTTACTAAGATATGATAAGATCTTGGATGGATTTCTTTAGATTTAAACATGGTGTGTAATCTTTTGAAAGATTTTGTGTCCTTGTAAAATATTGTGAATCCTCCATAACCATAACCAAGTGATCGGCCATATCCCATTTAGAAATAAGATTTCTTAGATTTATTTATGGATTTGGTGTACTTGAAAGATCTTGGATGATTTATAAAATGCAAGAACACTAAATCATTTCATCAACAAATATCCTCTCTTGTTTCTTACCATGTGGTCGTGGCTTTTGAAAGCACCACACAACCATTTTTTTTTCTTTCAAGTTTCATCCATAATCATCTCATTTCCAAACCTCTAATTGTGTGTTTCAAGCTTAGAGCTTAACCACATAGGAAGAACACACTAAACTCCATCAAAATCAAGCATTTTTAGCTTCCCTAGTCTTGTGCTAGTTGTAAGTATTCTTGATCTTGTTCTTATCTTTAAAAGTTTATGTTTAATATCTTGAAGCAAGTTGTACAAGGGGTTAACTTGATTAAGTTTTTCATGATAAAACACATGCTTTTCAAGACTAAAATGGTGATAAAATGTATGATAGGGGCCGAAATTTTGGCGATGATTATGTGAAGTATTCTTGTAGTTTTTATAAAGTTCATGAATACTTAAAGAAAATGGTGATTTAAATATAACTTGTTATTAGAACTTGAATGAACTTAAAAATAGTTTTAATCATTTTAACTTAAAGATATGAGACTTGTTAAAGTGGTAAAAACTAGTGAACATGCACATGTAGTTTGTATAAAGGTGTATTTTTATAAAATGAAGTTTTATAAAAATATGGACTTTTTCTAACATATGGATTTATATAAAAATAAAGGTTTTTATAAAAATGTTAGACAAACAAAAACTTGGGAAAACTTATATAAAAATGAACGCTTTTATATAAATGGGAATATAAAAGTGTTGGAACATTTTTGGATATAAGTTGTCAAGTTGTGTTGAAAATACAAAAGTGTTTATAAAAACTTCCAAGTAATATGTGTTGAGAATTAGAAAGTTGAATAATACTTCTAGAAAACACATGTTGGAAGACTTGGAAAAAGGTTAACTATATAATTACATATAAGTTAAGAAATCGGACTTGGACGTGTTAACGAACTAAGACGTAAAAGCGGACAAACGAGAAAAATATCATTACGTCAAGATAGGTAAAAATATATTTTAAGGAGTTAAAATATATATAGCTTGGATGAAAAATTTACATAACACTTTCCTAAGTGTTGGAAGAATATTCGTGAGAGAAAATATAACGTAAATAATCTAACGATTAAAAACGTTAAACGAACGTAGGAAAATACATATATATATATATATATATATATGTTCGGCTCGACGAAATTCTAGTATATTTACTTAATGGGAAAGTAAATATATGGGAAGGAAAACCAAGACGAGTAAATAATATATATGTATACCGAACCGACGAGATCCTAGTATATTTACTTAATGGGAAAGTAAATATACGGTGTGGTGAGTCGAGTCGGGCGTTAAAAATATATTATCGAACGACAAGACCTTAGTATATTTATTTGAATGGGAAAATAAATATACGGTAACGTGAGTCGTGTCGAGCGGTAAGGATATTATATCGAACGACGAGATCTTAAGTATAATTATTTAATGGGAAAATAATTATACGTTAAGTGAAGTTGAGTCGAGAATAATATTATACAAGTTAATTAATATTCATGAAAGTATAAATGTAACTTGTAACAATGGTAATCCATCACCAACGGACCTAGGACATATGTTTAATTAAACGGGGAATTATATGTAAATGGTAGTGTTGGGAGTTGGGTGTACAACTTGCCGGAGAAGCACACGCTATAGACTTAGTGACTTACACGCACTAGGACGTTCGTAGGTGCTTGATCACGGACTTGCTATTCTCTGCTATTTGATTGTACGCTGTACATCAGGTGAGTTTCACGGCCCCATTCTACTGTTTTAACTGGGGGAAAGATATGTTTGTTAAACGTTGTCACATGTTGAAATGTTTTCAAAGGTTAAAATGAGATAAGTGGTATGATGAGTACTTGAGCAGTGATCGCCACTCGGGGTTGAGTCCTCTCTTCTGTAACCATTAATTCAGGGAAATGAAACCGAAGGAATATTTGGATAGTACTATTGGTGCCTGACAAGGCCCACCCCTAATCGATAGCGTCGATTATGCATCGGCATATGCCAGGGGTGCACGTATTCTGAAATTAAGTCGTTGGGTTCCGAGAAACGACTTGGAGCGGGGCATTATTATTAGTCTTGGTTTGGTTATGGGGCTCAAGGGATTGCTCATCATCATAGTTTGTAGGAGCTAGCTACTCCTTACAAAGGCCACAAGTTCATGTTGTAAAAACGAAATATCGATCGACAAGATCCTAGTATAATTATTTAATGGGAAAATAATTATACGGTAAAGTGAGTCAAGTCGATGGTTGTGAAAATGTTGTTGTTATGAAACTAAAACCTGTGAACTCACCAATATTTTATATATTGACGTCTTTTTAAACATATCTTTCAGGTAACTAAGTGCTGAATAGATATGGGGCTAGTGCGGTGGAATTCGGGTTGTCGGATACTGGTCGGGGTTCAGTTATTGTTACCATCGGGTTGGAACATAAACAGAAATACCCCCACATTGAAACTTAATGTTCATCGTTTTATGTAATGCTTTGTGCAATATTGTAACGAGATACTCATTTTCGACATCCTAATAAATTGATCTTTTCTAATTAAATATAGTTTGTGTTAATATTGACTTTGATATGCTTTCGAGCGTTGCGCCACGTGTTTCCGCCATTGGCGTGGTGTGACAGTGTGAGATAGTAAAATTTGGCGGAGAACGCCTTTTCAATTTTACGTCAACCCAGTGCCAAGTGATGACGTGGCAGTGTGGGTGTGAGATAGTAAAATTTGGCGGAGAACGTCTTTTCAATTTTACGTCAACCCAGCGCCAAGTGATGACGTGGCAGTCTGGGTGTGAGATAGTAAAATTTGGCGGAGAACGTATTTTCAATTTTACGTCAACCCAGCGCCAAGTGATGACGTGGCAGTCTGGGTGTGAGATAGTAAAATTTGGCGGAGAACGTCTTTTCAATTTTACGTCAACCCAGCGCCAAGTGATGACGTGGCAGTCTGGGGTATTTAATGTGCAATCCTCTTAATTAAAAATTAAAAGGTTTCCTTGGAATTAGGAAACGTGCTGGAGAAGCTGAGACGGTTGGTGAACGTGTCAGGGTGCAGAGGGGATGTCTGCAGTCTGCACAGTTGTCAGTCACGTCACGTGGTGGGTGGTTATTCTTCGTGTGTCAGGCGAGTAGCCGTACACGCTCGCGAGTGGGGGCAGTGCTTTTGGCGCTGCTGTGTTTATCTTCTTAGGTGTGTTGTTTTAGGCGGAGGATCTGGATAATGGGTAGGGTGCGCCTGAGAGCGCTAGGGAAAAGTACCCTACCCCTTCATTGGGATAGTCTAAGGACCTGTTTGGTAGCCTCTTAATGAAGCTCTGAACCATTCAGTTTTGAATAGTTAAGCATTTAGACTGTTTGTTTCAATCTAAAAAGGCTCTAAATAAAATGGTTAATAGCTGAACCATTCAGATTTGACGCATAGCTGAACCATTAAGCACTTATTCATTCAGGGTCTCTTAACCATTAAGCACTTATTCATTCAGGGTCTCTTAACCATTCTCAACACTTAATCAACCAAACAACCCTTAAAAAAACCATCAAATCAAAACAAACAAACTTAAAAAAAAGAAAAGAAAAAAGAAATAGATAGAAAACAGACAACAACTGAGTAAAAAACCATCAAGTCAAAACAAAGAAGCTTTAAAAAAAAGAAAAAAAAAAAATAGGTAGAAAACAGACAGCTACTAGTAAAAAACCAGACAAGTTAAGGGAAAAAAACGAACCCTAATATCCTCCATCCCACCACCGGCAGCGGCGGCGCCGCCAGAGTAGAAGAAGAGCTTCTTCATTGTTGGTCTCCATCAACATCATCATCATCATCATGCCAACCGTGAGTGTGGGAAGAGACCTTCTTTTTCAAGCCCTAGGCCGCACTTACAGTCAGTCTCTCACTCTCTTATTTAATTAATATTCTTCTTCTTCTTCATTTTTTTTAACAGCCAGCACCTTATTATTATTATTATTATTATTATTATTATTATTATTGTTATTGGCTGGCAGCACAAGATGAATTCGATGAATTGTGCTTCCAATTCGGCATCGAGCTTGACGATGTGGTAACCATTCATTTCCTAACTCCTCTCCTCTTTTCTCACTTGTAGAATATTAGTATAGTATAGTTGTATGTAAGAGATTCTTAAATGTTTTTTTAATCCAGACAACTGAGAAAGCGATTATAAGAAAGGAGAAACATCTAAAAGAAGATGATATTGCTGCCGATGATGATGAAGAAATTATCTACAAAATTGACGTCCCTGCCAATCGGTAACTATCTCTCTCGTATTTTCAACCTTGTCTGTTGTTGTGCTCTATAAATAGGTCATTATGATGATAGCTTTAGATTACTCTCTTGCTATGCGCCGCTACTCGGCCAGTGAGCTATTGACTAGTGATTAATCACCAGTCAGATTGGGATTTTATATACAATCTTCAATCATATATACACACATTTTCATATGTAATCTTTTTAAGTAGAAAGGCTTTGTTTGGAGTCTCGTCGGAATCGCCTATCTTTTTCGATTTTTGGCCATTTAAGACCGACTAGAGACTAATTGCTGACTAGTTCCAATTTTCAATTTTCCCAACACTGCCGTCAACTACGCTCTTGTAGCCAAGTTTAGGAAAAGAATCAATTTTCATGTCAAATGCGTGAAGGTTAAAATGAAGTTTTATTTCGATTTTTGATTCTGTATCCTCTTTGCATTTTACAAGTTTAAGTCAAATTAATTTATGGTTCTTTTATATGCAATGGAGAGGTTAAGATGATATGAGTTTTGGGTCCACTATTTGATGTCGACTTTTCACTCTGCTTGTTTAAATTGCAGATATGATTTGCTTTGTCTTGAGGGACTTGTTCAGTCACTCCGCATCTTTTGTGGGCTTGACTCTGTACCTAATTACAAACTTGCTGCTATTTCTAATGAATCTATGCTTAGAATGCATGTAAAGCCTGAGGTATGTATGTATTATAAACCAACTCTAGTGTGCTATGTATGTATGTATGTTTAAAGCAGCAAGAGCTCTTCATTTTCATATATTTGGTAGTTAATCTGATTTCGTTTATTGTTATAACAGACATCTGTGATACGTCCGTATGTTGTTTGTGCCGTTTTGAGGGGTATAACTTTTGATGAGGCGAGATACAACAGCTTTATTGATCTCCAAGATAAGCTTCATCAGAATATATGCAGGTAGTGTATGAATATTAATTTTGTTATTGACTGTAGCGTGCAAGATACTTACATATATGTATGTATCTGATCTTTTATGATACCTTTTCGGGTTGGTGCATTTATATTTTTCAGGCGAAGAACTCTGGTTGCCATTGGAACACATGATCTGGACATGATAGAGGGTCCATTTACATATGAGGTTTGTGATTTTGTTGAATACAATAGGATCTGTGCACATGAAATAATGTATGTGTGAAAAACCCTCTAAAGAACACATAGATATGCGATTATGTATGAGTGAAAAGCCCAATAGGCATATATATGTCCTTTGGCACTCTAAAGGAGCTACAAGTATGTCATTGTCTTTTGCTGATGTGCTTGTTGCAAGCAAAAGAGACCGTTCAAGTAATTTTACTATCATTTTAAAGCTTTATCTTATATCTTGTCTCAACTTGTGCAGGCCTTGCCACCATCAGAGATAGAGTTTAAGCCACTAAAACAGGTAAAAAGGAAAATTATTTAAATTGATTTGTGCATATTTCTATACATTAAATATAAAGTCACCTAAGGGCTACTTAAGAGTGTCGTATCTACATTCATTTACCGATGAATTAAGAGTCCAAGAGAAACCTTATACATAACATCAGGAATTTTTTTTTTTTTTTTATCAAATGTCATTATCGTTTACTTCCGTTTGTTTCCAATTGGTTTTGTAGTAAGAAATTTGCTTATGTAGTGGTAATGAGTTCTTTTACAGGTGGAAGTTTTCAAAGCTGATAAACTGATGGAGTTCTACAAGGTGGGTAATATGTGTGTGTGTATACTTATATATGCATATTTATTTAAGTATGTATGTACGTATGTATTTTAAGGAGCGTTGTATTACATATAACTCTGGAATTTATTCTGGTTGTTGAGAGAGTTATATGCATGTTCTTTCATTTACTAATGCCTTGTTTGCCTTGTGAAATGGCAGTCTGATATGAAATTGAAGAAGTACTTGCACATAATTGAAGATTCGCCTGTTTTCCCTGTTATTTATGATCGTAACAGGTAATATACTGCTTACTAGTAGTTATTGTCATTTTTAGTTGAAGTTTTATTTTTTAGTATTTTTTTTTTTTAATTTGTTGTCATTAGAGGAATTGCAAATAATCAAGTATCCATAAAAAAAATAGATCACGTTAGATTGGCATGAGATATTGTAAGTTTTAACATGATAAAACTTATATTAAAATATAGTTCCTATAATTGTCATCTTTATTTACTGTCTGGATGTGATTCCAGTTTTTTTAGTGTTCATACAGTTATATTAAAAAGTTATTGTCTTGCCTTTGGGAAGGTAGACTCTTGTTTGATTTTTTAGCTGGTTGGGTAACATGTCTATTTGTGTTGGCTCAAAATACAGTTTGTCCAATTATGTTAAGAAAATCATTTCTGCGGACTACTAGTGTGTCAAATATGCATATAGAGATTGTCTATAGTTTAACTTTTTCGATAGTTTTGGGAGGTTCTCTGCATTAAAATTACACCTTTTGTAAACTTTTAAGGTTTTACCCTTAGCCATTTCTTTTGGACCTGTTTTTATCCATTAATATTACACACAAAATTCCTACTCCCAAACCTTTTATTAACTTGGGTTGATATCGCCATCTGTAGCTTTAATATTAATAATTAAATCTGGAGCCGGCAATACAGGCGGGTCGGGTCAGTGGGTGACAGGTCATAATGGGTTTGGGTCAGAAATATCATGATTTTTTTTTCAGCCAAACTTTTAAAATAAATCATTAAAAATTGAAACCTGCTTGCAGTTTAAAATGTCTGATTGTGACTGCTATGCCGAACTAATTTCATATTTTTATAAAAACTGTTGAATCTTCAAGCTAAGTACAAACCTGATCATGCTCAATCTGTCATCAATAAACTACCATAGCTTTCTGTTTCTTGACATAACAAATAAAGGCTCGTGACATCTCCAAGAAGAATATTTTGGTCCCCAACATTGTTGAACAAGTTATAAAAATCAACTGTGTTAAAAATAGAATGGTTTTTGATAAAAATGGGTACGGGTCGAAACATGTCGTTTTAAAAAATAGAGAATGTTGTAAGATTAATTTATTTATCTTAGGACAGAAACTATAAATATACAGTATCATAACTTGATTTGTAGAGACATTGGTTCAAGGTTTACAACATGGTAAGCGATTGGTATCTTCAACAATAAAAAACACTCAATCCAGAAATGAGTTCAATCTATGTGTCTGCTGCCAAAACACACAATGAATTACCCAATGCAGCACCAGCAACAACATCAAACACAAAATACTATCCAAGAAAAATCTAATTCCACTACTTCTTTGCATGTAGTAGCAAACTCAAAATTAAAATGAAGAACAAGAATAAAAGACCTGAAATTGTGTAAGAACAATTGAAAACATTCAAAATGAAGACCAAAAACAGCAAACCCATATTAAAATGAAGAATTTTAAGTACCGGTTATTCTTCCAAGAGACCATACGAAAAGATCAGATCTGAATTTGGATTGCTTAAATCAAAATCGCCGATTTGTGAGTGTTTGTAGTGTCGAGGAGAAAGCCCATCCATACCCGTTGTGTATATACGCAGAGCCAATTCTGACTAGTTTCACTTTTTCTCCACTTTTCAAGTTGACCAACCCGAACCCCTCTAACTATACTGGTTAACCTAACATAACCTACTAGGTTATAAAAACACCCATTAAGACCAAGAAATGGATGTTTGGGTTAATTTTGCTAGGTATATTTGAGTCCATGCTTTATTAAGAAGATTCTACCATACGTTCTACCCTAGTTTGTAGGTTCCGTTCTCCCATGCTTGCCAATTCAATGATAATCTAATCTACAAACTACGTATCATTTTTTTTGCAGAACCGTATTGTCTCTTCCCCCAATAATTAATGGAGCACACTCAGCTATTTCTTTGAAGACTAAGAATGTGTTTATTGAATGCACAGCCACTGATTTGACCAAGGCTAAGATCGTCTTGAACACAATGGTCAAGTGTCGAAGAAATTTTTTCCGTGTTTTGCTCATTAACTTTTATAATTCAATCAAGTTCACAAGAAATTGATAAGATTTAGCAATATCTATACTGCAGGTTACAATGTTTTCCGTGTACTGTGAACGGAAGTTTGAGGTTGAGCCAGTTGAAGTAACATATTCTGACGGGAAATCTTATATTTACCCTGATTTATCGCCGTATGATATGAAGGTGTCTTTATCATACATAAATCGTATAGCTGGGATTACATTGGAGGCAAATAAGGTACAAAATATGCCAGATACATGAATATGCCTAAGCAATTATGTTAAGTTTTTTATAGGGATACATCTCCAAAAGTGATGAAGAGCATTAACATTATCATGCTTTCAACAGCTGTTAGATTATTATTTATACCTTCCTTCCAGGTTGCAGGGTTGTTGAACAAAATGCAGTTACATGCTGAACAATCTGTGTCAGAGGATAAAGACTGCACTTTCACTGTGTCTGTCCCCCCAACCAGAAGTGATGTTCTTCATGCATGTGATGTGGCAGAGGTATGAATGGAAGTGCATTTATTAATATTATAATTACTGCTATTATTATTATTAATCATCATCATCATCTTTGTATAATCTCCAAACATAAATAACAAAGACTCATTTCTATTACAACTGACATGAAATTTCTGTTTTTTGTGACAAATTTTGTAGGACGTGGCGATTGCTTATGGTTTCAATAAAATTCCAAAGCAGATACCTGCATCTTTGAAGCCTTTGCCTCTGAACCAGTTCAGTGACCTTATTAGAACTGAGGTGCATATTTTGCATTAACTTATTTAACTTATTGTATTTTTTCTAATACCTATAAGGATCAGTTTACATACGTAGAGGCGGCATTTTTTTGACCCATTTGCTTATCGAAGGGTCCACTTGGATTATAATTCTCTCTACCTAACCAAAACGATAAAAAATGAAAATTAAAAATTAGCTAAAAAGTAAAGTGTGAATGGGTTCAAGGAAGTCTCGCAAAGCGTATTTTAATTGCATAAAACTTCATCATTTTATTCAGCAATCAACACATAGGTTACTATTGAAATAATATGTAGTTATATTTGGCAACTCTACCCCAAGTGGGACACACCAAAAGTACCTTGACTCGGTAAACTCATGCTTGTCACCTCTAGGTTTCTGTTTAGATATCAAATTGTTTGTTTACAGTGACAGCCTGTTGTTCTTTGTGTTTTCTGGAACCTTTTAGGGGTAGTCTGTTGGAACGTTTTTCAATAATGCACACATGCAAATGTAGATATAAGTGCATATTCATAATCAAGTAATAGTTTCAACGTTGAAGGTTATAGGACAAGATAGTTTATTGCACTATATCTTGTTGGATCCATACTGTTACGTGAATTGTTCTTTGTATTTGTTTGATATGATCTTTTGGTTTTGTTTTTCTCCTAGACTGCGCTGTGTGGTTATACAGAAGTGTTAACATGGATTCTATGTTCTTACAAAGAGAATTTCCCCATGCTGAACCGTAAAGATGACAAACAAACTGCAGTTATCATTGGAAATCCTCGCTCCGCAGATTTTGAGGTCCTGCTTCAACGTCTATTTATTCATCAAAGTCATTAGTAAAATAAGGAATTAGTTAAAGTCGTTACAGTAAAATATTGATTATCGAATTGTGAGCCAAATTGGAAAGCCGTTTCCAAAAATCAAGGGACAGCTCAAAATTGATAATGAAATTATGGGTGGGAGAAGTGAAAAAATGGGTGTGAAGTTGCTGATGTGGCATAGCTAGCTGTCAAGTAGCACCGTCGTTTTTGTTTGTTAGTCTTTTAGTGTATAGATGGATCATATCATGCCAAAAACTATACTTATCTAACTTTTGAATCATATAGGTTGTAAGGAGCAGTCTCATGGCTGGAATACTAAAAACCGCTGCACACAACAAAGATCATCCGAAACCTATCAAGGTAAGTTATGCTTTATGGTATTACTATCATTAGGTCAATGATCTTGAATATCTTGTACTTACTTTTCATTGGAACTCTAGATATTTGAAGTTGGCGATGTAACAGTATTGGATGAGTTAAAAGATGTCGGGGCCACAAATCATCGCCAACTGGCAGCTCTTTACTGTGGTGCTACTTCTGGTTTTGAGGTACAGTTGTGTTTTCAGATATTTGCTTATGTTTCCTTTTGAATATAATTCATTTTATTTACATGTATTTTTTCTCTTCAAATAACTTTTTATACATAAATAGTTGTGGAAACTCGAATCTAGTTGGTGAAATTGAAGTCCCAATTTTTTTCTCTGCAGTTGATACATGGCCTTGTAGACAGAATCATGGAAGTAACGGGTACTCGGTCTGTATCGGCTGGGGACAATACTGGTTACTACATTGAGCAGTCAGATGTAAGTGTTTTTTCGTATTTTATTTCGGCCAGTAAGAAAAGTTGCTTTGTAAAGGAAGTTAATTGAAAGGTGTCCAAAGTGTCATTTTAATGATTAATATCTTATTAAAATAATACTATTCGGTCAACTAAAAAACTAACCGTTTAGGTCGTCTCAGCCGTGACATGAGTCAGTTGTTTACTTATAAATTTGTTGCCAAATGAAGGAGCCTGAGTTTCTTTCTGGAAGACAAGCTAGCATCGTTTACAAAGGGAAACGAATAGGAACTTTTGGCATTGTTCACCCACAGGTACTTGAATTTAAACTTATTTTATTATTATGTATACATTTGTTTTTCGTTATATTTACATAGGATGAACATATTACTGATTATGCACCACTTGATAATATGACTGATTCAGCATATTTTGTGTTTTACAAGTGGTTATTTTATCCGGACTGAAAATGAAACGCGTCAAATGTGCATTTTCATTCTTACAGCCTCTTTATCCAAAAACATCACCAAGTGTATAGTGCATTAAAAGATAAAATGGTCAATTTTGAAATCAAAGTTGGTTATCGGTTTTTACACCATTACATAACATTGTATGATATTGTTGGCTCATGATTCATACGACGACTTACAGGTGCTGGAAAACTTTGGCATACCTGATCCATGCTCCTTCGTGGAACTCAACATCGAGAGCCTGCTATAATCAGCGTCTGTTTTTCTCTCATTTATTGCTAAAAGCATTTGCCTTGAAAGGCTTAGTTGGTTTTGGTTTGTTTTTTTTGTTATAATTGCTGGGATGATATTCATTTATCTAAACATACGTTTATATACTCTTTTTAAGTTATACGCACAACTAGGAAGCGGAAGCAAAACATCAACACATATTTATGTCAAAAACATCAATTCTTACCTGTAATCTTGTATACCCTTAAAACCGTGTAACCTGAACACTTGTTTCAACCTATTTAACTATATGTGTGACAAGTTGGTGGGTAGGAATCAAGTTGAAAACGTGTTAATCAGGTTGGTGGGTTTTCACAAATGGGTAAAAGAGGTCAAATTGAGTGACTTGTTTGAATATGTTAGATTAATTATCAGATGTTGATTATCATGTTTCGGGTTGTGCTGGAAGTTACCATATGTGTAATATATGGGGCTATCCTAGAGAACTTTAAACCTTGTGATAACTTATGAAAAAACACATTAAAAACAATTTTCTTCAAACAATTCATCTTTCTTTGAATCTCTCTTAACAAACCTTTTTTTTTATTTTTTTATTTTATAGATTTAAATGTTATTAACAAAATGTTGGGTAGTGAAAACTTAAGAAAATTACACACTAAAGGTTGAAAAAAATTTAGGTGTGAGGTCATGCTTATGTGTCAATAACTATGACATCCACTTCATGATGGGGCAGCAAAGACGGATAAACCCATTACACATAGCTTAAGAACTAATATACCCATGTTGGCTAGCCTATAATCAATCTGACATGAATAAGCCAAAATGGTTTACGAACCTCTTTGAACTTGATGTCGGTTTGACTCGCAATGATTTGATGTTGCATTTGACATGGTGTGTTATATGTCTTCTTAGAGGAGAATAAAATAAATGAGATGCACAATATTTTCATTGCTTAGATGTTGAAGGACTTGCTATCTCATATTAACCAAAAACTTCTGAGTTATGACGATACCAAAAAAACATGAAAAATGTACACAACATAAGAAGACAATCAAAGAATCTGGTGTGGAGGGTTCTTTGCAAGGAGTACTCTTCTGAGTTGGAGTCAATACTTGAAAGTTTTGAAGGAGATGCATATGTTCAACTGCTTGACTTTGAATGAGTTTATCCAGAAGTTGGAAAACAAAGACGCGGAAGAGAGAAGGAAGGCAAAGCGAGCTCAAATCCCGCAAAATCCAGAGTTATATTTTGCTAGTTCTTCTTCCTCTTCAATACCAAATGTTAGAGTTAGTTCCGCACCACAAACTGCCTTTGTATCAAGTGTAGAACCAACAAATCCATTGAACTACTATGGCATTCCATCTTCATCACAATTTGTTGCTCCTCCTCAAGCTCCAATGCTACAAGCTGCTCCATGGCTTGCAGCTCCAACCATAAACACAAACCAACAATCATCTTCATCCAACTTTGGTCAGGCATCATTAAGCTCAAGCCCCATTGCCCTTAACACTTCAAACATGGACAATGTTACTGTAGAAGTTGCTCAAAAGCATATGGCATTAATCTCAACTTTGGGTTCTTCTTACAATGGACTTGTTGCTAGTCAAATTGGAAACAACAATCTCACCAATGAAGACTATCTACAACTTGACAAAGATGAGACGGAGTTTATTGATATTCAGTGAACTTTTGCAAGTGTCGTTCGAAGAGCTCATGAATTCATGGAAAGAACCGGGAGAACAGATTTGGCTACAACTCCAAACACAACTTATGGTTTCAACAAAGCAAATGTTAACTGCTTCAACTGTGGCACCAAAGGCCACTTTGCTCGAGAATGCACAAATCCGAAGCAACAAGGTAACTGGTATCCATTCAGCAACAATAACAATCAGAACCGACAAAACAGTCAGCAAAACCAAAACCGACAACTCACTCCATTCAACACTACTCAAAGACAAACACCACCACCCCAACAATCTTAAAACACTCCAAACATGGAAAGAACCGGGAGAACAGATTTGGCTACAACTCCAAACACAACTTATGGTTTCAACAAAGCAAATGTTAACTGCTTCAACTGTGGCACCAAAGGCCACTTTGCTCGAGAATGCACAAATCCGAAGCAACAAGGTAACTGGTATCCATTCAGCAACAATAACAATCAGAACCGACAAAACAGTCAGCAAAACCAAAACCGACAACTCACTCCATTCAACACTACTCAAAGACAAACACCACCACCCCAACAATCTTAAAACACTCCAAACACAGAAAGAAACATTGTCCCAGTGACCACTCCTGCTAATTAAAACCAAAATGACAACAAAGCCTTGGTTATTCAATCAGATGAGGGATTCAACTAGAATGACATGCAATTGGTCATTCAATCAGATTAGCATTGTCTTACCTATGAGAATTATACCACCACAATTGTACACAAATAACAACACTTTGCAGAGTTGCATACAACATAATCGTTAATAGCGAGATAAAGGATAATATCCCCAAAAATATTACTATAATCAAACATATGGTCTAAAATAATCATATCATGTCATCTTTTCATAATGTGTTTCCGAATTCAACAATATGTAATTCGAGCGTTTAATTTGTGAACTTATGAAAGCTTACTGAGGTTTATAAATTGCTTAAGGGCTATAACTGCACATAAAAGTAACCATTTTTTGTACATTATTAGGATAACCAACCTCGCTTGGGCTAATATCCAACGTCTCAGAAGATCTAATTTAAGCTAATCACCTAATATTGCAGTTCTCAGAAAAAGGTCAACTTGGTTAAACAAACCCACCAACTGACACTTTTGCCTTAACTCACAATTTTTAAGAAGATGGTTAACCTTAAATTATTTGTTTATAAACTTTTATTGTTTTTCTCTAACATAAAAAAGTTGATTATTAAGATTTAAAAGAACAATTTGACCAAAGTTCAATAAACCTTTTTTTATGCGGTTAGCAAATGATATATGCAACACATACAGGGAGAGAATAGCAAAGGGTATGTGCGCCAAAACAAAAAAAAATAGTAGGCTTGTGTTCCTCTTCTTCATTAAGAGATTACCTTCGTGATCGCGTATCCCTTCGATCAATCTCTCCCCAAATCCACTGCATTGTTATCCTAAATTCTTCAAGAGAGGTGCCATTTTGCTTAATGCCATTAGCTTTGACATGTAAGTCAAAGGTTTGGAGTTTATCCTTACCACTACTGTAATTGGTTACGAGTGCATCCCATAGCGATTTAGCTGTGGGAAACTGGGTCAGGTTGCTTGCAATGGTCGGTTCAATATTTTGAATCAACCATGAAAAAACAATGAGGCCGTCTTGTTCCCACTACTCAAATCCGTCTTTGATCGGTTTGGGTGGTGATGGATTTCCTAACAAATGACCAAGGAGGGCTTTCGATTTACCACCGATAGCTACCCGGATCATCCGAGCCCATAAGGCCTAATTTTGGTTATTAAGTTTAAGGCTGATTTTTAGGCTATCTGAGAGGTTGTGTTTGGGATTTGGTTTTGGGATTGAATCACATTGAGAAGATTGGCTAACTATAATGAAAGGTTGCTGTTGTTATTGTTGTCGGAGTCGCCGTCGGAAGACATGGTGGCTCTGATTCAAGGGTAAATGATGAGCAGCTTGGATCGAATTACAACTGCTCTGATACAATCTTGTAAATCAGAGAAAGAATTCTGTATTATCGATTGATCAATTACAATAGAGATAGCAACCTTTTATAACAATGTTAACCAACAAAAAAAAAGTAAAGACAATATAAAGAGGTTAATGGCTAGTTCCTTCTCATATCAAGCTGTCATGATCTCTTAAAACAGGAAATAATGATCAATTTCCGATTCTGAATAATATACTTTATAACCGACGTAAGCGAGTCATAGTATTCCAATCCAACGGTTTGATTTTTTGATTTCTCAAAAAACCGAATTCTCCCACCTATATTCTAATTTTGTACTCAAACCCAAAAAATTTAGACTGACGTCGAATAAAATGGTTTTTCATAAATTGAATAGTTTTATTTGAATGTTTGTTATCGAGTTTATGGATTATAATTTTTAATTTTTGAATGTGAAGTACTTTAGAAAAAAAAATGAATATTTAGCCCAAATGAGTAATACTCAATTAAGCATCGATTGACAAAAAGAAAAAAGTTAGGCTCAATGTTTCACGAACAAACTTATTAGACCGCCCGTACTGTGCTTTAATTTGGGCGCGAAAGCATGCATTAGCGGCTTAGCGCCCCATAATGCTCTCAACACCGCCCCCCAGGGGCGCTAATCTTGCAAAAATGGTCAGGGGTGTTTTTTTTTCGCTCTTGGTTTTGGCATGGTGGTCTTGGGTTTCGTGGCGGCCAATCAAATTAAGGGAGGGGGCGTGAATTTAACGCCCACAACGTTTGGGCTTATCTTGGATCATCCTTTTCCCAAACAAGAAAAAGAACAAACTGTTTTTGAAAACTCAAAAAGCAAATTTTCAGATTTTGGCATGATTTAAACCATGCACCAACCAAACCATGATCACGCTTGTGCAAGGGTGTTGTGCACCTTTAGGGTCCCCACTTGTTTCTTTGACTAATGATATAAGTGTTGATTAGTTCTGATTATAAGTAATGGAAAACATAATAATAATGTTACTTGATAGATTGGTGATGCCAGCAATTTATGAAGAGAGAGCGTTGGTGCTTGACATTCTTGTTAGTATGGTTGGGTTCTCTTTAGGGTGTATCGTACCGATGGCTAAGAAGTTTTTGAGGAACTCGATTATGAGAGAGAGGGAGGGAGGGAATTTGTGAGTGTAAGGGTGTTATAATTTGCCAACCTTCCAACCTCTAATGAAGTTATAAGAGTTTAAACGAGTTAGTAGGTATAACTTATCAGGGCCGTCTCTGAAAATCATCGAAAATTTTTAGGCCCGCGTCAAGTAGAAAAAAACGAGGCCCTATGATAAAGTATTGCAAAAACATGATCTAATTTACCGATTTAAACGAATCGTGAGTCTCTTTCCGCATTTTTGCAAACACTCTTTTCGCATTTTTGCAGTGTTGTCGATCAACCCTTTATAAACCATACTCTCTCGGCAGTTAATAAATTAACTCAATATTCTAAAAAAAACAATATTCATGTACTTTACAAAAATAATACACAAAGGAAAAGTATCATGTAATTAGTTTCATGCCTTTTCCAATATATTAGTTTTATGAGTTGTTCCATTAAATAAATAGTTTTGGGAATATAGGATTTTGTACGTGTAGGTTTTCCATTATTCAATACAAAACAAAAAAAGAAAAGCTTAAGTTTAGAGAGTAACTGTGTAAACTTCAGGGGTAACACCTGTTAATATGATTAAAGTTTCTAAAATAACGTACAAACGCCCAAAACCCAAAGCTCCTTCTTCTCAGATCCATTTGGTAATCATCATCTGCCGACCATTGGAGACCTGCAAGTTTTCATATCCTTAAAAAACCGACCTGACAAGCCCCAGTTATCACCGACCAGCCGCTGAAACTCAAAATAATTATATCGATGGGCTGCTAGACCAACGGGCCCCTGGGATTTCTGGCCCTCGGCGGTCGCCCACCTCGCCCATGCCCAGAGCCGGCACTGTAACTTATATTGAGTAAACCACGAAAATAAATAATTTAGTCCCAAGTAGTTCACGAATCACGAGCTTTATTTGCCTTTAAGCTTTTAACAATTTGACTCGTTTATTCCTTAGATAAAGGTAAATGTTGATTATCTTATGTTCTAAAAAGTAAAAACATCATTTCTTTCATGATTTTTCATCAATTATATGTAAAATTTATAGATAAATACTACAAAGAAAAATTACGTGTGAAACGGATATAAAAGAAATCGCCAGAAGGAAAAGGATTCATAACACCAGAAAAAGGTACTTATCCTAATGAAAAAAGTAAAATGCGATTCCGACGTAACAACTTAAATCAAATAGAAGAATAAAAATAGAAACCAAAAGAATATCATTTGATATCAATATATTTTATTTTTTTTCTTTTTACGGGCGATTTTCTTTTGTTGCTCATAGATTTGAACCCCTCACCATGTGTACTTGCACTGATATTCAAAAAAAAAAAAAAAAAAATACTTTTTTTGTTTTTTTTTTTTTATAAGAACTCGACCCTCACTAAATTTATCATGACTCAGTAACTAGTTATCTGATGATATAGTCAACGAGTCTTAGATCAATTGGTTTGGGAGAAGGTAACCCTATGACTAGGGGTGTTCAAAAATATCCGAATCCGAAAATCCGATCCGAAATATCCGATATCCGAATCCGAAACTACCCGAAAAACCGGATATCCGAAATTTCGGATATCCGAAATTCGGATATCCGAATTTTCGGATTCGGATTCGGATAGTGATTTTGAAAATTTTCGGATATTCGGATATCCGAAAATATCCGAAAATTTATAAAAAAAATTTATCGGATATCCGAAATATCCAAATATCCGAAAATATCCGAAAATATCCGAAAAATATCCAAAAATATCCGAAATATCCGAAAATATCCGAAAAATATCCAAAAAATATCCGAAAATATATCCGAAAATATCCGAAGTATCCGAAAAATATCCGAAACTATCCAAAATATCCGAAAATTTATATATAAAACATATAAAATAAAATATATTATAATAAAATCGGATATTCGGATATCCGATTCACTATCCGATCGGATATCCGAAATTTCGGATATCCGAATTTCGGATATCCGAAATTTCGGATACGGATTCGGATAGTGAAATCAACTATCCGAAAATTTCGGATATCCGAAATTCGGATATCCGAATTTTCGGATATCCGGTTTTGAACACCCCTACCTATGACCCTTCAATGTGAAGGTTATGGGTTAGAGTCTCGTTTGGTGCAATTTGCCCCAGGTGGGCCATAGGTTCTTATTATATTTTGCTTTCGGATGGTGAGTCTCCTCCGAATTAGTGAGCAGGTCGGGTCATCAATATTGCCTGTGTTTGCAGGGTGTGGGTGGTCTTTCGCCAATCGATTTACCCAGACGACCAGGCTTGTATAGTATTCGTTTGTCGTTAAAAAAAATAAAGACTGAATTACAAGTTTTGTCATTTAGCTTTATACCAGATTTCAAAGAATGTCCTTTAACTTCAAAATTGATTTGTTTTGTCCTTTATCTTTTAAAATCTTACATGGTTTATCCTTTTGCACTAACTGGGTTAATTTTTATCGTTAAATCAGGTAACAAAAGGGTAGTTTGGTCTTTTACACATTTATTTAAAATTAAAAAAATTAATTATATATAACATAAAAAATCTCACTCTGTCTTTATTAACACCCCCTCCCTCCTCCTCTCTCTCTTTCTCTCTCTCTCTCTCAGCTAGCACCACCACAACCAAGTGCCGCCACCACCAACCCACAACCAGCTGCCGCTGTCACCACCAAAACAAACCTTTTATCCTTTCCATCACCCTCCACCGTATCCCCCTCCTACCGACCACCACCAACTCCATCAGACCCCACCATCTTCGTCTTCGTCTGACCACCACCAACCCCACCATAGCAACCCCAAATCTTCATAAAACTCTATCCCCAAAATCTTTGTTCAAATCGAAGTACAAATAAATAGGGATGGAGGAGAGATGTTTCAGATCTGGTGGTGAGGGAGGCGAATACTCTGTTTTTTGAATGATTGTGTGTCGATGGTGGTAGTCGTTGTTGTGACACCCGACAAATTCTGGTTAACAACGTTGTCTAGATGAAAGTCTACCTTAGCGAGTCACGCGTATATTGTACTTAACTGGGTTAGTTAAGTCGGGTTATGGTTCGGGAACTATCGGTTAGTCTAGAAGATCATTGGATGTTGGTCTAGAGGTTCATTAGATGTCAGTCCTTAACCAAGTGTACAAACGGTGACGATTTGTAGGATCGTCAAGGCATACGGAACATACAAGTCTCGAGTCCCGGGAATTGGTGAACGAGTGTGAATATGTGTATTTACAAGTGTTATGTGTTTACAATCATTATGTGACTTGTCGGTATGTGAATATGTGTTAACATATGTTAAAACGGGGTTTAACGCGCAAAACACACGGAACAGGCCCCTATAGGCGATTAGGATAGTCCAATCGCCTATAGTTGGGGCGAGTGGGCAGTCATAGGGGCGAGTAGGGGACTAATTGCATGACTGTTCATGCGATTAGGCCCCAATTGCATGAACTTACATGCGATTAGGCTCCCTAATCGCGTGTACTGGCTGCACAATCGCTAGTTACGTGCTGGACGACTAAAAACGACTATAAATACCATACTTGACCTCATAAACTTCATTATACAAACCCTAGTCGTCCCATAACCTGCCCTAACACACACACAACCTCTGGAACGCGATTTTTGATCAAAACACAAGGTTTCAAGCTTAATCCATCATTCTTTCACAAATCTAAGGTTTGGCTTCCACCCATGAATCTTTATAAACGTTTTTAATCAATCCTTAATGGTCCAGACCTGTTCTAAAACGGAAAAGCTTTCTGAAAATCGTTAATAAGTGTTGATTAATCGGATTTTAACTAGTATACATGTGTTATGTGTGTTTATGATTAGAAAGCTAGGGTTTTTATGATTCTAGATGAATGAGTGACATGTTATTATGTTAGATCAGAATAATAATGATATTATGATGATAAAAATCTGAGTAACTGATTATTAGGGTGATAGTTACGCATGTTAGTGTGATGTTGCATGCTATGTGAATGGTGTTTGGAATACGTGATTGCATGCAGGACTGATAATACGAGGCAAAACGAAGGATTTTGGTTTAAACATGTTTAGAATAGTTGTTGGGATGATATTGGATGGTTACACACGTTCTGGGTCTGATTTGGAGCGTTAAACGCGCGAAAAACCGGAACAGCAAGGTTACAGGCGATTAGCAACCCTAATCGCCTATGTTAGAGGCGATTAGGAGGCCAATCGCCCATCTTTCATGCGATTAGGCCCCAATCGCTAGTTTTTACATGCCATCAGCCCTAAATGCTAGTTTTTACATGCAATCAGCCCTAATTGCTAGTTTTTACATGCAATCAGCCCTAAATGCTAGTTTTTACACGCAATCAGCCCTAAATGCTAGTAGTTACATGCGATTAGCCTTCCTAAATGCCAGTTGACCAACCTAAATGCTAGTTGACTTTTCCTAATCGCGTGTACTGCTGCTGTAGTATAAATTAGCATTCCGAGACCCGATTTGACATGTAGGAACATGCTAGGAACCCCGTAACATATCTAATAACTTGGTAACATATGTTTGGATGTAATTCGGTGATACGTGAACTATGTGCTATAACTTGTTGTGCGTTAACGTATGTTAAGTGTGATTGCATGATTGCATGTTTGAGAGCGTAAACATAACACGGGGAGTCTCGGGTCACCAATGGGATGTCGAGTCTTGTACTTTGGGTCAGTTAAACAGTCACGGTGTTTTCAAACGAACTTGGTTATGGTCTGGACATCTAGGGACTAATTAACCTGCGAGTTATTAGTCTAAGTACTTGTAACTGTCATATGTTAGGTCGCCGCTTTACGGGACTAGCATAGCAGCTGAGTTTACTCGGGTTAAGGAGTAACGCAACTTAAGGTGAGTTTACGGCCCCTCTTTTAAACTGGTTTCATACTTTCGGGGGAGAAAACATGTGTTAAAACGATTATTTGGTAACTACTGTCATACTATGGGTTTCTATTGTGTACTACACGATCTTTGGAAGTCCCGGGGGGAACCATGAATGTGCGGGTTTGCACAACGGGGAAATGTGAATAGCGCTATTGGGAGTGACCAACCCCGCTCGTCGGCTTGGAGGGCCGGGCGAGTGCATATTGTCTCAAACAGGAACAACAGGAACAACTGGTTTACTTTTCGGGCACAACATCTGGTATGCGTGTTAGTAATGGTTTTCCAATCGTGGTAGTAACAAAACATACGCCTAGCTAGCGTACACTGGTTTTCGATTTGTTATAGTATGGACAGGTGGACTTGGTGCTTGGATTACAAAACCTGTAAACTCACCAGCATTTTTGTGCTGACGTAAACTTTTACATGTTTTCTCAGGTCGCTATGGTAGCACTACTGGACTAGGGCGCACGCGTCTGCACGACGTCTAGTTAGAGTCGCATGGTTTTCATATGTTGAACATTGGGTTTACTTTTGAGATACTGTTTTGAATAAGCTTCCGCTGTAAACGGGGATTTTAAATTATGTTTTGAAATTGCATTATATTCATGTTAGACTTGTTTATTGTGATCGTTGGTTTGGATCCTGGTTTGTCATGCGCCTCGCGGTAAAACTCCGCAAGTGGAATTTTGAGGGTGTGATAGATTGTATCAGAGCCAATGGTTATAGTGAACTAGGACTGCATGTAGAGTCTAGTCTATAGCCGAGTCCCACACACTAGACGATCACATGGTACTAAACATTATGGTGGTTTACGTATGGTCTTGTCGGGGTGTCTCTAAATCGTTGGTCTTTCTACGTTACATCATCCGTTCTATCTTAGGTTGGGTTTCTTGCTTTCTAGGCAGTGCAGTATAGTGGGGTAACTCGTATACTCTTGAGATTTGTCCAAGGCTCGGACATCTCCCTTTCATACTCCAATAGAAACACTTGCCATAAACTACCGTAGTATTACGGTGTATAGCTAAGAGTCTATGTTCGGTGATTTGAACTTTGAACTAGGAGAACACTTGGAGGACCATGTAGAGCGGTTTATCATTTTGGGTGCACACAAAATCATAAACCGAAATGCATGGAAGCCCTAGTGAGCTCTGGGTTTGAGGGGATAGTCCTGGATTGGATCTAGCTTTGATCTTGTGAACATTAGTGGTTATCTTTATCTGCGAAACTAAATTTTCTCGTTCTTTCTGCCAGAATCATGTCTGGAGTACGAGGAGGACGTGGAGGTGGTCGCAATGGTGGACGTGGTGGTGGTCGCGGTGGTGCTGGTGGTCGTGGAGGTATTAACCTATCGCAGGCTGATCTGAACAACTTGCTCCAAGCTGCCTTTCAGTTAGGGCACAACGGTGGTGGTAAGATGATTTATCCATTTTCTTTGTCTCATTGGTGAACCTTGTTTACATTCTTCGTGGTTTCTCATACGTTTCATTTCAGGTGGTCCTGTTAACCCACCCCCACCCATGTGTACCTACAAGATGTTTCGGGACTGTAAGCCCCAGGAATTCTCTGGCACTGAGGGTGCGGTGAGCTTGCTTAGGTGGCTGGAGAAAGTGGAGTCAGTGTTTCTGATGTGTAACTTTCTCCCAGAAGATCGGGTTAAGTATGCTGCTGCGTTATTCCAGGATGTTGCATTGACTTGGTGGAATAACATCACCCAGAATATGGGTATTGGGGAGGCGTATGCTATGCCTTGGGAGAATTTTGTGCAACTGTTGAAACGTGAGTACTGTCCAAGGGAAGAGGTGCAGAAGTTAGAGCACGAGGTGTGGAACCTCAAGATGACTGGGTCTGAAATTGAGAAGTATACTGTGAGGCGTAACGAGTTGGCAGTGCTGTGTCCCGATCTGCATGTGCCAGAATACCGTAGGATTGAACACTATGTCTCAGGGTTAGTACCGGAAATTGCAGGATTAGTGGCTGCGGGAAATCATCCTACATACGCAGAGGTGGTTCGATCGGCTCATAGGATGACCAACTTAAAGGTGAATGAGGGTATTTTGCCTGCTAAGGGTTCGACTGTTAAGGCCCCAGAGAACAACAAGCGCAAGTGGGAAAATGACGGGAAAAGATCTGGGCCAGCACAGCAGAATAAGAGGTTTGATAATGGGGGTTCTTCTTCTTCGGGTAACAAACAGGGTGGTTATGCGGGGAAACTGCCCAAATGCAACAAGTGTGGACGCCATCATCAAGGGAACTGCGACAGTAACCGTTGTCACCGCTGCCAGCGAACTGGGCATTATGCTAAAGATTGTCGGGTTACACTTCCATCGACCCAGGCCCCGACTACTAACTCAGCTCCTACTACTCAAGGGACTACGGGGAGACAAGGATGTTACAATTGTGGTGAGACCGGGCATTACAAGAAGGATTGCCCAAAACTGAAGCAGGGTGGAAACAACGGTAATGGGAACAACGGGGGCGGCGGCAGAAATGCACGTGCCTTCGTCATTGGAGCCGCTGAGGCTAGACAGGACCCTGACACAGTCACCGGTACGTTCCTTCTTAATAATCGTTCTGTTAGTGTGTTATTTGATTCTGGTGCCGACAAGAGTTTTGTATCCATGGAAGTTAGTCGACTGCTAGATGTAGTACCCATACCATTAGAGACTAAGTATATTATTGAGTTGGCTGACGGTAAAAAGATTGAAGCTACTAGTATCCTTCGGGAGTGTCAATTAGAGTTGTCGGGTTTATCGTTTCCCATCGACCTTATGCCGGTACCATTGGGTAGTTTTGACGTTGTGGTAGGAATGGATTGGTTGTCTTCGTATCGCGCGGAGATTGTCTGTTACGATAAGGTTATTCGGATTCCTCTCCCTGATGGAGAATTCCTTTCTGTGTACGGTATCAAGGGTGGTGTTCCGCTAAACATCATCTCTAGCATGAAAGCCCTTAAGTGTCTTCGAAAGGGTTATCCAGCCGTTTTGGCGCTTTTATCTGTTTCCTCTGGTGATGAGAAGAAGATCGACGATATTCCGGTTGTACGCGAGTTTCCTGATGTTTTTCCCGATGATTTATCTGGTCTTCCTCCTCATCGTCAAGTCGAGTTCGGTATTGATCTTGTACCAGGGGCTGCTCCTATTGCTCGGGCCCCCTACCGTCTTGCACCTCCCGAGATGCAGGAATTGTCTAGTCAGTTACAGGAACTCTTGGACAAGGGTTTCATCAGACCAAGTTCTTCCTCTTGGGGAGCCCCGATTCTATTTGTTAAGAAGAAGGATGGAAGTTTCCGATTGTGTGTGGACTACAGAGAACTGAACAAATTGACCGTCAAGAACCGTTATCCTCTTCCACGTATTGATGATCTATTCGACCAGCTCCAGGGTTCTAGTTATTATTCCAAGATTGACTTGAGGTCCGGTTATCACCAGTTGCGGGTAAGGGAAGCTGACGTTGCAAAGACTGCCTTTCGTACACGTTATGGCCATTTCGAATTCTTGGTCATGCCTTTCGGTCTCACGAACGCACCGGCGGTTTTCATGGACTTGATGAACCGCGTCTGTAAACCATATCTTGACAAGTTCGTCATTGTGTTTATTGATGACATTCTGATCTACTCTAAGAACGAGACCGAACACGAGGAACATCTGCGGTTAGTTTTGGAACTCTTGCGACGGGAACAACTTTACGCCAAGTTCTCAAAGTGTGACTTTTGGTTACGCGAAGTTCAGTTCCTAGGACATGTGGTTAATGAACTAGGAATTCATGTCGATCCAGCTAAGATCGAAGCGATCAAGGACTGGGGAGCACCAAAGACGCAAACTGAGGTGCGGCAATTCCTAGGCCTTGCGGGCTACTATCGTCGTTTCATTCAGGGGTTCTCGAAGATTGCTCAACCCCTGACCACTCTCACGCAGAAGGATAGAAAATTTGACTGGGGTGAACCACAAGAGTCAGCGTTTGAGGAACTAAAGTCTAAACTTTGTTCTGCTCCTATTTTGTCTTTACCTGAAGGCCCTGATGATTTTGTTGTTTACTGTGATGCTTCCATTCATGGTCTCGGTTGCGTGTTGATGCAACGCGAGAAGGTGATTGCGTATGCCTCTCGTCAACTCAAGGTGCACGAGAAGAACTACACCACCCATGACTTGGAGTTGGGTGCCGTGGTATTCGCGTTGAAAATATGGAGACATTACTTGTACGGTACCAAATGCACCATCTACACCGATCACAAGAGTCTCCAACATATTTTTGACCAACAACATTTGAACATACGACAGCGTCGTTGGATTGAACTTCTGAACGACTATGATTGTGCCATTAAGTACCATCCTGGCATGGCGAATGTTGTAGCAGACGCCTTGAGCAGGAAGGAATCGACTAAACCTCGTCGCGTTCGGGCATTGCAGCTCACCATTCATTCATCCCTACCTGATCAACTCCGTTCTGCCCAGTTAGAAGCTTTGAAGGAGGAAAACCTTAAAGCTGAAACTATGCACGGTGCCGACAAGCACCTCGAGCGAAGGCCTGATGGCCTGCACTACTTCGCAGAACGCATATGGGTTCCTTATTTCGGGGGACTACGGGAGCTTGTCCTTGATGAGGCTCATAAGTCCCGGTATTCTATTCATCCTGGTTCGGATAAGATGTACCAAGATCTGAAGGTGCTTTACTGGTGGCCAAACATGAGGTCGGATATAGCTTCATACGTGAGTAAGTGTTTGACTTGTGCTAAGGTCAAGGTGGAATACCAGAAACCGTCGGGTCTCTTGCAACAACCTGAAATTCCGGAATGGAAATGGGAACGGATTACCATGGATTTTGTCACGCAACTTCCTAAATCACCAAGCGGGAATGACAAGATATGGGTGATTGTCGATCGGTTGACGAAATCAGCCCATTTTCTTGCTATTAAGGAGACCGACACCATGGATCGTTTGGCTCGTCTTTATTTGAAGGAAGTTGTTTCTAAGCACGGGGTGCCAGTTTCTATTATCTCGGATCGTGACTCCCATTTTACTTCTCACTTCTGGAAGTCTTTGCACAAGGCTTTGGGTACCCAACTAGACATGAGTACGGCTTATCATCCACAGACTGACGGTCAGAGTGAGCGCACGATTCAAACTTTAGAAGACATGCTGCGGGCATGTGTGATCGATTTTGGCAAGGGTTGGGAAGCTCATCTACCGTTAGTAGAATTCTCGTACAACAACAGTTATCACACGAGCATCAAGGCAGCTCCGTTCGAGGCACTGTACGAACGGAAATGCCGTTCTCCTCTTTGTTGGGTTGAAGTGGGTGAGAGTCAACTCACTGGGCCTGAACTAGTGTACGAAACTTCGGAAAAGATCGTACAGATTCGTAACCGGTTGGCAGCGGCACGGGATCGGCAAAAGAGTTATGCTGATCAGCGTCGCAAACCATTGGAATTCCAAGTTAATGACAAAGTACTTCTAAAAGTCTCACCATGGAAGGGCGTCATACGCTTTGGGAAGCGTGGCAAACTCAATCCGCGGTATGTCGGCCCATTTACGATCCTGGAACGGATTGGGCCGGTGGCATATCGTCTTGATTTACCGACGAAGCTCGGTAACGTACATAACGTCTTCCATGTGTCTAACTTGAAGAAGTGTCTGGCTGACGAGTCTCTCATTGTTCCACTGGAAGAGATCAAGGTTGATGATCGTCTTCGGATTGTGGAAGAACCTGTGGAGATCCTTGATTACAAGATTCGTAGCCTACGTCATAGCAAGATTCGCATCGTTAAGGTTCGGTGGAACTCGAACCGGGGACCAGAGTACACGTGGGAACGGGAGGATCAGATGAAGTCTAAGTATCCTCATCTCTTTCCTAAGGAAGCGTTCGAGTCGAGATATGTCTCTTCTGCAGCTGAATGAATCTCGGGGCGAGATTCCTTTTAACGTGGGGATGATGTGACAACTCGGGTAAATCTCTCTTTTGGTTTCTATCTTTTGTTTATTCCCTTCGTTATTTCTTTTGTTCTTTTGGTACTTGTGCAATTTTCGGGACGAAAATTCTTTTAACGTGGGGATGATGTGACACCCGGCAAATTCTGGTTAACAACGTTGTCTAGATGAAAGTCTACCTTAGCGAGTCACGCGTATATTGTACTTAACTGGGTTAGTTAAGTCGGGTTATGGTTCGGGAACTATCGGTTAGTCTAGAAGATCATTGGATGTTGGTCTAGAGGTTCATTAGATGTCAGTCTTTAACCAAGTGTACAAACGGTGACGATTTGTAGGATCGTCAAGGCATACGGAACATACAAGTCTCGAGTCCCGGGAATTGGTGAACGAGTGTGAATATGTGTATTTACAAGTGTTATGTGTTTACAATCATTATGTGACTTGTCGGTATGTGAATATGTGTTAACATATGTTAAAACGGGGTTTAACGCGCAAAACACACGGAACAGGCCCCTATAGGCGATTAGGATAGCCCTGTAACATTTCACATTTAAACTTGTACGTTACACCATCGAAATTAATAAAACGTCAAGTTCGTTATTCCCGTATACAATAATTATTTTTGTCGCGTTTGTGGAACCCTAATACCATATATATATTAATTATTATATGGAATAACCTTGAATCATATCAAAAAAATAAAATGTCTTGGCCGGGATTCGAACCCGCGCCAAGACCGGGTCACATACACACAATCATCTAACCAACTGGGCTGGCAATCAACACTGATTAAACCCCGGCACATAATAAACTTATACGCGATCTTGAACCTGCCAATTTGACTTAGGAAAGTCAACTGCTTGACGCGTTTGATTATCAATCAGAATCAATTCAGAATTGATCCAAATTTGGCAAATTTATTTGATTACCGGCCTCGTTCGTCCATGATTACACGTTTATTACCAATTATCGTTGACTAATTGATGTTATACGCGCATAACATTAACTCGTGAGTCAACCTTACCAATTAACCCAATCCATCGACCCTCTATATAAATTGAACCTTGGCACAGCATAACAACTCGCTCACTTATCTCTCTTAACCTCCAATTCTTCTGAAACACCTCTGTTAATTACAATTTTGAACGTTGTTTGACTTTGGTCTTTGACCAGCCAATTATCTACGAATCATCACTGTAAGTTTGATGTTTTATATGGGTTTTGATCACCGGCGTTCACTCATCAAAAGCCCTAACATCAATTGGGCCAATGATGAGTGAATCGCATTATTGCAGAAATTAGGGTTCGTGGGTTTAAAATGGGGATAAACTCAGATTCATATCATGCATATAATTATTATTAAACGGGTTTCATCACAACCACTGGCCTAGGCCAAGTGGTTGTGACCAAGGCTTGCAACATCAGTCACCCGGGTTCGAGTCCCGGCTCTGACTCTCTTTTCTTTTCTTTTTTTCTGTTTTTAAAACAACAAAGTATTTTATATATTTATTTCATTTTAAACTTATAAATTCATTTTTAAATGTTAAAACTATTTTATAAATTCTAAAAAAATTACATTTATTAAATCTGAGTTAAAAGTTTTATTCACAATTTTTATTTTTCAAAAATTCATTTATTTAATATTTATAATAATTAAATCAATTTTACACTATTATATTTATAAAAATCCATTAAAATATCAAAACGATCTTATAAATTTCCACAAAAATTATCCTAAGTTTTTATAACATTAAACTTTTCAGAAATGATTTTTATTTCTGAAAAATCATTTATTTAGTATTTTTAATCAATTTTTGTTAGTTTTAATCATAATTAAATCATAATAAATCCAATTTTTAATATTTTTGCACCAAAATTTTATACAAATTATTTCTGATCATTTAGAACAGAAATATAATTTTTAAACTAATAATTCTTTAATTTTAGTATTTTTGAATATTAAAGTTAAGTTTTGACAATTTGTAATAAATAGATTTAATAATCTATTTTAAAGAAAATAATTTTATAAAAATTATTTTTATACTTTAAACACATTCTTATGACCATCCTAGATTTAACATTTATAAAAAGATTTTTAGTTATTTATTTACTAAATTTCTCTCAATTGGCGAATATTTTTAATAATAATCAAACGAGCGTTTATCCCCAATTCGAAGCCCTAGAACTTATACATTTGTAGACTTGATAGACTTAGACATATTTATTACCTCATTATAGGGTGATACTTGATACATTTGGGCAACACACTATTTTCAACAGATATAACATTTTACCAAGGTGAGTTTTACATAGCCCCTTTTCTATTTATCACCATTTTTGGGGTGAAACATGTTATAACATCATTCATGCAATTCAATCATCAATGTGTCTATGTGTTTTCTATGTTGCATTATGTCTTGAGCATGATTAGAGTAAGCACCATTCTAGCATAATCATTAACTCCGTACAAGCCGACGGTATACATTGATAGATCTATTGGACTGACAATCCCACCCGGATACGTGCCTCCTACAAAGGTAGCGTGGGTGTTTGTTATCGTATAACATATTCAAGTGGACCATGAGCGTATGGTATGTATCATATTATAATAGTCATCAGGGTTGATTATGCACTTGATTTATATCTAGTATGTTCTCACATATGGACTAGATTGACATGACACATGAATTGCACATCATTTTTACTCAATTATCAAAAACCTATGTAATTCTCACCAACTTTTGTTGACCCAAAACCTTTTCAACTTAACATGTTTCAGGTTCTATTTGCTTGAAGATTTGAATTGATGCTTGAAGATATGTGTATAGATTTTATTCAATTTGATGTACAAATTCTAGAACAATTGTATGTAATTCATTTAAATTATTTAATGGAATTTATTATTCACCATGAGCTACTGAACAATCATCAATACGTGACATCCGATGTTTCCGCCATCGGTTGGGGTGTTACAAGCCCAATCGCCTATAGTTGGGGCGAGTGGGCAATCATAGGGGCGAGTAGGGGACTAATTGCATGACTGTTCATGCGATTAGGCCCCAATTGCATGAACTTACATGCGATTAGGCTCCCTAATCGCGTGTACTGGCTGCACAATCGCTAGTTACGTGCTTGACGACTAAAAACGACTATAAATACCATACTTGACCTCATAAACTTCATTATACAAACCCTAGTCGTCCCATAACCTGCCCCAACACACACACAACCTCTGGAACGCGATTTTTGATCAAAACACAAGGTTTCAAGCTTAATCCATCATTCTTTCACAAATCTAAGGTTTGGCTTCCACCCATGAATCTTTATAAACGTTTTTAATCAATCCCTAATGGTCCAGACCTGTTCTAAAACGGAAAAGCTTTCTGAAAATCGTTAATAAGTGTTGATTAATCGGATTTTAACTAGTATACATGTGTTATGTGTGTTTATGATTAGAAAGCTAAGGTTTTTATGATTCTAGATGAATGAGTGACATGTTATTATGTTAGATCAGAATAATAATGATATTATGATGATAAAAATCTGAGTAACTGATTATTAGGGTGATAGTTACGCATGTTAGTGTGATGTTGCATGCTATGTGAATGGTGTTTGGAATACGTGATTGCATGCAGGACTGATAATACGAGGCAAAACGAAGGATTTTGGTTTAAACATGTTTAGAATAGTTGTTGGGATGATATTGGATGGTTACACACGTTCTGGGTCTGATTTGGAGCGTTAAACGCGCGAAAAACCGGAACAGCAAGGTTACAGGCGATTAGCAACCCTAATCGCCTATGTTAGAGGCGATTAGGAGGCCAATCGCCCATCTTTCATGCGATTAGGCCCCAATCGCTAGTTTTTACATGCCATCAGCCCTAAATGCTAGTTTTTACATGCAATCAGCCCTAATTGCTAGTTTTTACATGCAATCAGCCCTAAATGCTAGTTTTTACATGCAATCAGCCCTAAATGCTAGTAGTTACATGCGATTAGCCTTCCTAAATGCCAGTTGACCAACCTAAATGCTAGTTGACTTTTCCTAATCGCGTGTACTGCTGCTGTAAGTATAAATTAGCATTCCGAGACCCGATTTGACATGTAGGAACATGCTAGGAACCCCGTAACATATCTAATAACTTGGTAACATATGTTTGGATGTAATTCGGTGATACGTGAACTATGTGCTATAACTTGTTGTGCGTTAACGTATGTTAAGTGTGATTGCATGATTGCATGTTTGAGAGCGTAAACATAACACGGGGAGTCTCGGGTCACCAATGGGATGTCGAGTCTTGTACTTTGGGTCAGTTAAACAGTCATGGTGTTTTCAAACGAACTTGGTTATGGTCTGGACATCTAGGGACTAATTAACCTGCGGGTTATTAGTCTAAGTACTTGTAACTGTCATATGTTAGGTCGCCGCTTTACGGGACTAGCATAGCAGCTGAGTTTACTCGGGTTAAGGAGTAACGCAACTTAAGGTGAGTTTACGGCCCCTCTTTTAAACTGGTTTCATACTTTCGGGGGAGAAAACATGTGTTAAAACGATTATTTGGTAACTACTGTCATACTATGGGTTTCTATTGTGTACTACACGATCTTTGGAAGTCCCGGGGGGAACCATGAATGTGCGGGTTTGCACAACGGGGAAATGTGAATAGCGCTATGGGAGTGACCAACCCCGCTCGTCGGCTTGGAGGGCCGGGCGAGTGCATATTGTCTCAAACAGGAACAACAGGAACAACTGGTTTACTTTTCGGGCACAACATCTGGTATGCGTGTTAGTAATGGTTTTCCAATCGTGGTAGTAACAAAACATACGCCTAGCTAGCGTACACTGGTTTTCGATTTGTTATAGTATGGACAGGTGGACTTGGTGCTTGGATTACAAAACCTGTAAACTCACCAACATTTTTGTGCTGACGTAAACTTTTACATGTTTTCTCAGGTCGCTAAGGTAGCACTACTGGACTAGGGCGCACGCGTCTGCACGGCGTCTAGTTAGAGTCGCATGGTTTTCATATGTTGAACATTGGGTTTACTTTTGAGATACTGTTTTGAATAAGCTTCCGCTGTAAACGGGGATTTTAAATTATGTTTTGAAATTGCATTATATTCATGTTAGACTTGTTTATTGTGATCGTTGGTTTGGATCCTGGTTTGTCATGCGCCTCGCGGTAAAACTCCGCAAGTGGATTTTGAGGGTGTGATAGTTGTTGAATCAGGGTTAGAAGCAGAAATCAAGTCATTATTGTCGATGGTGACTAGAGGCGAGATGAGAGAGACAAAGTGGAAGGAGAAAGAGAAGGAGAAGGAGGGTAAAATTACAATACTACCCTCATGTGCAGGTCACGTGATCAGATTTAATGGAGAAAATTAACCTAGTTAGTGCAAAAGGACAAACCATGTAAGATTTTAAAAGATAAAGGACAAAACCAATCAATTTTGAAGTTAAAGGACATTCTTTGAAATCTGGTATAAAGCTAAAGGACAAAACTTGTAATTCAGTCAAAAATAAAAGTATCTCATGATATATCACCTAATTATTTATGTATTTATAGAACCCACATGACATCTCAAACACATGATCCAACAAATTATTTTCTATGATTGTTCTAAAATCTTTGGATTAACTTAAATACTATAAAATATATGGATATTGTATATCTTTTTCACGAACTCATAAACTTTTAGCATATTTATTACTTAAAAAATAATTAATCACTTCTTAATAATATAAAATAAAATTAGACAATTTACAAGTAACATATATCTAACTGATAATTTGTATATGTTTATATATTAATGTATTGAATTTAAATAATCCCAGCTATTTGATATCAGCTGTCATCGGTCTCAACTAACGAAATATGTGCTAGCGTCACCAACGGAGTATGACAAAAAATAAATATATTCCATTTAGAAAATCAGTTAATATTATGTTAATCATAGTCTATTGGCAGGGACGATTCTTTTAAGGGGCGGGGAGGGGCGGCCGCCACCCCCATCCCCCGAATTTTCGCTCAGAAGTTCCGATTATATAGTATTCGTATAGAAATTTTTTGGTATATAAGGTTTCGACCCCCCGAAACTAGTGACTTCTGACCCCCCGATGACTTCCGACCCCCAAAGTTTCGGATCAAGATTTGCCACTGTCTATTGGTGACCAATATATTAAAAGTTAGGACCGTCAGCACACATTTCCTTAGTTAAAACTTATGACGACCAATTACTAATATTTCTTCGTATATTTTAAAAGAGTGAAAAGTTGGGTTTCCAACGTTGCAGCATCCCACACTCCATGGTTTAGTATAAATGATAAATCTTGGTGGAAAAGCAACCAACAAATATCCCCACCATTTAATGGCCATTACCTACTATACCCCAAAACACCACGTCTATTTGTTGCCTTTCTGTTCTAGTGTCCGTTGTATCTCCATTAACACCCACCGTCTTTTTCTTAACCGTCCGCCATCCATTCATACTCGACCTACATGCACATAAATGTTATTTAGAATGAAAACCATTGCACAGTTAGCTTTGTGTATGCTACTTCTTCTTCATCTATGTTTTGCCGATGGGATTACCCGTAAAAGCTTTCCTAATGGTTTCATTTTTGGAACTGCGTCTTCTGCCTACCAGGTTTCTTCTTTATTATTATTATATTGTTCAAACTGCTTTACGCAGTTATTGCGGTTCTCAACATAATATTGGTTTTAAAAATAACACTTTAACGTTTATTGAAAATTTGCTTTATGCAGTCATTGCGGTTCTTAACATACTATTGATCTTGAAAATAAGTAAATAACGCTTTAACGTTTATCGCAAGCAAACACGGTTCAATAGGGAGAATTATCAAAAGGTAATCAGGATTCATACACCACCTATTTAGGATTTATACACCCTGGCCCACATCAAATACCAATAGAAAACTGCCACATACCCCAAAATGTGATGTCACACCCCCAGAATATGACGTCACAGGGTGTATGAATCCCATAACCCTTATCAAACACTTATAAACACTTTGTGTTAGTTATAATACATCATTAAATCAGGCATATTACGAGGCAATTTGTTTAAAAACTTTATATTGAAACTGCTCAATTGTTTTGTATTGGTGGAACGGTTATCCATACGGCGAATATGACGTACACATTTTTGTTTTCGTTTATCTGTTTGTTTTATAATCGATCTTTAAATAGAATGCTAGATGTAACCGTATAACACTTTTTGTCACTTTAGTAAACTATATATGTCATCTTTTTTTTTCTTTTTTCCTTTACCGCTAATAATCCTAAATCATACGTCAACACCCAGGATTAAACATGAGACCTCCCTTCTAAGAATAAAGTGTCTTTAGCAAGTGAGTTAGCCCACACGTATTTAGCACATCATGTTTTCATTAAAATTAATTTTTTGGTATTTTAAGTGAAGGGGAAAGATCATGTACAAACTGTTTTTTGGTAAGAACTGTGAGAATCAAAGGAGGGTAATTTTTTTTTTCGAAATTTTTTCCCCATATTGTTAAACATGTATTATAGTATTGAAAACTAAAAAAAATAAATAAATTTTGGTGTAGAGTAATTACATAATTACTCTAGTGTAAACTAGTGTATTTACTTTAATGACGTAATTACACTAAAATTTTTTTTTTTTATTTTTTTTTGTATTCTTCATCTAGAAAGTATGTTTAAGCACATGGGAAAAAAAAATTCTAAAAAAAAAAGATTTTTTACCCCTTTTGATTCTCACAGTTATTACCGAAAAACACTTTGTATTTATCTTTACTCTTTAAGTGAAAAACACAAGAGGTGACAGGTTCCTACACGAAAAGTAATCCTTTTTTCATGTTTAGCCTGTTTAATAAAGAGCTCATGTTCCAAACGAGTAGACGACTAGTTTAATTTGTCAATTATAAATGGACTAAAAATTTAAACAATATATATTTTATAACGTCATCCTGCCAAAATGTTTGCGACTCGTTTAACTCGTTTATTACAACCCGTGTGACTCGTTTACATAAACGGGTTGCATAATTACACGAGTAGTTTTCACTATAAAAAATTGATTTATTATACTTGATGCAACATAAATGTTACACAGTGGTTGCTGATATGATTTGTTTCTTTTTTTATTTTTGGTTTTCTATAATCACTTGAAGTATGAAGGAGCAGTGAAGGAAGATGGAAGGGGGTCTTCTATATGGGACAAATTTGCTCATAACTTTGGTAAAATTTATATGTTATCCAATATTAAACAAAAATTAAACGTTGGTGTCACCCTATTAGGAATAATATCGCGTAACAAATATCAGATTTGTGCATTTAACTCTCATACTTATAGAAAACGGTTGGATCGAGGTTCAAATCCTCAAGAATTAAGAATTCTTGACGCTTAGGATGTTTGGGATTGCTTGTTGAAAAAAAAAGAACAACTTTAAACGCTTAACAAGCAATCCCAACAAACACCGCTTAACAAGCAATCCCAACAAACACCGTTAATATTTCACCTATGCATCATCCCGTATTTTTAAGTGTCTAAGTGAAATTACGATATTGACCTTGTAAATGGACAGGTAAGGTAACTGATTTTAGTAATGCTGATGTGGCCGTTGATCAATACCACTTGTATGAGGTGCGTAATCTTTCTTCTCTTGAAAAGATTATTGATCCGATTGTAATTGTTTTTGTTTGTAAAAATGGTTTGGATTGTTTTGATGGTTCAAATGTAGGATGACATAAAGTTGATGAAGGATATGGGTATGGATGCCTATAGGTTTTCAATCTCATGGCCAAGAATTTTCCCAAGTAAGGAAGTTTCAAGTTTTTATATTACAGAAAATTACTTTTATATAATAACATATAGTTATTATTATCCCTTGAATCACTAAATTTAATAGAAATACATGAAATAACTACTTTTATGTTGTAGTTTAGGATCAGATATCTCTATAATCATGAGATGCACAAAATAATTTCACATATCTACTTCATCTTTAGGGATCATCATAAATGTCTTGAAATGTCTTGAAATGTGCAAATATGACCTACTCTTTAAGAACATGCCCCTTTAAATCACTAAGAGTGTGAGGAGTGAGGGCGAGGGTTTTGCATGGGTTGCCAACCCAAGCCCCCCCACACCACTCTTCCATAATAACAATAAGGGCGTTGCCCCTTTGGCGTGGCATTCTTCACCGGCGTGGGGTGGATCATGTGGTGAGGTGAAAGATTTTGATTAGTGATTTTTTTTTTAAAGTTATATACACAAACTTTTCAAAACCTAAGCCCCTTCACTCCTCTTACCTTTTGAAGGCTTGATTGTGGGCTTACATGACAATAAGTTCATCCATAAGGCTATGGGGTGTGGTTCTCCCTTATTCCCCCAAGTCTACATCAACGTCACGTCACTCTCTCATTCCCTTCCCCCAAATCAAGGAAGGGCTCTCCCTTCTTCCCCCTTCCATTTTTTATTATTTTATTTAAGAGGAAAAAGGAGCTCAGGAAGGAAGGGGAAATCCCTGTTTGCACGCGGGGGGGGGGGGGGGGGGGGGGGGTTTCGTTGGGGGAGGGGAGGTTGCCATCTTACCTCAAAAGTATTGTTTGAATTAATAAAATTTGTTGGTTTTTCACTTTTTTATTTTTTTGTATCACAGATGGAAGTGGTCAAATAAACCAAGCTGGAGTTGATCATTACAACACTCTTATTAATTCTCTATTAGCCCATGGTATGTGCATAGTTTACCATACAACACTTCTATTTAGAGGATGATAGAATATTTGAATCATGACTGGAAAAATTGAATAAAAACTAACCAAGATGAGAAACTAGTTGTTTGATTATGGGTTTAATATAACCAAGTTTGATGTTTGATTATAATTATTTTTTTCTTTTCTTTTAGCTTTAGTAAACATTTCCGAGTTACAATAAGTTGGCCGGTAAACAGGCAACAAAGTGCGCCGCATATGGATATATAGCCCTTCCTTAAAAATTATTACCTGAAATAAGTTCAAATAGACCTATGCTATAACAGAAAACTAATCAGGCTTAGTTTTGACTACGGTTCGATTCCCACAAAGAGTTTTTCCCAGATTTATTGTGTTTCTTCCTGAAGGCATTATTACCTAGTAAGGATGGATATGATTGGCTGATTCCGCTGCTATATGTCACTATTTTATTACATCGGAAGTTTAATTTTCTTTATGAATTTTAAACCGTAGGAATCGAACCATACGTGACCCTCTACCATTGGGACCTTCCTCAAGCATTACAAGACCAATACAATGGATGGCTCGACACTCGAATTATGTAAATATGTATTTCCTTCCATCAATAATTTTATTTATTTAAAAAGTATTTTAAACTTATTATGTTATTTTGCATATTATATAACACAGAAATGATTTTGCAACATATGCCGAGACATGTTTTAAGATATTTGGCGACCGGGTTAAGAACTGGATGACATTTAACGAACCTCATACTATAACCGTACAAGGTTATGATGTTGGGCTCCAAGCACCGGGCCGTTGCTCGATACTTCTTCGATTGTTTTGTCGGGCTGGAAACTCGGCCACTGAACCTTACATTGTTGGTCATAATGTACTTCTTTCACACGCAGCCGCCTTCGATATCTACAAAAGAAAATACAAGGTAACTTTAAAACATTTATTCAAAAAACATAATTTGTTTTTTTTTTTTTTGATGTAACATTTACTTTAAACTAAAACATGTTGTTTTGTTGTTCAGGCAAAGCAGAATGGACGCGTAGGGATCGCGTTTGATGTCATTTGGTACGTGCCAGGTACAAACAAAAGCGAGGACATTGAGGCGACGCAAAGAGCACAAGATTTCCAGTTGGGATGGTTTCTCGATCCTGTAATGTTTGGAGACTATCCGAGCTCAATGAGGACGAGAGTAGGAGACCGGTTACCAAGATTTTCTAAACTTCAATCGACTCTTCTTAAGGGTTCGATCGATTTTGTTGGTATTAATCATTACACAACATGGTACGCGTGGCATAACTCAACTAACATCATTGGCGTTTTGCTCAAAGATTCTGTTGCAGATTCGGGTTCCCTTACACTTCGTATGTCATTTAAAGTTATCCATTTTGGTTCATATATACTCTATAGAACCCACACTTTTTAAAACTGTGTACCGTTGAGTTGCATTGTACAACTCAACAATATACACGTGATTACTTAAAAAGTTTGGGTTCTGTCATTGATAAAAATAACCGTCTAAAAATGAGATTTTTTTTTTGCCTTTTTCCAGCGTGGAGGAACGGGAAGGCCATTGGCGATCGGGTACGCAATTTTTACATGGTGTGGGCCAAAAATTTCACCTTTACTTACTATTTTTTCTATATTGCAGGCAAATTCAATATGGTTATACATAGTGCCAGAAGGGTTTAGAAGTTTATTAAATTATGTCAAGGACAAATATGGGAATCCTTTAGTGATTATCACTGAAAATGGTAATTTTTCAATATGAGAACTTGTACCTTGTTATATGGGTGTTCACGGATCGGTTTTTAACTGTTTTTAAGTCAAATCATTACTCCTTTAGTAACGAGTTTCGGTCATTGTAAACCAAAACCAAACCGTTATTTATGATTCGGCTTTGGTTTGGTTTCACAGTTTGGACTTATTGGGCCTTTAAAATAAAAAAGACATAATGATTAAAAAGAAAAGGTTCAAGCATGTTTATAGTCCAGCTTATAGTATCCGAAGATCGAAGTAAAAAAAAAAACGAATTGGGTCAAAATCCTACGGTCTGATTCTTCGAACTGGTTTCTAGTATATCCATAAACCAATGTGTTTGGTATGGTTTAAGAAGTCCTAAACCAACTGACCATCTTAAAAAAAAAAAAAAAAAAAAAAAAAAAAAAAAAAAACTGACCGTTAAACTAAACTTATGGCTCGTTTGGGTGGTTTCATGATTAAGAACACAGCTACCTTATAATGTTGTAATGTACCACCATATATGATAATTACACAACATGTTACTTATATGCTTTTGTTTCCACAGGGATGGATGACCCAAACAGCCCATTTATCTCTCTCAAAAAAGCACTAAAAGATGAAAAAAGGGTCAAATACTACAATGACTATCTCACAAACTTGCTAGCTGCCATAAAGTGAGTCCATTTAGATCTCTTACTTTGAAAATGCTTTAAATGTTTGTGCATTTCAATGCTCATTGATCAATGCCCTTAAGTTTTGGTTTGGCGGTATTTGCAAACAGAGAGGACGGGTGTAATGTGAAGGGCTATTTTGCATGGTCATTGTTGGATAACTGGGAATGGGCTGCAGGCTTCAGTTCGCGATTTGGGTTGTATTTTGTTGACTATAATGACAAGCTAAAAAGATATGCTAAGGACTCGGCTATCTGGTTCAAGAATTTCTTGACGGCGGGTTAGAAGCTCAAGGCAGCAGATCATTTGCTGGTCGCGTCTTCATATCTATAAATACATGACAGTAACAGAAAGAATAACTCTTAATAGTTATTTTGGATTTGATTGTGTATGAATGATTAATTATGTCTTCATTTGTTTGTATACTATATGTAGATTTTTTAGAGCTCCATTTGTGTGTATATATATAAAAGTGGTTTATGGTTATTATTATTGATGATCTTCACAAAGGAATACAATACCCTATATATAGGGGAAACAATACATGATAAGTATGGAATGTAATCTCTATCTAAAATACAAAACAATATCTCCTAAATATAAGTCAATATTGTTATGCTAAGATTCCCCGCAGTTTGATCGGGCGCGGAGCAGACGGTTAAACTGGACCGAAAAGTCTGAAATAACTAGCGAGACAATCCCTTGGTAAAAATATCAGCATACTGATAAGTGGAGGGAACATGTAAGACCCGTATATGCCCAATGCGGACCTTTTCACGAACAAAATGAATGTCGATCTCCACGTGTTTTGTCCTTTGATGCTGAACCGGATTATTAGAAAGATAAACTGCAGACACATTATCACAATAAACCACGGATGCCTATAAAAGAGGAGTGTGCAGCTCAAGTAAGAGATTGCGAATCCATGTCGTTTCGGCCACGGCGTTTGCAACGCCCTGTATTCTGCTTCCGCACTGGACCGTGAAACAATAGGTTGACGTTTGGAAGACCATGAAATTAAATTATCACCAAGAAACACACAGTAACCACTTGTGGAGCGGCGCGAATCTGGACAACCGCCCCAATCTGCATCAGAGTAAGCGACAAGAGAGCTGACAGAGGACTGGGTTAGTCGAATACCATAGTGAATGGTTCCCTGTAAGTACCGAATAATCCTTTTCATGAAAGAAAAGTGTGAGTCGCGAGGCTCATGCATGAAAAGGCAGACATGTTGAACTGCATAGGAAATATCGGGCCGAGTGAAAGTTAAATATTGTAATGCACCTGCCAAGCTTCTGTATAAAGTCGGGTCATGAAATAGAGGACCGTCAGTGGCACTCAACTTTGCCGATAAGTCCACAGGTGTGGTGCAGGGTTTGCAAGAAGCCATTGAAGCTCGCTGGATGATATCTTTGGTGTATTGAGACTGTGTTAAAAACAATCCGGTTGCCGTGTGGGTAACCTTAATTCCCAAAAAATGATGTAAACGGCCAAGATCTGTCATGGCAAACTCTCGTGAGAGCGCCCCAATAATTTCTTGAAGAAACGCATCCGTAGATGCAGTGAGGATAATATCGTCCACATATAGTAATAAGTAAGCGGTATGTGAACCCTTCTGAAAAATAAATAATGAATTATCGCAAGCACTGCTTTTAAAGGAAACAAGAAAAAAACGAAGGCTGCGATCGGGATTAGAGATTTAGGGTTTTGAGCCGTAGCTCTGATACCATAAAAGTGGTTTATGGTTATTATTATTGATGATCTTCACAAAGGAATACAATACCCTATATATAGGGGAAACAATACATGATAAGTATGGAATGTAATCTCTATCTAAAATACAAAACAATATCTCCTAAATATAAGTCAATATTGTTATGCTAAGAATATATACAACAACAACCACCTTACCTAGTAAGTCCCATAACTAGCAAAGCTAAGAGTAGGGTCTGGGGAAGGTGAGATGTGAGGCTGCTTCCAGAGAGACCCTCGGCTCCACAACACACAATCGATAAGCAAATAACACTAGAAAAAGTAGTAAAGAGCTACTGGATTTAGAGAAACATAAATAGTTCTTGAATGCCGCATCCGATATTAATAAAGCCAAAATTTAAATTTGAATAAAAATCATGCTGCTAGATACTCCAATCTCCATGATGGACATTAGTATTTGACATCTCAAAGGCTTTCTTTGTTGATTTATACTCAACAAAGAACTCTAATCGTCTCTATAAGACATAATAGCAGAAGTGCAGTGTCGGAAAAATTCTTGAACCAACGCGACGCCCGCACGAATGTAGCTCAAAAAACCCAGGTCCGTGCGACACTGGTTTGCATAATGTAACTGACTCTTCCAGAAGAACTCTTGGTCTTTAGCTTCCAACTGTTTCAACCAACGTTTTTAAACCCGGACCGGTCGGACCGAGAACCGCCGTGTCTTCCGGGCCGGTCTGGTGGATAGGACCGTTCTGCATAGGACCGCCGGTTGGATCAGTGGCCGGTGGTCGGACCGGAAAACCGGTGTTAAATGGGTCGGACCGGCAGATTTGCAGGTGTTAAATGGGCCGGATTGTGTCACGATTTTGTGGTTTGTACGAGTTTTTACAATGATCTAAACGTAGCAGGAGTTGGAGAGAGAGATATGTGAGTTGCAAAGTTCAGACAAGCCGGTAGTGAAGGTCGAAGAGAGGAGCTGGAGCTTGGAAAATGGTCAAAGTTGCAGGAAAATATGTTAGCGTTCTTGTTTGCAATGAAACTAAAGATGAAGAGTATTGTTTTGCAAAATAAATGAAGTGGAATACGTACTAGAGAGAGTAAACCACGTTGGAAACACAAAACCAAAACCCAATTGAAATTGTCTTCACGTCCACCATGTTTATTGGGAACAACAAAACCAAAAAGCTAAATACTCTAAATTCTAAAATCTAAATTCTAAAAGGTTATTCAGCATTTCTTTAATTTTTCATTTTTATTAGTTGCTCAAATTATTTTGTTTAAATATGGGATTACGTTTTTAATCTTGGGTTATGTAATAAGATTAAGTTTGTTTAATTTTACATTATTTTTGTTCATATAGCTTGTGTTTTAACTTGGTTATTTTTTAGGAATATTTATATTATTTATAGCATCACCCGGTTCTTAAATTCGGTCCAACCGGTTGAACCGGTTCGACCAGTGAACCAGTAAGGCGTCCGGTTCATTGCCCTGTCCGGTTTTAAAAACATTGATTTCAACTCCTGGTCATTAGCAACGTTGTATATAAGACAGACCATATGTGCAGAAACAGACACACACAACACAAAAACATTCATTCTCCCGCATACATTCTATTACTGCAGACAAATCTGTTTAGAAGCAGTCATCATTGTCTCTATTTCACTGTAAGAATTCCAAAAACACACATAACCATTACATGCAAAAACTCAGTTTACATTTCCCTAAAAGCAGCAACAAACTTGCAAAGTTCACCTCCGCTCCTTTTTCACATTCAACTCGGTCATCCACTACCAGATTAAATCCAGACCAAGACTGGGTGGACTGACCCGTTAAAACTCACCAATTATCTTACCCGTTAAAGCTATTTGGCTTTATAACTTGACCATACTGGTTGACCCATAAAGCGTAACCCGCAAACCTACTAACTTGTAACTGGGGAACAAACCGATTAACCTAACATGCAGAGTGATGAGAACACAAAATCCAACCAAGCATACAAACTACAATACGCTAACAATTTTCTCAATGGTTAGGTTTGTTGATATTAGTTATGTAAATACAAACTTGTTTCTATATGTATTTGTATATATGTAAATTATGAACACTTGTATTTGTTTGTATGTAATATGTATGCAGGTATAATAACAATTAGTCATAGATATATGTATAGTTATTTAGTCAGAATGTAACAATCTGCATCATGGGTCGAAATGGGTCAAGAGGAGGCTGCAACATATCAACTAATGGGTCAATTTGGATCAGAGTAAAGGGTTGCATACAAGACCAATATATCCGGATCATAAGATCCAAAAGACAGTAGCAAACAACAGTTGACAAAATGAAATATTGAAGGCTGTAAACTTAATGAAAAGACTATTATACCCTTGACGGTTAAATTAGTTGTTTTGACACCTAAAATGTATCAACCGGTGGGAAACATAACTGGCACAACTGATCCAAGACATATCGATTCATTTCATATTTATAGGACCATTGTAATCATTTGTTAGTTACAAAGATTGTATTATCCAAAACAATCCAATAAAATTGTTTCTGTCTTTTATTCGATCAAGTGTTTTCTGTTTCATTCGATCTTTATTGTTGTTTATCATATACAAGTTGTGTTCATTAATCCTTATTCCGCTGCACATCAGTTTTATCATCCAACAAACTGGTATCAGAGCCAGTCTCATCATCGAAAAACACAACCGAAATCCAGAAAAAGCAAACCAAAAACATCATCAGAATTCAAATCGTTCACTGCAGAATCATGTCTCAAAATTCAGTATATTCTTACTACCAAACAGAAATGCAAAGTATCAAAGATCACAAGACTCGAAGGGAAAGAAGGGCTGAATACAAAAAGAAAAGAATTGAAACGAGATCTTGCTATTATTGCCATGAACCCGGTCACTTAATCAGTGCATGCCATATGAGAGAAAAGGATGAAAACGCCCCATTGATCAAGGATGCCATAGACACCGGCATCAGTTATTATCCGAATGAAAGATTGGGAAATGAAGAAGAATACATATTACATGGAACTGGATATGGAAAGATGTATGGTATGTAAGTCCGAAAATTCAAAATCACATAAGTGGAAACATTGATCATTTTTTAATATTAAAGAAGTCTTTTGGCGTAGAAAGTAGAATAAAAAACGATTTTATTTTCATAAGGGGAGTAGGCATGGTTGACATATTGGCCGATAATCAATCATTGATCATACCGAATGTAATTTACTCAAATGACTTAGATGGCAACATTCTAAGTCTTCCCCAATTAAGACTTCAAGGATTTGTTGTAAAAATTGAAGGAAATATATGTTGTGTCCAAAACATGTTTAAGAATGAAAGTATGCAATACAAGAAATTGAAAGAGAACAAAGTTGATAAAGAATCAATGTTAAAGGAACTTGGAGATGATCATGAACATGAAAAAAGAAAGAATGAATATTTGATTGATTATTTTGAAGACTTGTCTCTCAATGCCAAAGACAATATAAGAAAATTGGAGAAATCGGTTCATGAATTAAACATAGATTCTATTGGGAAGTGCATTGAATTCTTAGACATCATAGATCATTTAGATTATCCATGGGCTCATATAGAATTATTGAAGGATCCTTTCCTTCGAATGGTTTCTTGGTTTTTGAACTTTTACTTGAAAGTTCCAAATCGACCCATTCCGCCTATGGTTGAAAATGGAAAGAAGGTGGATTTGTTTGATCTATACATATTGGTTAAAAGGGAAGGGGGACACAACCGGGTATCAAAATACAATGGTTGGAGTACCTAAGTAATAACATGTTACGTGCGAGTCCCTACGTATGTGTCTGATACAAAATTTGTTTATCCGAGCGAGATATTGTAGTGTTAACTTGTGCGTTGCAGCGGAATCGACAATTTACAATTTACAGCGGTGGGAGTCATCGATGCTCTTTTGGTGAGCGTAATATAACCGACATGCCTTAAACACCTACTATATATGTGTATTACGAAAGTTGTAAGAACAAAAAACATCGATTATATAGACATAAAGGCATTCCCTACTTGTTAAACAACCAAAATCATTAACTAATTGTCAATGCAGCCGACAAAAGTTAAACAAACAAAATCATTCCAACAAAAGTTAAGCTATGGATAATCCTCTGCTTGTTTATTATCAAAGCCCATTTTACCATATCGAACATCAATTCTCTTATGAGCCCTTGTTAAACCATCCTTTAATTTTAAAGACATTTTAACAACTCTCATGAGTAGCAAAGCTTCATCATGGAAGTCATTTTCTGCTACACATTTAATATTGTTATCTTGTGAAAACCTCAAGTCAGCAATATTAATCATTAAAAGATTTAATCTAACACTCGGATTTCTGGAAGATAATCCCTTTCTATTCTAACCTCTTCAGTAGAAACATCGTAGTACCAATTCTGAAATTTTGCAGACTTGAAGAGAGTTATTTGGGAATCTTAATTCTTCTCACAACTTTAGCCAAATTAACATGTAACCCCATATATTTTCGCTTCCCAATTAAGGGGTCAATATTTTTTTTACATCAATCTTCCAGTGACCTATGGTTTAAACACCTTAAACTTTGAAAAACATTATTTTCTAATCAAATTTTTAACAAACCGTGCTCCATAATCATTTGAAGGATTGATCAATTTCGACTTGCTTAAATCACGGATATTCCAGCTAGGAGGAATTTATAGCTCAAATTTAGTTTTGAAATATTGAAAGATTCTTTCTTTCTTTTAACCACAAATATGTTTCTGCCACTGTCAAACTTCCAACATACAATATTTTCAGTTGGGTGTTGCTTTGTGGTTGTAGGGGGTTGTGGGGTTGTTGGAAGCCGGTAGTTGTACTACGGGTCGGAACAGAGGTGGTCATGGTTTTGTTGCCGGACTTCGGTATGCAAGAACGTGGCCAGAAACATGGAGGGTCGATGGAAACAAGTTTGGGTCGTGGGTTTTTGGGTCTTTAAATAGATGTGTTCCTATCAGTTTCAATTTAATTGCTTTGATGATGATTGAATCACATTGAACGAGTTGAATTGAGTGGTTAGTTACAAGTTAACGATTGGCCGACCATTTCTCTTTTCCACGTCGATTCCCTTTTCTATGACAATGTACAGATGTATGGGGAGAAGATGAATGGCATGTTTCTTTTCTTTTCTTGTCTTATTCACATTTTATATTTCTATTATTATTATTATTATTATTATTATTCATTTGGATGTGTGAAATATCATATAAATTCTCATTTATTTTGACTTTTTGTGCATTTAATTAATAGAATAGTTATTTAATTGTTGTATTAAATTTGTCTTGCCAATTTAATAAAATTACAATTTTGCCCATATAGATAAATTTGAAATGTCTCTTTTGCTCATCTAGAACCCATTATATAGTAGTATAATTATTATTATTATTCATTTGGATGTGTGAAATATCATATAAATTCTTATTTATTTTGTCTTTTCGTGCATTTAATAAATAGAATAGTTATTTAATTGTTGTATTAAATTTGTCTTATCAATTTAATAAAATTAAAATTTTGCCCATATAGATAAATTTGAAATGTCTCTTTTGCCCATCTAGAACCCATTATATAGTAGTATAGATAGTTTTTTTTTTTGAAAGGTATATTTTATTCAAAAAGCGCACCGGGAAGTCCTCGAAGAAAGGACACCCGGGCAAACAAACGAGATTACATCAAGTCAAGCGGGTATTTACACCAAACATTCCAATCTATACATTTCATCTTAGATCTATTTTTAAACCAAAAATACGACGTCATCTTGATACTCTCGACCACTTCTGTAGCACGTCTCCTTTTACCTTGAAAAATACGATCACTGCGTTCATTCCAAATGGTCCACAAAGTAGTAAAGATTATACCTCGCAATATGTTTTTAGCTTGCTTGGCAAACGGTTGGTTCTTCGTTATCTTTAATAAGTCATTAACATCAAAAACAATTGACGGGTTCAAACGGCACCAATGCTCCACATGGTTCCAAATCTCCGCAGCAAAGAGGCATCCAGTGAAAATGTGGGTAGACATTTCAGCGTCCGAGTCACAAAACCCACAAAGATCATTTTGAAGGCTAACTCCACGTTTGTGCAACTCGACTTTAGTCGGCAACCGATTACGTATCGCTCTCCACACCATAATCTTACATTTAAGAGGAGTCCAACACTTCCATTTCATATGTTGTTCCACAGCCGGTCTCGGATAGCTAGATAAAAGCTTCCTAGCGCTGCTAACAGTGAAACAAGATGACCCACTAGCTTTCCAATTCCATTTATCAATACCCCCTTCCATACATAGTCATAGATCTCCTCCAAAATATTGAATAACTTATTTAATTCAGAAGCAGTAGTAGGATCTTTGCGCCATTTCCACTGCAGAATCTTGGAGCCAGACACAATCCGAATCCTGTCTGCGACAACAGCCCAGTTATCAGTTTCGAGTCTGAATAAGTGAGGGTAAGTTAACCGGAGAGGTTCTTCCGCAGCCACGAATCCATCCAAAAACTAATAACTGAACTGTCTCCCATAATACCTTCAAAGTAACCCCAAGTGTTTTGCCGGACCAAATCTTCTTTTCTCCAATCTTTACAATTTGCTTCCAACAACCACTAGCCGAAGCCGTACATGGAAGGAGCGAATAATTCCTACTCAACCCGTGACAACCAATGACCACTTTTTTCCACAACCCATTACCCCCGGTTTTAAAACGCCACACCCATTTTAGAAGAAACGCGTCGTTAACGTCTTCCAATTTCGAAATACCTAGACCACCCTCCTTTTTAGGCGTAGTAATAATATCCCAAGCGATCCAGTTAATCTTATTAGCATCACTACAACCCGCCCATAAAAATCGTCTCATAATTTTCTCAATACTCTCTATAACCGCCTTTGGAGCTTTATAGAGAGAAAGATAATAAATAGGAAGATTTTCTAACACGGCTTTAATAAGGATTACCCGACCATCAATTGATAAATGTTTCGCTTTCCAACCGGTAAGGCGCTTCTTAATAGTATTCAAGACCGTATCCCAACTACTAATTCGCGTCATCTTAGCGCCCACTTTAATCCCCAAGTACATGAAGGGAAAAACCCCTTTCTTACACCCCAAGACTTCTAACATACTATCCACCTCCCCATCTTGCGTACCAACCCCAAATAAGTTTGACTTGTGAATGTTGATACGAAGGCCGGAGCATAAATAGAAAATACGAAGAATACGAGCCGTGTTTTGAAGATTCTCACGGGACCATTCACCCATAATAAGCGCATCGTCCGCAAAGAAGAGATGATGAAGATCTGTATTGTCAACCCGGAAATTAATACCTTTAAGAATACCCATGTCGTTAGCCTTTTGATATAAACTAGGTTGATAATATGACGCGCGTTGCGCGTTTACGCAATCCGTTTCTAATATAACATCCATTTGTTATATTTTGCGAAATAGTGGGTAATTAGTTATGAGTTAGGTTAGATATCATACGGTTTTTTTCTTAATTTAATGTAATGTTATATGGCATATTAATGTGGCATGAAGCAGAAGTATTTTAGGATATGTATTAAACCTTTGAACTTCCATTTATGTGGTGTGCACGGTTACATGTGAGTAAAGAGTGTTAATGTGAGTGGGGTAGTTGAGATATTGTATTTATGGCAAAGTAGGTGAAGTGTTATAAAGAAGGGATACATCTACATCATTTTTCTGTTTCTGTTCAGTTTTATTGCTTGTTTGTTTGTTTTTTAAACATGGGTTCTAGAGTAAGATCTTTAGAAGCTGTTACAACCTTTAAGGTGGGAACCAACGGCAAAGTCTATTGTTATCATAATCTTGTTGCAGCCCTGAGACAAGCTGGAACGTGCACTGCTCGTCCGGGTGAAGAGTTTTATGAGTGTCCATATGCATTGGTATGACATGCATTTGTTTTTCTTTTTATTTTTATAAGTATGATCCCTAAATAAATTTTTTGCATAACATGTCAGGGAAGGTCTCATTGTAGTTTGTTTGTGTTGAAACATGAAGTTGATAATGTGATCCTTCAACCAAGTGAGAGAAGGGTATTACAAAGCGAGTATGAGAGGTTGGAAAGGGACAAAGATTTGCTAGAAAGGGAGGTTGCAGGTTTGAAGGCTAAAGTTGATAGCTATGAAGAAGTCGTTGCTGAGAAAAGGGCATTACAGAGTGAACATGAAAAGGTAGGAATGGAAAAAAGGTTGCTGGAAAGGGAGGTTATGGGTTTGAGATCTAAGGTTGATACCTATGAAGCAGCGTTGGTGAAAGTTTTTGGTGGTGTTGTGTTGTTTTTAAGTTTGTTGTGTTTTTTTATTAAGCATTAGTATGTGTAGATGGTAGTATGAAGGTAGCAGTTTTAAGTTTTTGGTGATGCATGTATGCCGACAAAGCTTGGTGAATCTACAATATCAGTTGATCGGTAAGAAGGTCATATTTTAATGTGTGTGTGACTTTTGGGTGTGTTAGTTATTTTGTTATCATTGGGAACAGTGACTAACGTATAAATCTTGTTCGAACATGCAGCACTTATAAAGCAGATGTGTAAGTGCATAAACGTCAATTTGTGTAGACGTGTAAATACGTATGTGTCTATTTTGCTAGGAATGCAGATCAAATGTGCAGACGTATAAATGTTTATTTGGCCGGATTTGTAAACACATTCATGTGGCGGGAAAAGTTCTCGGAAAAGCTAATGAAAAAAGCATACTAAGTTAACTCAAATACCTGCTGACATATGGGCAGGAAATTTACTGGTTTCGTATTGCGGTCATACATGAGCTGTTTTTAGAAAACGAAATCTCATTAAATAAATGTATAAGCACACAAATGCTTATTTGTGTGTTTGTGTTTGCGCGCAGACGCATATTGATGCAGGTTCATACAGAGATTTAATTTATTAAGTAATGTTCCTAAAGCGTCGATATTTTGTGTTTAAAAAACAAAAACTGAGCGCACATGTCTGTAGGTTGCTGTATATAGTGATTTTCAGCACCAAAAAGCAGCGGTTTAAGCGATTTTTTGGCGAAATGTGCATTGTGTTCTATAACACCATTAGTAAATCAGGTTAAATGGCATTGAAAAGATCGATTACTTCATACATAAATTACATTATATAATCTCAAATTAACAAACCAAAAATGTGAATTCTTGGTTACAAACCAAGAGAATTCAAACATAATCGTCAAAAGAAAATATGAAAACCAAATTAAGTAACAGAAATAAATAAAAAACAAAGTGTGGAAGCGCGACATTAGTAACGGTTTGTAGCATATAGAGAGTTTGTGGTTCGAATTCGGCAAACCTGTTCCTAATCCAGATTGACTTATTGCTTGCGGTAGTGACACGTGATTTCTTGTGAAGTCAAGTTTGTCCATACAAATAGGTGTGTTTTTGTAATGTGAAAGTGGCCGTGTGAGCACATTTATTTGTGTATTTGCGCATGTGTGCATCCGCATACTTGTTTAGGCGCAAACAGTACCTTGACTGGTTTTGTTTAGACACATAAATGTCGTGATGGATTTCATGGCCAACGCTGATGTGTGAATGTGTAAGTACCCGCCTGCGTTATTTGCGCCTGAGGTTCTGTTTGAAGCTTGGCTTCGCCATACAAACAGGTTTTATTTTGAAACTGTATGTAACAGCGCAGTTATTTGTGTATTTGCGCCTGCGTGCAAGCACATATAGCAAAAGCGAAACATGATAAGCATACAATTGGTTTAATTTCTAATATCACTCGATTATTTTTATGTTAATCTGGTTCCTGAAAAATGTCATACTTTATTTAAATTTCGTTTCATAACTACTTTAGCAGCGCGTCTAAATGTGCACGCTGTTGGGCGCTTAAGCAAACCAAATGGTAGAGTGTCTAAATGCTTGGTCGCTTAACCAAAGCGTACGTTTTAGCGCATAAGTGCGCAGCTAGGCAGCCACCTGCGCGCGACATTTGTCTCTGAAGTTCTGTCTTAAACTGTGATTATGTATACAAATAAGTGTTTATGTGCCTAGCTATTTTGTTTGCCTAGATGGTTAGTTTTTTGTTAAAAGATTATAGCCAGCATAGATGATCAACAAAATATATAACATCCTAATAAGTCAACATGCATTAACATGACACAAGATCCTAGACAAACTACATAACATCCTAATAAGTTTACATAATATCCTACTAAGTTATCATACCATAATAATATTTCACATTAGAGTTTGATTGAGCCGGGCGAGCCAATACCATCATAATCACAAGCACCATCACAAGGAAGTTGAGTGTGTGGTGTTTTTCCAAGGTGCTAGCTAATCTTTTGGATTAGCAGCGGGTTTCTTGCTTGCTGATTCATGCTGGAATGCTGGTGTAAATAAAAACAGAATTAGTAAGTGTTTTTTGATAATAAAAATTTAGACATTAAGTATACCTTCAGACGACATCAGAGCGCGTTTGGCAGTAGGCATGTCACTTCCTTTGTCAACACCTGATGCCGAAGAGGATTCTATCATCCTTGTAGAAGAAGGATTAACTTGAGGAGTTTTTGGGGCAGGTGTGCTTGCTGTTGGCATGCTTTCGGTAATGTGCGGATGAATGAACGCAGCATTGCTAACAGTACACTGTGTAACACCTTTCCTGTCTCTACTTGCCTGCACTTGCAATTCCAATTCTTTGCCTATGATGTCGTGCACTAATGTCTCCTTATTGGGTTGTAACATCATTTCAGCACATGATATTTTTAGAAGCTGGCTTGTTGTCCTGTCAAAGAATGTTGCTTTGATTGTTTCTGTGTTGTCAGATAATGTTGCTTGTATGCGGTACCTGTTTAGATATTAGTATTAGGTTGTAGAGTATTATGTATAATACTGATGTAAATTTTAAAAACAGAACGACTAATATGCGCGCAGAAAATTGTGTACTAATGTGTGTAACATACATACACGAACATGCACAACTGAATGCGCGCTGGCTTGAAACTGTGGCGAAATTGTTCTGAAACAGCACTTTGCGCACGAGTTGGGGTTCAACAGTGCTGGTTTAGCTCTGTTTACAAGTTTAAAACTGGTTTTAAACAGTCTTGTGCGCGTGCAAAGTGTTAAAACAGGACTGTTTCAAGCGTTTGTGCATGCGCAGAACTATTTCAGACATGTTTTACCACCGTTTATGCACGAAGGGTCCACGTGTGTACAATGCTGAAATAGAGTTATCTCAGCACAGCATGTGCATGTAGAACGTGCAGGGTTATTTCAGTCTTGTGTGTGCGTACAGGACTGTTTCACACATGTTTCACCCCTATGCATGTGTGTAAAAAAATCTTGTAAAAGTGTCACTAACATACTGACTATGATAAATTGTGAAGATAATGCGGGTGTAAAATGAAAACTTACACATATTTAATGTCAACAACTTCTGCATGCTCTGAACAAAACCAAAGTGTGTCATATTCTAATACAAGCTGATTGCACTCTGCACAAACGGTGTAAAACCATGGGACTGTTGCTGACATATAATCAATCCTGCCTCTGATAACGAAACTTGTACCCTATTAAGAATAAGTAGTTTAGTAATAGTGAGGCTAAGAAACGCGTATTTCTTAAAAATGCAACTTACAGTCAGCCTGTTTGCTGGTAATTTTTTCAGTCCTGCAATCGAAATTTGCTGTCCTATTGGCTGTATAATTGGTTGTTGATGAAAGCCCTCGTTCGCATACCTATGATAAAACACATTTATACGTATGTTAAGTTTACAAGTACAATTAATATTCAAAATGCCTAGATATGAAAGCAAACTACAATTTTAAAGAAAAATTTCTTTTTACATACATATCCAACAATTGTTGTGTTTCTGGTGCTCTAGGATTCCGATATATGCAGGTTGCATTGGTCGTTTGGAACTGAAGCGCTCCTGTAAAAAACAAAACATTTATACCGTCTTTTCAAAGTTAATTGTTTCTTATATTATATATACTAACCAAAGTAGTCTTTGCTTTTTAAAGCTGTTAGCGCTAATATGACAGGAGGAGCAGCCATCTCATATTCGCTTCGATTAAATCTCGTTTTGGATTTCAACATCTCTTCCCAAATAGCAACCGTAACATCCTGATTGCTGTATAAGATTAAAGTTTAGTTTAGTATTGTATCATAGAATTTTAAATATAAGTTATAAAGTATATACCTGCAATCTCTTAATGTCATAACAACATATGGCTGATTATTGGCAGTAACCTTATCTGTCATCCCGCGCAGAATACCGATGTAATCTATTAATAAGAAAAATTATGTTTAACAACTAAATGAGTTTAAGTTTTGGGTGGGAAACAAATTTAAATTTATAGAAACATAATATAACATAATATACCTACAATCCCTTCATGCGGTGCAGCCACTTCTGCTCTTCGACGACTTGCAATGTCAAAGAAGTAATTTTGTATCGTTGTACAATCTGGAATAGGGGTGATCACAGTTGCTTGTGCTAGAAATATTATTCCTGAATGTGTCAAGGTGTTGGTGTAACTATCTGGTTCAACACATGCATATTTCTCAATTTGGTAACACAAGCCAGGTTTAAGTTTCGGTTTAACGACTCTTTTATTTTTGCCTTTTGCCATGGCCTGGATTCCCATACCCTATTTAAATATTTAGATAGTGTTAAAATAGCTATGAAAGTACACAAAGATAGTAAAAATATGCATTATAAACTTAGTAAATTTATTTTTACCTCAGAATCCACAAAGACATAATGTATTTCTTCATCACGGAATGCCGGCACCCATTTTTTTACAACGCGTATTTCAATTAGTCTTGTTGCTTTTTTAGGAATCAGCTCTGCTACGCCCTTGTAGTCCATTATGATCAGCCTGCAAAACATAATGCCAAAAATATGTGTTATTGTTTTATATAACATATAACATCATGTAAGTATAATAAAGACATCAAGAATAAGAATAAGTACACAACCTGTTGACAACTGATTTCATGCAATAATTCAGAATAAACAATATTTAATGTTGTGTTATTATTTTGTGTATCATTATCAGGCAAAAGTATTTTTAATGAGTGTGGAGATGTTGCTCTTGATAACGCAACATATAACTGACCATGTCCAAAAATTGGTTGTGGCAAGTATAGGCCAACCTTTTTCAAAGATTGTCCTTGACTTTTATTAATTGTCATAGCATAACAAATCTTAACTGGAAATTGACGACGGGTAAAAACAAATGGCAAGTCTTTTGAATTATGCACAAAATTTATTCTAGGTATGTATACTCTGTTTCCAACTGATGTACCAGTAATGATTCGTGCCTCAATCACACGCGGGAGTAATTGAGAAACTAATAGTCTTGTTCCGTTGCACAAGCCACTTTTAGGATCTATATTACGCATCAACATAATTGGGTTATTAACCTTCAAATTTAAACAATGATTTGGAATACCAGGAAAGTTTAAAACAATTAAATATTCAGGCGGATACATTGCATCTGTTTCAGCACCATCTTTGGAATGAGGGACCATAGAATCAGTACTTAAGTACGAAAAACATTCCCCTACTGATAATTGTTGCACCATTTCATTTATGGTATCAACTGTTTCATTTTTTGGACAAATAATAGCACGTTCTGATATCCTTACTGGTGTAGGATTTTCAAGTAAATCTGGATCATATATATAACGAATTAGGTCTAAAAGACTATTTTCGGACGGTTGTACCAAGAAATTAGTGGGTATTTCAATTTGTTTGATATCTGGGTGTTTAGTATCGACAGTTACACCTTCTTTACCGTCACCTATACTTAAAAGCCATTTAGAAAAAGCCTTAACTTCTTCTTGGTGCCAAACGTTTGCTTCGTTTGTTTTATACGCATGTTCTCGGTGAGCATGTAAACAACAAAGTGTTTCCACAGATATGATCGAGGAAGACAGGATGCCAAGATTTCACTTTTGCTACATTTTGGCTTAACTGGTAATGTTTGCCTAAAATCACCACCTAATAATATTGATTTCCCACCAAATAATTGTGAACCATTTCCAGTGAGATCCTTTAAAGTTTTGTCTAATGATTCAAAACATCTACGGTCGCTCATGGGCGCCTCATCCCAAATGATAAGTGTCGTTTCCAAAAGAAGTTGAGCAAGATTTGTTTTCTTTTTGATATGACATACAGATTCTTCTGTTAATTCCAATGGTATTTTAAATCTAGAATGAGCCGTACGACCAGCTGGTAACAACAAAGATGCAATGCCTGAGGCTGCGACTGCAAGAACAACCATACCAGCTGATCGTAAGCGTGAAATTAACGTTTTCCATATATAAGTTTTACCAGTACCGCCATGACCATAAACAAAACCTAATAATTGTGTTGAGTTTGTAATTGCATTCATGACTGCATCATACACAATTAATTGCTCACTATGAAGGCTTGCATGCAATTTTTCATGCTCAATACAAAGTGCATTCCTATCATAATTCTTTTCTTCTAACAGCAAACTATTACCCAATACTGAAAACACAGATGGATCTGGGGTTGGAAGGCCAAATTCTGCTAATGTACGCGGATTAGAATTCGAATCTAACAAAAGCTGCAACTCATGTAGCACATATTGTTGCAAATCTGAATCATTAGTAACATTCAAATGACCCGTAATTGTTTGACTGATATTACGATTAATATCATCAGACATGCATTTCCATTTGGAATCCCATAATTTACGCGGATTAGAAACATCACAAAAAAGCAACATGCAAACAAATAAAGATCTTAATTCAACAGAAGTAGCCCATGCTGCAGCCTCAGTTAAAGCAGTCTCCCATTCTCTATCATTTCCAGTTAGACCTAAAACTTCACAAGCCTCTCTAAAAGTTGACATAACAACACCAGACACAGTTCTTAAATCCGCATAAGAGCAACGTCCTTTTTGATAACTTAGTAATAATCGAAGATAAAATAACTCACCACATGTCGGATGTGCATATCCTAGCCTGCCTATTGAAGGCTCTCTTTTGCTTTTTCTTTCCTCCCATGTTTTGGAAGAGGCTACCCAACGAAATTTGCTTAGGTAATCAATGTATCGCAAATTAAGACCTACAGGCACTGATGTTTGAGTATTTGCCATCTCTTTTGCGTTATTTGCAAACCATTCTGTAAGTGTTGTTTTACCAACATTAGGATTTGATGTAATATCTGTAAGTTGTTGTGATTGCCTAAAAGTAAGATTCTGTTTACCTTCAAGATGAACAGCTAAAACTTGTACAGCTGGATTTCTATTATGAATGTAAAAACCAAAAATTCTCCACATTGCCTCATGAGGACAAATGAATCGGCCGTCTACATAATTGCTAATCTCATCAACAACATCTGGTGCATTATTCAGTTCGGTATCTGATTGCATTGTGTTTTGAGATATTGAAAATCGAACTCTATCTGCACCTTTCGAGATGTATTTAAATAAGTATTTAATTAACATTGTCCACCCACAATACTCAACATTTATATGTGCGTCAAAATGTAATAACAAATTTGCATTATATGGAACAACATATCCATTGTCAAGGGGGACACCATTTTTCAAGAAAGGCACGCCATCTGAAGGCCTTTTGTAATGCACATAACCAGCGCTATCAAACCGTGTCACGTCTTCGTATGCTTTTGGAAACTTCTTTGTGCATACTCTATCTTTCATGCATGGTGAATTCAACCGGGCTAAACCACAAGGTCCATGCAGCATAAAATCAGTAACAATCCTATGCAAGGCTGGATCAGTAGAAGCATTTGGAATAACAGCAGAAATATACTGATCTACTTGATTGGCATCACATATAGCATAAGCATTTGACACCCAAAGCAAAGTATGACAATGTGGTAAGCCTCGTTTTTGGAATTCAATGGTGTACAAATCTGTGTGTTCAAATTAATGTTAAGAACATGTACACATGCAACCAAACCAAGTGAATGTAAAACAATAAATGTTGCAAAAGTAACATTCACCTGCTGTTACATCACCAAATGGTTTGGCCTTGCGAAGGTGTTTCATAAATGCACGCACCTTCAATTGAAAAACTCTTGCAATTATATCCGGTCGATCTTGCGGATTAGAAACACCCACTTTATCCAAATACCTTTTTATTTCAGGCCAACGAACATTACAGGTGAAAGTAATAAAATACTGAGGATTACCATGCACACGACATATAGCTAAAGCATCCTGATAATGCTTGTACATGTATCGTGGTCCACCCGTGAAACTCGCAGGCAAAATAAGTCTTTTTCCGATACTATTGGCATCATTATCACCTCTTGATATCGCATCCTGTACTCCTTGCAAAAATTCACACCGAAATTCATCCTGATGATGTCTATAGTACTCTAATCGACAGTGTTCTACACATATGTACGCATCTACCAGATATTGCTGTAATAGTCTTGATGCCTTAAGTAAATGTGTATACAAACCTTCACGGTCATGTATTTGATAACTATAGAACATTATCGGCGTTAATTTTGAATCATCAGTAGCTATGGTGGTAATCGTGGATGTTTCGGTTGTGTCAGTATCAACTGGAGCAAAAGCGTCAACATTCTCAACGTTAGCAACTGTACCTTTCAAACGCAAACTCGGTGACCATCCTTGTTCCGCACGAGGAAAAAGAATAGGATATTGTAACGGCATATAAGATGAATGCAATTTACTAACTCTGTGCGGTGTACCATCTTTGCTTCTAATAATGACATCAAATTGTGATGATACTTGATCAGTATCACACAAAATAGCCCCCAAACAGTTGGCAGATGGTACATCATAACGTCTGTTTGAACCATGATTGTAAAGCCCAATCTGAAAATTTGGAACCTCCGTATGGCCACACATATCCTTAGCCATACGAAAAAGTTGGACATATTCATTAACCTCATCTAACATTTGTGTTAATGATGATACTATATCACTGGCTAAACCGGATGTATCTAAATTCTGGAAAAATCTAAGATGATTTGCCACCTCATTTTGTCCATCAAAAATATACATTTGTAGGAAACGTGGGACATCACCAGGTAAAGGGCATACAGAACCAAGCCAGTGTGACACTTGGCCTGCAACCTTAAACACATACGGTGCACCACCTTGATTTATTTCCTCATTTATTTTTGCGCCAAATCAGGTCATAGAAAACATTGCATTATAAGCTCGTATATTGCTCATAAACTCAGAATTTAAAAACAACTCTTTTAAAACTTGTGGGGGTTCAGAAGGGTATGGCAATTCAACTTTTCCACCACGACAACAACGGTTATAACGTGGTCGAGCGCTAACAGGATAACCTGTTAGACGCTCTTCTAACCAAAAAAGCGCTCCACAAAATTCGCAGATTTCTGTACAGTCGCCAAAATCAATATAAAAAGGCGAAACTGTTATTGTATTCTCATTTGTAATTGTGTCAGTATTTATATCAGACATAACAGTTTCAGTGCGTTGACGCCGTCGCAACATTGTATTTCTGTATGATATTTGTTGACGACTTGGTGCCAAGTGAGGTAAATCTGATGTCGAAGAAGAACCAACATCAGACTGTAAAGCTGATGAATGTGCGCCTGAGGCAGACGCAACATCAACGCGTCGTCGCTTTGATCTTGAGGACTGATAGTAAACAGGCAGCAATAAAATGCCTCATATATGATATATAAACAGTATTATTATAACATATATGTATGCAGACCCATTTAAGCCTAATTCTAAATAACTATTTTGAAAATACCTAGAAAGAATTCAACTATCATAAACCATGAGTCCTAAAAGAAATTTTTTAATCGACCTTATTTGCTTTCTTAATACTGTTACTGACCCATTTAAACACTATATCGTCAAGTGGCAAGAAAACACCAAAACAAATCTAAATACCATTCGCTTATCCTAACTTACCACCTGTTTTCAATTTTACTTACGTACGCTAAAGTATCGTACTTAACACCTAAGAAAATATGAATTGATACACTAAATATAAACACACACTCATAGAAAAATGCGCGCACTCTTCACGCATGATTCCTATAATACCCATACTAAAATCAGGTTGTGAAAATCCCTGTAATTAAACCAAGATGATCTAAAACAGGCTTAAATTCACATTACCAACCTATTAACTAAATTCTTCCTGTTTTATACACACTAAACTATTATGATATGTGCTCACAATGACATTCAAACAACCACCTCATAACCTCTTTGCCACTAAAAACCAACACCTCATGAAATGAATGGGTTGTACAAATATGACACCTCAGAGTAAATGCCATGAGAAACACTCACAATTATCTACTTTCCAGTTCAACATATTAATCGCACCAGCTAACCACAGATCCCTAAATCCTATGCAGGTCTAAAACCTACTGAACAGAAGCAACATAACAGTGCCACTCCCAAGACAAAAACATCTCTGCATTTGACGACTGATTTCTGGCCTAAATCATACAGTCGCTGTGCTTTTTAAGCGCAAAGGATTTAATCGGATAGTTTTGGGCTCGCACACGTAAGAGATCAATATCGCACCAATACTCAAACAAACCCACCAAGATCACCTCCTACCACCAGCCACAGGCAGACATCATCAATTCTTGCAAACCACTTCAATTCAGGCGCACAGACTCCGACAAAACGTTATCTTAACAAAAACGCCATGTCTGTGTTTTTTAAGCATCTCAGCAGGACATATTAGGCATTTTGTTAAAAACACATTGCATTTGCATTTAGCGCCCCGGTGTCGCTGCTACTGCAGGGTTTACGCAATCAATTGATTAGAACCCCCTTTCATTTTGCCTCTCGCTTGATTCGCCATGTTGTACCAGTACTTACTCCCCCTTTTACCACTTTATTTGTACATGGAATCAGGGGAAAATGGAATTGGTTTATGCTTAAAGTTGTAACAATTCACTTTCAACTGTATCAAAACACTCACACACCAAAAACAATTCAGACATTAAAAACTAATCTATGTCTTATTATCCTACTCTTTAATAGCTGCCCAAAACATTTACAAAAATATAATACATACTGTATCACATATTAAACAAAACAGCTTAAAGACAACAACATACCGGCATAAACAGCAAGTAATCTGAAATCAAGACCAAAATCTGCAACAAATAAACACTGACCATCAGTTAAATGACTATAACAAAAATCAGTTTAACTTCAGTTTTTAAAGCATAGTGCAATCTCATAAGCAACCTAAATTTTTCAAACAGACCATAACCCATGTTTACGTGCTAAATTAACCACGATACTTATTTACGCCCTTTCACCGGAACACGCAAATACTCAATTGTCGCTTTGCTTACACTCGTATACATACACACACCCGACTGAATCAATAAGTCTAAATACCAATCATCAGCTAATGCCAACGCGCCTGCATTAGTCACTTAGTCACCTAAACACCTTTCAAATACAGACACACACCCACCTGCATAAGTAAGTCTAAGCGCCAATCATGAGCTAATGCTAGACCATAACTAATGTTTGCGTGCTAAATTAACCGCAACACTTATTTACGCCCTCTCACCTGAACGCGCAAATACTCAATTGTCACTTTGCTTACACTCGTATACACACACACACTCGACTGAATTAATAAGTCTAGGTACCAATCATCAGCTAATGCCAACGCGCCTGCATTAGTCACTTAGTCACCTAAACACCTTTCGTATACAGACACACACCCGCCTGCATAAGTAAGTCTAGGCGCCGATCATGAGCTAATGCCAACACGCCTGCATTAGCCTTAAACACCTAGTCACTTAAACGCCTAAACGTCCGCATAAGCCAACACATTTTAACAAAAACATTTATCTTAAGTTAAATGAACACCCAGTTTTTTTTTCTTTTAAAACCATCTGTATATTATAACATACAGCCTACAAAAACCAAACAAAAACATTTAAAACAACCAAATTTCCGTGAAAATCAAATCAGTTAAGCCAAACAACCCAAAAACAGGTGCCGAAAATCAGTTAAACCACACAACCAAAAAAAAGAAAAAAAACAAATTGTTATAAACCAACATCCTACACAAACAACCTAAAAGCTTTTAACAATACACCTTAAAATCCTGGTAAACACATTAAATCTGATATAAATTTACACGTGACAAACAAAATGAGCTAAAAACGCCATGTATAACCATCATAACACCAAACAATAACAAAATCAGCCAAAATATAACTTGACGCTCACATGCAACTAAACAAAAAACCCATCACTTTTTTTTAAAGCTACCAAACCAGACGCATGTTTAATAAAAAAATGAAGATAACAGATACAAAAAACTACATATAATTAGTATGACAAAACAACAGCTTCACCTCTTCAAAGTCGCCGATGAAGAGCCAAGAAGACAATGCAACCAAATTTGATCATATAACATGCAGATGAGTTTTATATGCAACTTTTTTTTATAATATAAGTCAACCAAGTGGAAAACAAATGGCCAGCACATGCACCGAACACGTGTCCAACACAATTTAAAAAAAAAAAATTTAGCAACCCCCAATATAGAATCGAACCCGGGCCACTCAATAATAAGCCTTCTGCAAAACCACCAGGCCATCAGAACAGCATCTTATAAGAATTACAAAACATTATTACTTATGCGTTTAAAATTATACGACTTTTTTTATTTTACTGTTCAAATCCGAAGACATATTATTATAGTATAATATTGTGTTATTAACTTTTGTTTCATGACATGTACTATATGATAGTGTTCATGATTAAAAAAATTAATTTTGTAACTAATGGGTACTTCAAGTGAAATTTGTAACCGATGATTTATTTCTAATCTATAAATGATCATCAAAAAACTTTGTAATTGAAACCATCATTATTTACAATTTTTGTGGAGTTAAGATCAATGATGGTTGTTAATAATATCACCATTTCAAAGCTTACACAAATTTTTCTATATCTCTATTTATCTCGAATTGGGAATGTTCATCACAGACACCAAAATCTTAGGGTCTGTTTGGTATGGGGTAATGGAATGGATGAGGGAATGAAATAGATTATTACCATTCCATGGTCTTGTTGGGTTACACGTAGGAATTGAATGAATCATTATTTTGTTTTGTTTGGTATGAAGGAAAAGACAAAGGCATAAAATCAGCGGTGGTGAGTGGTGGGGATGGTTGTTAGCATCGGGTGACAGCGACGGTGGTTGGCGGTGGTAGAGGTAGTGTTGGTCGGTGGTGGCGGCATCGCCGACAATGGTGGTGGTAGTGGTTGGCAGTGGCGGTGACGACGATGGGTGGTGGTGGTGGTGGGTGGCGACGTCTGGTGGTGATAATAGCGGTGATGGTGGTGGTGGTCGGTGGCAGCGTCTGGTGGTGATAGTAGCGGTGATCGTGGTGGTGGTTGGTGGCGGCGTCTGGTGGTGGTAGCGGTGACGGTGGTGGTGGTCGGTGGCAGCGGGTCGCCACAAGGAGTGACGACAACAGTAAGTGGTGGCGGCGACGGTTGGCGGTGGTGGTCGGTGACGGAGAGTGTCGGTGCTTAGTGGTAGGTGGTGGAGGTGGAGGTGGAGGTGGAGGTGGGTGGTGGTGGTCGACGGTGGTGGTGGTGGTCGGTGATGGCGGTAGTCGGTGGGTGGCGGCGGCGGAGAGTGGCGGCGGTGGTCGGTGGGTGGCGATGGTCGGTGGTGGGTGGCGATAGCGGTGGTCGGTGGTGGTGGTCGGTGGTGGTGGCGATTGGCGCTAGTGGTAGAGGTGGGTGGTGGTGGTGGTCAGTGGTGATGAAAGGTGACAGAGGGAATGGAATGGAAAAAAATAGGGGGGAGGATGAAATGAATATGGGGTTTTTAGAGGGAATGGAATGGAGGAGGTAATGGATGATTCCATTACCTTAACCAACCAAACAACTTTTCTTTCATTCCATCATAATGCTCCATTCCATTCCGCCTCTCATTCCTGCGTACCAAACGCTACCTTAGTTTTGAACACCGCCAACTCTATCTGTAAGGGTCATCGTCTTCCCATCTGCATCATAAACAACCGCCGTCGTCTTAGATATTTCATACTAAACCTGTTATAACTTGGAGGTTATGCGTGATTCGACCCCTACGACTCCCATTCTTTTCATATTATATTGTTTTACTTTTTAGACCAAGTTTAAATTCAACTTTTTAGTAGCCGTTCTTTATTATATTCAAGCTATATCAATTGTTACCAAAATTGTTGTTTGAGTAAAGTCCTATTTGAGTCCCTGTGGTTTGCCCATTTTAACTACTTGAGTCCAAAATCAAAACTTGTCTCGGTCTGAGTCCTTAAAGTTTCTAATCTTAACTTCTTGTGTCCAAAAGATAACCTCTGTTAGATTTTCTCAGTTAAATTTTGGGAAATGACTTAAATGCCCCTGGTTTATATTTTTGTTTCTTTATTTTTCTATTCCACATCAGTAAACAAAAATACTCAAGAACACAGACCCGAGCCATGACCACCAGACCCGAGCCATGACCAAACCAACCAGGAACCCACGATCGAGCCTCCAAAACAACAACCACATGCTGAACCATAACCATACCGAGCCACAACCATAACCAACTATAGGGACTCGTCGGCCACACCTGTACCAGACCTGAGACCCAACTAATAATCAAGACCCAAGACCAAAACCCGCAGCAACCACCACCATCGGACCAAAACCCACCTAACTAGCGAACCCTTCCCTGACCCCTATCCAGCCACCACTCGAACCACTCCCACCGTCGCTTATCAGCAAAACCATACAACCACCACCATCTAGCCATCCGCAATTGAACGATCAGAAAACACCACAGCCCAGTTTGGGCCTAAAACCATGCGCCGCCACCACCAAGTTGTGTGGTGGCCGGCCGCTGCAACTGAGAGGATGGAGAGGGACCGGGAGGTAAGAGAGAGAGAGATCGTGATGTAGAGAGAGAGACCGGGAGGAGGAGAGAGAGAGAGAGAGAGATAGAGTGGCTAGGGTTTCATCTTGTGGTTGGTAATGAGGAAGGAGAAGATAAGAGGGCTTTTTATAGCTAGGGTTTCATCCAGGGGCATTTAAGTCATTTCCTAAAATTTAACTGAGAAAATTTAACAGAGGTTATCTTTTGGACTCAAGAAGTTAAGATTAGAAACTTTAAGGACTCAGACAGAGACAAGTTTTGATTTTGGACTCAAGTAGTTAAAATGGACAAACCACAGGGACTCAAATAGGACTTTACTCTTGTTGTTTAGTTTCACCTGTTCATTAAAAAGAATTGCACACAACTATTTACTTGTGAAATCAATTTGTGTATTTGTCTTGTACATCATTTGCTCAAATGAATAATCATGCATAATTTGGGTTATCAAACTAAATGATATAAAGTAATTTTATGAATGTAACTTAGAGGTATGTACATTAATTATTTTTAAACAAGACGGTTTTATTTGAATACGAATGATGTAAATGACATCAATTCTGTTTTATTAAATGCTCCGAAACAAATTAAGATTTGTTAAAATGAATTATCTCGTAAAAACTTACAACGAACTAAAGAACAGAAAATATAATTAACAGACAAACCAAAAACCGAACCGAGTATAATGAAATCAAATTTTTGAATACGATAATATCATAGGTATCCTCGATGTTGAACTCAAGCTTAATACTATTACGTTATCACTGTGCCGCTATTAAGTTACGGATATCCGTAATTGTTTATTCATCGACCTCGTAGTTTTAACCATGATATGGTAGTCGTTTGTGATTGTTTCTTGAACCATCGATTTTCCACGTTCCTTAAATTATTGTAACGTGTAATTTGCCCTTGATATACATGTGATATGTTACATTTCTTATCCTCATTGTCGCATATTCCCACGAGTTTTCATTAGTTATTATTAATTATTGCCTAGAGGCAATGTAGCCTTAATATATCGTTATTGTATTTGCCTTGACTTAAGTGTATCGTTTCATTTACCTCAATACCCGAGCCCATCCATCTAGGGGGACATAGGTGGTCGTCACTGGCACAATTGGCGTGCACCATCTGTGGTGGTGTGAAAGGCTAACGACGTCTTTATATTGTACTAGGTTTGAGACCCGTGGGTACCCACGGTGCAAACCAAAGTAAATTAAAAAAAATATTAAACTAAGACTTGTATTATTCAAGTTTAGTGTCCACAACTTAAAGTCTTAAGAATAACGGTTAGCCTGATATTTTTTTCTTATATAAACGTGATGTTTCAATGTTGCAATGATCTGGATATTAAAACTAATATATAACTTTGGTTTTAATGTCAAAGTGGATAATTTAGGTAACTTATAAATAACGATAACAACGAAAACCGATTACCTATTATGATCAATACTCAACCAAAGTATAACATTTAACAAAAAACCACAAAGGTACAAATACATTTTGTTTTTGTAAATTACCTTTATTATATTTTTATTTTTAATGTAATTGTAATTAGGAAATAACTTGTTTTAAAGATCAATGGTCACGCACGGTTCAAACCAAATAAAAAACAAAAAAAAAATTAAAATAATACTTGTATTATTGAAGTTGTATGTACATAACGTCAATGAAGATAAGTAAATAATTGCATCAAAATTACTCACATTATTCATAAATCTTGAAAGACTTCTTTGTACACAACATTTGATGTTTTGTTCGTCGATTCACCATTTTCATCTACTTAACTATCTTCAGTCCATCTCGACTTCTGACTCTTGATAGCGCAACATACAACTGCCCGTGTGAAAAAAACTGGATCCTTCAAATACAACCCAACTCTGGATAAGGATTGTCCTTGACTTTTGTTTATTGTCATTGCGAAAGAAACAACAATTGGGAATTGCCTTCTGTTAAATTTAAAAGGAATTTTTTTATCCGAGGGGGATAAAGTAATTCTTGGAATAAAAGTTCGCATTCCAATGTTACTTCCTGAAATGATTTTGGCTTCAATTACACGTTTTCTCATTTTAACAACTTGTAACCTTGTCCCATTACACAAACCGCTTTTCTGATCAATGTTTCTAAGTAACATTACGGGGACACCAACTTTCAAAACCAAACGATGGTTTGGTATTCCAGAAAACTTAAGACCATTCAGCACATCAGGAGAAACTAATCTTTCATCAACCTGTTTGTTAACATCTTCTGACTGGCAAACACTATCCGAACTTAGATACTCAACTTCGTCACTGGGAAACATTGAAAGTAATATATCATTAATTTCATGAACAACTTCATTCTTCGGTGCCAATATAGCTCGATCTTGAAAATAAGTCGGAATGTGGATGTTATCCAACAGTGACGGATAAACAAAGTCTATCAAATCAGAAACAGGATCCGAAAATTGAGAAATAAGTAAGTCACCAGGTATCAAAATAACATCCCTTACAAGTACACATGTATTGAAAACAACCCAATCTACATAACTACACATGTCTGTTATGGCAAAATGATAAAATCGACTAAGCGACAACAATAAAATATAAAAAACAGGTCCAAAATCATCTGTTTGAATATGGATTATTTTCTATAAATCATCACCCATAACCCAAAAACTTACATGCTAATATGCGCAGCAGCGCGCGCCAAGAACATTATATGAACTTTATCTATATATGGCAAAGATTATATGACCTATTATAAACATAATATAAATGATAACATTGTGTCATATACTTTTTACAGCCATATAAACATAATGTATATATGGCAAAGACTATAAAACCTATTACAAACATAACATACCTCATAACATTGTCTCATATGCTTTAGGAACAGAAATATGAACCTAATCTATATATGGCAAAGACTATATCACCTATGTATCAGTTTTAATATGTAAAAGTCTGTAATTTATCAACTGATTAACATAGGTTAGTTTCCTAAACAATAGTTAGCCATATCAAACATATTTCCAAATTAACATACTAATACAAAACGATTATTACATATATTCAAGAACAATTATATCAGATAAAACATTGATCAAAAACATCAAACGTGATTAATAATAAATTATAAAACCATACAATCTAAAAATTTCTTAATGATAACTAAATATAGTAAACACTGATTGTTTATTACATAAATTTCAAAAACAGAAATTGTTACTAAATACATATTCACATTAAAATTAAAAATCAAGATATACGCTTACTAATTTGAATATCCAGAAATTTATAGTACATGCATAATCGAAATTTCGTAGTTATAATTACATAAACTATATGATTCCTTAATAATAATCAGTAAAAATACAAACAGATATAACCTACACATCGATTAAAGAAAAAAAAAAGAAGAATTATAAGATCACGATTAGATAGAGAAGAAGATGAAAAAGTAACTCACAAATTGGTAAAGTGGCTTTTGAGAATCTGAATATTATGAGGAGGTTGGTAGGCATTTATAATAAAACAAATATTCTAAAATACATCTTGTTATGAATCGGGCCTTTGTTTCATCAAATAAATTCGGCCCATTGAGTAACATAATACCCACGTTTCAGATGGGCTGGTTTTGATAATTTACTGGGCCTTTATAATTAGGTTGTATTATAACAACAAAATACAGGTAACAATTTAAGTTGATCGAGAACATTTTTTTTCTTAATTAGATATTAATTATAACAAAATAAAAATAACATTAGGGTAGATGACTATATCAACCCAATCAGTTGTATTATATAATAGATAGATAATAGCAAATGGATAAAAATATACTTATCAATCAACCAAACGCATTTATTAAATATTACCATCGTTATGAAACATAATAAAAACAGTAAACCAAATCATGGTAGAAATAGGAAATAACAAAGTAGAAATTGTTCAAATATATTTAAAAAACAAAACATAAAGCAATAGAACTCGTAGACCATCAGCATAGCAAAGTAATCCTCTTCATTAGGCTTTAGCAAGATGGAGGACTCAACAGACTTTTATGTTACTCCATACTACCACCACTTCCAATCTTAGTTGAAGGAATTGATGTGCTTTCATCATCAGAAATTGCGTCAATCAGTTTACGCTTAAACCATTTGATACTTGGAACTGATAGAACATTGTTCTCCTTCAGCATAAACTTTCTTATCAAAAAAGTTATCAGCAATGGAAATTGGCGTTTCATTATCGGCTGTGTCTGATTCCTAAAGATAAAATATTTATAAACATATGTGGCCAATGTAGCCGTGATTGTGTATCAATAAAAAATGAGTAAAATTTATTAATATGAACTTAAGTGTGTGTGAAAATGGTTCCTTGGAAACAGAAATAACATTGGACGGCATTGCTAGGAGAGATGTGTGAAGTGATTCTGATTCAGCAGGCTGTACCAACGACGTTGAAAATCAATGTAATGTAAAAATGTCTTATGTACATAAAAGTTTGTTTTTTTATAGCAAATAGGGTTCGAGTATGTACCTGTCCTACGTACAACTTCTTCTTAAGCTCCGATATAATTGTTGGATCATCACTTATCTTAATTACACCATAAACATCATATTTGTTGTTTAAATTGAAGCCGGATACAAAGATCTTGTAAGCAAACTCTCTTTCTAACAAAGTCTTAATCTCTTCAGGATATTCAACTGTATCACCAACCTATTTAAAAGGAATCAAAAAAGATATAAATATTAGAAAACTATAATTAAAGAATTATTAAAAAAACTGTACTATAAATGGCAAAAAAATATGGACTACCGTATTCAAATCAAGCAATTCAGAAGCACTTTTACTAATAAGTTGTGCAACGTCACGATGAAACAACGTAAGAGATACAGCACCATTAAGATCTTGTACACGAACCTGAATTTTAAATCTAGAAAAAATAAAATAAAAAAACAAACATAAAACTAAATGTTAATTAAAATTTTGTATTCAATCATGATTTATGTGTATTAAAATTTATTTTATACAGATATCCGACCTTGGTGTAGGCACAACTTGTTTCGCACTACAACTAACATTCAAACACTGGTAAACCTTTTCTTCCTCACAATCTGAACTTCCTTCACCAACCTGTTTGATTACATAATCAATACTACATTTTTTGGTGCATTTGGGACATCCCATGTAGTACCAGCCAAATTCGGTAAACAGGTCTTTAATAGTACCTAATAACACCAGAGCCTGCTCCTGTATGAATATTATAATTAGTTACCGAAAGAAAATAGTCTATGTTATACAATGGGGATTTATATTAAATAAATCTAATTTTTAATAATGTTAAACTTTTTATATTTAATTATAAACAACTTATTTAAGTATGAACATTATACTTACCTCTTGAATCTCACAAATGTCACCAATGTTACTAAAAGGAGTGTTATGGACAAATTCATCTTCATCAGAACAGAACATAGAGGTTCCATATGGTCGATGACACGAGGAAGGATTATCGGACTTTCTCTTACCCAAGCTGATAAAAATAATTTGATTTACACATTATATAACTATTATTACACGTTTAAGATATTGTAAGTCGTATTGAAAAACATAATAGTGCCTACCCTGTTTTGTACCGGTTTATATCTTCAATATCTCCATTGATGAACAGTCGACTAACTCGATCTCCAAAAGAGTTAGAAACATACGGTTTTCCTATATAAAACAAATATTAGGAAAAAAAATTCTAAATAATAATAATAAGAAGAAACTTTAGAAGTATAAATATAATTTATATTGCCAAATATAATCTAGCTATAAATATAATATAAATATTTAATAAGATTAAACAACCATTATAAAACTTCAAACGGCCAAACTGCAGTATTATTATAAATTCTTTCTCCGTTTGATGAGTTGCAATATATTTAGACATCTCCATGGCATAAGTATCCCACAACGTTACATAGATGCTCAAACCCCTTCAAAAAGTTAAAATTATTTTAGTATAAAAAACAAATTATATACCTCCATAATTTGCAGTTTGTATAAAAATGCAAAAAACATAAACAATACATACTCGATATCTTGGATTTCCATTGTTAACCTCTTCTTATCAGCGACAACCTTTTTATCTTTATCATCATTGCTGAAGAACTTGTTAACATGTCCTATAACATCTAAAATCAAATATAAAAGAAACATTAATGTACCATCAAACCAAAGAATATTATTATGAAATTCTTGTAATTAAAAAAGACTATATTGACGAAATATACCTATTGTAACATATTCATCAACTTCCCTATCCAGAATTCTTTGATAGGGCACAAAAGAGAACCCAAAATCTGGACCTTGGAAAGCAGCATATTCGGAAACTTGAGTATTCATATTCAAGCACAGTTTGTTTGGGTTTGGAGCATACTTGTACTTAGAAGAATTGAGCCCAACTCCTGGATTTCTTATAATAAGAGAAGCATTTTCAATCAAAAACCTCTCAAATCTAAAAAACAACCGCTTAAATACATTCGCTTGAATCCTGTCACCCTGTTAATTATAAAAAAAAAACATTAAAAGTATTTATCTAAAGAAGTGACGTATTTTAATGTACGAATATAAGCAAATTTGTATTTGAAAAATATTAAATAGTGTAAAGTAATTTTTGAAATTGCCAAATAAGAGGCTTTAATAAAAACTTGTAGTAGAGATTTACATTTTCGTCACATAGGATCATTTCAATTGAGTAGAAATCATTAGGATTGCGACGATCCGGTTGACGCCAAACCCGAATAATCTTTAGCTTTAAAGCCACACCGTTTCGGTTGACATGAATTTGGTTAACCATGATAAACTCGTTTGCATCTACGGCAGCCATTGATCTTTGTAATTATTAAAAAAATGTTAAATTCAAGTTAATACTTCAATAATACAAACTGTTGACAACATAATAATATTGAAACTTATATTAAATTTAGGTTATTTTCGAATGTATGGCAACCTACATGTATGGATTGATGGAACAAAAGGTATGCCGAACATCTATTTAATCTATTGATTCATAAGAAATCGAAAAAATAATATTTATGTATTTAAAGATGAGAAACAGAAAATAACCTAAGAATATATGTATGCGATTAATCAAAGTGCAAGAAATGTGTGATAAGATAATCGTATGAATGGTGATTTGACGTGTTTATATAGCTATTCGATAGTTAGTACTTGGATGAAATGGTGGAGTGAAATTAGCATTAGCATATTGTTATGAAATTGGGATTTAAAGTTATGATTTTAGATGCAATACTTTCACCTATGGAGTAGAATTAGGACATAAAATTCGCCTTTTTATTTATGAAATTGGTCAGGCATAATTATGAGTATAATTAGGAGATAATATTCGTTACATAGTTTTTAGCCTGATTTCATTTTGAAATTGAAACATAAAATGCCAGATACAAAATTGTTTGTATATTTGATCGACAAATTCAAATGAAATTATACATAAGTTTGGAATATAATTAGGAGATAACATTCGTAACATAGTTTTAGACTGATTTCATATTCAATTTAAAATTTGAAATTTACAAGTAAGTCAAAGTCAGATTGTACAACTTAAATTAATGATTAGATTTAGGACATCACATATTGATTTTCCTTATGCAATTGGTGAAAGTTAAATATGGATACCATTTGATTCTTGACATTCTGGTCGTATTCAATTAGTTTGACTTGTTTTATACATTCAATTCGTATTCATATACATTAATGTCGGCTCATATTTATAAAGAAGTAAAAAATATAAATTAATGTCAAAACTCGAATATGTAGATACATATTCAATTCGTATGCTTATAAGGAAGTAAAATTAAATGTACATTAATGTCAAAAATCGAAACTTATAACGAATTAAAAGTCAAATTTGGAATAAATAAGGCAGTCAAATTAAAAAGTAATTTGAATCAATTTATAATCAAATGGTATAATTACATGTACTCCATATAAATTTAGTTACATATCTATAAGGAAGACTAAACGTTTATAAGGAAGTGAAATTCAATGCAGATATTGATTTTGCTTATGCAAGTGGTGAAACATAAATATGGATACCATTTGATTTTTGACATTCAACTCGTAGTTAATTACTTTGAATTGTTTTATAAAGTTAGAAATTCAATTCGTAGTATAAACATAAGTATGGATTATTATTGTTTTTGACATGACATTCAACTCGTATTCAATTACCTTGACCTGACATTCAACTCGTATTCAATTACTTTGACTTGTAACATTACGCAAGAAATTAAAATTTAATGTACATTAATGTCCAAAATCGAAATTTATAACCAATTCAAAGTCAAACCTGAAATTAATAAGGCAGTAAACTTATTTAATTCGTAGTCAAATCGTATTCAATTACTTTGACTTGGATATCCTTTTGCAATTGGTGAAACATAAATATGGATACCATTTGATTTTTGACATTCAAATCGTAGTCAATTACTTTGACTTGTTTTATAAACTTAGATATTCAATTCGTAGTATAAACATAAGTATGGATACATTTGATTTTTGACATTCAACTCGTATTCAATTACTTTGAATTGACATTCAAATCGTATTCAATTACTTTGACTTGTGACTAAACATTTATAAGGAAGTGAAATTCAATGCAGATATTGATTTTGCTTATGCAAGTGGTGAAACATAAATATGGATACCATTTGATTTTTGACATTCAACTCGTAGTCAATTACTTTAAATTGTTTTATAAAGTTAGAAATTCAATTCGTAGTATAAACATTAGTATGGATGATTATTGTTTTTGACATGACATTCAACTCGTATTCAATTACTTTGACTTGACATTCAACTCGTATACGTGATACTTTGACTTGTAACATTACGCAAAAATTAAAATTTAATATACATTAACGTCCAAAATCGAAATTTATAACCAATTCAAAGTCAAACCTGAAATTAATAAGGCAGTAAACTTATTTAATTCGTAGTCAAATCGTATTCAATTACTTTGACTTGGATATCCTTTTGTAATTGGTAAAACATAAATATGGATACCATTTGATTTTTGACATTCAAATCGTAGTCAATTACTTTGACTTGTTTTATAAACTTAGAAATTCAATTCGTAGTATAAACATAAGTATGGATACATTTGATTTTTGATATTCAACTCGTATTCAATTACTTTGAATTGACATTTAAATCGTATTCAATTACTTTGACTTGTGACTAAACGTTTAAAAGGAAGTGAAATTCAATGCAGATATTGATTTTGCTTATGCAAGTGGTGAAACATAAATATGGATACCATTTGATTTTTGACATTCAACTCGTAGTCAATTACTTTGAATTGTTTTATAAAGTTAGAAATTCAATTTGTAGTATAAACATAAGTATGGATGATTATTGTTTTTGACATGACATTCAACTCGTATTCAATTACTTTGACTTGTAACATTCCGCATGAAATTAAAATTTAATGTACATTAATGTCCAAAATCGAAATTTATAACCAATTCAAAGTCAAACCTGAAATTAATAAGGCAGTAAACTTATTTAATTCGTAGTCAAATCGTATTCAATTACTTTGACTTGGATATCCTTTTGTAATTGGTGAAACATATATATGGATACCATTTGATTTTTGACATTCAAATCGTAGTCAATTACTTTGACTTGTTTTATAACTTAGAAATTCAATTCGTAGTATAAACATAAGTATGGATACATTTGATTTTTGACATTCAACTCGTATTCAATTACTTTGAATTGACATTCAAATCGTATTCAATTACTTTGACTTGTTACTAAACGTTTATAAGGAAGTGAAATTCAATGCAGATATTGATTTTGCTTATGCAAGTGGTGAAACATAAATATGGATACCATTTGGTTTTTGACATTCAACTCGTAGTCAATTACTTTGAATTGTTTTATAAAGTTAGAAATTCAATTCGTAGTATAAACATAAGTATGGATGATTATTGTTCTTGACATGACATTCAACTCGTATTCAATTACTTTGACTTGACATTCAACTCGTATTCAATTACTTTGACTTGTAACATTCCGCAAGAAATTAAAATTTATTGTACATTAATGTCCAAAATCGAAATTTATAACCAATTCAAAGTCAAACCTGAAATTAATAAGGCAGTAAACTTATTTAATTCGTAGTCAAATCGTATTCAATTACTTTGAATTTGATATCTTTTCTATTGCCACGTTCGATTGATGTTCATCATCTACATACATAGTGATTGGCACATTAGGGATTCCATCGGGATAATGCTTATTAATAAAGGAATATGGTATAACCTGAAAGCAAAATTAGCGATAAAAAATATGGACAATTAAGATATAAAAACATGTAATATAAATTATTGAAGTTAATCATGTTTACCATAGGTGTCGTCAATTTATGTTCAATCATTTTGCAGAATGACAAATCCAATTGCATGGATGGAGAATGATTGTAATGCTTCATCATGAAAGTATTTGGAGCAATAAAGTCGAAAATGACGTAAAACATCGAGAAGCATAAATCATGTACAACTTTTGACCATCCATTTGTTAAATAGAAATCATCATCTATAAATTCTAACAGAACAAACCAAGATTGACCATGGTATGTGGAAACTTTAATGTTGTTGTTGTGTATGTATTTAGATAACAAAAACCTGTTCATGGATTTCGGCAATGTCTGGATGAACACGTAAAAAACTACATTAAAAAAAGAAAAAAAATATTTTTATTTAAAAAAAATAGAAAGATTCATACCAAAACTCGTGCGGAAGGGTCATGAATCACCTTGAAAAATTTGTCACCCGTGTGATAAGACATAGTCGAATTTTTTTCTTCTAATGGAATCCTGTCTGTCAAATGAAAAACGAATATATGTTAAATTAACCCATAAACTCAACACAAAAATTTTACATTTTTCCCGAAAACCAATTGTCCATTTCAATAATTTCATATCTAAAACCAATTGTCTATACAACTTGTCCAAATCAGAAAGTTGGTACGTTTTCAACATATTGGGCAAATACAATGTAAAAATTTTGTGCAAATACAATGATTACAATTGATCATAATCATTTATTCATAAAATAATTATTAAAAACCTTTACACTTTGATTGACAAATACAAAAAACGTTTGTTAAATCAAAAAAACGTTTTTAACAGTACATATCCGAATGTATTATGTAGATGAATTGATGTAATATGATAAATCAAAGGTGAGATGGAGAAGATACCTTGGAAAAATTATGGAAAAGAACAATGAGGAAGGTAGGAGAAAGAATGATGAAGGTATTTTGAAGTGGATGGTAAATGAAGAAAACAAAAAGAAAAAGAGGTTTTTATACTAAAACTAATGGAGCCCCATTTCTAACTTGGATCCACTTAGACCCTCTCTAAGGCTAGGATTCAACCCTAGTGTATTGATTTATTATATAGATAGATTATGTGATGCGTGATAACACTTATTGTTACTGAAACCCATCAAACCGTACGAATCCTATTAAAGGTAACCATGATTTTGTTTCAAATCATTGCAATAGTTAATCAGAACCTTGTTAAACATACTTTGTATTTTCTTTTAAGTTAGGGTATTTAAATTTTAGATACAGAAGATGACATTTGTTGGTGGTACTTGAATTCTTAAGCTATATTTTTTTAAAAGTTTGATATTTGATGATTGAATTGGAAGACATAAAACAGTGTTGTCAAATACATATAAATTTGAATCATTTTAAAGTTTAGTTTCATGACTATGCTGATTTATAGTTCATGAAAAAGAAAATTACACAAATCATTTATCTTTTACCTTGTAGAATACAACTTAATAGAAGTTTGCCTTTTCTTGGATACATGAATTTACAAGTAAATCAGGGAATTAGCTTGAAACTAGTTGTATTTATTGGCGCGCGTTGCGCGCTTTCGAATCAAATTTATTTTTAGTATAAAGACAACTCTGTAAATCACAATTATGTGTATTTCAATGAAATCTGAATGTTGAGCAATACACTTACATTTTAATAACACTTAAAAGATAACCAATTTCATGTTAATTGGTCCATATAAACTGTTTTCCACCAGAAGAAAGACTTATAATTGCTTCTGCAATTCAATTTCTTTTAAGTATTGGACCACTCAGGTTGTTCATATGTAGAAACTTGACTGTATGGCTATATGTCAGAAGAGATAGTTATATCAAACCAACAGAAATGTAGTTATTGCAAAACAAAATCTAAAAACAGAATGACTTTCATTTTATATGTGCTCCCAGAAGACAATACACACTGTATCATAACATAAGGCATGTAATTTGATTAAAAAAAAAAAAATTGAAATTTTGAGGCGTCAAGCTAGAGGTTGACTAAGTTAAAGAGGAAAGGTGATACTGGCAACAGCTACACACCGGCGACTAACGCCACCAAACACCATGCACGGCTGACCGATTATCGGCAGGTTGCCTAGTGGCCGTAGTAGGCTGTAGATGCCGTGGCGCAGTGTGTTTTTATTCGGCTTCGGCCATGATGGAGAAAAAAAGGAAAATAGTGCGAAGTAAACTGGTTACAGAAGATGACGCAGAGAAAAAGACAGGAATGTTCTTGCCAAAACAATGTATTACAAAAACGGCAAAAGTGCGCGTTGCGCCATGTTGATGGGGTTTTCAACAGGTGCGTACAAAAGGTTTTTATACATAGTAGAAAATTCAGGCGCACACATAAAGGACCGTAGACGGCTAAAAGTAATCGGCAGGCGCCAATGCAGTTACATGAATGTGTTCATTCATATGCATAAACATCTCAAAGCAAAGCAACTCATTTAATAATTGCGGGGCTACCAAAAAACATATGCAGAAAATAAAAAAGATCCATATAATATAAGCACAAAAGCGAGCACAAATTGTGAGGAGCCGATAAATACGAAGCATCTGTTTAATACAACTCGACAACAGTAGACGGCTAAAGTTATTCGGCATGCGCAAACGCAGTTATGACACAAAGATGAAAGGCAGGCTGGTGACATTTTTCCTAGGCTTTCTATACATGAATGCTTTCTATACAGAAAGAAACCTGGACATAAAAGAGGATAAAAAGGCGACGTTAAAAGTGAGCAAAGTAAACGCAGACACGTGTGAAAGGAAAAAAACTGGAAAGGGGCGGGAGTCGAACACCTAGCGCGCGTTGCGCACTGGTAATGGGTTATTCAACACATATTTGCAAAACGCTGGCATACAAAGTATAAAAGTGAGCAGAAGACAAAAGCGGCCATTTGTACATATCACCAAAAACTGGCTAGTAAGTAAGTTTAACAGTGTTGCTGCATATATATTAGGTTTGCTGATACAATTATATTAGGTTTGCATCTTGATGCAGAAGGAGTCATGTCTTCTTTTTGCCTCTGTGCGCTGATATGTCTCCAGGATCTTCGGTTTCTGCACAGCGTATGTTAGAAATGAAATGTATCTGCAAATGGATGTGGTGTGAGTGAATCACTTACCATCAACTAAGTCTAGTGACCTTTTTGTTGTAGCGGAGGGTATGTTTTTGGCTGTGGAGTTGAAGTTCCTATGTCAACCTCATCTTCCAAGAAAACAGCTTTGTTGACGATGCATTTAAGTTTTCCCGGGTTTTGATCTGGTGGTATTTGAATATGAAATTGTGCTCTTTTATTTTCGTTTTTCAGTAACTCTTGAACTGGATTTTGTTGCTTTCATAAGTCGCTGAAATTGTGCTCTTTTATTTTCGATACCTGCCTAGCGACCTTGAATACATAGGGACCAGAACCACGGTTTACAGATTCGTCAACTGTAGCACCGAAAGACGTCATAGAAAACATCGAGTTATATGCACGTATAGTCAGTAAAAAATCTGGCTGCGAAAACAGGTGGCGCAGAAGTACAAGAGGGTCAGTTGGTTAATCTAGTTGAATAGCACCAGACCTGCAACATCTATTAAACCTTGGACGAACGCTAACTGGAAAAGATGTGACCCGCTCCTGAAACCAAAAAAGCGCACCACAAAATTCACAAACCTCCGTGCAACTTCCCATATCGACATACTGAGGCGACTGCAAAGGCGCAGCTGAAGGCCCCCTGGATCGCAACATGGAATAGCGGTATGATGATTGGCGACGCGTAGGAGACGATACATCAGAAGATGACTCAGGTAATGAGGTAAAAGTTGAGGCAACAGTTCCAACGCGCCGACGCTTAGAGCGGCCTTCCTAAAACCGAATACGTGTATCAAAAGCAACGCAAAAGCTGTTGCTAATGGGGTATGAAAAAAACTAACCAACACATATATTTGAAAGACAAGGTATAAAATGAGGCAAGTGTAATATTTATATGTAACACAACATACCGACATACACAACAACAGTGGAGATGATGTGAGAAAATGTAGCTGCGCAAAAAACAGCGAAGCCATAGGCACAAAAAAAAATCAGACAAAGGCAGATTACAAGTGATAAACATGATGAAACAGGCAAAAAGCTAATAAAGCAACAGAAAGTAACGTCTCTGTGCAACTGGCAGACCAGTTAATTATTACTATTTGTAAGACAAATTCATGACAACTCAATAAGCAAAAAATTTTAAAGCAGAATTGCTGACACGAATCATTTAACGAACATCAGCAATTGAAGTGTATAAGTAGCAGCAAACATACATGGAAGAAACACAGGTGTTAGGTCACCAACAGCATACAACACAAAGATTAAACCCAAGCAACATAGTAGCATAACAACTAACAAAGCAGGTGTATAACTGAAGAAACAGTAACAGAGTAGCAGCAAATCAGGCGTATAACACTGAGAAAAAAATTTAAAGAACCACAGGTGTTAGCATTCAGTCGAATAAGTGAGCTGCATACAACTAACAAATGGAAACCATGAATACACCAGGAAAAGCCTATCACAATCAGAATACATGGATGAAATTGCGAATTAAGCACACAAAGAGTATCAAGATCAAAGGAAAAAAACAGGATACAAAGAAGCACCAAGCCAGCGACAATAGGTAGGTAAAAAATCGAAGGAATACTACCAAATTAGAGTAGTGAAGGAAGTAGGTTCAGGAGGTAAAAAAGAAGAGGAGAGTACACAGGAAAAAACAGAGGAGAAAAAAAAACGGGATTAAAAGAAGATAAGGAAGCCACGTAAGAAATTACAAGGAAACGGTATGTAGGAGGAACCGAACATGAATTCAGTTACCTAACAAAGCAAAGCACAAACCAATATGCCAAACCATATGATTATTAAAACCCCGGAAAAGCATGTATATATAGAGAATAAAGAAGCGAGAGATAGGGAAGATAAAAGCACTGTTCAAAGATGTTTATTTCTTTTTCTTCTTTGTTGAAAGAATTTACTTGTCTATGTACTGTTCCATTCGATCTTTTAACTCATCTGCTTCTATTTCTACTTTCCGTAAGCGAGCCCGGGCTTTTTCCAGCTGTTCGATGGCCCCTTCGCGCAATTCTTCTGAATTTCTAATAGTATTCAAGATTCTCTGTTTTCGATTATCTAATAAATCACTTAATGAAAGTAGATTATCTTTTCATTCATTTCAAAAATTGCATGATCCCTTCCCGAACCAAACATGAATCTTTCGATTCATTTGGCTCTCACGCTCAATGTAAATTTCCATATTTTTATTGTTAATGTAATGAGCCTATCCTCTATTTTTTTGTCATATTTCAAAATGAAATCAAAATTTCAAAAGGAATTACTTTTCATCGCTTCATATCAAATCCGAATTTTTTTTTTCCAGAGTTTGTGATACTTTATCATAAATATAAAGAGAAACCTTGGTTTATCCCAAGCAACATACTTCTTTTGAATTTGACTATAAATCCAAATTTTAGTGAAAATCAAAATATCAAGGGAAAGCAAGAGGGGGATGAGGATTTTTTCAATTTTAGCCCATCCAATTCAAAACAATATTTTGAATTAAAGAATCAAAATAATATTGAAGAATATTTTTTAGAATCGATCGAAAAACTCAAAATAGTCCTCAAAGGAGATTTTCCTTTGCAATTAAGATGGACTGGACGTTCGAATCAATTGAATCAAAAAATGATGAATAATACCCAGATATACGGTCTCCTGCTTAGTCTAATAAATATAAGAAAAATGACTATATCCTATATTCAAAGGAAATAAATGAATTTGGATCTAATGAGGAAATCTTTAAATCTTACACAATTAACGAAAAGGGGAATATTAATTATGGAGCCTGCTCGTCTATCTGTAAAAAATGACGGACAGTTTTTTATGTATCAAATCTAGGTATTTCGTTGGTTCATAAAAGTAAGCACCAAAGTAATCAAAGATACCGAAACCCCCAAAATGTTGCTAAGAATCATTTTGATGAATCCATTCCAAGACATACAACTCTAAATAGATACAAAAAGAATTCAGATTTGCTTGTTCCTGAAAAAATTTTATCGTCTAGACGTCGTAGAGAATTGAGAATTCTAATTTCCTTCAATTTAAAGAGCTCTACCTATACAGTAACGGTATTTAATTATGAAGATTGGCTGGGTAGCGGACCCTGTTAGTCCGTTCTTGCAAGAGGGGTCTATGTTAACTAAGATTTCCTCCGCTTAATGGATAACCATTTGCTACCAATGGAGAATTGCTTCTCATCTTGAATTGAGGTGAGTGTATTTACACCAACAGAAACCATAAATTTCATACACAATAAAAGGGATATCATCGATTTTTAGATAGGAAATGTAGTTCGTTTTTCCGTTCTATCCTATTTGATCATTGATATTCGAACATTGTTCTCTTTCCTTTGTTCTAGTTCATGATCTGAACGAGTCGCACATACACCCTAGTACATGTTCCTCGACGCTGAGGGCATCTGATGTGTCGTAAAACACATCTATTCTCCTATATATTTTGAGTTATAATTGAGTCTTTTGTATATAGTTTTTAGTAGTTTTAGGCGTGTATTCGTTTGTTGGCCTATTTTTGTCATTGTATAGATTTTTATTAATTTTTAGTACTTATTTATTTATTTTATATTTTGGTAGGTGTTCGTGTGAACGTTGGAGCGTAAACGATGAACTTTGGTCAAGCCAAGAACACCCGAGTGTAGAGCACCGAATAATAATAATAATAATAATAATAATAATAATAATAATAATAATAATAAAATTTTGGGTGACATTTGTTGTCACATTTGAACGGCCCAAAGGCCCAAACAAAGAAATCATTGAAGAAAGGGCGATTGATATTTATTGAAAGGATTTCGGATATTATTGGGATTCAAAAGGAGCAGCCGCCTAAAGAGATTATTAATCATTCATTCATGTTCGAATTACACAGTGACAATCGCACAGCAAAAGACAAAAGAAGAAGCAGCCACGGTGACGAGCGAACGAGCACGGAAGGAGAAAAGGCCACGGGCACGTTAAAGATCAATAGCCAACGAGCCTTGGGTTAGGTTTAGTTTTCGCTCTATATTTTTATAGACATGATGAAATTGTTTTTTATAAACTTTGAATTTATGTTTCTAAATATTATGAGTAGCTAGACTTTTATGGTTGCTTAGGTTTATGAACTAGACACGTAATTTGCAGTTTTTAATGATTCTTGGTTTTTAATTTTGATGTGTAGGATTACATGATTTTAATTTTATTGTTGGATTTGATATATGTGTGTTGGTGTTATTTTTATTTGAAGTTTGTTTATTGGTTTTGTGGAGCTAGGCATGTAGAGATACCCCCTAGGTCTTGAAATCAATCTAGTTCGTCAACTTAGGTTAGCGTGCTAGTATTTGGAGTTGGAGTACGACACAAGTATAACAAACTAATATAATAAATTAACTAAGGCGTGCAGTCCATTCTTGAGGGTGAGAAATCTAACTCGAGTTTGCTAGGTAACTAACTAGGCATTGTTCGGTAGTTGGCAAGCGCTAGGGCGGGAGTCGCTACTTGTCCGTGTTTAGAGTTTTCCCAGGTTTTCTTCAGTAGAGTTTAAGTCTGCTTCATAGTTTGAGGGTTTTAATCCAGGAGAGGTTTTAATCTGATTTCTATGGGATTTTGGTACGCTAGGGCGATCCAGGTCCATCTTAGCATTTCTACACTTGTCCCGCCTTAAGTCTAGTGAGCTATCCTTGACAGGAGGTTTATTAGGTAAGAATAGGGTCTCAAGTTAATTACCAGATTCAGGATTTATTGCTAGTGTCTAGGGATTTTACCTAAGTAACCAACCTTCTTCCTATCCGATTTCTCCAAGTTTCTAGTTCCTATAAGCAGCTAAGGTTATTTTATTTATATTTAGTTTCTTTTAAGTTTATAATTAGTAGTTTAAAATACCACCAATTTAAGTATATATTTATTTAGGCTAGTATTCGGTAGAGGTTGTGATCTAGAGTTGCATTCGCGTCTTTGGGTTCGATACTCGGTCTTATCTGTTTACTACTTTGCGACCGGTACACTTGCCGTGCGTGTGTAGTTTTTAGGTGAGTCGTTTTAATTAGAACTTGTGTTATTTTTATATATATACATTTACACACATCAAGTTTTTGGCGCCGTTGCCGGGGACGCAATTCGCACTCTTGAGAATTATCCGATCCGTTTCTAGTCTACTATTTTGTGAATAATTTTTTTTTCTTTTTTCTTATTATTATTTTTTTATTCTTAATATATAATTTTTTTATCATGTGCGAGATCTGCGGAGGACCCCATTTTACCATAAGATGCCCTCATTCATATTCATCGGGGTATTCCACGGATTATTATGCTAACGAGTATTTGCAGCCGCAGCCATATCAGTCATACCAGCCTTCATACCCACAGGCTAACCAGTGGTTTAACCCTGCAACATCTGAGTCACTAGATAGAATAACAAGTCGGCTTGATCGTCTACAAGCAATGATGTATGAGGAAAGGCATGGTGGTAGCTCATCAGAGTATCCACCTAGCCAACATTTGTATCCACATCCCGATTATCGGGATGTCTCGTCTCACACTAGACCCGATTTTGCCGCCTTACTTGCTAAACAACAGCTCATGCTCGAGGATATCGATTCTTTGCTATCCAAGCGCACCGACTCTTTGAGGGAACAAGATGCGGCACTTAAAAGGCTAGAGGCTCAGGTGGATGAACTGAAGACCATAATGGACGTTGAAGTCCCACCTCCAGTTCAGCAGGTTTATTTCACAAATGATGACCCAGACGAGATGGTAACATTTACATTACCTGATTGTATTAGTCCCGTTGCTGAAACTGTTTGTCCTTACTCATCTGATTCTGTGCATGATTTAACTGACCCATATGATTCTTTACACTTGTCTTGTGAGGATGATATTTTGCAGGATTCAGGGTTAGAGCCAGAGACCATAATGGACGCCTTAGTCCCACCTCCGGTTCAACAGGATGAGCAGCCTCGCCAGATCTCTAGTTCAGCAGCATATCCTTGGGAGGCAGATGTCTGGAGTGATGATGAGGAGATAGAAAGGATAGCCTGGGACGCGCATAGGAAAGCCATGATGGAGAAGATAGGGGAGGCTGAGGAAGATATGGATTTTTCAGAATCCACAGGTTGGCTGTTTGAGGAAGAAGTGGTGGAAGAGGAAGACACCACTGACCTGCTTGAAGAAGCAGCTGATGGGGAAGCAGAGTTTGGTGACGAGTTGGTTGATTTGACAGCTCCAGAAGTGGACAAAGATTTTGAACAAGTGTCACCAAACAAGGAAGACGAGAAAGAAGCAATGGTGGAAGAAGAAGAACACCACAGCCGGCCCGTGCAGGCATTGGATATTACACTGCTACTAGTGCCACCACCATGGCCACCACCACGGGAGAAGGCGAAGAGGCACCTGGACCGACACAGGGTGAGGGTTAGGAGTTGCAGAAACAACAAGTCCCCTCATTACATGCCAAGAATCAGGTTTGGTCCAGGTAAATTTAAATATTGGTGGCCCGACCCATTTAAATTTGATAAAATATTTTTCAATTCCACTAATGTAATTTTACTAAATAATATGGACCGGGTGGAATTAAACGGGTTGGATCGGGTTCAGATAAAAGAGAAGCCCCCTGATTAAGTTTAAGTGTGGGGAGGCTCTGTAGAATTTGTAAATTTATATTTATACCTATTTTTTTTTCTAGCTTTTCAATTTTTTTTATTTATGGTCCGTCATTCGGTAGTGGTTCATAGGTTTTTATCTTTCTATTTTATCTTTGTTTTTTTTTGTGTCTTTGAGTCTGTTTGCAGGTTTGCGTGTTTGCTTAGGTAGAGGAAATTTCACCATGAGCGGATCACATGTATTTATCTTTATATATATTTTATGATTGGGAGTTTTGGTAGAGGTTTGGGTAATAAAAGATAATTTTTCTTTAAAAAAAAAATTAATTAACTTTCTGTGAAAAAAGACTTTTCACGTAATGTGAGGAGTCTGGGCTGACCTGTTCGCCTCATGCGACCAGCTATTACCCCGGAAAGTTATATTTTTTTTCCGCTTGCAACGCGTGTTGTGATCACCAGTGTCCTTCACATTGAGCGAGAACCATATTTTTTTCTTTTTCTTTCTACCCATTTGGTTCTACCACCATTCACCGCCATTTTGCCAAGCAGGTACGTCTTCTTGTTTGTTGTTATATTATGAGTCTAAGTTAGTAGTTTGAGTCTTTTTATTTTTGTGTGGTTCGGTATTATGCTCGGGTTTTGTTTGTTTTGTTTTGCGCAGGTTTGGATTGCACCACCCGTACTCAATCTCCATTCGGGTGATTCTGGACCTGTACGTTATATTGAAGTAACCCGAGAGTTTACCATTGTGTCAGAGCCGATCGCGACCAAAATGCTATACGATCGAGCTGGATTGGACTAGAGCTTACGAAGAAAAATTAACCAGCTAAGTCCTTTTCAATTTGCCCTCGGTTTTTTTTATTTTGTATTCGGAATTTATTTTTTGTTTTGTGTCGTTTTCTATTCCTACATTGAGGGCAATGTAGAATTTAAGTGTGGGGATGGGAAACTGTCGTTTAGTCTGTATATAGAGTCGTTTTGAGTTCAAAATAATAATAAAAAAAAAAAGTCCCTGATTTTGAAGTTTGCATTATATAAAATATGGAAAATGATAGGTAAAGTTAGGTGTCCGGTTTTCAAATAGTATGTATAATAAGAGATTAAAATTGATTGAAAACGTGTCTGATTTGGGATATGTGGGTAGGCTCGGCCGGTAGAAAGGTTTCCTTTGAAAAGTAATAAATTAATTATGTTAGGCTATTTTATGGGTTCTCATCTAGGAGAAACGGGGAGACCGAAACCGCCAAAAATAGTATAAGAAGCACCGTTATAAGTAGAAAACCGTTAGAATTTCTAATCACTTAAAAAAAAATTAGAAATCAAAGCAAAAATGCTGAAGCTTAAGGTGCCTGACCACTGGGATAGCGACTTGGATTGGTCACACCCTCTGAGTTAAGTATGCTGAGATGAAAAAAAAATGCTGAAGCTTAAGGTGCCTGGCCACTGGGATAGCGACTTGGATTGGTCACACCCTCTGAGTTAAGTATGCAAAAAGAAAAAAAAGTGATTTTAAATTCTCTTGGTTTTCTACATAAGACGATTGAGAAATGATTAATTGGTCGTTCCTTTAGCTTCATAAGCTTGAGGCGGGATTAGGAGGAACTGTGGCTTCCTTCGAGTGAGACCCTAGATAGACTAATCAACGTGAACTTAACATAAATAAAAAGGGGCTTGGAAACCGGTGTGGGTTTAAGAGGATCAATATACCTGCAATCGCAATCAACACGTTAGTAGATTATTAATTAAATAACCTATATTTTGAAACTGGATGTAAACCTAACTGTGATTCCATAGCATAATTCTTTTTCAGGGACGAAAAAGGTTTAAGTGTGGGGATGTTTGATGTGTCGTAAAACACATCTATTCTCCTATGTATTTTGAGTTATAATTGAGTCTTTTGTATATAGTTTTTAGTAGTTTTAGGCGTGTATTCGTTTGTTGGCCTATTTTTGTCATTGTATAGATTTTTATTAATTTTTAGTATTTATTTATTTATTTTATATTTTGGTAGGTGTTCGTGTGAACGTTGGAGCGTAAACGATGAACTTTGGTCAAGCCAAGAACACCCGAGTGTAGAGCACCGAATAATAATAATAATAATAATAATAATAATAATAATAATAATAATAATAATAATAATAATAATAAAATTTTGGGTGACATTTGTTGTCACATTTGAACGGCCCAAAGGCCCAAACAAAGAAATCATTGAAGAAAGGGCGATTGATATTTATTGAAAGGATTTCGGATATTATTGGGATTCAAAAGGAGCAGCCGCCTAAAGAGATTATTAATCATTCATTCATGTTCGAATTACACAGTGACAATCGCACAGCAAAAGACAAAAGAAGAAGCAGCCACGGTGACGAGCGAACGAGCACGGAAGGAGAAAAGGCCACGGGCACGTTAAAGATCAATAGCCAACGAGCCTTGGGTTAGGTTTAGTTTTCGCTCTATATTTTTATAGACATGATGAAATTGTTTTTTATAAACTTTGAATTTATGTTTCTAAATATTATGAGTAGCTAGACTTTTATGGTTGCTTAGGTTTATGAACTAGACACGTAATTTGCAGTTTTTAATGATTCTTGGTTTTTAATTTTGATGTGTAGGATTACATGATTTTAATTTTATTGTTGGATTTGATATATGTGTGTTGGTGTTATTTTTATTTGAAGTTTGTTTATTGGTTTTGTGGAGCTAGGCATGTAGAGATACCCCCTAGGTCTTGAAATCAATCTAGTTCGTCAACTTAGGTTAGCGTGCTAGTATTTGGAGTTGGAGTACGACACAAGTATAACAAACTAATATAATAAATTAACTAAGGCGTGCAGTCCATTCTTGAGGGTGAGAAATCTAACTCGAGTTTGCTAGGTAACTAACTAGGCATTGTTCGGTAGTTGGCAAGCGCTAGGGCGGGAGTCGCTACTTGTCCGTGTTTAGAGTTTTCCCAGGTTTTCTTCAGTAGAGTTTAAGTCTGCTTCATAGTTTGAGGGTTTTAATCCAGGAGAGGTTTTAATCTGATTTCTATGGGATTTTGGTACGCTAGGGCGATCCAGGTCCATCTTAGCATTTCTACACTTGTCCCGCCTTAAGTCTAGTGAGCTATCCTTGACAGGAGGTTTATTAGGTAAGAATAGGGTCTCAAGTTAATTACCAGATTCAGGATTTATTGCTAGTGTCTAGGGATTTTACCTAAGTAACCAACCTTCTTCCTATCCGATTTCTCCAAGTTTCTAGTTCCTATAAGCAGCTAAGGTTATTTTATTTATATTTAGTTTCTTTTAAGTTTATAATTAGTAGTTTAAAATACCACCAATTTAAGTATATATTTATTTAGGCTAGTATTCGGTAGAGGTTGTGATCTAGAGTTGCATTCGCGTCTTTGGGTTCGATACTCGGTCTTATCTGTTTACTACTTTGCGACCGGTACACTTGCCGTGCGTGTGTAGTTTTTAGGTGAGTCGTTTTAATTAGAACTTGTGTTATTTTTATATATATACATTTACACACATCAGCATCCCCGAAGCGCGGGGGATTTTGTGACATTTCTAATTGGCTGTCTTGTATTTCTAATAAGTTGTTTAATCGTTGGCATGTTGAATTATATACATAATGGGCTGGTTTAGATCGATCCTAGTGATCTTAATGTGATGCAACAGGCGCTAAAAGATTACAAAGCAAGTCATCCTTCTGGTTTTAATCATGAAGCGGCATGGAAGATTGTAAAAGATCGCGACAAATGAAAAAAAACAAGCGTTGATGGGTGAAGAACCGTCTGATAGTCATTTCAACAAGACACATAAGTCATCGGGAGGCGGTAACTATCATGCGTCTGCGTTTTCTACCCCGGACGACTCCACTGTAACACCCCAACCGATGGCGGAAACATCGGGATGTCACGTATTGATGATTGTTCAGTAGCTCATGGTGAATAATAAATTTCATTAAATGATTTAAATAAATTACATACAATTGTTCTAAGAATTTGTACATCACAAGTTGAAAATACTAGCTACACATCTTCAAGCATTAACTCAAATCTTCATGCAAGTATAACCTGAAACATGTTAAGTTTGAAAATATTTTGGGTCAACAAAAGTTGGTGAGAATTACATAGGTTTTTGGAATATGATAGATAATAATAGTTTGTACAACAATCACAGTTGTATGATGATAGAGTATGAGTCCGACATGTAACAATGCGTCTTTGTACAATCAAACCTTGTGTCGACTGATGACTAACTCGCAAGTTAGTTAAATGTTGTTACTGTTATCGATCATCCCTGAATTTATGCGGGGGGATGGGTTTGTCAGACCTATAGCGCTATAATCTAAACAGGCGGCTTGATCAATGTTAATGATTGTACTGTGTCTTTTTGTTACAGTCAAATGATAGAATGAGTAAATGATAGTGTATAAAATGTTTATAATTGAATCACAAGTTTCAACAATGTAAGAATGAGTAAATGATAGTGTATATAATGTTTAAACATGTTTCACCCCAAAATGTAAAACAGAAAAAGGGGCTATGTAAACTCACATTGGCTAAGGTGAATTATCCTCTAAGTGTTGTGAATGTATGCGAGGAGAATCCCAAAGACTCAACAACGTAGCTAGTCCAAATTGAAGAAAACGAAAAAGAAAGAATATCAAGCTTCCAATTCGCCAATTACAAGAGCTTATAATCAAAGCTTCAATTGTAGAAGTAATAGACTATAGAAGAAAGGTATGAGGGAAAGTTTAATCGGATTGAAACAATCGATTTAGAGGTGCAAAGTATAATGGGTCATAGGTGGGTTTTTATACTAGTTTTGGAGTCAATTAGCCATTAAAATTGGTCAACACCATAAAGTAAGGTTTTATGATGAATTGACTATTTGACTAAGACTTTGACTGTTTGACTAAGACTTTGACTGTTTGACTAAGACTTTGACTAATCAATTTAAGGAATGTGTTAAGTTTATTTTCTTCTGAAATACTACACAAGATGATAGTTGGCTCAGTTGGTTGTCACTGTGTGTTGGTTGGCTGTGGACGCGGGTTCAAGTCCCGGTCCACACAAATCTTTTTTTGGCAATTATTTCCCTAAACTATATTATTCTAAATTCATAATATGATTATATAAGCCCGAAAGTGACTCGAAATATTTTTAAAACGTACAAAAGTGTCGAGATACAAATAATTATTAGTTTAAGGTATTTAAAAACATATATTGTTTAAAACAATACATTCTTTTTATCAAAAAAAAAAAAAATTAGGGCAAATTCGCGATGTTACATCCACCCCCACTAGCTACATGCCAGATCTCAATGAAAATACCTACCTAACGAGACCAAAACGCAAAAATAAGAAATCCGTCACCGAGTCTTCAAGCAAAACATCCTTGGCTGACGAATTTGGGTCATACCGAATGATGAAAGAAGATAAATTGAACCAGCTGGTCATCCTACAAAGTCAACACGGAGAATCAGTGAAGTGCTACCTTTAAAAAACTGTTTCAGTGAAGTGATTATGCTTAAATGGAATTCTTTTAGTTCTAATAAATCAGGAGGAATTTAATGACAGGACATGAATTCAAGTCCTGGATTTTAGAATTGAGAGAGATATTGAGAGAGATCAAGAATTCTCACTATTTCTTAGATTCCTGGACCCAATTCAATTCAGTGGGATCTTTCATTCACATTTTTTTCCACCAAGAACGTTTTATAAAACTTTTTGACTCCCGAATTTGGAGTATCCTACTTTCACACAATTCACAGGGTTCAACAAGCAATCGATATTTCACGATCAAGGGTGTAATACTCTTTGGAGTAGCGGTCCTTATATATCGTATTAACAATCGAAATATGGTCGAAAGAAAAAATCTCTATTTGATAGGGCTTCTTCCTATACCTATGAATTCCATTGGACCCAGAAATGATACATTTGAAGAATCCGTTGGGTCTTCCAATATCAATAGGTTGATTGTTTCGCTCTTGTATCTTCCAAAAGGAAAAAAGATCTATGAAAGTTCTTTCCTGAATCCGAAAGAGAGTACTTGGGTTCTCCCAATAACTAAAAAGTGTAGCATGCCTGAATCTAACTGGGGTTCGCGGTGGTGGAGGGACTGGATCGGAAAAAAGAGCGATTCTAGTTGTAAGATATCTAATGAAACCGTGGCTGGAATTGAGATATTATTCAAAGAGAAAGATCTCAAATATCTGGAGTTTGTCTTTGTATATTATAGGGATGATCCGATCCGCAAGGACCATGGTTGGGAATTTTTTGATCGTCTTTCTCTGAGGAAGAGGCAAAATAGAATCAACTTGAATTCGGGACCACTATTCGAAATCTTAGTGAAACACTGGATTTGTTATCTCATGTCTGCTTTTCATGAAAAAATACCAATTGAAGTGGAGGGTTTTTTCAAACAACAAGGGGCTGAGTCAACTATTCAATCAAATGATATTGAGCATGTTTCCCATCTCTTCTCGAGAAACAAGTGGGCTATTTCTTTGCAAAATTGTGCTCAATTTCATATGTGGCAATTCCGCCAAGATCTCTTCGTTAGTTGGGGGAAGAATCCCCCCGAATCGGATTTTTTGAGGAACGTATCGAGAGAGAATTTGATTTGGTTAGACAATGTGTGGTTGGTAAACAAGGATCGGTTTTTTCGCAAGTTACGGAATTTCTCGTCAAATATTCAATATGATTCCACAAGATCTAGTTTCGTTCAAGTAAGGGATTCTAGCCAATTGAAAGGATCTTCTGATCAATTCAGAGATCATTTTGATTCCATTAGTAATGAGGATTCGGAATATCACACATTCCTCAATCAAAGAGAGATTCAACAACTAAAAGAAAGATCGATTCTTTAGGATCCTTCCTTTCGTCAAACGGAAGGAACAGAGATAGAATCAAACACCAAAGAAAGTTGAACCATTGTCAAAAATTATCTAAAAACGTGTAAGTTACACACTTAGCCATAAAATTTTATTTTTAGCCCTTTGGCTATGTAAAGTTTTATTTTCGGCTCTTAGGCAAGAATAAGTTATATGTATGTTCTTATCATAAGGTAAGTCGTAAAGAAAAGGCAAATTGAGTCAATTGAGCTAAGTATAAGTTTAATATTCCAGCTTAATTTTAATTTTGAGCAGAGCCTGCTTGGTTTGAAGTTTGAGTCAAGCTTGAGCGAGTCTTGGCTTAGCTGATAAACAACCTTTAAGTGGTGTTTTCCGCCTTATCGCACGGGCACCCTACTAGTAATTATACAAGTATGTGATATTTATCTTATTTTTTATTTCAAGTATTAATTAAATCACATATGTTAACGAGAGGTAGTGCATTTATTAAAAGCTTACGTTTAAAGTTGTAGGTTCAAATCTATAAAATAATATATCTGATGTAAAATATAGGACGTAATTAGGGGTGTAAACGAGCCAAGCTGAGCCTGAGTTCGACCAGGCTCGAGCTCGATTAATTTATAAGAGCTCGAGCTTGGCTCGGTTCGAACTTTGTTTTTAAAGCTCGAGCTCGGCTCGTTGGTAGTTTCTCATGCTCAAGCTTGGCTCGGCTTCGCTCGTTTAGTGTTTATTAATTAATATATTAAATAAAAATAATATAAATATAAGCTCGTTTAGGCTCGATAACTCGATAAGTCTAAAGCTCGGATCGGCTCGTTTACTAAACATCTTTAAATGTGGGGTAAATATTATAAAATATTAATAAAACAAATATTATACTAAGGCCCGACGAGCCTGGCGAGTTTTATATGCCAAGCTCAAGCTCGGGCTCGATAAGTAAACGAGCTTTGTTTTAGGCTCAAACTCGGCCCGAGCTCGATAAGACTCGGCTCATTTGGACCCCTAGACGTAACTATCCGACCCGACCCGACCCGTTTTCTCTTGCTAAATCCCCATCTCTACTTCCCCTATCCGGTATTAAAATCATCTTCTTCCTCTTCTCGTCAATCAAACCCTAATCTAAGATTCCAATCGCCAGCCATGGCGATCCGTCACCTCCTCAACCTCTCCCGCCGCCACAACCACCACCGTCGTTCCCTCTCCGCCCTCTCCACCGCCACCAGATCCGCCTCCTCCGCCGTCGCCACCACCGTCTCCGACACCCCCACCACCCCCTCCCCACCACCCCCTAACCAAATGATCTACGACCTCATCTCCGAACAAGTCAAACAAAAAATCAAACGCCTCGAAAATCCTAACCCTCTTTTCCTCAAACACAACTCTCCTTACCCTACTTTAACCGATCACACATCTATCCTCACATATCCCCAGACACGTGTCACCACTCTCCCTAACGGCCTCCGAATCGCCACCGAGTCAAATCTTGCATCACAAACAGCTACTGTTGGTGTCTGGATCGATGCTGGGTCAAGGTTCGAGACTGAAGAGACGAACGGTGTGGCTCATTTTTTGGAGCATATGATATTTAAAGGGACGGAGAAGAGGACTGTTAGGGCTTTGGAAGAGGAGATTGAGAATATGGGTGGGCATTTGAATGCGTATACGTCGAGGGAGCAGACGACTTATTATGCTAAGGTTTTGGGCGCTGATGCGCCTAAGGCGTTGGATATTTTGGCCGATATTTTGCAGAATTCGACGTTTGATGATCGCATGATTAATCGGGAACGCGGTGTTATTCTTCGCGAGATGGAAGAGGTATTAAAGATTGGTTTTTTTGGATTGTGTGTTAATCTTGGTATAGTGATATTGGAATGTGTGTTAAGTGTTAATGCGATTATATATTTGCGAACGTTTTTTAAACAAGATTTTGAATATTTGTTGATTTGTGATGATGGGTGAGGTTTATCTTGAAAAAGTATTAGACTTTGTGTTTGTTAGTATGTGAATTATAGAAAAAAGATGGGTACTTGAACAAAGTATGCATGGATTCAAGATGTGTATGGTTTCTCTCATTGCCTAATGAAGTTTTGAACTTTATATTGAAGAAGTATTAAATTTGTTAAAGATTGAATTTTTCGAGTGGTGTTGAAAGCAATGGTATGTATTATGAGGTGGGAATACTGAGGAAGTAAGGATGTTAGTTTTCGATATATGTTGATCAGTGATGGAAAGTGTTAAAATTGTGTTTGTAACTTTTAAGCATGTGAATTTTTGAAAAGAGATGGGTACCACAAAATAGTCATGGATACCATCCCTTATTGATTTCGAATATAAAGTTGTGTACTTTATTCAATGAAGCTCTTTGTACGATGAAATAGGTAACATTAAGGTTTGAACTATGCTATAGCTGAGTTGGAATTTGTTATACTCACCTGAAATATGGTATTTCTCAGCGACTAAACGCTTGAAAGGAAAGATTCGGTAAATTGCTAGAAAGCATTTTGGGCTTTAAGTGATTATATGTCAGCCTTTCTGCTTATGTTTGTTTTGATGAAAACGGTGATTACTTTTTAGGATTTATAAGTTTGTAACTCGTATAATGTATTTTTAAACATTGTTTTGATTGTTTGATTTGTTATAGTATAATCTTTTTGCAGTTATATTACTGAATGTCTAATGTTATTCTTGTTATGTTGGTTTCAGGTGGGTGCACAAACCGAAGAAGTCATCTTTGATCATCTGCATGCTACTGCTTTCCAATACACTCCCCTTGGTAGGACAATTCTTGGACCCGCTGAAAACATTCAGAAGATTACGAAGAAAGATATTCAAGATTACATTTCAACCCACTATTCAGCCCACAGAATGGTACTCAACGTGTATATTAATGCAATTCATCATCAAAATTTATTTTTTCAAGCCCCATCTTAGTTACAACTATAGTATAATGTAAAAAAGTAACGTTTTTTATTATCTATTTATCTGCCACAGGTAATTTCAGCATCTGGAGCTATTAAGCATGAGGACGTGGTAGAGCAGGCGAAGAAGCTGTTCACAAAGCTATCTGCCAATCCTATTACTACCACACAGTTGGTAGAAAAGGAGCCTGCAATATTCACTGGTTCTGAGGTGTGTTTTATAGGGTTTGATTATTTTAACATTTGAACGAGCATTTTTTTTTCTGATAATTAAGCATAATGTTACTGAAACTGTGAAATAATCAGATTCGTATGAGGGATGATGACGCGCCTCTTGCTCAATTTGCTGTTGCTTTCAATGGAGCAGCATGGACAGATCCAGATTCTATAGCCTTAATGGTCATACAAGCTATGCTTGGTTCATGGAACAAAACTGCTGGCGGCGGCAAAAATATGGGGTTGGTATTCTCTTTATTTCTTGGTTTGCTAAACCCAATAATATGTAGGGGTGCAAACGAGCCGAGCCGAGCCCTAGCTCGACCAGGCTCGAGCTCCATTAACTTATAAGAGCTCGGCTCGTTTGTCGTTTCTCAAGCTCGAGCTTGGCTTGGCTCGTTTAGGCTCGATAGCTCGATAAGTCAAAGTTCGGCTGTGCTCGTTTATTAAACAACTTAAAATGTGGGGTAAATAATATAAAATCTTAATAAAATTAATAATATACTAAGGCTCGTCGAGGTTGGCGAGCTTCATATGTCAGACTCGAGCTCGGGCTCGATAAGTAAACGAGCTTTGTTTTAGGCTCAAGCTCGGGCTCGATAAGGCTCAACTCGTTTCGAGTTTTGTATCGAGCCAATCTCGAGTAGCTCGCGAGCTGCGCGGCTCATTTGCACCCCTAAATCCCTAATAATATGCAATTGTGAGAGATTAGGGATAAATCTGTTTGTTCTGCTGTCTTTGTTGGATACCCTTGGCAGTTGCCGTTGGTGGTGTTGTGGGTGCCTTGGTTAATTTACCAGAAGCTGAACAATGTTTTTTTTGTTCACTTTGTTTATTTTTAGCTTCAAACTTGCGTACATATTTTTTAAGTTGTTATTGCAATTCTACATTTGACTTTGGTTTTATTTCATATTTTTTGGGAACTGTGACAGCTCTCAGCTTGCTCAGCTGGTGGGGATTAGTGAACTTGCCGAGAGCATGATGGCTTTCAACACCAACTATAAAGACACCGGACTATTTGGTGTCTATGCTGTTGCTAAGGTGAGGTTAAGTTCATATATTAATTCATTCACTAATATATTTTTTTTTGTGGGTGCTATATAGTGCGTTCTTACAACTTATTAAGATTGGATTTTTGATTAGTTATTTCCCAGCTTAATGCTTTTTGTTCATTATGCAGCCGGACTGCTTGGATGATTTGGCCTTTGCAATAATGCAAGAGATAAGCAAACTATGTTACCGAGTCAATGATGATGATGTTATCCGTGCTCAAAATCAGGTACTTTTGTTATTCCACGTCTTCACATTGTATGTTACCATTTCTATTTTCTAGTCTTAAAATTTCTCATCTTTTAAATCCCATGAAATTTCAATCAAGTCTTTGTTTCCACATCTATAGTGTTTAATGACATGTGCAATTGTAACCAATAAAAGGTTACAGTAAACCATTATAGCTTATTTCAAGATAAAGTGGCATTAAATAACAAAGTTAGCAGAATATATAATCCTTAATGTGTAGGTACAGTATATCTATTAAGCTTATCTAAAAACAATCTTCACCTGTTTGCAGCTTAAATCTTCATTGCTTCTCCACATAGATGGAACCAGCCCTACTGCTGAAGACATTGGGCGTCAGGTACACCAGATATCTAACATAACTTAAAGCTTTTGTATAATTAGTTTATTTATTGCTTGCACGTTATTGAAATTTAATGTCATGTTTTCAATTCTTTCTGACCCAGTTTGTTCAGTGTTTTGTCACATGTTTTATTTTTAATATCCAAAAGAGAATTTATTGTATTATGTCTACATGCAATCACAAAGTAGATCTTGTAAACGTTGTAGACTACGTAGTTTTATTAACCATTATGGGATTAAGTTATTCAAAAAATATTAGATGGAAGCGTGGTTTGTAAAAATTTTAATTATTTATGTATAATTTTCTTTGTTTGCAGTTGATTACATATGGGCGTAGAATCCCATTTGCTGAGCTATTTGCAAGAATTGATGCAGTCGATGCTGCCACCATCAAACGTGTAGCTAACAGATTTATATTTGACCAGGTAATATCTCTTTCCGCACACATTTTACAAATAAACTCTAGGATTGTACCAAATTTTTATAAAAGGCTCAACTGGTCGCCCTTCATTCCTTATTTCGTTCGCCTTGGTTAATATCAGGTCAAAATCAGAGTTGTTTTTTTTTTTTTTTAAGATTTTTAAGTGTGTTTCAGCTTCAATATATGTTTTAATTATGTTTTTGTAGTGTTTAAATGTGTTTTATAATTAGCTTTTTGTGTTTAGGATTGATTAACAAGTAGAATATGTCGTATTGAGTTGTATAAATATTTTTAATTCTTTTTTCACCTTGGGTGCCTCGCATAAGTGAAGCTGTCGCCTCAAAATATTCAAGATTTTTCATTTTCTATTTTTGGTGATTGCAGGACATAGCAATTGCAGCATCTGGGCCTGTGAAGCTATTGCCAGACTACAACTGGTTCCGCCGTCGCACTTACATGCTCCGTTACTAGACTCTTTGTTTTATTTTTGTTTTTATTTGTATGCTTTCGTCCATTTTTACCATAAACATCGCTGTATACGCGTGTCTATGTGTACGATCATGACCAATTTATGATTTCATTCTGCACTAAAATAAATTAAAGGCTTTTTGGTTTTACCTCTGTATAACATGCCACCATATCATCATTAATTTTCAAATGAATCCAAACACTCCACATCAGCTGCCAGTTTAGATTTCTACTCATGTTACAAACATATCTATTTTTTCTGTAACGCAATGTTCACTTTTAAACACCATTTTTGGAAATATTCAAATAATATTATATGTATATGTCTCCATTCAACGCCGGTTTGATTCGGGCCATTCTTGGTGTTTCGAATATCATTACCTAGGGCTGTAAACAAACCAAACGTTTGGTCAACAGTTCGTAAACCGTTCGGCGGGAAATTCGTTTGTGTCCGTTTGTTTAATAAATTAACGAACACGAACAAAAAAATTCCGTTTGATCAACTAAACAAACAAACACGAACAAATGTCTCGTTCGTTCGATTGCGTTCGTGAACGTTCGGCAATGTGTTTGTTTATGTTCGTATATTTATATCCGTTCGTGTATATTTTTTTATGTTCGATCACTAGTTAAAACTTAGGATAATTATGAACTTTTGAATTAGGAATATCATGTATTCATGCCTATGCCTAAGTAATTTTAGATAATTATGTCTAAATTAGTACAATTTGACTTATCGACATTGTTTAGTAGATGTACTTTGTCTAACGGTTAATATTAACAATCTTTTTTTAGTTAGTTGCATATTAAATGTTTGTTTTTGGTTGTTTGTGTTCAAGACCCATGTTCACGAACAGTTCGCAAACAACTGAATTTCTTAACAAACAAACACAGACATAGAATTATGTTCGTTAGTGTGTTCATGAACGGTTCGTTTGTACAAGAAACCTTAACAAACAAACACGAACAAAGCCTTGTTCGTGTTCGTTTGGTTCGTTTACAGCCCTATCATTACCAATAGGGAGAAGAAAACCATCGGCGAATTGTTCTTCAACGTGATACTGCAACAAACCTGACGTCGTTCCATTTTCCTCTCTACGCGGTTACTTGGGTTTTTGTTTGGTAAGATGGGTTACGTGAAGGTGAAATGTTTGGTGGTGGGGGTGGTGGTGTTGGTGCACTAGATTGGGTTGAAGACAGTGGCGAAGCTTGGTTCTTGAATCGGAGGGGGCCGGATTCAAAAATTTTTTTGGTAGTGGCCGGAAGATCAAATCGGCGGGGGTCGGACTCAACCCGGAGTCAATTTACCTACGTAAATCGCAAATTTCTACCACTGCGCCAAAAAACAGGGGAGGCCAGGGCACCCCCTGGCCCTTTAAATCCAAAGCCCCTGGTTGAAGAGGTTTTGGCTTCGCCAGGGTGGTCGTAGACATTTGTTTTGGCGGTGGAGGTTGAGGTGATGGTGGGGAGTCCGTAGTTTCAATGGCGGTTGTGTTGGTGTTGGGGTATCGACAGTGGATGGTGGTGTGAACGGAGCTTGGCCTAGTGTCGGTATTAAGGTTGTTGCTGTTGGGTTGCAATTTTAGCGGCAATGAGCTCGAGATCGGCTTCGAGCTCGGATTTTTGTTCGGCAAAAAGGGATGCAATTTGACAACGGAAGTTGGCTGCAAGTTGTGCGGCGTTGTCTGACATATTGCAAGTATTGTTCGGACTTAGCGAGTGTCTCTTCAAATGTTGAGTTATTTGTCTCTGAAGGAGAGAACGAGAATGAAAGCACCATTTGTTAGAGACCGATTCGAGATAGTCAATCTCCCAAGTTAGACCCGTTGAATGGGTAAGACTCCAAAGAACATAGAAGACGACTAGATACTTTCAACAATTTTCTCACCTCATTTAGCAACTAAACAAGCCTTTTTAGACTCAAGTAGGTTTTTTTATGCACATTGCAGTTATGCAAATAAGTTAAACATAATACATAAAATTACAAACCTTATGTTGTGCGTGGCGGATTATGCTTTAATGCTCGTATTGTGTGTAAGATCATAGTTAAAAGGTTCATATTTTTCTGCACATTCTGTTGATTTTGCTATACTATGTACACGTGTTGCAGGTTGCGATGGGAACTAAACGGCCGTTTGATGAGAACTTCCAAGAGTTGCGATGGGAACTAAACGCTTGGTTTAAAAAAAGCGTGCCTCACACAAAAGCGACGAGGTCTAAGCGCATCGCGTGAAGTGCAAAGAGCGTGTGATTTTCGTACTCAAAGTGCACACTAATTATATAATTATTTTTATATATCCCATATATATCCTATGAGTCTTTAGCTTCATTTACCTAAAGTATAGCTATAAATAAGGTTTTTATGTGATTTTACCTATATCAATAAATAATTATTTATAATTATATAAATAATTATATAATTATTTTTATATAAATAAGGTTTCATGTTATAAAAGAAAGTATCCAAAAATGTGGGCCTGATTGGTTTTACCTTGGCCATCTTTGGGCTTCTTTTGTTTCTTTTGTTACTTGTAATTAGTTTGCGCCAAAATATTAAGAGGTCTGACCGATTAAATAGTAGCCTCTAAATACGTTAGCATATTTCTAAAACTTACTCATTAAGAAGCTCTATGCACTAGGGGTGTACAAAATACTCGTGGCTCGCAACTCGCTCGAAAAAAGCTCGTTTTGTTATCGAGCCGAGCTCGAGCTAGGGGTCTTGGCTCGTGGCTCGGCTCGGTGGCTCAGTTCGTGGCTCGATAAACATCTTTTACATACTTAATAATACTTTGAATTAATCAATAAAATATGAAAAATAATATAACAAAAACACAAATTATACAAATAATACTTTTAGTATGTCTTTCATTCATTAAAATATTAGAAAAATAAAAAAAAATATACATGTATATGTGTAATTTTATTTTTATTTTATAAATATTTTAAAAAAAATAACGAGCTGGCTCGAGCCAGCTCGAGCTCAGCTCGAACATTTACGAGTCAAGCTCGAGCTTGGCTTTTCAGCTCGAGCTTAGCCTGACTCGGCTCAATTACACCCCTGCTATGCACCGTTAAGATGTGTATTTTAAGTGAATCAACAAACTCTAACTTAGACCGATTAAGAGGTAGCCACAAATGTCAAACAACCCCTTAGTATACTATATCTCACACCCATGGCTAGCCTCTTCCATGGATGACTTGTCTCTCCTTGCCCTCTCGTTTCCATGTCTGTAAGACGCAGAGATTTAAATTTTAAAAATCGGATTGATGATGGTTTTAGTGTTCTAAGTCTCATTAAGAAAAAAAGGTGTATAGACAATACATATATATGAGTTTTATATAAATTCTTTATAAATGTAACTTTAAAATTTTATACATTAGACGATACAATCATAACTTAAGTCGACTCGTAAATTTAATAATAGATGACTTGGGTTAATTTAAGCTTTGTTAAGCTACGCACCATCTTTGAACTTATATGTTTATCCACATAAAGAGGAAACGTTCAATACAAAACTAATTGTAACTTGTAAGTAGAGAATCTTAAGAGTGTTTGTTTGATAAAATGAGATAAACCATAGTTGTCAAAGCGCTTAGGCGCACTCAAGGCGCATAGGCCGAGCCCGGAGCCTAGGCGCAAGGCGCATAAAAAACGAAGACTTTTTATAATTAAGCGCATAATATAAAATACATTTTTTAGGGATTCTAGAGATGTTTTAGGCTTGTTTAGGGCTCCTTTAGGATGTTTTAGGGTTCTTTAGGACTTGTTTATGACTCATTTAGGATGTTTTAGAGGTTTATGCAACTTTTAGCCTGGATTTGACCGGAAATCAGCCCTGATAGTGCGCCTCAGTGCCTAGGCGCGCGCCTCATAGGGCGCAACGCAATTGGTGCGCCTCGAGCCTAGGCGCGCTTTTGACAACTGTGAGATAAACCATTTTATAACCTTTTATGAATGACAACTAAAGCAACAATTAATATAGTTTTAACATCTCTTTGTAAAATTGGTGTTGTGTTAAACCATCTATAGGGGTCATTACTTATCTTATATATTTGACCATTTGATGTTCTATAAGTTTTACATTTTTGTTTTTCATTATCTTACAGAAATTTTAGTTTGAACAACATTGAAAACCGGAAGCTTGGAGGATATATATACACTATATTATATCCCGGGAATGTCTCAGGGTTTGAGAAATCTAATATGACATAGCAATTTTACATATGAAATAAATTATGCACTTTACAGTTACATGCAAGAACGTTTTGGGTAGCACCTAACCTAAAACAATTAACAATGTATCTTCAATGTTAACGTCTAACCTTAAACAATGTATATCTCTAATATTAATACCTAACCTAAAACAATGTACAATTCCAATGTTAACACATGTTGAAAATAGAATTACCTGAACATAATTAGTGATTTGCCTATACATGATTAATAAATTACCCGAACACTTTGTGTTTTTTTTTTTCTGTATGAACAAAACCTCACAAAAAAATAGTCGTTTTTCTCTCCGTTTTTTATTTTATATAGCACTATTGTACTCGCTGGAAAGATAATAAAACAGTCGTTAATTTGGTGTAATTTTTTTCTTTAAAAAATCTCGTATATAAAAGATATTAACGTTTAAAAATTATGGAGGGAAACATGAGAGAGAAAAATCCAATTTTGTTTTTAATTTTTTTTTTACTAAAATCAATTAATGTCACATGACTTCATTTCTTGTTCCCGAGTTTGAAGGAAAGGAAAATAAATTTAATATTTTATATGTTCCCGAGTTAAAAGGAAGAGAAACAAAAAGTTTTAATTTTACAGTTATACCCCATTGTGTATTATAATAACTTAAGTATGAGGGTAAAATAGTAAATGACAAACATTATATTTGTTTTCTTTTCCCTTCCTTATACTTCCTTCCATTCTTAGAGGAAAGTTTTATTAAAAGATTTTCCTTCCCCTTCCCTTCCCTTCCCTTCATTCCACTCCCTTTTTTAATAAAACTCTGAAACACACCTATTTTTTATTTAGGTCATTCACGGGTAGCTCAGTTGGTGAATGAACTGGGTATTCCTCTTGGGGGTCCCAGGTTCGATTCTCACGAGGGACATAATGAGAAATGATGGATGACTCCTGACCTATGGTCACGAGTTCGAGTCCTGATCTCGCCCGGGTTTTACAATCCTTCACCGTCGTGCCTACGGGCCGGTGAGGGGTTGGGTTTTCCCCGATTTTGGGAACTGCATAGGCGGGCCTGACTACGCCAGCCGCCCGAGGTACGTATGGGCCCTCCATTGGGTTGGTCGTGGGGGTCTGTCCATAATGTGGGGACTCTCCTGAATAGTCAGACAGAAACGTTTATTGGCCATTAAAAAAAACACCTATTTTTTATTTTCTTTCCACTTTCTTCTAGTTCTTTGTAGTTCTTTTCTTCTTAAATAAAACTTGAAAACACAGTATTAGTGTACACTACCAACTCTAGACCTGGTGGTGACTATGTATGGTATGCAATTAAAAGAATTTTCTTTTTCAATAAATGAATTAATCACAAAATCCTCGAAATATCTCATATAAAATCAAAACCAATCTTCTCAATTATGTAATAAAAAAAAAAATCCACTTTTACTCTCATAAGTGGAAATTTAGACTTAAAAAAAATATTAGACTTACCCTTTAGGGACATGTAATAATTACACAAATATATCATTTTAAACATTCATATAAAATCTCTTGTAATCTTCAAAAAAAAAATAAAATAAAATAAAATCTCTTGTTTTTCACCTGTGAATTAAAGTCACCGAGGCCGGCTAACGTACAAAGCCTTCTTAACCTACAAAGTGTGAGAAGCCATCCTGGCCCTCCATCTCCCACCTTCTGCGTTTTATAAGGAAAACCTCGTACATTAATTACCCACGTTTGTCATTAATGACAGTTATCAATTTGAGGTAAAACAGTCAAATTACAAACTAAAATAATTTGAATTTTTTAATCCAGCGCCCAAATCAACCTCATTAATTGACGGTTACTTCATTTTATGCGTGCGATTGATTCTCCAAAAATCAAAACTGACACCGAAGTCCAAAAAATCAAAAATCAAAAAACAGAGCATCGGAGAAACACTAAATCATATCAACAAAATATGCCTCCAAAAACGCAAATCAAGTAAGGAATTGTTCATGATTTTACTTTAATTTTGATCGTATTTTACTTTAATTTTACTTCATGATTTTACTTTAAAAACCTAAAACAGGTGAAGGACGTGAAAAAAGTAAAGGCGTTTTACTGATTAGTATGATGTTTTGGTGATCTATAGTTGCAGATGCGTTTTGAAGTTTTAGTAGAGGCGTTTTATGAATTTAGTAATGCATTAGATAATCAGTGGTTTGCTCATCACGAAAAAGTAAAACGCATGTGTATCAATGATAAAAAAAAAAGTAAAACGCATTTGTAAACCATAAAACGCATGTGTATCAATGTTCATCAGAAGTTAGGCCATCAGTGGTTTTGATTCAGCAGTAGTTAAAACGCATTTGTAAACACATAAAACGCATGTGTATCAATGTTCATCAGTGGTTTGCTCATCAGAAGTTAGGCCATCAGTGGTTTGATTCAGCAGTAGTTTGCTCATCAGAAGTTAGGCCATCAGTGGTTTTGATTCAGCAGTAGTTAAAACGCATTTGTAAACACATAAAACGCATGTGTATCAATGTTCATCAGTGGTTTGCTCATCAGAAGTTAGGCCATCAGTGGTTTGATTCAGCAGTAGTTTGCTCATCAGAAGTTAGGCCATCAGTGGTTTGATTCAGCAGTAGTTAAAACGCATTTGTAAACCCATAAAACGCATGTGTATCAATGTTTCATCAGTAGTTTGCTCATCAGAAGTGAGGCCATCAGTGGTTTGATTCAGCAGTAGTTAATAACATAATATCACCAGATACATCAAAACGCATGTTAAAACATAATAAAACGCATTTGAATCTTATCAATAACATAATATCACCAGATACAACAAAACGCATGTTAAAACATATTAAAATGCATTTGAATGTTATCCTAAACATAATATCACTAGATACATCAAAACGCATGTATAAAAACATACTAAAACGCAAATGATTATCTTCAAATCCACAAAACATCAAAAATTTTTAATGGAATGCTCAACCTCTGTTTTCATCACTGATCTAAAAAAACTTCAAAAACAGTAGAAACTTCATGTTCTTCATCGAATAAGAATTCAGGTTCATTGTTTAGATCTGAAAACACAAATTAAGAGTAAGATCACGATTAATTGAAAACAATAAAAACAGATGGTGAAGAACTCGGCAAATTGATTATGATTTTTCGTAAAAAAATTGAATCAGTGATCGACGATGATTGTAGATTTTTGAATATGGTAAGAAATGATAATCGTATATTATGGAATCAGTTATGAAATTTGAAATATTGATGAACGATAAAACAGGGATTTGATAATAAACGTGATTAATTGATATGTCCAATTGACTATACTACCCCTCTAATCAGTTATAAAGTTATAACAGACAAGTTCCACGTGGCATCATTTTGTGGCTTCCTACACTTTGTAGGATAAGGGACTTTGTACCCTACACTTTCTCTAAAGTCACCCTTCTATTTATCAATGGTCGATTTGTAACTACATTATTCTCACGATTTAGATTATTTTAAAAGAAAGTAATATATGATCATAAAAAAATAATATGAAGGAAACTACATATTTTCTCTCACTTAATTCGAAGTAATATACGGAACTAAATTAAGGAGTTGGTTAAAAACTTGTTTGACGTATCATTAATATGGTGTGTTTATAATATAAACTTGGTCTTCACTTTTAAGTCAGTTTTTTATATAGTCACAATGAGCGTGTTTGGTCTTTATAGAGATGCGGAAATCGGGTTTTGGAACCGAACTGAAACCGGGCACATCCCACTTGGGTACAATTCATAACCGGTTTTCAGGTCAGGTCCAAACCGGTTCCCACCTAAAATTTAAAACTACATTGAGAAACGGGTAGGGCCGTTGGAATTGGACGTTGTCTGGACCGGGGATCCTAATGGATCCTTCTCAATTATTGCTATTGGTCAAGTAAGGTGTTGTTCTTGGTAAATATGTTAATGACGAAACAAAATCAATCAATGACCTATTGGTCTAGCGGCATAGTGTCCCCCCCTTAGACTATGGGGAGTGGTGGTGTGGGTTGAGCGTGAGTTGCTCACCCACGCCATGAACACCGCCCCCACCATGGCGTGGCTTAAGCGTTGCCCCACTAGCGTGGGTTCTAGACCGGGCGTGGGGGAGGATTGGGTAGTGATGAGGAGCTTTGCGATTCAAAAGGGATGGCGACGCAGCTTGTTGCTTGCTTACCCACAATCAAAATGTAACTTGTTTAAGAAAAAATATCGAGATAAAGGTTAATGGGGGCATGTAAAAAATAACTGTTAACAACTGAAAAAAATAAATGAATAACATTTGAAACATTTGAAACCCAAGCCTCTTCACTCCGCTCTCTTTTAGGCTTGAGTCTTGAACCCCCACTTTTGTCACATGGAAACTCATGCCCTCAACCAAGCCCTCCACTTCTTTTACTCTTACATATGTAAGGTTGTGAGTTCAAATTCTTGCAAATGCAAGATAAGGAGGAATTAATGCTATTCAACAAAAAAACAAAACAAAATCAGATGATAGTTAATATAGTGATACCCATGACCTCTTGGTTTAGTGGTATGTTGTCTCCCTTATAAATGTGAAGTTGTGGGTTCAAATCATTACAAGTACTAGGTAAAGTGAAATTAAGATGTAATAAAATTTGCTGTTAAAAAAAGTTAATATAGTGATGATGAGAGTGAATGTAATTATTATTATTATTATTATTATTATTTAACTGATCAAGATAATGATTAATGAGGTAGAGGATGTTGAAGTACATAGGTGAAATGGTGAATTAAATCAAAATTATGATGCAATATTCGAATGATGATAGGGGTGAGCTTCCAAAGTTAAAGAAGTTAAGAAAATATAAAGTGTGATAAACTTACTAAAAGTGATAATGTTAGAAAAAAAATATATTACTTGGGTTTTATGGTGTATAGATATTTAGTGGAGATGAATATATTCGGGTGATTTCGCTATGGTATGATGATACTCTAGTTGTCTGTTAGTAATCACAATTTTCGTTAAAAAAAGAGCACAAACGTCTTCGGCCAATACATTGATACATTGAATCTTTCATTAAGGTTTTCTTTCTTAATGAACATGTGTTAATCAAAATCGAATAAGTGCTTAAATTTCAATCAAATCAATTCAAGATTAGCTACAAATCAAATGTTTCGAATAGTAAAGCTACTAAGACAAAATAAAGATACAACAACAAAGGAAGGAATATTACACACAACAATATTCCCAGTTTTTTTTTTTTTTTTTTTTGGAAGGCGACAATATTCCCAGTTGATGTATTATATTTTGAAGTTGCATGGTACAAATTCAGGTACCAATGTGAAGTTTGTGGCTGCAAACAAAGCTACTTGGTACACATAAATGTGCTTTTTTTTTTTTTTTTTTTTTGTAAACAATTAAATAAAAACGGTGAAAGATGACGAGACAACCACATAGACATATCTGTGACATCAAAACCTACGTAGACTTGTCATATTTTAAATTTAACTTTTAAGTCTATATAGAGGAGTATAAATTCCATAGTTTCACAAAGTATAATATATATTTATTTTTTTGAACGGCCAACAAATCAATCCCGATCACTCACGAAGTACCCACTGAAGAAAGGAGTAGTCCGAGAGTAACTCGGGTCCACCAATAATTTCACACTAGATCCCAGGGAAAACCCACCGCCCGAAGACCCACTGCGGTAAAACCCGACCCACCAGCAGCATTTTGGTGCCGACATGACTCAAACTCCCCACCTCCCATAAGAAAAGCAAGAAGGATGCCACTCCGCCATCAATAAATAAGGATTTGTAAATAACCATTTTTTAAAATGGAAATAATAACTAAAAGTATTTAATAGAGAATTTTCTAACATATGTTTGGGGAAGGATTGGGTACATATAGAAGTTTTTGTGCAAAGTATACGAATCGAAGCAAAAAATACATTGGGACATTTTTGTAAATACTACACAAAATTGCACTAGAGTAATAAAGTACGCTACTTACTAAATAGTGCAATTTCACTACTCGAGTGCAATATGTTATTATTACTCTACGCCAAATGCAGTAAAATATCTATGTTCTTCAAGAATTGCTATAGGGTAAATTTACAAAAATGTGAGTGCATGATTTTCTATTCACTTCGTATATTTCAAACGTTTATATTTGTATTTGTATTTGATCCAATATCTATTATCAATAAAGTTCTTTTTTTACATTTTAATTACTAAATCATATTTATTTGATCGACTTACCTCACGTGAATACTAGTTATTACTTTTCACCCACACACTATATTTTTTGTCCAAGTTACATTATCACTGACACCTTGTCCTCAATGAGCCTTCTCTTTAAAGGAAAAAGTACAATCAGTTTGGCAAGGAGTCCCAAAATGGAAATTTTTTATTCTCATTAACAATTAACATAATTTATTTTGAATGGAAAACAAACATTTCTGCCTGATTATTCAGGGGAGGTCTCACACTATGGACAGACCCCTACAATGAATCCAATGGAGGGCCCATACGTACCTCGGGCGGCTGGCGTAGTCGGGCCCGCCCATGCAGTTCCTGAAACCGGGGAAAACCCAACCCCACACACGCCCGTAGGCACGACAGTGAAGGATTGGTAAAGCCCGAACGAGATCAGGACTCAAACTCGTGACCATAGGCCAGGAGTCATCAATCATTTCTCATTATGTCCCTCGTGAGAATCGAACTTGGGACCCCCAAGAAGGATCCCCAGTCCATTCACAATTAACATAAATTTATTTTTCATTTTGGTAAGGCTACTTGGTGCGAAACGTTAGCGCCGGACCTCATTGCCTTTTCGTTGTAACACACACATAATGAAATATGTTAAAATGAGGTGTTCAAATGTTATAATTATTATTGGGCTTAGTCTATCAGATATTATTATTGGGCTTAGTCTCTTTATGCAAGTTTTGGTCTGGGCTTATTGTGGGCCTATATTGTTACAAGACTTGGAGCCCAGCTCATTATAAAAATTGATCGTGACCGTTCATTATCACAATCCGTGTGCTCTCTTGATCTAAAGGCTGATATTGTGTACGAGTGTGTTTGTTATCTGGAATCTTCTCTCACTGCTATATAAAGGATGGTCTTCTACTGTTTGGCTCTTTAGCTCAGATATTTCTTTCTTTTGTTCGTCATAGTCTCTCTGTATCCTTAGGGTTTCATTTGTGTTTTCTCTGTAAGGATTAAGTATTGTCTTTCCTTATCCTTGTGATCAACTGATCTTAACAATCAGTAGATCACAAGCTTTGTATTTGTTATTTCAGATCTCTACGTTTGTAGGGATCTAGGGTTTGGTTGGGTACGTTTTGGGTTGGTAATAATAAGATCTTGTCACCGTTTTCTGTCGCTATATCTTTATGTTGTTATTGTCTTGTATGTTTGTGGTTGATTGTTTTGGATTAGTTTAGATCCATAGTTTTCTACATGGTATCAGAGCCTTAGGTTCTGTTATCATTGTTTTCTTGTTGATTCTGGTGTCTTCCGCTGCATATCTGAGCTGTATAGGTCTAGATCTCACAATAAAAGTCTTGAGTAAAGAATCTGATCTGTGCCATAGATCTGGTTCCTGATTGTGTCTTAAGTTTAATAGATTCGATCTTCTTGATAGATCTGATCTATTATCTTGTATTGTTTGGTTGTTGTTGTCTGTGTTGCTGGTTTCTGTTGGTCAACTATTGTTGGCTTGTTGATTGATTGCTGGTATTGGATTGGAAAAAACTTGCTTCAATTGCACTCACAATACTATACCCTAAGTGAAGGTATATGTTGTGAGTATTGGCAAAACCCTAACTTGGGTTCCCCCTCATTGTGAGATCGTTCTTACTCTGTTTTCTGTATTGTTGTGTCTAGGGCAACTGACCAGGTTAGGTGGACCGGTATTGTGCCAACTATTTGGTGTCGTGTGTGGTTATTATCTGTTGTGTCTTACTTGTGTTCTTGTCTTATAATAGTATCATATATAGTTAATAAAGGTTCTTGTGTTAAGATCTGTGTGGGCACCTATGAGTGATGAACCCATGATCTGAACACTGACACAGCTTCACCTTCTAGGATCTATTGTTCTTGTTGTTTATCCTGTGTGGTATCTTTGTTACTTGTCTGGTCTTAGTTGTACTATATGGGTGACATTGTTGGTGGAGGAGGAGTACCACCTGGTGGTGGTGCTGCTGATGTAGGTACTTTAATCAGTAAACTTGACATAAGTGACCCTTTGTTTTTACATCCTAGTGATACTTCAAGTCTGTCCATAATCAGTATGAAGTTAAAAGGCACTGAAAATTATTCTGTTTGGGCTAACTCAATGAGACTGGCTTTAGAAACAAAAAATAAAGTTGGTTTTATAGATGGAACTTGTATTAAACCTGAACATGATGAAGTCTTAAGAAAACAATGGGATAGATGCAACTCAGTAGTCTTAAATTGGTTGTTAAATTCTGTAAGTGAAAAGTTGTACCTTGGTCAAGTGTTTTCTAAACTAGCTACTGAGGTATGGACAGACTTAAAAGAAACTTATGACAAAGTAGATGGGTCTGTTGTGTTTAACCTTTATTAAAAGATTAATTCTGTGAGTCAAAATGGTAGTTCTGTAGCTGAGTATTATCATAAGCTAAACACCATGTGGAAACAGTTTGATGCTACTGTGCAGTTGCCTTCCTGCACATGTCAAGCATCAAAAGATTACAATGATTTTAATAGTCTAATCAAGTTAATGCAGTTTCTCATGGGTTTAGATGAGATATACCAACCAGTTAGGTCAAATCTGTTAACTAGAGAACCTTTACCATCTTTAAAGAATGCCTTTGCTATTGTGTCTAGGGAAGAATCTCATAGAGGTTCAGGCACAACAACAAAAGGACAGAATGTTGTTTTTGTGTCTAAAGGAAATCAGAATTTTGAAAATAGAAGGAAGGTCACAAATAGGGGTCCTAACCCAAACTTAAAATGTACACATTGTAACATGTTAGGACACACTATTGATAGATGTTATGAATTGGTTGGGTATCCTCCAGGATTCAGAAAGAAACATGTTGTTTAGGGGTCTAGGTCTAATATGTCTTATAATTCATCTAACCCTAAGCAAGGTAGTCCATCAACTACCATGCCTAGTGGATCTTCTTCTATGTTACCTTTTTCACGTGAATAGATTTCAAAACTCATAAGTCTGATCAGTGACAAGGGTGGAAATGATGCACAAAGCTCCAATATTGGAGGTAAAAGTGTATTCATTAATGGTTTTTCATGTATGTCTAAGCTTTCAAATTTGACTAAAGTTCTAGAAAACTTCAGTAGTTGTTCTAGCTTTGTCAAATATGCTCTTAGTCATGGATGGATAACAGACTCTGGAGCCAATCAACACATGACCCATTGTGACAAAGACATGGTTAATTGTGTTGAGGTCTCGGAGTACAATATTCAGGTTAAACATCCAAATGGAACAAGTGCCAAGGTAACTAAAATAGGAGATATTAAGTTAGCCGAGGGTGTTGTTCTGTATGATGTGTTTCTTGTTCCTGACTATTGTGTAAATCTATTGTCTGTTCATAAGTTGTCTAGGGATAACAAACTTAGTGTGTTGTTTGATGAGGAGAACTGTTTTATCCAGGATTCCAGGTCCAAGAAAGTCCTGGTGACTGGTAAACAGAGTGATGGCCTCTATTTTGTTGGCACAAGTGTGAGTGTCAACAATTCTTGTTTTAATAGCATAAATGATGCCAATCTTTGGCATAGCAGGCTTGGTCACCCCTCTGATCAAGTCCTGGCTGTGTTAAGGAAATACTTGAAATTGGGACATAGGAACTCACAACCCTGTGATGTTTGTCATAAGGCAAAACAGGTTAGGGTTCCATTTCCTATTAGTGAACATAAGTCCAAACAAATAGGTGATCTTGTTCACCTTGATGTTTGGGGACCATATAGAGTCACTAGTAGGGAAGGTTTCAAGTAGAGGTGTTAAAAAAAAACCGGTTTTTTTTAACCGGAAATAAAAACCGGAACCGGTTTTTATAAAAACCGGTTTTTTTATAACCGGTTTTCAACCCGACCCACTTCGAATGGTGTAGACCGGTTCTAGGTAGAAGGAAAATGGTTTTTTTGAAAACCAGTTTTAATAATAACCTGTTCAGAAACCGGATTTGACAAAAAACCGGGTTTAAAACCGGTTTATACGAAAAACCGGTTATTGATATGTGTAAAAAAAACCGGTTTAACCGGTTTTTACCGTTGGAAAAAAGCCCAGCAGCAGCAGCAACGGTCTGATGACCGTTTGGGTGTTTTTTTGACCGTTTTTTTGGTGTTTTTTGCCCCAATCTTTCATTCTTGACTCCTATAAATACCCCATGATGTTTTGGGTTGATTACACAACTCTAACACACTCTCAATACTCTCCAAAATCATAAAAAACCATTTAGTATTAGAAAAAAAAACTCTCAAATGGCGTCTTCTAGCCAACAAGATTCGACTCACATTGGTGCTTCAACTAGCGATGTGGTGGTTCGGGTTGTCCCTACCAAGCGAAATCGAGAAGTTTGGCAACACTACGATATGTGTGAAATGGCTTCGGGTGAAAAAAAGGCTCGTTGCAAATATTGTAAAGGGTTCTACAAGCCGGAAGCAAACACCTCTTTGAGAACGCACATCACAAAGCCATTTTGCAAGGTTTTGAAATCACAAGCTTCGAAGGATCAACCGGCAATGACAAGTGAAGGAGAGATCTTCGCTTACTCCATTGATGCGGTTCGTGAGGAAATGGCATGTTTTGTCATTCAAGAAAGCCTTCCTTTCAACCACTTCGACAACCAAAGGTACACTCGCCTTGTTCAAAGAACTCTCCAACCACGATACACTCATGTAAGTCGTGCAACTCTTAGAAGAGATTGTTTAAAAATGTGGAAAAAAGCTAAAAATGAAACAATTTCTTTTTTTGAAAATTTACAAACCGGTGTAAACCTTACTAGCGATGTGTGGTCGACACCTCATGGTGTACCCGACTCTTACATTTGTGTCACCGCACATTGGGTTCAACCCGATTCATGGCAAATGATGAAACGTACGATTGCGTTTCAACTTTTCGATTATCCACACACGGGTCAAAATATTTTTAAGGTTATTGACAACGTTATTAAAACTTATAAGTTGGAGGAAAAAATATTTTCTATATCTTTGATAACGCCTCCAACAATACCGTTGCAATAACACAATTAAAATTAAAATATAAACCCATTTGTGAAGGTGCATTTTTTCATAGTCGATGTGTTGCACACATCATAAATTTGGCGGTTCAAGACGGTTTAAAAATTGTTGAGTCACAAAAGGAGGGTTTTAGAAGAATGTTGCGTGATATTTTTAGCAACGTACAAAGACATACTAAATATATAAAGTTTTGTGCGGAGGCGAAAAAACCGTGTTTGGGTCCGAATTGGGATTGCCCAACAAGATGGAGTTCTACATGTAACATGTTTGAAAAGGCGATTTCACAAAAAGAAACTTTAATGGCTTTTCATGAAATCTTGTCGAGTCGTGGTAAGGTTAACCCTTACCATGCTAGGAGTTGGGAAACTATTGAGCGTATAGCCGATATGCTACAAGTTTTTAAAACGTCGACAACCGCTTTATCCGGTGTTTATTATCCCACAAGTCCTTTAGCAATTCACAAAATTTTTTTAATGACATCTAAACTAAGCAAGATAAGTATATATGGGCATCCCTATTCGGATATGGTAACACAAATGAAAGAAAAACTTAAAAAATATTTTAGAGAGATACCACCGGTTTTTTCTTGTGCCGCCGCCTTAAACCCTTGCTATAACATAAGGGGCGTTAATTCTATGATTGATAAAATTGCGGACGAGTTGGGTTTAAATTGTGCCGAAGACCCATGTTTTAGCCAATCTTTGAAAAGTAAATTTAGCACTCATCTTAATTCCATGTATGCTTTTTATCAATCAAAGTATGGTTCAAGCTCACAAATTCATGATGCATTGAGAAACACTTTGGACGAGAATTCAAGTGATTCCGATTTCGCTTTTTATAGTCATTTATGGAATGTAAGTGAACAAGATGAAGCTACTAACACACCAAGTAGCGAAATCGGGAGATATAGTGGTACAAACTTTTTACAACACCTCACTCCCGAACAATTTAAAAACTTTGATTTGTTGGCTTGGTGGAAAGAAAAGGAAGAACAATTTCCGATTCTAGCCGCCATGGCCCGAGATTTACTAAGTGTCCAAGCTTCTACGGTAGCTTCGGAATCCGCTTTTTCTACTAGTGGCAGGGTCTTATCGATAAGGAGAACGAGGCTAACTCCAAAGGCGGTTGAGATGTCTATTTGCTTAAAGGATTACTTGGATGCGGCGGAAAGAGTACAAGATAAGCGCTCACTTGAGGGAGAATTGGAGTACGAAGCCGAATTGTACGAGGACGAGGTGAATATGGCCTTGATTGAACCAATGACCGACGAAGAAGCCGAACTTGATGAATACCTTCGAAACAACTCGGGTTCGGGCGAAGATTAAAGATGTTTTCAAGAGAAGTTTGATGTATTCAAGTCTCAAGAGACGGATGATGTATTGAAGATATGCTTGCTTATTATGTTTAAGACTTTAAGTTGTTTAAATTTTTAGTTTGTTTAAGACTTTAAGTAGTTAATGACTTGGATGTTTTTATTGTTTAACTTGGATGTTTTAGTAGTTAATGAAATGGTTTGGAGGTTTAAATTTATAAGTTTCTTAATCCATGGTTTGAAGTTTGTTTGTAGTGAAAAAAAAAATTAAAACAGCAAAAAAATAAAAAAAAAAAACAGCAGCAGCAGCAAGCAGACAGCAGCAGCAAGCACAGGTCTGACCCGGTTTTTTTACCGGTTTTTTTTCCGGTTTTTTTTATCGGTTAAAAAAACCGGTTTTTAAAATCAATTAAAAAAACCGGTTTTTAAAACCCGGTTTTATACCTGACCCGAACCGGTTTTAATAATCAGACTTATTCAACTCAAAAACTGGTTTTATACCCGACCCGGTTTTAAAAAAACCGGTTTTTAAACCTAAAAAAAAACCGGTTTTGAAAAAACCCGGTTTCGGTTTTAAAAAAAAACCCGATTTGTACACGTCTAGTTTCAAGTACTTCCTTACTGTTGTGGATGATTATTCTAGAACTGTTTGGTGCTATATGTTAAAAAGTAAGATTGAAGTATTTGAGAACTTGATGTCTTTTTATATGCTGGTTAAAACTCAGTTTAAAAGGAATGTTAAAATGTTTAGGAGTGATAATGGTACTGAGTTTGTCAACAAACACATGCAAAATTTTTGCAATAATAATGGTATATTGCACCAGACTTCCTGTGCTTATACCCCCCCAGCAAAATGGAATTGCTGAGAGGAAGCACAGACATTTGTTGAACACAACCAGGGCCTTACGTTTTCAGTCGCTATATCTTTCTGTTGTTATTGTCTTGTATGTTTGTGGTTGATTGTTTTGGATTAGTTTAGATCCATAGTTTTCTACAAAATAAATCCCTTTTATATAAAAAAAATGAAAAAAAAAAAGCAAAACAAAAATGTGATTGGTGCAAGACCAAATGACCCCACCGTATTTTCCAATAACGCTTGCTATTGCTTTGGCGAAACTCACAAAGCCCCCCCCCCCCCCCCCCAACAAAAAAAAAAATGGCACCCACGGAATGGTGTAAAGGACGCTATTATATTGAAGTTTTATGGGGTGTTGCCTCATACCACCCGGTCTAATGGAGTTTGAAAAAAAAATGATGTATATACTTTTTAATAATAATTCTTTTAATTATTGTTGATAATGAATTAACAACCATAGCTACTTTTTCAAATAGTTAAATAAATAATCGAAACAAAAATGATCATATAGCACACCTCAATATAAATCCTAATGGATTGATCGGTTTTGATTATACACACAAATCAACAAGATGTTGATTGCTCAGGTGATGAAAAAATCGAAGTTCTCAAAAAAATACTCATCGACACCATAGAGATAAGATTAATTGCTTACTCACACATATTTTGACTTTAAATCAAGTTCGAGTACGTACTTAAACCTATAATCTTAGTTTATTCTAGATTGCTAGGTTTTCGAACAAAGCGTGTCATTTGACCCATTTGCTATTTCAATTATTAGTTGTAACTCTATGACAGAAAATATAATTCTTAAATAATTATCACTATAGGGCCTAAAACACACCATAGATCATATTAGAGTTGTTTAACAAGCAAGTCAAGCCAACTTTAGCCTAGGCTCGGACAGTCGGACTTGAAACTAAACGAGCTAGCTCAAGTCTAAAACTCTCCCTCAAACTGAGATTTAAGCTTAAACTCATCTCATATTAATAAAACAATAAAAACTTTGTATAGACTTTACATATATGGAACGAAACAACAACAGCAGCAGCAACAATATTATTACACACGGATAAAATATATCAACAAAAAAAATTGGTGGGTTTTTTTTTCTCTCTAAAAGTTGCGCTTCTTACATGACCTAGTTAATTTGAGCGATCCAACCCAACGAACAAGTTTATCTCAACTTGAAACTTATACAAGCCAGCTTCGCTTGCTTCAAAACTAATACCATCCGATTTTAAACAAATCTTTTTTAAACGAGTTTCGAGTAAGATATCCAATTTATTTAAATTTTATAACTTTATAAATAAGATCACATTGTATAAAGTCATGATATTAAAGGTCATGTTATTAAAGTTGACAACTTTTAAAGTTATTGTTATTTGCTAACAATAAACACAATAAAAACTCTGTTTTCTTTACCAAACAAAGCGGAACAAATTGTTGTTTACTCAATAAATCCTCTGTTTCTAATATACTCTCTCTCTCTAAAACTTTCTCCAACCAAATAAATTACTGACCGTCGGATCAAATCAACAAACTTCTCTCTCTTGACACACACACACACATTCTCTCTCTCTCTCTCTCTCTCTCTCTCTCTCTCTCTCTCTCTCTCTCTCTCTCTCTCTCTCTCTCTCTCTCATCACCTCCTTCATATTAGTACTTTACTTCCATGCATGAAATTCTCCCCGACTATAACTCATTACTCTTATATAGAGAGAGAAACAAACACACACATACACACACTAACAAACAGGCGTATGAAACAGTCCTCCACTCTGTTTTTTTATTTAATTTTTTTTTTAATTTCCCATCTTTTATTTCCTTAAAAATTTAACCTTTTTTGCAAGATTTTTAGTTTAATTTTGACCCATTTCACCATTTTCAATAACAGAGTATTTTTTGTGCTTTTTTTTCAGTTTTTTTTTGGTTCAAGATTTGTTGAAATTGTTTATTGTGTAGTTTTGTTTATTTTTTGGTTTGATCTTGAACTGGGTACAAACTGATCTACTTCAAGAAGCTTAACAAGTTTAAGAAGTTAAAGAATCTTTGAATTTGATGAATTTTTGGGGATTTGAGCCCTAAATATGTTTATAAAAAAATCAACAATGTGGGTTACATTAAATTGATCTTTTCTTTAGTGGGTTCATTAGTTTTATGATTATTTCAATTGGGTATTTGTCAAATTTTGATTTTGATATCTAGAAATCAAGATGGATGAAAATCTTGATGAATTAAGGTTTGTGTGTAAGTTATGTGATAAAAGGTTTATAAGTGGGAAATCATTAGGTGGGCATATGAGGTCTCATGTTATTGCTAATGCTAATGCTAATTTAGTTGAATTAGATGATAAAGTTGAGAACTTGAATGGTAATGATAATGGTAATGGTTATGGGTTAAGAGAGAACCCTAAAAAGAGTTGGAGGGCATCTTCTTCATATGCAACTTTACCTTTACCAAATGAGAGAAGTTGTAAACAATGTGGCAAAGGGTTTCAATCTTTGAAAGCTTTATGTGGTCATATGGCTTTTCATTCAGATAAAGATAGGAGCTTGAAGGATTATTATGATTGTTCTTGGTCTAGTGAGAGTCTTGATCATGGAGATAAGTTGGTTAGGGATTGTTTTTCGGATACTGAAGAAAACGAGGAGCAGGATCCAGTTTGTGTTACTAGAGCGAAAGCGAAAAGGTATAAGAAAGTGGTGATAAAGCCACCTTCTTTGTGTTTAGCCAAGACTAGTAGTAATAATAGTAATTATAATTATGGATCATCATCTGTTTCTGAGGTTGATGAGTTTGGACAAGAGGAAGTAGCAATGTGCTTGATGAGGTTATCTAAGGATTCTGCTAACTGGGCCGGTGTGCATTCGGTTTTGGAATCGTCAGACAACAATTCGGTTGTTTTAGAGATGAAGAGCAATGGAAAAGAATGGGATATGGATAAGAATGATACCAAGAGTTTCGCGATTGGGAATTTGAATTCTGGGCATCGTAGGAATGGAATCAAGAAAGCGGCATCTGATGTTTCGGTTGAGGGGGTTGTTTGGAATGGAATTAAAGGTTTCAACTACAGAGACTTGTCTTATGAGGAAAAGCAAGAAATTAGAAGGAATTTGTTTAGGGAATTCGGATATGATAATTCGTTAAAGAAACGAATCAAAGATGATGATGGTGAGGGATCATATAAGAGAAACAAGTATGAATGTTTGAACTGCAACAAAACTTTTAGTACATTTCAAGGACTTGGTGGACATAGGCCATGTCACAAAAAGAACAATGCTTTTAAGCCAGTTGGAAACAGTTCAGCGGCGGAATTTGCTCGCGATCAGAAGGCTAAATTTGACAAGAAAATGAAACTAAAAAAGAACAAAGAGCACGAATGCCCGATTTGTTTTAGGATGTTTAAATCAGGGCAAGCTTTAGGAGGTCATAAAAGGTCTCATTTCATCAATGGTTCTGAAGATAGGATTGATCACATGGCTGCAATGGAAGACGCCGTTGCAACATATAAAGATATGATTGATCTTAATCTCCCTGCTCCAGAAGAGGATTAGCAAATCGCGCTCGTTTTTGGTTGTTTATCATACACAAAAGAGAGGTGAAAGTTCTACATTTCATCTTACTGCTTAAACTGTTTTCAACTTTTGCACATTTAAGTGAAATTCCCATTTTTGTTTAAGGTGTTTTCAAGATCTTGTGATGCTTATAAAGTGATTAAAGTATGTTTCATCCAATTCTTTGAATTTATGCATAGTTTTCAAGAAAATTTAGAGTTAATTTCCTTAGTTTTGTTGTAGTTGTTTTAAGATATTGTCATGCTTCTTTTTCACTATTGATAAGGTTTACTTTTCCCTAATCATCAAAATCTTGAATTTATGTCTAAATATCAAGAAAATGAAAAAAAAAGTAAAATTCAAGACTTTTAGATATTTTGCTGTGCACTGTTGCTATGGTTTACTTGTTCATGGAATTTAGTGACATCTGTTTTAGTGGTAAGTGGTATGAATAATGAGGATTTACTTTTTTGAAAATGCACTATGATTCCATGTTTTAGATGTACCATAGTGTGTTTATAATTTGTATGGTGGTTTAGTGTGTTTTAGTGTGTGTGTGTGGTAGGCAGCCAAAGGAAGGACTTTGTTGAAGTTGTTTTGGAACATAGCAACCATATGGGGCCTACAGAATTTCTTTTACTTCCATAACCACAAAATGGCCCCTACTAATGTGAAATCTTGTTCTTTCTGGTTTTCTTTATATTTAGTTACTTATGTGAAATTAGTAAGAGGTTTTGACCATTAGTGCCTCTTTTATAAGGGTTTGTACTTGTTTAAAATAGTGTTAGGAGATTATTAGTTTAAATCTCGTCGATGGTCTAGTTTTCGGTAAATTGTCATAATTTGTTAACGACAAATGACAAACTCGGATGATTACATATCATTAAAGACGTTAAGTTCTTCAACAAATGTTCTTTTAAAGACGTTTATGCTTAGAGAAACATTTTTTACTTGGGAAAAAGTTGGCACCGAAAGGTTTTTTTTTTCGTTCAACTCATTCTCGTGGTGTGAGGCATAGTTCCTAGAACGATAATCGCCTTTTGGAGCTATAATCTATAAATTCTAAACTCAGAATAAATAGATTATAGTTTTGTTTTTTTTGCTAATTTATATTATCATACACAAATGTTTTTGAGGAGGAGGAGGGGTCTTGTTAAACTACCATAACCAAAAGGTATTCTTAAGGTACTAATTCTTATGAAGGAGGTACAAATTGTGATGCAAAAAGGGTCCACAAAGAGGGTCCTTGGACCTTGACTTTACAACTTTAGCTTTTCTTGCATTACAATAGAAGTTTGTAAGTGAGGGGTTAACAAATGGAAATAACATGCATCAAATATACAAAAACAAAATGATTACTTGTAAAGAATATCTACACAAAAAACTTGAATGCACTTTTGATCTTTTTACTCACCCACCATATCTTTTGTATTGTGCTTTTGTACCCCAACTTGTCTATGGATCTTTTTTCTTTGGCTAAATCCACTAATTAATTTTGTAATAAGCAGTTTAAAGTTTTTTATTTATAGAAATTCAATGTCAACAACTATTAAAAACACATATTGTTTGTTTGTTTGTAGTAAAACTTGCCATCTAGACTTATATTAAGGATTGTCTTTTGTTGAAGCTTAGTTTCTCCTTTGGGATTGTCTTGATGGTCGAGTTGAGACCTTCACTGTCTTCCATTGTTTGGAGATAAGCTATAAACATTGCAAATAACATGTTAGAAGAGGTTCCGAGGCTACAGGGTTTAGATTGTAGCATCGATAATCATCCTCCAACAGTTTAGTATCGTATAAAAAAAGAAATGACATGTGTATATGTGTATGTGTATGTACATGAAGAGTTAGAAACATAAGACGAGAGAGATATGAAAATTTTGAGAGCATGTGTAATTGGGGTAAGGTGACAGACTCTAAGTCGACGTAGGGGTACAAGGGAAGGTGACGAACCTCCACCTTCAGACTCTCACACACAAAAACTGTATGTAGCATCTGTAGCCACAGATTTCTACACCCAAACATTGTGTCACATGTAGCTTGCCCGCTCTCACCTTGAGTCCAAGTTGACGATGGTTCAAAGGGTTATGCCCATCTTCAATAGTGCACACACCCTTGGATGTGAAGGGATATGTTAAAGGCATAAGAGCATAAATTCAAACAAGGACCCTACTACATACCTTAAAATATATCTGGCGAAAAATCTAGAAATAACTATCTGAGTCTTCTAACATAATTATTTAATTAATTTATTATATTTATAAAGAATGTTATGTCATATGTTTGTTATTTTTATGTGTATTTTTAAAATCCACAACTTGAACTTACATGTGGATTCACATAAAGAAATTGAAATCGAAGAAAATGTCTACAAGTTAATCTGATCTCGGAATATACAAAAAATCATATATTTTAATTTGTCCTCTTTACTAGAAGTTTAATCTTTTTTGAGGTTATGTCTAATATTAAGGAGGTTCTATAGGTTTATTGGCTTTGGATTGGATTGGATTGAACCGCGTTTATGTGGCCATGTGCCTCTATTCACTAGACTTGGGCTTTTAGTTTCTGTTTCTATTCCATGTTTCATATAAAAGCTAGCTTTTGTTCTGAATCGCTTAAATTACATCTAATCCATCTTCGACGGGACTCAAACCATTGACCTCAAGGGAAACAACACCTTAATACTATAAAATGGTATCATCTCTATAAAGTCAGTGAGTGGTGAATTGCTGACAAGTTTTGTTGAAGTAAATCTTTGAAACATTAGAAATGCCAATGTATTTTATTAGAGCTCATGAACACTTTTAGTCCTTGCTATAGGTTGATCTCGAATATGACTTGTTTTGAGCTCTATATCTAAGGCTTGTTTGTGTATATGCTTATGATATAAAGTAAAAATAATTTTACTTATATAAATAACAAACTTGTTTACGGTCGTGGACATAGCCAAGCTTAGTATGTGAAGCACAGGCTCGAATTCATTTATTAAATGAACTGCAGTTTACACCCAAACTTGTTTCAAGCTTTTACTTGCCGATCTCAAGTAGCTTGTGAGTATTTTAACTCATTTACATCCTTAAACATTACCCATTATTAATTGAGAAAACTCTGAAAATAATAAATTTATACTTGTGATTTTGTACTTAAAAATACAAGTAACAACTAATAGGTTTACAAAGAAAACCTACAAACTCCGATCCGAAGATAAAAGAGACAAACTTTTGTTATAATTTTCTTCTCTATTTCAAATGCATAAACATGACATTTAAATACACAAGATGCATAAACATGGAAAACATGCATGACCTAAACAACTGTGACGTGGGATCATGGATACAAATGCATAATTGAGAAACTAAAATGAGGGAACTGAAACTAAAGGCTTGCAACTTCTAACGGGTCTTCATGGGGCGGGTCAAAGGTGGTTGGATCGTGTCAACACCACAAATGATTACGAATTTTCGTTACTTCATTACTTCAGTTCAAATTTCAGTGTTTTCAAGTCTGATTCGAATACTGAACGGTTAACAATTTGTAAGGTTTGGTTTGTATTTTTGGGTCATCAGCCTAACAAGCAAGACATATACTTTTTATGTTGGATTGGTAACTATGGGCTTGAATTCAACCATAATGACAAATAAATAAAATAAATGATAAGTTGCATGAAACCATAAAAAAGAATTTACTAGAATTAAATGATTTATGATTTACACACTCAAAAACTTTCTTCTAAGATATGATATTCCAAACAAAGTTTATTAATGTGGAAACTTATTAAACAGAAGCAAGGATTAAATATGATAGGACTAACTTACATGTACTACTACACTTGATCTCCCTCTAATTAGGTAATACAAGAGGTTCAATCATCCAAATGTCGCTTGCGTACTGGTGTATAGTCCGGTCACTACTGAACTTATGTGAACCAGCCGTGTTCAAGATCGACATCTTAGTCCATTTCTGTCACATTTAAAAGTCAAAGAATGCCGTTATCGACATGTCTTATGGGAGAGAATTAATGACGACAAGAGCCATACACAAAATCGTGGTTTGGGTTTAGTCTAAATGGGACTGTGTATGTTTCAGGTTGAACACATTAGCCCAACGGGTTTTGTTCGGGTTGACCTGACCATTTAACTCGTTTATGTTTTTTAAAATGTGTTTTCATGTCATAACTTAAAATCATTTGGCCCTTATGTCCAAGGCTTGATACCAAACCACATCGAGCCGGGGGGTCTCACTGGAAGCAGCCTCTCTATTCTTAGGGGTAGAGGTAAGGCTGTCTACATCTTACCCTCCTCAGACCCTACCTTAGCTTTGCTATAGGTGGGATTAACTGAGTATGATGATGATGAGCTTTTATAATTTAACTTACTTGTTTCATATACTTTTGTATTTTTTGCCGTAAATTTGTCATTTGTTTGATAGTTAGTGTTCGTATCAGATAATGAATATTCGTGCCGTGTTCAGGTTCATGTGTTAGACATAATTTTTAGGCTTCTGTCGTGTGAGGGTAGACCCACCAACCCACGAACAGTCGAACACGACGTTTAGCATCCCTAAACGCTAGTTCTACATTTCATTGTGCAATTATTGAAAATGGTTGTAAACGTTTAGCGGAAAGGGTTGGTTGCGCTACGCACCTTTTGATCTCTATATGCCTCATCGACTTTCTCTTGACACTCTATATAAGCTGGAAAATCTTTCCCGACAAGAAAATAATCAGCTCGGCCATAGCCTTCATTACCTTCTAACGATCCCATGAGTTCATTGTAATTGTACGGGCCAAAAACGCCACTTCTAACATATTTCTTGACCTCCTCAAACCGTGGATCAGGAACAAACTGCAATGATTTCAAATTTTAAAGTCTCACTAAAACAATAATATGATTATTGAAAGAATGTTAATAAACTTTTGACAAAATGTGTTTTGGGTTGACCCGTCGGGTCCAGACCAAAAACGAGCTTACCTTGCCCTCAGATCTTTCCTTTCGAAGCCCAGAAATTTCATGAGCTTCAGCACCGAAAAGAAAAAAGTTTTCCTCTCCAACCTCTTGTCTTATTTCAACATTGGCACCATCTAGAGTTCCGATTTGAATGCACCCATTCATTGCAAACTTCATGTTGCTCGTCCCACTCGCCTCCATGCCAGCAGTGCTGAGATTCAAACAGGTGCTAATTATTACATTCATCCAAAGTGAATTCCGACCGTAAAAAGAATTTAAAAAAAAAAACATAAAAGAAGAAAAAAGGGACGATAAATCATAACCGGCATACCTGATGTGTTGGGACAGATCACTTCCTGGAATCAGAACTTCTGCTACTGTAACATTGTAATCTGGAACAAAAACAACCTAAGACGAACGATATTCAGCTGACAGTTTCTGTTATATAGTTGTTTTTTTGTTGTTCAACCATGAGAAACTAAAAAAACTCACGGCCCACAACAATGCTCTGCTAACCAAATGGGGCGAGGTAAAACGTATTGGAATGTAAGATGGTAAAACTGATTGATTGCATTCCATTCAATAAGGTTGAAAATTTGAAATATATAGAGATAGACCGGGCCGTGGGCTCAATACTAAGACCCTAAATACTACATTCCAATAAAACGCAGATTATGCTGGAAGTTAGCCTTCAAGGGGTTAAAGGCAGAAACCAGTGACCTCTGTTAGATGGAATGAGACGCTTACCATTACATCACCCCCTTGAACAGAGGCGAAGGATTGTGAGGGCCAGGGGTGGCCTTGACCCCCCTGTTTTTTGGCGCAGTGGTAGAAATTTACGATTTTCGTAGGTAAATTGAGTCAGGGTTAAGTCCGGCCCCCACTGATTTGCCACTACCAATCGAAAAAAATTGAGACCAGTCCCCCCCGATTCGAGAACCAAGCTTCGCCCCTGCCCTTGAAGGTTAGTTTATATAGTTAGTTTAGCTTAACTGACTTTTATTATTATTGTACATAAAATTGAGATCATATCCTATATATTCATTACATGCAAAATAAACAATCCACATATCAGGATAATATTCAAAGTCAGTCAAAATGTACCTTCAGAAGATCACCAATATCAGGATCATTGTTAACAGTGGCACCAACATCGGTTATGAATTTCACAATCCTCTTAGCTTGGATGTATGTAGCAAATGCTTTCCCTCCAAATATACATACTCGAGGAACAAATTTAGCTTTTCTTTCATCAGCATTCATTTCCTTCATCTTTTTGTACCGATAAACAATTCCCAGAATGTTCAACAGTTGTCTCTTATATTCGTGAATTCGCTTCACCTGCATAACAAGTCAAATTCAGCTTTCGTGAATCATGAACAGACCGGAAGCTAAATTATTATTATTTTTTTATAAAAGTTTAATAAAAAAAATAAAAAATAAAAATAACCTGCACATCAAACATTGCATCCGGGCTAACAAGATATCCAGTTTTTTCATTCAGGAAGGACACAATTCTCTCTTTGTTGATCCGTTTGGCTTTCCTCCATTCAGATTGGAGTTCTTCATTATCAGCAAACTGCAAAACAATTAACAATCAAAACTGTAAATAAATTGTGAGTTTTCCATCCATAAGTTGTGTCCACATTAGACTGCATATATTGAAGGTTATTTTTTATTTTATTTTATAACCAGGAGGAAACCGTCACCGCTCACAAACTCATGGGCCCCGCTAATAACATGCTAGCCAATTTGGACAAGGTAAAATGCAGCTTGAGTCTTCAAGGGGTTAAAAGCAGAAACTAGTGGAAACTGGATTCAAACTTGAGACCTCCGCTGAAGGGAATTTGGCGCTTACCACTGTGCCAACCCCTTAAAGGTTGTACTGACTAAATATTATTAACTGTTCCAAGTTTCAATTAGTCAAGGCTTGGGATTGATAATCTAAGATGCAAACTGATACACATCATGTCATAATGGAAATAAATTTTCACTTGTAACAAATTGAATATAAATTTTCTTAAATTTTTAATCTCTTGGGATTGATTTCAACTTTTTTTTTTTTTTTTTTTGAAAAAGTAGTGGAAAATGAAATATGCAAACCCACCTTTCTAAGTTCATCTATCTTTTCGGTGTTTAGCACCCAGTCTTCTGTTCCAGTCCACTTGGTTATGATTTTACTTAATTCAGGATTGCAAAAACTGATCCATCGTCTAGGCGTCACTCCATTTGTCTTATTCTGAAACTTCTCAGGCCACAACTACATAAATAAAAATTAATGTTTTTTTCTGTTAGATAATTAAAAACAATGTGAATGGTAAATTCATTTATTGATCAAAATTACCTTATAAAAGTCATTAAAAACTTCATTTTTCACTATTTCACTGTGAATTTCTGCAACCCCATTGACAGCATGTCCACCAACAACACAAAGATTAGCCATGCGGACCATCTTTGGTGATTTTGGGTCTGTGTCAAATGACACTTTTTTTCTTACAACAACATCCTTTGCCACCTTCACCTTGAGCTCATCATCTTCATCTGTTGGTTCAGTTACTTCCTCTGACTTTTCTTCTTCTTCAACTGAATCAACGGTGGGGATTTCATCTGGTTGAACAAGTAGTTCTAAGATGGAGGCAGGTAGTTCGACATTTTCCAAAACTCTCATCTGGTTCAATTTTTCTTTCAGCAACTCAAGGTCCTCAATACCATACTCATCAATGATGGTATCAATCAGCTGCATATAATATCAGAAATAAATTACATTATTGCGGTGAATACATGTGATGTTTCTAAGGGGAATTAAATGGTTAGCTGACGAAAAGAAAGAACGATTCCAGAAAAATGAAAACTGCATAAAAAGGTTAAGAATGTGTTCTGATTTCTGTTTCCTGTGGCATACTTATTTGCACTTACTAAAATGCTCAAATACTCAAAAGGATTTCATTTAATGTAAACTCTTTTAAGTTAACCAACGCACAATGTTTGTGCCATGTTAGAAAGAAGTCAACATGATCAAAAGTCAACTGTTACACCATCAGTTTAATCAGGTAGTCATTTCAACTACCTTTAATAAAGATTTTAAAAGTTGGTTAATTTTTATGCAATTTGCACTTCCATAAATGAATAACACAATAGCTAACTTTGGCTATAAAAAAGGGTAGAAAATACCTCAGTGTCGATCATCTTAATTATCTCAATATGCCGAGGAAGTAGTTCCTGAAAAAGATTCAAACTCCACTTCTCTAAAGCCTCGGGTAGAACAGTGTGATTGGTATATGCTACCGTTCTGCCAAAAGTTCAACTTAATTTAGATATAACAGTGTTGCATTAAGCAAATGAAAATATATTGATTAGCGAAAGGTCAATACTAGAGTGCGCTTTGTGGTACACCTTTGAGTGATTCCCCAGGCTTCTTTCCAGCTCAAACCCTTAACATCCATCAAAATTCTCAACAACTCTGGTATGCAAAGTGTGGGGTGAGTATCATTCATCTGTACTGCAACTTTTTCAGGAAATTCATTCCAGTTCAACGCATCTCCAGATCTCCTTTCGAACCGCGAAATTATATCTTGAAGTGAAGCAGAGCATAATGTGTATTGTTGCTTTAATCTAAGAGTCTTCCCCTCATGTGATTCATCTCCAGGGTATAAAATGTAGCAAATCTGGTCCAAACAAACATTTCAATGACAGTGTTTTAGATTGTAAAACAAAGTTAGAAAACATAAGCGAATAATCGGCAAAAAAAAAAAAAAAAAAAAAAAAAAAACCAAACCTTCTCTGCTCTTTTTAGAGCTTCATATGCTTTGGCATGATCTCCAGAATTAAAAGCTTTTAAATCAAAATATTCTGGTCCAACCATTGTAGACCATAGTCTTAGGTTGATAGTTGTTTTGGTCTTATAACCAGGTATAGGAACATCATAGGCAACAGCCGAGATATTTTCTCCACCAACCCATTTCTTACGTCCATCTGGACCCGAAACAACTTCACCATAAAACTTTATCGGGTAAGAAACATCCTTTCTTGGTATTTCCCATGGATTACCCATCTGCAAAGTATGGTATATAAAATTTACCAGTATAAAACTGAGAAATATTGGAAAGTGAAACGACTATTTTTATCTAATAATAAAAATGAAGATCAATATAAAACCTCAAGCCAACTTTCTGCAACTTCTTCTTGGCCATCTTTTGTAATGAGTTGCTTAAAAAGGCCGTACTTGTAACGGAGCCCATAACCCCATGCAGGGTAGTTTAGTGTTGCCAGTGAGTCCAAAAAGCAGGAGGCGAGCCGACCCAAACCACCATTTCCAAGTGCTGCATCTTGCTCCTGTCAACTACCAACTTATTAAAAATACTAGAAAATAGAAATTAAGTAATTTTTATGCTTTTCAGTATCTACATCTTTGAATGCTAAATCCCCAACCAGATCAACTCAGAGGGTGTTTGGGATTGCCTTTTGAAAACAGATTATGCGTTATTTTGCAGTAGGGGTGGAGCTGCTTTTAGATTATTGCGTTTTGGTAACCTATGAAACGCAAATAATCTATTTTTATAAACCTTTCCCAAACACTAAAAACTGATTATTTGCGTTTTCAAAACGCAACCCCAAACACCCTCTCAATGAACAGTGATTACGGGCAGCACATAATTTCCTATAAAAACGCTATACAAACTGAGCATCAACTTTAATGAGCTCACCTGCCTAGCAACATCCTCCAGATCATGACCAAGTTTCTTTAAAGCCTCAGCATAAGCCCCTGATAGCTCTAAATTACCAATGGCATTTAGCAATGCTCTACCCTAAGACAATCAATATATAAGAACATTAGAACAAATTATTTAACAACTGTGAAGACAAAGAATATCACAGTAGAAGAGTGCAAACAACCTGAAGAAACTCCATAGACAAGTAATATGCCTGTTTCACATTCATCTTTTCGTGATAATTATATGTGGTGTTCCAGTTAGTGATGAGTGTATCTCGAACACTTTCAGCTGTAGCATAGAATGCTTTTGGAAGCTCAAATTTTTCTGGAGAGAATAATGGTGTGAACTCTGCATGGTATTTGATGCTTGATATAACTGACTCAGAATCAGGAACAAGGATACCATTATCTAAAGTATCTGTTGTTTCTGCATGAAAAATAGAAAATTTAGAGCCTGTAACATGATAACAATAAAGATGCAAATTATGGGCGAATATGTGGTCGCGTATCTACTTTACTCGCCTAAAACCTAAATAGTTTCCTAACATATGCAAACTATAATAATAAAGATGTAAATTTATACGCGATGTGGTGTGGCCGTATTACATTAGTTTGAGTCATGATGGGAAAAAAGTTCAAAATGCTTAGAATTCTGAAAAGTGGCTAGTTTCTTGATTTGCCTTTATATTGGAACAGGGGAACATGTGGCTATTTTTTCTCTGTGATCAGATTCAGGGGATTATAAAGACTTTTAGGTGGAGTGTACGTGTTCGTTTTCCTCCTTGCTTACGCGCTTAGTTTCTTACTGTTTTTTGGGGTCTTTGCATGTCGTCTATATGATGCCGAATGTACCCATATTATACGTTTTCACAAATGTCTTCCTAACTTACGCGCTTAGTTTCCAAGCGTTTTTTTTGGTCTTCGCATGTTATCACTTGTTGTGTGTTTATGTGATATGTACATCTTTTTTAGCCCTCTATGTCTAGTTATGACTATGGAGCTGTATGGGAGGGCTGGCTTGGCTTGCCTACATCCCACCCTCCCCAGATCCCAATGAGTGGGAATCCCACTCATGTGGGATTCTACCAGGAATGTTAGGTATATTAGGAAGTCATTATTATGTAATTATCTCCTCCCTAAAATAAGGGATTGTATTGATTTGTATTATGCCTATATAAAGTAATAACAATTAGGGATCCTTCTCACCTTTCAATAAACTTAACCACTTAGTGACGGATCCATAATTTTTTTCCGGTAGGTTCCTTTCGGTAGTTCTCACAATTTTTTTTTTTTTCAAATAATACAAGGTTTTCACTAACTTTTTCCATTTTTCCAAACCGAGTGTCCAAGTAACACGGCTGGATCCTTTAACCGCACTCATATTAGTACAAAAGCGACACGTAATTTACTGATTACAGCGTTCGTTTCATGTATTGCAAAGGAATTGGAATTGGAATTCGCGTGAGAATCATAATTTGATTTGGAATTTTGATGTATTCGTTTCATAAAATAGAATGGAATCTCGATGGAATTGAAATATGGATTTCATTCCATATGTTGTTCAATTTGAATTCCTTCTTTTGTTGTAAAGAACAAGATACTAAGTCGAATACACATTCCAATTCCATTCGAATTCCATTCCATTCCTGTAAAACAAACGCTACCTAACTAAAAAAAAAAAAACCTGTTTCATTCACATTGCAAATACTATTCACAACATGTACTAACCGTATTTAACTAATTCGTAACAAACTAATCGCAAATACCTTCTTCAACCGATTGATCAGCTAACTTCTGTAACTGTTGATTTCTACTAGCAACTTTAGTCACAAACAAACTCCTTCTAGAACACTGTACCTTCCTATACAACTTAACCTTCAACAACAACAGGTTTTTTGAACGTCGGTTACTGAAACTGAAGTCTGTAATGTTTGAATTTGAAATGTGATTAGTGATGGAGAATGATGAAGTCGCCATTGTTGTTATGTTTACTCTCTCTCTCTCTCTAGTTTCTCTCTCTAGAAGTATTGGTGTGAGAGAATGAATGAATGAATGGAGAGGAGAGCAATAATCGTGATCAGTGAAGAGAAGGAAAGATATGAAATGATAATAAGTGGTTTGTTGGTTTGTCGTACTATTATTATTATGATGTGATCGCCGTTAGTTGACGGAGCACGTTGTTCATGAGTGAGTGATATTTTCATCCCTTTCTTTTGTTTTTTATTCGTCGGCCCCTACAGATTTTTTTTACCGTTAATGATAACTCCTAAATCGAGCTAAATTGGTGGTTCGGGTCAAGGGTCCGGAATCTGGATTAGGAATGAGGGGTACAGATTATGGTTTAATTACTGGGTTTAGAGGGTGTTTGGGATTGAGTTTCAAAAGGCTTATTGGCTTATTGTCTTTTTCAAAAAGTTAATAAGTTGTTTGTGTAATCCAAAAACACTTTCTCTTTTGATTTTTGGCTTTTAAGGCCTCTCGGTGTGGTACCGACATAGGGTCGGCAAGGTGATGTCGGGACGGCAAACACCGCCCCCTATGCCGGCATAGGCATTAGCGTCCAGATTTTGCCGGGGGTGATGGGCCTTTTGATTGGTTTTTGGATTTTTTTTTAAAGGGATGGATAATGCTCCTACCCCATAATGATGTGGCATCTGATGTGGAGGACCATCATGGATGATGGGCCTCCTCCACACCCAATGGTCTAAGGGTGGAAAAGCTGTTTTTGAGAAATTAGAAATCCTGGCTTTTGACTTTTGACTTTTGAAAGAAAAAAAAACTACAAATCTACCACTCATACAACCAATATTCACAATAAGTTAAACGAAACACTTAAAAAACAATAATCTATTGACTTTTTGACGTTTCTCATCCCAAAAGCTAATTCAAACACTTTTTTAAAACTCCTTTTCAAAAATTCATAAGTCAATAAGCATTACTAACCAAAAACACTTTTGCATTTCCAAACTCAATCCCAAACACCCTCTTAATGGTTTGGTAGTAGTGAAATATTTTAAAAAATAAAAAAACGAAAATAACAAAATACTAAAACAAGTCTGGCCGGTCAGATTAACTCGACCAATTCGGTTGGTTCGGTTTGGTTATTTAAAAGAAACGTATTTTTATGGGTTCGAATAAGAAATTCCATCTAACCCGGCTGAACCGAACCATAAACATCCCCGATCATTATATTTTTACTTTTGAGATATGTAATGAAATAAATGTCTTTATCTATATTCTTATGTAAACATATTTTTACATTATAATTCCAAAACATTAGTTACTTACCAACTTATCGTCAAGCTATAGAGTCTAGCAAAATAGCAATTGTCAGAATTCAAAAAACTTGACCACCGAGAGTTTGAGGGTGCAGTTTAAGAAAACATGTCATCAAACACAGTTTGGGTATCACATAAACAATCATACGTAAGTGTAACTCGAAATTATTAGAATTCTTTCATATTTTGATTGTAGATATGGTTTTATTATGGGGAAATGGATTTAAATACTCCCAACTATCGTCTGTTGGCGGATAATACTCTCAACTATCACTTTGGCCATTAGCACGCAAAACTTTCAACTTATTTTCCATTATCACTCCCGGACTTAACGGCGTTAGTTTTTATCCTACGTGGCTAACAGAAGCTGACGTGGCAGTGCTTAGGTGTATCTGTGTGGCCAAAATATAAAAACCAAAACTTAAGGGGCACTTTTAAAATTTATTATTTTTATTATTATATAATTTTTAGATTCAATAAATCCCAACCCCCCCGCCCTTTCTCCCTTCTGTGACAAACCCACCACCACCAGCCCCCACCACCATCAGCCCACCACCACCACCACCACCCTGCCATCTACCACCACTAACCCATTTAAAACCCTAGATTTCTAATTGATTTAATCACCAAGCAAAAACTAGGTGATGAACTGGCTTTATCTACACAAACACCCTCTTTTTCTTCCTCTACTTTAGTTCATAGAGCATTAACCGGTCACCATCTCCGGTGACCGGCGCCGCCGTCATCTACCCCTCCGGTAAGCCCTCTCTCCTCCAATAACACTATAACCCCTCGTCTTCACCATCGAACCACTCGTAACCATCTCCTCTGTTCCGATAAAGACCGACACCCATCCCAACCTCTCTATACGGACAGTCACCAAGCTATGGTGACTGTCATCGGACCTCAATAACCCTCTGATCGAACCCACTGTCATCGAGCCTCGAAATGAACTGATATATATAGAGTTTTGTGAGCTAGGGTTTCGATTAGATCTGTGGCGGTGAAGGGTGGTGGTGGTGGATGAAGGTGAAGGGTGGTGGTGGTGGTTTAGAGAGAGAAAAGGGTGGGGGTGGGCTGTTATCAGAAGGAAGGAGATGGGGGATTTATAAACTTTAAATAATAATAATAATAATATGGAGGTGAAGGGTGGTGGTGGTGGTGGATGAAGGTGAAGGGTTGTGGTGGTTGGAGGTGGTGATTGGATGTTGTTGATGAAGACTACTGCAGAAGATGGAGGAGTGGGGTGGGGTAGGGTGGGGGTGGGTGTTGGGATTTATAGAATTAAAAATAATAAATTTCAAAAGTGCCCTTTAAGTTTTGGTTTTTATATTTTGGCCACACAGATACACCTAAGCATTGCCACGTCAGCTTCTGTTAGCCACGTAGGATAAAAACTAACGCCGTTAAGTCCGGGAGTGATAATGGAAAATAAGTTGAAAGTTTTGCGTGCTAATGGCCAAAGTGATAGTTGAGAGTATTATCCGCCAATAGGCAATAGGTAGGAGTATTTAAATCCATTTCCCCTCTTATTATATTGATCAAGTGCATCATGTAATATCATTTATTAGGCTGTGTATATAAATCTAACTAACCAAAGGTAACAAGTACAAATTATATTTCGTAAATTACTTGACATTATTATAATATCTTATAAATTCATATAACTTATTTATATGAAAAGTGGAGAGGCTACACACAAGTGGGCCGAACCAAAGAAGATATTTATTTGTGATAAAAACCTTACCATTTGTTGGTATTCATCTAATCATCTCAAAACAAACATGTACCCCACCACCACCTCACCTAGTGACCCAACCCAACTTCACTTGGTGACATGAAAAGTGGGCTCCAACGAGCATTCACAATGGTTTCCCGTCCCCATTCACTCATAACCAATTACAACCACATATTACACTAAACCCCATTACACTTTCTCTCTCCTTCACTCACAACCACTTTCAACAAATATTAAAAAATAAATACAGTTTTTCCGTTTTCCCCAAAAGATTCCCAAAGAACCCAAAATTTATAGATAAACAGTAGATTCCCCATTTTATTCACTCACAACCACGTCTAACCCTATAAATTTTATTAAGGTTTTGTCTCACACAAATATAAGGGCTCTATTGTGAATGCTCTAAGTTCATCAAAATCTACCCCGGAAAACCTGAAACATTCGAGAGAGTTAAGGACAGGGTCGGATCTAGCATGTAACTAGGGGTAGCCGGGTTATCCCTCAAATTTATCGACGAAATACAAAATTAGTGTAAAGTGTTTTTTCTTCATTTATCACGTACCCATGACCAAATATTAAGATACCCCTAATTTTTTCTTCTGCATCCACCACTGGATAAGCCTTCAATAAATATTACATTTTAAATAAAGATATACTATTTGTTATACTTGCTTTTATAAAAAAAAAAAAAAATTAACTAATAACTTATACTAAGGTAGTGTTCATTTAATGAAATGAAGTGGAATCTGAATAGAATTGGAATGTATATTTCATTTCTTATATTGTTCGTTTCAACAAACAAAAGAAGTTATTGAAATCGAGCAACAACATAATGAAGGGAATTTACATTCTAATTCCATTCCATTATGTAAGACAAATACACATGCATTTCAAATCAAATTCCAATTTCCATGCGAATATCAATTCTAGTTCCATTACATTCCACGAAAAAACGCTACCTAAAGGTTTTGAAGTGACTGAATAGTATAATATTGATTTGAAATCACACACACGTATTACATGTAGTAAAAAAAATATTAGTAAATTTAAAGGAGCACACTAGTAAAATTGGTTAGTGTTGTCGTATCACATATGTATAGACTATTACAATTACATTTACATTGATATCACTAGTAATATCTCAAAAACACTAGCATCCTCATTCCCCCTATTGTGTGTTTATTAGTCTTGAAATGTCTTGGAGGATCCATAAGGTTTGAGTTTGTATGCAAAGTTATTTTGTTAATTATTTTATTAACATTGTGGATTTGTTTTAATTTAATCATGACAAACCCCCAAAGTGGCTTTTTTTAGAGTCAGTGTCATAGATAGGAAATTATATTTCTGAGAATGTGTCGGGGTTTGATACATTGGGACTCAATGGAAGGTAGTGAGACTCTTGGGTTCGAGATTTTATTTGGCTTCATTTCTTGTTACCTACTTCAATGAAGCATTAGTGAATCTACTGTTGAAGACTTTTGAAGTGTGCAGATTGTTGCGCAATCGGAAGAAGAGAACCAACTTCCGTGTAGTAAAGTCTTGGCTCACTGATTTGATAGTTAAACGAGTCTAGTTTACAGCAAAGGACTCTGGGACTCCAGGTAATCCGCTTGAGCGTATTCAGAGGTTTGAACATGGACGGTGAAGGGATAGGGAGCCTAATCTGAGGGACGTCCCTATCCCCAAGAAGCAATAACCCTGCGCCAGATCACGGCGCAGAAACGCACCCGCGCGGGGCAGACAATCAGCATGCCTCGCGCGCCAAGATGGATGATAAGCAACAAACAATACCTGATACGCGCGTGCAACCACGCGCGGAATCTAGCCTTAGCACTTTTCATACGAAGTACAAGGAATGACAAAGGAAGATTCATAAAGATCCATGTCAGAGCACACACCAGCAAGAGAAGGACATGTGGTAGATAGTACAAAGGATGAACGGCTACACTGTGCATGCTGTCGTGAACAGTGACCAGCAGGCATTACCTCGCCCACTGTCAGGCATCACATCAGACAGCAGAGATAGCCTGAGCACTGTAGCAAGTACGACGTTACTGTACACCATCAGAAATCCGCCACGTGTCCAGCTGCAACAACGACCACACTGTAGCGTGACGTCATCAACAGTGGCCTGCCTTTTCCCGCCATTTCCAGGAAGACCATGGATTTGGGCCTTGGTTGGGCCCAAGTCAATGGAGTCACCTGTGGGCCTCTCCATGCAGCCCACTACTAAGCCTATAAATAGGATCAGATACAACCCTTGTATTCATTCAGAAATATAGCCATAACTACTATACTCTCAACTTGTAATCTCCTTTGTTAGTAATAACTAGCAGGATGCCCGCGCGATGCGGCGGGGATTACATGCACTTCTAAGAGTGTGCAAGGTTCAGTGCTGTTGTTAGCCACGACCAAAATCGGAGACATCGGTTGATTAATCTTATATTCTTATTAGTCAGTCAGTTAATTGGTTTGGTTTATTTGGTTAAATAGTTAGTTTTCAGTCCAGTTCAATTTATTTTGGCTAATAACCGAAACCAAGACGCAAAAGCGACAGGCTTTTCGTACACGAGGTGCATGGCAATTATATAGTTATTTATATATTCTATAGGTTTCTAGGATAATTTACCCAATATTAAAACATAAACAAGATTTATATATGTTTTAATATTGAAATTACATACATGTATAACCTCAAAAACATGATTTACCACAATCTACTACACACAAACATGACATGTACATGAGGTGCACCTGGGACTCGATTTTCATATGGGGCTCGATTTTCATAAAGAACGTGTGTGCCTCGGATGCAATTTTTTATAGCATGTGCCTCATGTTGCATAAAGCGCGAAGGCTTGTGCCCTAGGCACGTTTTTTTAAACTAAAGGGGTGTTTGGGATTGATTATTCAAAACAGATTATGCGTTTTGGAAAACCAGAAGTAGAGCTGCTTATAGATTATTGCGTTTTGGTAGGCTAAAAAACTGATTATCTGCGTATTCAAAACGCAATCCAAACACTAAAAACTGATTATCTGCATTTTCAAAAAATCATATTCAAAACGCAATAATCTAAAAATCAGATTCAAAACGCAATCCCAAACACCCTCTAAGTGTTGGACAATAGTTAGTTCCATTTTTTTTAATTTAGTTATATCTAAGTGTTTGTTATTTTGAAGTTTCTGGGTTAAACTTTGCATAAGTATTAAATTGGTAAAATAATAATTGCATACAAAATTCAAAGGGTTCTTGAAACTTTATACCTGCCAAGTATGTCATGTGAACTTTTATAGTTAATTTGTCTTCCTACCAATACACTTCCTAGCCACATGGTGATTCAGCACTTTAGTTTTACGTAAGATGGGTTCCAAAACCAAAATTAGTGTAACATTATTATTACTACTGATAATTATACTCATCAGATGGCCAACATCATGTACCTAAAAGGTATACTATATTTTAAACTAAATCCGTTATTTGATGATGCTTTAAATAAGATTCCATAAACTTCACATCAAAAACCATTATGTAAATGTGAATTTATATGCAGGTATTAAGGAATCATACACCCCACCTATACATACTTAGTTACTCATACTCATTACGTATTTCCATTACAAACAGAAACAGTATTTCCATTATGCATACCATACAAGAAAAATATTTTCATGGCCTAGTTAAATTGTCATACCGTCATTCCTTTTCCATTGGAAATCGTTTTCCGTTCTACATACCAGTGCAAGTGACATCATACATGAAAATATAATGTTGGGCCACCTTGCTCCTATAGGAGCGGGAGATTGTGCTCTGCTATTGATGAGCAGATTCTACAACAAGCTATTGATGTTCAGCTCCCTAGTTATATGGATGGTCTCGACATCGGAATGATACCTGGCCGCTCCCCAATCACTCCTTACCTGGCTACAGTCCATCTTCGCCAGGTTACAACCCTTCATCGCCAGGTTACAGCCCTTCATCTCCTGGCTACAGTCCAACAAGTCCAGTTTCTGCGTACACAGCAGCCGCCATTCCAACAAAATCAGCACTCAAAGCCTTCTGTTAACCGTCGCCTCGTTCGGCTCGTTAACCACCACAGTATTGGAGATCAAGTCTGACTTGTCACCGGCGTCGTCCTCTACAGTATCGGATTGAAACAGTGGGATATGGCGAGGTGTCTTTTGGATCGGTTTGGGGAACTTATTGATGATGGTAACGCTTGATAAAGCTGTTGTAATTCGACCCGAGCGACATTACTACAACGAGCATCATTCCAGTTCCAACTCCACTTTTTGCCATCATTCGAAACAATGCAACAGGAAGCAACCGAAATATTTTTATCAGAAGAGATGCGAAATAATTCAGGAAAAATGATCCGAAGGGGCTCGTTGAACAGCCAAATATCTTTCCAAAAACGGACATTGACCCCATTCCCCATCTGGACTTTAATCTTATATTGTCCAGTTCTTGATCATTTTTCTTGGATGTGGTCCAACTAAAATGTATTAAAAAACAACATTATGAAATTGATGTTGATGATTAGCAATCTATTAAAATTACGAACTTTGATGCTTGTTAGTTGTTATGACCTTCCATCTCTTTAAAGTCTTATTATTAGTGGAGAGCAAAGACATGTCACCATTGGTTGTATGGTACCATCATCTCAAATATCACAACTTATGAACAAAACAACAAGAATCCAAAAGAAAATCAAATTTCCATAATCCAAGAAAGAATCTTAAAGGACATATAATCCGATAAAAAAGGAAATTTAGAAGAGTATACATGTAGCAAGTTAAGATAATCTTGAAGAAGGGTTTAGCTATTTAATCCTGCCTTAAAATCCCAGTATGACACATGAAGGAATGGAATTGGATCAAAAGCAAGCCATTTCATCTTCTTCCTCGTCATATCTCAACTTTCTTCAAAATCCCACTTTGGAAACAACTTTTTTTGATGAAAATATTAAATTATGATCCTTTTAACAAATAAAACATGAAGAAAGATCGTACCTCAGGAACCGCAAAATCAACATGATCAACGACAAATGTTTTTCTAATACACATATTCAACACACAAAAACCTAAACTTAGAAATAGATCAATTTCAAAAACACTAAACCAAAACTTGTGCGTCACACTTACCAGAATACGAATCTATCTGCGTTCTTTTTCTTTGATGAAATCGATCAATTTCTCTTATGATATTCTTAATCTTGATGTTTGAAGTAAACAAAAAGTTAGTTCACGAAATCGTTAAAAAGTATAAGAAAAATCAATCACAATAGAGTTTGATTCTTACCAGGTTTGAACACTAAGAATGGTTTTGATTTTCAAGTCGTTCTTCATGATGGCGATGTTTTGTTACAATGAGGAAAAAGGAACGAAACAACTTGTTTTTGAATGTGGGGGGTGTGGTGAGTCCGGAATTTAGGGAGGTTTTGGTGTCAAGTTTGTTGGCTATGTGTGGAGTTGTTCAAATTTGAAAATCAAAGAACCGCCCATTTATTCAAAATTTTAAAATAGTTTTAAGAAGCATTGCTTCACTAAATTGTAGACTATGCTATACAATGTTTACATTTCCATTTCGGTTTATTTAATTTTGTTTCGGTTTTTTATGTTTTCATTTTCGTTTAGGTTAACGATGCAATTGTTGTTCTAAACATTGTTAATCTCGTAACATATCAATTTTTTTATTAAAAAATTATAGAAATATTGTACTCAAATGAAAGAGAATAAAATGCTCGATTTTATGGTGTATTTTTTAAAGAAAGTATTAACATACGAATTAGTTACGGTCGTTTAAAAATCATGGAGTAGTTAGTTTTCATAAGGATAATAAAGTGTAACTACTAATTAATTATCCACAATTTGGTTAAAGATGAGGGTATTAAAATGTAATTACGATGGAGGATTAAAGTGTAAAAGTGTTTGAATGACTATTTTACCCTCATTTTAGGGTTGTTAATAAAAATAAAGTTCTTAACTTTTGGGTATCTTAAACTACCCTTGCCTCATGCATTATAATATAGTATAGATATTCCGGTGAACTTACAGTGGACGTAGGTCATTAACGACCGAACCACTTAAATCTCTTGTTTTCACACACACTACTCACACTAACAATCTCTCGGGTTACCATTACGGTTTGGGTAAAGGATTAACCTTGTAGTTACATAAGTATTAACCACCCGGAGATTAGTCCTAATCCCCGGTGTACTTATTGTTTCTTCATTGGCGCCATCCAACGGCTAGAACAGCTCTTTTCACTCATCTTTTAACCCACCCATGGCTGAACCCAACCCTAACACCTCCGGCATACACCGAGCCGGAGACGAAGACCTCCGACAGCCGGATAACCAAACTACACCCAACACTGTCGTCAAGCAAACGACGTCTCGGCTCGACAGGTCAGCTGTTGAAATCCGTGACGTCGAATCAGACGATGACAGTCAAGAGCTCTCTGAGGAGGATCCGGACCAGTGGCTCCTCCGTCAGAATGCCAAGAGTGCTGCAATCTACCAACGAAAGCTGTTGCAGCAAGCAAAAAAGAAAGGTAAGACACTTGCTTTTGGTACTCCGTCAAAAGCAAGGTACAAGAAGAAAGATACGGCCGATCACGGTGATGGTCGTAGCGGGGAGCTCGGCGGAAACGTCAGAGCTCGGGGCTACGCCAAATCACGTGAAGAGCCGGACGGTTATGAATCGTCAAGCAGCGACTCCGGTCACAGAGGAAAGAAACACACTCACACGTCGCGAGACAGTGAGATAGATGATGACTTGGTCAAACCATTTCGACCAAAAGCTTTTGCTGAGAAGTCCAAGTTCGTCGCCCGCATAGCGGCTGCCAAAGTACCAAGAAAGGCCAAACTCCCAAGCAGCATCGGTAGATACGATGGCCTGCGTGACCCAGACGACCATGTGCACGACTTTGAGTGCGCAGGTGTGTCCGTGGACTGGCCTGTTCAAGTGTGGTGCCACCTTTTCGCTCAAACCCTCACGGGTGCCGCCAGGGTATGGTTTGATAGCCTCCCAGCGGGAAGCGTAAAGGACTTCGACGACCTCACAGAAAAGTTCGGCAGCCACTTCTCGCACCTACGTAAGCATAAGAAAGATAAAGCGGACATTTTGCTGTGTCGACGATATGACCGAGAAACGATTGAAGACTACATAGTCCGGTTTAACAAAGAAGCACTGCAAATAGGCTGCGGGGAGGAGCTCACACGGGCTGCGTTCATTCACAATGTGCACAGTCCAGACCTCATGAAATGCCTCACCGGCAAGGATGGCATCCCAGAGTCCTGGGATGAGCTCATCCGCTCAGCCAAAATATATGCCTCTTCCGAAAAATCTTTCAGCCAGCAACACGGTTTCCAGCCACAACACCATAATAATAATAATAATAATACTAGACACAAAAACAAATCTGTCTGGAACCGCATCACGGGCACCACCGACGAGGGAAAATATTCCCCGGCCGGCGATGCCCGCCAAATCATCAGCTCCAAACAAACGCGGGACCAACGCGGACATTCCAAGAAAAATCACGACTGGACCCCGCTAACAAAAACACCATCTCAAGTTCTGAAAACCGAGCAGGTCACCCTGAAAGAGCCCAACTCTCTGGGGAAGCGCCGAAATGTGGACCGCAACAAGTTCTGTGAGTACCATAATGACTACGGTCACCTCACAGACAACTGCTACAGTCTAAAAATGGAGATAGAGGCAGCGCTGAAATCAGGCCAGCTCGGTCACTTGGTCAAAAATGTTCACCGAGCTGGCAAAGGCCAAGGTAACGAAGAAACCCAAGGCGAAGGGTCACGGAAGAAGATCCGGGACCTAAACGCCCACGCCGCAACTCTAATCCCCCGCCACCAATGCAACATGACATGGCGGGGCAAGAACACCCAACATGGGAAGCGCACCCGGATACAGCCGCTAGACGACTCCTGGAAAGAGGCTGACATCCTCATGCCAAGGGTCAGAGGTGGCGCCTCCTGCACAGCTCCATTAGTGATCACTGCCGTCTTCGGACACTACCGCACGCGGTATATGTTTTTAGATGGCGGCAGTAGCACGGATATCATGTATGACCAGTGTTTTCAACAACTCGATGAAGAAGACAAAGCAAAGCTCATCCCAGTCAATGAGCCAATTTCCGGTTTCATCCATGAAACTATCATGCCCCGCGGCATGCTTTCTTTGCCTGTAACATGGACTGACGGTACACACGAGCGCACAGAGATATGTGACTTCATGGTCCTACCAGCCACATCAAACCATGACATACTCCTGGGAAGAGAAGGCATTGCTCGCTTCAACGCCAACGCCTCCACGGCACACGCAATGGTGGGTTTCCCCACCAAAACAGGCGTCGCCTTCATCCGGGGGAACAAAGATTGCCATGTCACGGATACAGCCAAGCCGCCAAAGATGGTCAAAACAAACGCCCGCACAGAGCCGGAAAAATGGACGCTCAACCCCAAATTTCCGGAGCAAACGGTGACCATTGGCCATGAAATCTCCGAGTCCATACGGAATCATTTAAAACAACTCCTGATCAGTAATATGGACATTTTTGCATGGCAACCAGCAGACATGGTGGGTGTTCCGCGGGAAATAGCGGAACACAGGCTTAACGTTTATCGCTCCGCAGAACCGATTGTACAAAAGAAAAGAAGTATGGGCCCGGAGAAAACAAAGGCCATGAATGAACAAGTCACCGAGCTGCTCAATGCGGGCATCCTCCGCCCCATCAGATACCAAACTTGGGTGGCCAACCCCGTCATGGTCGCCAAAGCAAATGGAGGATGGCGCATGTGTGTAGATTACAAAGACATCAACAAGGCGTGCCCAAAGGATTGTTATCCTTTGCCGGAGATTGATTTGAAGGTGGACTCCCTCGCCCCATACCGATTCAAGTGTTTCCTGGACGCTTACAAGGGGTACCACCAAATACAAATGGCCAAAGAGGATGAAGACAAAACAGCGTTCCGCACAGACGCGGGCATTTTCTGCTACACAAAGATGCCTTTCGGCCTGAAAAATGCGGGCGCAACGTACCAGCGTCTGATGGACACGGCCTTCGTAAAAGAAATCGGCGTACGGCTTGAAGTGTACGTCGATGATTTAGTGATCAAAAGCAAGGAAGAAAGTGACATGTTACAGGACATCCAGCAAACATTCAACCAACTGCGAAAGGTCCGCATGAAGTTGAATCCAAGCAAATGCTCATTTGGGATGGAAGAGGGGAAATTTCTGGGCGTCATCGTCACGCGTGACGGATTCCGCGCCAACCCAGAAAAGGTACAGGCAATCGAACGGATGCCATCACCAGCCTCCGTAAAAGAAGTACAGACATTGATGGGCCGCCTGGTCGCCCTAAACCGCTTCTTATCCAACTATGCTTCAAAGTCATTTCCATTCGTGGACACTTTGAAAAATTGCCTGAAGAAGAGCAACTTCCGTTGGACCCCTGAGGCGGAGTCAGCTTTTCAGCAAATGAAGCAGTGCTTGATGAACCTTCCCACACTAACAGCCCCGCTCCCCAAGGAGCCACTCACGCTCTATCTTTCAGTCACGGAGCGGGCAATAGGCGCAGTTCTGATGGTCGATCGTAAAGGCGTACAAACGCCTATCTATTACATCAGCCGCACGCTGTTAGATGCGGAAACCCGTTATACTATAATGGAAAAGCTGGTCCTAGCTTTAATTCATGCCTCCCGAAGATTGCGCAGATACTTCCAAGGCCACCCGATAAATGTCCTTACGGACTATCGGATAAATGACATCTTAGCCAAACCCGAGTTGTCAGGAAGATTAGCGAAATGGGCTATCGAGCTCGGAGAGCATACAATTAGCTACAAGCCCCGACCCGCAATCAAAGGCCAAGTATTAGCAGACTTCGTAACCGAGATCCCGGCTGACAAGATTCAAGAATGCCGAGAAGAAGAATCGCCCGCGCCAGCGCATGATCCATCGCAAAAGTGGTCCTTATACACTGATGGAGCCTCCAACGGAGACGGCGCTGGCGCCGGTTTGCGCCTCATCAGCCCAGACAAACATGAGTTTACATACGCCATCCGCCTCGAATTTAAAAGCACAAACAACGAGGCGGAATACGAAGCGTTGCTGGCAGGCCTCCGCATAGCGGAAAAAATGGGGGCCAGACACGTGGAGGCACATGTGGACTCACTGTTGGTAGCACGGCAGATCAACGGGACATATGACGCAAAGGACGAAACCATGGCTCTATACCTGGAGCAAGCCAGGCAACTCATGCGTAGGTTCGACACATGCACAGTCGAACACATCCGGCGCAGCGAGAACAAACCAGCCGACGCGCTCAGCAAAATGGCGTCCACGGTTTTCGAGCACATGGCAAAAGAAGTCCGAATCGAGGTTCGAGACAAACCGTCAGTCTCCGCGCGCCAGGTCAATGTCACCCAAACGGGCAACGCGTCATGGATGACGCCGATTAAAGCTTTTCTATCTTCGGGAATCCTGCCCAACGACAAACTAGAGGACCGGAAGATAAAAAACAAGGCCTCGCAATACCAACTGGCAGGCGACATCCTGTACCGCCGCTCTTTCCTAGGGCCACTCCTGCGCTGTGTAGACCCAACAGAAGCCTCCTTTCTCCTCAAAGACATACACGAGGGAACATGCGGACTGCACGCAGGCCCAAGGATGGTAGTGGCAAAGTTGATGAATGCAGGGTATTATTGGCCCGACATGCATGTCGACGCGGTCAATGAGCTACGCAAATGCGACAGCTGTCAGCGCCATGCTCCAAACACCTTGCGCCCCAAGAACAACCTAGTACCGGTCACAGCAGCTTGGCCTTTCCAGAAGTGGGCCATTGACCTGGTCGGACCGTTCCCAGCGGCGCCGGGTAATGTGAAATATTTGATTGTTGCTATCGACTACTTCACTAAGTGGGTAGAAGCCAAACCTCTAGCCAAGATCGATGGCGCACACGTCAAGAAATTTATCTGGGAGTTCATTATCTGTCGGTTCGGATTACCAATGCAATTGGTCAGTGACAATGGAACACAATTCGAAGACCAGGCCCTTCAACAATGGTTGGCTCAGATGGGAGTCACGCAAATCTTCACATCCGTCGCGCACACCCGCAAGGCAACGGCCAGGTAGAAAGGGCCAACCGTACTATTGTCGAAGGCATCAAGACAAGGCTCGGAACCAGAAGAACAGGGTGGGTAGACGAATTACCGCACGTTTTATGGGCCTACCGCACCCTCACAAAAACGAGCAACGGCGAAACGCCGTTCAGCCTGACGTATGGATCCGAGGCAGTAATCCCCGCAGAAATAACTTGCCCCACGGCCAGGGTATTGATGGCCGACACAACCGATAATGATAAAGAGCTCCGCATGAACCTCGATCTGCTAGAAGAACGCCGCGACCTCGCGGCAATAAAAGAAGCCAGCTACAAAACCCAACTTGAACAATACTACAACAAGCATGTCAAAGAGCAGACCTTCAAGATTGGGGACTATGTATTCCGCAACAATGAGGCTTCCAACGCCGAAAAACCTGGGAAGCTCGCCCCAACCTGGGAAGGCCCTTACAAAATTCAAGAAGTGCTAGGAAAGGGCGCCTACGCGTTAGAAAGGCTCAATGGCACCCCTATTCCGCGATCATGGAACGGCGCTCAGTTACGGCGTTGTTATTTGTAATACAAAATGGCTACACATGCCATATTATTAATGAAAACGTTTCCTATATCTGTGTTTCTACTTGTACTTTCCGCGCCAGGGTCTTCAAGACTTAGGCAAAATCACGTCGGACCAAACACGCTAGCAGGGCATGCCTTCAAGACGCGCCGCGTACGCGACGGGCTTGTCCTCAGCTAGCGTAGAGTCTTCAAGACGGATTTACTCGCCGGACCTACAACACCGCACAACAATAACACGCGCACCAACTCTTGTCTTCTAGAGTCATGGCAACTCTGACAACAGAGTAGCGCGCAACATAAACGCGGTAAAAGGTCTTCAAGGCAAGGCTATCACGCGCCTAAGTCGGACTCAATGGCACAAGTCGCCTCCGCTACAATCTTCAAGGCGAGAAAGTGTTAAAACACTTAGACGTCGGATTGTCTAGCTAAGCGCGCGCCCTAACTCTTACTTACACACTGGTGACGACTTGGTTAAATAAGTAAATTAGGGACGAGACAACACGATATAACAAACGAAAAATTTCATTCAAAAAGGGACTTAAAAACCCTTTCATATTTACAAGGAAAGATAAGATTACAAATAACAAAACCTAGCGCCTACTGGTCACCCGCCCCGGAGGTCCCTTCGCCAGAAGCCCTCGCCAGCTCATCGGATGTTTCTATGAAGTATTTCAGGGCCGCAGGTGGATCCGCATTCTTGTTGCAATCTGCAAGCACTTGGAGGATGGGGAACTCTATCTTCTCAAACTTCAGAAGTTCCGCCTCATATTCATCCTTCAAAGGCTTGCCGTAATGATCTGCGTCCACGATGCGCCCATCATTCTGAGCGTGCAAGAAACCGTCTTCATAACCCTCGCCATAACCATAGGCTTGGGCGGCGGCAGCAATGGCAGCAATTTAATCACCCAGCAGGGGCTCTTGCCAAAACCTCTTAAAGACCTACAGACAAAACCAAAGTTAGCATATGGACTAGAAAGACAAGTCTCAAAAATAAAGAAAGCGTGAAGACTTACCCCATTCATCCCATCTGTCATCAACCACTTGATGGAATCTTGCATCTGGGTCTGGGCGGAGACAGCCTCCTCCAACAACAGCTTGGCCGCCTCACTCTCCTTCACAGCCTCGAGACGAGCCTGGTCACAAGAATCCAGGTCTCGTTCCAGGTCCTCCTTTGCACCAAGGACCTGGATCCTCTCCTGCTCCAGAGAAGAGACGCGCTCAGTAGCCGCGACAAGGGCCTCATCCTTAGACTCAAGCTCCTTGCGCATTTCTACATACTTAGCCGTCCGCTCCGTGAGGGCCTTGCTCTTCTCCTCCAACCTCTTCACCGCCGTCCCCGCTCTTCCCGCGCCACTGACAGAAGATCCTTAAGGTCCGAGATGTCAGTATTGGCCTTCTTCCAGGAGTCCGACCAGCGGCGCCTTTCGGAGGCCGCATCCTCCTCAAGTTTGGAGACTTTAGCCTCCGCGTCATGAGCACGACGACGGTACTTGGCAATCTCCGCCTGGAAGGCAGCCTCCTTCTCAGCAAAGCTTGCCTTCTCTGCCTCTACACGCTCCATGTCCCGCCACAGCGCCGAGTCGCGGCGCCGCAGCGAGTCCATCATGGATAGTTGAGTCGCCTGATTAACGCACAAGGCGGCAATAAGGTCCTGACGACTCAACATATCCTGGTGAGTGCGCTCATAGGGAGGCACCACCTCGCTGACGAATTCCTCGGCAGCCAAGGAGTTGGAAAACAGGGTGTTTTCCCTTATCGCCCAGCGAGGGCGCCAAATGGCGTCACCACCAGACCAACAGGAGCCTTCATAGACTCCTGTTGATTCCCCAACCCGAGAAGACTCGCGCCGATCCCGACGCGAGCCACCAGCAACGGAGGCACCCTGCTGAAACAGGGCCCTCTCGAAGCCATCTTCATCATGAGCTAGCTCCCGGCTCTCCATGTCGGCGCGCTCTTTGGCTGCGCGCTCCTCGGCCAACCTGGCCTTTTCCTCCAAGAATTTTTGTTCTTGGAGGCGAAGGCGATCCGCCTCAGCCTTCTTGTCTGCCTCAGCCTTTCGTGCGGCTTCATCGGCAGCAGCCTTCTTCTCCGCCTCAGCCTTTTGCAAGGCTTCATCGGCCTCCGCCTGCTTACGAGCAATCTCTTGCTCTTGCCACAATCGCTCCTCCTCTACACGAGCAGCCTCCGCAGAAGGAGACAAAGGAGGAGGAGTAGGAGTTATCTTGGGCGACACTGCGAAAACAAAACAAAGGATTAAAGAGAATTCAAAGTTAAGATCAAAAAGTAGCAAAAAATCACTTACCAGGCGCCTTCTTCTTTATCAACTTTTGGAACAACGGCTGCCTACTCGGGGCAGCGCGAATTCCCACAGAAAAAACAGGGGCACTCCCCCCTGCCCCTCAGCAGCGCCGGTCTTCTGACTACCAGCAACATCAGTAATACCTCCAGAGGCTGTCGCTGGTTCAGTCAGAGTGGTAGCCCCACTCTCGCCCCCACCTGTGGGGGCAGTAAACACGTTCTCCGTAGCAGCTGCAGCGCTGCTAGTGGCGGCGCTATCAACGCGCGCACTCTTCCTCTTCTCCAACTGAGAAGATTCAACTTCTTCCTCATCTTCAGACGGCGGGCCATCCTTACGCCGTCGACGCCCTTTCACAACCTCCCCTGCTTAGACGGAAGAACCCGAGTCAGAAAGCACAACTTTCGCTCGGTACCCATGATTCCGCGGCGCGTGTTTCCAACGACCACGCCCCGCGGATGAGCTCACCGGCGGGACACTCCCTACTGAGAATCCAGTAGTGTCATCCCCAAAAATGCTAGAGCCGAAGGGATCGGGGAACTCACCGGTTGTGTAATAAGGATTGGGCGCGGTGGTCAAATCCGGGTAGTAGAACCGGTCAGCAAGCTCGTCCAAGCAAGAAGTTTGACCCTCCGCCAAAGGTCTCCACTTAATGCCCCTCTCCTGGCGGGCAGCAAAGTATTGAAACTTGCTCACACCTACAAACATACAAGGTAAGAGGAAGAAAAGAAAATAAATGATAACAATAATGATAATAAACAAACGTACCTTCCTCCGCAATATAGGGCTCTTTGCCCGCACGAATTCCATTGCGGCTCATCCCGAGAAGGAAGAAAATGCCTTCTGTCAGGTTGTGGAATTCCAGCTTCGTGGCGTTGGAAGTAAGGGCGATGAACCACGCCTGCTTCTTAAAGTCCTTGGGCACAGGCATGTCAGCCACCCGCTGCCCATCCCCTATCACCTTCCAGGGGAGACTAATAGGGATCACACCCCTCTTCACAAAGAAAAATTTCTCCTTCGCCCAATGCAAGGACTTAGGAGTGTGAGTGGCCATAGGCGGCACCTTGGGGCGTGGCTTGAATGAGAACCACATCTCATCCCGCGCCATAAAGTAGAAGACATTGAACCGTTCAACGGTAGGTTCAATGTCTAGGGCGCGGCAGGAAGCTTCAAAATGAACTAACCTCAGCATCCCAAAGGCGGTTAGTTGTGTAGGCCCAACACCATAAGCCACCATGGTGTCAATCTGGAAGCGGGTACACGGCAGGCGGAACCCACACTTAGCAAAGTGGGCCTCGTACAATGCCAACCGGCCGCTACCGGCTGAGAGAACAGTGCTGGTCGGAGATGGAAGGGTGGGCTCCCACTCCGGCAGAATGCCGTACATGATGCAAAACCGGTTAAAGGCCTCTTGACTCCAAACACAACAAGTGTTGGACATCAACTTCCTCTCCTTTATCTTTCCATGCTCGACAAGAACCTCCTCTTCCACCACCTCCTCCGTCGTCGGCTCCACCCTAACATCCTCGGTGGATGGAGACGGACTCACCGGAACTTCAGACATGATGATAAGAACTCAAGAATTCTGGAAAAAGTACCGGAAAATATGAAGATCAGCCGGAATCTTCAAAGGAAATGAGAAAGAAACAGTCAACAAAACAACAAACAACGGGAAGACAAAGGAAATGAGAAAGAAACTTGAAGTTTCAACAATGAATCTTCAAGATCAAGATCTTTGAAGATTAAACGGAAACTTCAAACGGAAGTTGGCCGGAAATTAGAGAGAAAAGAAAGCAAAAGATGGAAGAAGATTTGAAAGAATAACCGTTCAAATGAGCCACAATAGGGCTTATATACCCATCGCATTAATGACAGAGGGACCTACCTGGAAAGCACAAACCGTCACAACTTTTCGAATTCCAAGCACGAGATGATGACACGTGTCCAAAACAAAAATGAGCGGCCCAGATGATAGTGTATGACAGATATACACTACACATGCGCCGGATGATCGACACGTGTCGACAGATCTCACAATATCAACAATACAAGCGCGTGACAACTCACGCGCCTGACAGACAACACGTGCCCAACGACACGTGGCACACTCTCAGCCACGAAGACAATACGTCAGACGCGTGCCGACCCACGCTCCTGACACAGACGAGATATTGGTAACTGCAACCACGACGTGACGTGCCTCAGTCTGCACAACCAGACAGTCACTGAACACGTCAGCAACCATTAAACTTCCATCAGAAGCAACTGATCATTCGAATTCCAGGCGCATTTACTCCAATTCATGAGAGACAAATTCAATGCCAATGATTTAGAATTTATAACAAACTCCAGACCCGCATTAAATCACCCCAACAGCATTTAATTTCTCGGCGGGAACTTGACGTAAAATTTCAAAAGACGTTCCCCGCCCAACCACTGCAAGGTTGGGGCGGAGAACGTCCTTCTCGGCGGAAACTTGACGTAAGTTTGCAAAAGACGTTCCCCGCTCAACTCTTACAAGATTGAGGCGGAGAACGTCCCCCACGGCGGAATTTTGACGTAAAACTAGCAAAGACGTTCCCTGCCAAAGTTCTCAAGACTCCGCGCAAAAGCACACTTCCAAGAGCTTCTACAATACAAGCAGATGAGCTTTCATCCGCGACTAACACATTTTGAGTCTAGCACTCCACCTGCTCATCAGCGAGCAGGAGAAGTCCTAGACTAGGGGGACTTGAAGGGATAGGGAGCCTAATCTGAGGGACGTCCCTATCCCCAAGAAGCAATAACCCTGCGCCAGATCACGGCGCAGAAACGCACCCGCGCGGGGCAGACAATCAGCATGCCTCGCGCGCCAAGATGGATGATAAGCAACAAACAATACCTGATACGCGCGTGCAACCACGCGCGGAATCTAGCCTTAGCACTTTTCATACGAAGTACAAGGAATGACAAAGGAAGATTCATAAAGATCCATGTCAGAGCACACACCAGCAAGAGAAGGACATGTGGCAGATAGTACAAAGGATGAACGGCTACACTGTGCATGCTGTCGTGAACAGTGACCAGCAGGCATTACCTCGCCCACTGTCAGGCATCACATCAGACAACAGAGATAGCCTGAGCACTGTAGCAAGTACGACGTTACTGTACACCATCAGAAATCCGCCACGTGTCCAGCTGCAACAACGACCACACTGTAGCGTGACGTCATCAACAGTGGCCTGCCTTTTCCCGCCATTTCCAGGAAGACCATGGATTTGGGCCTTGGTTGGGCCCAAGTCAATGGAGTCACCTGTGGGCCTCTCCATGCAGCCCACTACTAAGCCTATAAATAGGATCAGATACAACCCTTGTATTCATTCAGAAATATAGCCATAACTACTATACTCTCAACTTGTAATCTCCTTTGTTAGTAATAATATTCCGGTGAACTTACAGTGGACGTAGGTCATTAACGACCGAACCACTTAAATCTCTTGTTTTCACACACACTACTCACACTAACAATCTCTCGGGTTACCATTACGGTTTGGGTAAAGGATTAACCTTGTAGTTACATAAGTATTAACCACCCGGAGATTAGTCCTAATCCCCAGTGTACTTATTGTTTCTTCAGACGGGATTTTTGTAACAGTAGGAGCACATGGGGTGTTCTGACACAGTCTGTAAATCGACGTTAGGTTTGGAAGACCAAGGATCCGAATGAAACCTCTCCTGGGAGGTTGCTGTTAGTGGAGAGTGTTATTTCCTATGAAGTCTCTGGAGCCGGCGATTTGAGTAAGTAGGGGCCGGTTGAGATTGAGGATGTGTCTATGGCGGGTTTTGCCATGTTTGGGGCTTTGATGACCATATTGGAGTTGTTGGGAGCTTCAATGGGCCTTTCAGGTTACTGGTGAGAAGGGCCGCTGCTGCTAGGTGGATATATGGACAGGTTTGAAGTTTGGTTTGTTCTTTGGGAGCTGGACCTGGAAGACTTCTGTTTCTGTGTGTTTAGAGATTACTGAGTATTAGATGATTGGGTTGTTGTTTACTTGTTGGCAGGCTGGAGTTCCTCGCAAGGCCTTCAAGTGGGAGATTGTTGGGTTGGTGAAGTCCTTGATTTATTGGGTTTTAGGGTTGACATTAGAAGACATGGGCTAGGCCCGGTTTAGTTTTATTGGTCCCTAAGTTGTTTAACCTAATTGTTCTCTATATATACCCTAGACATGTATTGTAATCTTGTGTGCCTTGAACTTAATGAAATAACCTAGTTGCAGCCCGTGGACGTAGGTCCCCCACTGGGACCAAACCACGTAAAATTCTTGTGTCGTGTTTATTTTCTGTTCATCGAGTTATAATCGTGTGTGCCGTTTGCGTGTGTGTTTGATTCCGCTGCGCCGACTGATACCTAACAAAGTAATCCTTGACTCTAGATATATGTTCATGTAAAACTTATAATAATAAGAGATAGGAACTTACAACAATAAAGGAAACTATATTTCACACAATGCCTTAGAAACTAGAAAGTTTCACATGGTACACTAACTCTATAAGGCATATTTGTGGAATCAAAATTCACATGGTGTGTCGTTATAGTTGATGTACATATGTTTTACTAGCTGTTGAGTTGTTTGTTGTATGATCATATCATAGCCTTAGACCAATGTGTTTGGCATATGTAAATGTTTGATTCGGTTGTTCAAACTAGGTTGTAATTTTGGTGTGACCCGTATGTCGTTTCATTTATTTTTTAATGTAATTGTTCGAAGGACATGCTTGGCCTTTTGTTTTTATTTTAAATGCAATTTTACTAGAGTATGTTTAATAATGATTTTTTATTTTACGTACTATAGCGAATGAACGCAAAAAGGATGGAGTAAAGATCGTTCATTGAGATGGGAAGAACGCTGAAGATCCAAAAGGCAACATCACTGTTAATGTGGTGGTATAAATGATCACCTCTCTTGAATTTAGGGGTGTAAAGAAGTCGAGAAGGCCGTGAGTTACTTGAGATTGACTCGCTGAATTCTCAAGCCAAATTTTAAACGAGCTTAAACACCTTTAATAAATCGCATTTATCACCTTGTTTTGGGATTTCTTGGCGAACACCAAGATTGAGAGCCCCAAAACTTTTTTAAACAAGTAAACATAGATATAGATTGTAACCAACATCTCTAGGAGATCCTTCATAAAATTAAAGGCTGCTCCAATTGAAGTTCAAACCAACTCCTCTTAGATAAAGACACTTGAATGGGCAGTTTATCTAAGATCGCCCGCGTATAGTAGTTTTATACAACTAACTATTATACATTGAACCATCTTGAGAGGCATCACTTCACAAACTTTTTTTATTCTCAAGTGAAACTCGACTTAAAAGGCATAACCAGATATATATAAACTGGTTATTTTAACAGCGTATGCGCGCACAAGATAACAAAAAGTGATTCTTAATCTACTAGGTGCTAACCATGGTATTTTTTTTTTTTTTTTTTAACGGCCAACGAATCAATTTCCGAGCACTCTCGGACACCCTTTTGGCGAATCAGGTACTTGAGAGTACCCGGGCCACCAATTGCCATCAATTCCCAGGAAAACCCGACCACTCACCCGCCCGAAGGCACGACAGTGAAATAATTGGTAAAACCGGTCGGGATCAGGACTCGAACCCAAGCCAATGGCCGGGTCATCCCTCATTTCCCCTCCACCAATGTCCTCTAAATGTAGCTAGTGAGAATTGAACCCAAGCCTCCCATATAGGGCTGTAAACGAACCATACGAACACGAACAAGGCTTTGTTCGTGTTTGTTTGTTAAGGTTTCTCGGATAAACGAACCATTCACGAACACACTAACGAACATAATTCTATGTTTGTGTTTGTTTGTTAAGAAATTCAGTTGTTTGCGAACTGTTCGTGAACACGGGTCTTGAACACACACAAACAAACAAAAACAAACATTCAATATCCAACTAATTAAAAAAACATTGTTAATTAATATTAACCGTTAGACAAAGTACATCCACTAAACGATAAGTCAAATTGTACTAACTTAGACATAATTATCTAAAATTACTTAGGCATGAATACATGATATTCCTAATTCAAAAGTTCATAATTATCCTAAAAACTATCTAGATTCGTCAATATCCAACTTTCCTAAACTCTACACATTCTTCGATTTCTTGTGACCATATAAAAACAAGTATTTATTAAACAATGATACATAAACTTGCATTATAACTATGTAGTCAAAAGTAGTAACATCTTTAATTATCTACTAAGGAATCGTAACAAAATGTTGAGATTTTTCATTAGTACAGTAAAACCAACAGCTAAAAAGATTGATGATTTTTTAATGCGAGAATGATCAAGATATTACTTAAATATTTAATGTATAAAGGGGAAAAAGTTTAGGAGAGAAATAAAAGTTAGGAAAGAAAATGAAAGACTATAAACTTTTAAGTTTTAACTAGTGATCGAAAATAAACAAACATACACGAACAGGTATAAACAAACGAACGTAAACAAACACATTGTCGAACGTTCACGAACGCAATCAAACGAACGAGACATCCGTTCGTGTTTGTTTGTTTAGTTAATCGAACGAAACTTTTTGTTTGTGTTCGTTCATTTATTAAGCAAACAGACACAAACGAACTTCCCGCCAAACGGTTTACGAACTGTTCACCGAACGTTTGGTTTGTTTACGGCCCTACTCCCATAAGAAACTTTAGGCCCTCAACTAACTGGGCTTAGTCAAAATACTTGTAACAAATTTTATTTTCCTTCACAAAAAACATGGCTATAAAAAGTAAAACAAAATTGAAAAATACTCCATTCATTTAATATGATTTAATAATAAATAAATAAATAAACAAACAAACTCCATGCAAAAATAAACACCAACGGTTGAACAAACAAATATATTGAAGTCAGCATAAATTGTCGCAATGCCTCTCAATTATCTATGATTCAAAACCACCTAAATTTAAATCCTAATAATCTTGCACACATCATTTAGTCATCGGAGAGAAGACTCGTTCATTGTTTTCTCTCCCTCTTAGCCCATTAACCGAAAATAAATCGATTCGCCGGATGTTAATTGTTACTTGATTCTGTTTATTGCTCATAATATTACAGATTCAGGTGATTTTGATTCATCAATCTTGTTTATTTAGTTTCTCTCGTACCATTACTATTATCCGCTTTGCCTGTTAGGAGTTCACGTATTTGTCTTTAATTATTTGCCCGCGTGGAGAATTCCATTCCCATGTGTCAACACATGGTCACGTCTTACGGTGGAGTTCTCCTCTCATCCACAGTCATTTATTAACAAGTGTTGGTTATATTTCAGGCGAGACATTTATTATGCGCAGTATTTTTCATGTGGATAGAAAATAACAAAATTATATGGGATTTGACTAAGGCGTTACAATTACTAGAAATTTCAAATTTAACATGTATGACAAAAATGAAATCAAATAACCTAATGAATACTTGAATTTATGAGACGAGTGATTCATGCGTTTTTACAATCAAACGGAATCAAATCACAAGAATTCGAGGAAAATCTTGAATTTAGACATTCGAGTTTCAAAAGAAAGAAATTTGAACACGAGAGTGGGTTGTTCATCCAAGCGTTTAGCTTGTTGACACGTTTTCATGCATATCTTATGGCAGGGGCGGACCTAGCATAGAGCTAGGTGCCGCGTCCGTTGTTGCTCAACTTCACGCGCGTAGTGAAAAATTAGTGAAAGATTTGTTTTTTTTTTACGAAATTTGGAAAACGTTGCTACTAAAATGTAAAATAAAAAACATTACTATTGAAATTCATTTATAGATTCGCCACTGTCTTATGGGCTCTATAACTTTTGACTAATGCGAAAGTTATGCGTGTTTTAAGTTTAGCCTTTTTCTATCCCACTTGCTTTTATCTGGTTGGTCCAAATACGAGTCTGCTAACTCTTGTATAAGCTCCGTATCACTTTAGATTTATCTTTCATGAAAAATATCGTTTTAGTTTTTATTATAGTTGGATGAAGGCGCAACTGGATCGTCATATGTACTAATTTACATTCAGTAATAAGTTTGACATAATTTTCTCATTAAGCATTTGTTTTAAAAAAATTTCAGGTAACACACCTAAAGAATCTAGTTTTAGACTATAGTTATAACTAACTAGTAACGATGTTCGGGTTTAGAAGAGCTGCTGCTCCTCCAACAGAAACCGAGACAGCAAAGAAAGAAGCGCCTGCGAAAAAGACTTCTTCTGAACCACACCACATGGTAGACGCCAAAAAGGGGAGCGCGTTTAAAGATGATGATGATGATGACGACTTTTTTGGAAAAGCGAAAACTTCAACAGTTAGGAAAGGCCAAAAGAGTAAAGCTGAGCTGGATAACATGTCTACTCAGGAACTGGAGGGGTATGCTGTGGACCAGGCTGAAGAAACTACAAAAAGTGTACAAAACTGTTTGAAAATAGCAGAGGATATTAGAGAGGATGCTAATAAGACTCTAGATACTTTGCATGCTCAAGGGGATCAGATTCATAGGACCCATGAGAAGACTGCTGAAACCGAAAAAGATTTGAGCAGGGTTAGTTTTTGCATAATATTAATGTGATATGTTACAATGCAGCCTCCTAATCTACCTAATGTGATATGTCTCATGTTTGCATCTAGCTTCTACTAGTGCCTTAACCCCTTGAATGCCATCGTCCCAGCGCAAACCGCGCTTTACATGGTCCCAGTGTAGCAGGGCACTGGTAGCAGGGCACTGGTGGGGCCCAATCATGGTCACTGGCGGATCTTCTCTTGGGCAGGAGTAGGCCCTGGCCCCCTCAACCTTTTCGCTTCGTAGTGTAAATTTTACCAAAAATTTCCGAAATTTTTTGTATGTGTTGAGTCCGACCCTGCTAGGCTTTTCGTTGAAGATCCACCATTGATCATGGTTACCATTTACCAAAATTTTTATGTGGATTTTGTAGTACTTCATCATGGGTTAAAAGAAAACGATCTAGTTGTCGTTCCTTGTTTAGGCATATGGAGTCAGGGGCGATTCTTTTAAGGGACGGGGAGGGGCGGCCGCCCCCCCCCCCCGAATTTTCGCTCAGAGGTTCCAATTATATAGTATTCGTATAGAAATTTTTTGGTATATAAGGTTTCGACCCCCCGAAACTAGTGACTTCCGACCCCCCGAAGTTTCGGGTCAAAATTCGCCACTGTATGGAGTTAGTTTTGGAACATAATTAAGGAATGTGTTTCTTAAATAAATGTTCATAACAGGGTGAAAAGATTTTGGGGAGCCTTGGAGGCATGTTCTCTATGACTTGGAAGCCAACAAAAGGCAAAGAAATCAAAGGGCCAGAGCCAAGAGGTTTGCATTCTGTGTCTTTCTTCCCTACATGTATAAAAAGTCAAAGTACATGCACATATACATAGTGTTATCCAAACAATATGACTTTTAGATAGTATATGACACCCTAACTAGTTAACAAAATCATCATCATCATCATCATCATCATCATCATCATCATCATCATCATCATCATCATCATCATCATACTCAGTTAATCCCACCAATAGCAAAGGCTAAGGTAAGGTCTGAGGAGGGTAAGATGTAGATAGCCTTACCTCTACCCCGTGGGAATAGAGAGGCTGCTTCCAATAAGACCCCCCGACTCGATAGTGGTTTTGTATCAAGCCTTGGACATAAGGCACATAACACTTAGCAACCGGGACAAACCCGATTGGTGCATATACCCCCTTGTCTTTTGGCTATCAACGGCACCACCTGATACATGATTAACCGTCCGTCATTTTTAACGTTATTTCCACAAAATTAGTAAAATAACGTTAAAATTAGTGCAACTTTACTTTTGACTCCCGAGGGCCACACATATGTACATCATATGTGCACAGTCGTAAGCGGGGCTTTAACTAGTTAACAAAAATCAACTATTTTTTGAAAGAAAATGTGTTTTGGGTCAGCTCAACCCGTTTCGACTGTATAAAAAGGTTACCATTGTTAATACGTTACCTGACCCGCATATATTATCAGATCATGATCATGGGAAAACAAAAGAGAAAGCGAGTAAGGAGGACAGAGAGAAGTTGGGTTTGGATCAGAAACAAAAGGGGAAGAAAAAGAAGGCTTATAAAACAGCTCATGGTGAACCAATGAGTGCCATGCAGAAAGTTGAGGTATGGGTTATTTAAAACTATGATCCGCCTTTCGCATACGCCTCATCTTGTACTTTTTTTATACGCGATGAATTTTATTTTAATTTTATGTTTTTTTTGGGGCGTTATTGATACAGTTGGAGAAAGAAAAGCAAGACGATGCGTTGGATGATTTAAGCAGTGTTTTGGGTGATCTGAAAGGAATGGCTAGCGACATGGGATCTGAGCTCGAAAGGTCAGTTTTACTTATAAATGGGCCAGTTTAGGTTATGTTCTGTTTGAATGCCGTAAATGGGTCAAATAGTGGAACCCTGGAAAAGCGAGTTAAATGGGTCAAACGGGTTGAAGTTTGCTGAAAATGTATTTAATGATGTGTAAAAATTGATTGTTACAGACACGCTGACTGTCTATATAAAGTTATACTTTTTTGGGCAAAAAATGTTTCGGGTCAACCTAGTATTTGGCACACTAACTGTTTATACCAAAGTTTTTTACTGTTTCGACCGTTACATAGTCTGCACATTTGGCACGTCTAACTGAGTGAGCTATTCTGGTGAAACACAGGCAAAACAAAGCTCTTGATAATCTTTCAGAGGACGTTGACGAGCTTAACAACCGAGTCAAAGGTGCTAATAACCGTGCACGCAAGTTGGTCACGAAATAAAAGATGTGTCATCCAACTTCATCCCATTCCATCCTTCTGTATTTATATATTTTTTGTATTTTTTTTTGTACATGTATAACATATGCAAAATATATTAGGCCCAACCAAAGTTGCATCTTGCAAGTTCAAGTTAGGCTTATACATTACCAAACCTAAGCCCAACTCAAGCTATGAGTTCTTTGTATACTTCTAGCATATATCTAATTTTAACATTTTATTGATTGATTTTAACAAATATGCAAACAAATAAATATCCTAATCGGAGGTTAGACCTTTGTTTCTTCAGCTTGAAAGTAAGAGGTGGCAAAAAGGACTTGTCGGGGTCGTTATGTTTCGGCTCAAATGAGTTCTCAGCAAAATGCAACCCAAGTTTCTGTCCATTATTTAAAATTTCATAAATACAATCTTTTACAAACCTAGTTATTGAATAACTAAATAATTTTGTTAGTGAATTGCTTTAGATGATTGTAAGAATTTGAGTAAACTTTAGATTTTGATTCAGTTAGCTCATTTAACCTGTTTGATTAATTTTTTAGCTGTCATATGCTACATTAACCATATTACACAATTCGAAAGCGAACTAGCATTAGTCTTCTTAAATTTCTCCTTGAAATAAATCTATCTAAATTTAGATCACATAAGTTAGTTGTCTAACTTCTGAACATGCATCTCTTTTTAAAAATTGAGGTAACACATAAAAGTTGGAGAACACAGCAAATCCCACAACATGTTTTTGACAAAACTGATTTAAAACCAAGCCATTTTGACTTTTGCTGAGTCAAACGGGTCAAGGAAAAAAAAAAAAAAGTCTTGTAAGATATAGATGAAAATGAACCAGATTTCTTTTGTTCTTACAACTTGAGGAGTAAAGTGATTGTCTGTTCTATGTTTGTCAATGGTTATCTAATGGGACTTGAAGATAATCCAAAGTTTTTAGACCAAATAAAAAGAAAATGTTAGAGAAGTAAGGAAAAAAGGATGTGTAGTTCTCTGTTAGACTACTCGGTTTGTTCATGAGAGTAAAGAAGCATGGAGCGGATGTGGCAGTCACGTCAGAGTATGGGGAATTCCCTCCAAGGCCCAAAAATTTACGAGGTGGTAGTGGCGTGGGCGGTGGCGTTTTGGTCGGTTATTATATATATATTTTTTCATTTCCCTTTTAAATAAAACAAATATAACTTAATAATGTACGGGTGTGGCCAAGTTGCTCTTCGGTTTGCGTACATGTCAGCCTCCCTTTGTGGAAAATGTTGTTTCCTTTTTCGAAAAAGGCCTTCGGGAGGCCATAGAAGACATTGTTGTCTGTGGGGGGGGGGGGGGGGGTTTGGGGACCTCCAGTGGCGGGTTGCGACTTTACCGCTTCGACTTGGTGGGTTAGGCATCTCCTCAGCCCGGGACGTGGTTGCCTATGCTTTTGTGGCCTCCAGATCCCAGTCCTGGGGGCTGCAAGAACACATATTACGTAACAGTGGGGTTGCTCACGTTGACACGGATTATTCTAGCGCTATTGACCTTTCCGTCTGTCCATCAGAAGGCCGTCTTGGAATGCCTGCAAAAGCCTCACGCCCAGGACTTCCTTACTGTGTTACCTATCGAAGGCTTGGGGCAACGGATGTCGGCAGTAGAGTACATGGCAATCCTTAAATATCGGCTGATGATACCCATTTTCCCCGATGATGAAAATTGCCCGGTCTGCCGCAAAGCATGCTTGATAAGTATGGGGAACATGCATTACATTGTAAGGAATTGCCTGGGTTTAAATATCGACACGATTTTGTCCGGGATGCTTTGGCAGACATCCTTAGAAGAGCGGGGATCTCCGCAAGAAAAGAGGCGTCAGTTAATTTTCTCACAGACCCCGCGGAGGGAGGTCCACCTTGCGCCCAACAGACGTCTTAGTTTTTGGTTGGGAAGGTGGGAAACATGCGTGTGTTGATCTTACCGAGGTGTCCTCCCTTGTTGGGCTTTAGGATAGTGGGTTTGTGGTCGGGCAAGCAGTCATGAGAGCTGAATCCAAGAAAGTGGAAAAGCATGCTAAAGTATGTGAGGATAATTAGCATGTTTTCGTTCCCTTGGCCTTCAACACGTTCGGTTCCTTGGCACCGGAGGCGGTGCGGTTTTTGGCTCGGGTTCAACGAGTAGTGCACAACAACTTTTCCACCCCCCAAGGGCGGGGTTTTGTTTTTAGCAGATTGAGATTTTCTATTAAAAGGGGTGGCGGCGCAGCTTGTTGCCCGCCTACCTACCATCCTTATGTAATTTACCCTTTTTTGTCAATGAAAATTAACTTATGATTAAAAAAAATTAATAAAACAATAACATTACATAAAAAAAAATATATATAACTAACTTCATCTAGAAAGCACAATGACTAAAAAACACTATTAAACTAAAATTGACACAATAAAATTAAACTAGAAAATATAAAATTAATGTATCTCGGCCATAACATTTGCCACACCAAAATGTGGGGAAATCTCCCGCCGTACCTACTTTGCTACTCAAATTGGGTGATCTCAATCGCCACTTATTCGGCGGTATCATCCCCCTCCTCTTCGAAGGTTCTTTTGTAGTAAAACTGGAATCGTTCACACTTGGTATGAAGATCCGCCCACTTTGGTTGAGTGAATCAACCGGGCAATCTGAATCACCCACTAGCTCTTTGAATTGTGCTAGGACGTTACTCCAATAGGAAGAACATGTTGGTCTCGATGAATCTTTGGCATCGATCCACACCGTCATCAACACAATTTCCTCCTCTTCCCTCTATCGGGTCATGATTAAAAGTGAAGTAGAAGATTAGAGTTTTAAAAGGATGAAAAATATTTGGATGAAAATTAGGTAATGCAGTGAAATAGTTGATGAAAGAGTGAAAATTGGTTAAAATAGTAGGATTTAAATAGGTGAAATTTAAAATAAATTGTCATTATCACTGTTTTAAAAACCAACCCTACCGTTTGAAAACGATCAAATCTGAAATCCCAAGCCAACCCCTAAGCGCCACGTCGTCTGTCAATCTTGTCTCACGCCTGTGGAGTTTTCACCCGAACGAGCCCCTACTAGGGCCATATACGAGCCGAGTCAGGCTAAGCTCGAGCTCGAACTTAAACGAGCCAGCTCGGCTCGTTTTTCTGGTCGAGTCAGCTCGTTATTTTTTTAATATTTTTTTTACAAAAAATTATAAAATAAAAAAACAAAAAAATAAAAAATAAAATTACAAATATACATATATATTTTTTTAGTTTTATAATATTTTAAAGAATGAAAGACTTACTAAAAGTTTTATATGTATATTTTCTGTTTTTTTCTATTAATTTTTATATTATATTGATTAATTAAACTTAAAATGTTAACACTTTAACCTTTTCTTACATATTTTTTAATTTAAACATTTAAAAAATAAAATTAATACATATAAATAAAATAATTCGAGCCAGCACGCGAACTCATAAGCCGAGCTGACTCGTGTTTTTCAAGCGAGTTTCAAACGAGCCACGAATTACGAGCTTTTTATACACCCCTAGCCCCTACGCTCAAACTACGCTGGACTGGGGTGGTGTGAAGGCGCTTCACCCCACACCGTCTAGCCTTACAAACTTAAAAAAGTATCCATCCAACAACAAATCTGTAGCAGGCTCACTAGGATTGGGCTGAGTATCAAACGGGTTTCCACTTTAGTTTAACACACCCGTTTTCAGTACGCGAATCAAATCCAACTAGGTTTTTTAGCGTCCAAATATTATTATTAATTATTATGTCCGTCGAATCAAACAGAGTGAATCGAAAGACACAGGTATGATGTTTTAATCAAGTTTAACTGTTACATAACGAGTAATGTTTCCTTTGGTTGTTGTCAATCTCAACAGATTGTAGAGAAGAAGATTAACACAATAAACAGAAAAACCTGACAATTTCAGCATAGAAACAAGATCAAGTGTAAATTAGAATACAGAATAAACATCGAAGATATTAAGCTCTAGCCTTCCAGTTTGCTTCACTCTTCTTTTTTCGTAATTCTTTGTTCATGTTTTTTTGACTTTTCTTCTGCTGAATTATTGTTTGGAGTTGATCATCATGTCCTTCATCAACAGAGAGTATGATTTGGGAGATTTTTTCATTTATGCTTTTTTCTTTTTCTCTTTACAATGGAGGTTGTCACCATTTAAGGTCTCTTAGGCATAGTTGCAAAAGTCGTCCGAGTTGACCGATTACTCGCCGAGTACTCGCTACAGGGTGGGTCACCAAGTATAGCCGAGTTGGCCGATTATTCCGAGTACTCCCACATAGGCCGATTCGACCCTGAGTACTCGCCCGACTAGGCCGAGTACTCGCAACTCCCCAGTCGGCCGAGTTGGTAGTGCCTAGCGAGTACTTGCAGCACTAACTGAAGGATATTTTACCAGGGTAAAAGCATAGTTTAAAAAAATGGCTGAGGTGCGTGCCTATAGGCGAAACGGTCAAAAGACAAGTCTGAGTTGGCGCCTCATGGGTTTTATTACACGTGTGCTTCATAGGGCCGAGGCGGTGCGCCTCAGGGGGGATTTGACATGTTTTCTTTATTTATTAAACTCTTTGTGTTAATTTCAAACATTAAGTGTCTTTTATGTTTTTGATGATTCAGGGCCGGCTCAACCATATTAGTGGCCTAAAGCAAAGTATAAATTTGGGGCCTTAAAAAAATGTTGGAGTCATACAAACCTGTACAGCACCTTTACAAAAAACCAAGCTGTATGGTTATATCACATATGCCACCATGCAAGATCAAGTCCCAACCTGTACAAAACAAACCTGCACAAAAACAAACCTGTACAAAATTCATTGCAACATACAAACCTGTACAAACTTAGAGTCTAAGTTTGCAAATTAAAAACCCTCCTCCTTTACCCGGGCTTGGGACCGGCAAAATAAACTAAAGTTTATTCTTGGCGGAGTTAAATTTTTTTTTTTTTTTTTTTTTTGTATTTTATATATTTTTTGCATTCGTATAGATATGTTTAGATCAAGTTTATTTTTCTAGCTTTAGTAGATGCAAATTTTTTAATAAAATTTTCATAATCAATTTCTTCTAACAACTCGTTTTCGATTGACAAAATAGCTAATCCATTCAATCTCTCTTGTGTCATCGTAGATCTTAGATAATTTTTCAACAATTTTAGTTTAGAAAAAACTTCTTTCAGCTGATGCAACAGTCACAGGAATAGTTAAGATAATTCTATAAGCAACATACGCATTTGGATACGAGTTAAAAGTTTTAATATAGTTTAGTATATTAATAAGGGTGTCATGTTCTAAATGTATCATATGTCTTAGAAGTTTAAGTTCTTCAAATAGATTTAAACCATTAATATCTGAATTAGAATCATGTTTTAACTTTTATAAGATATAAAATTTTTATATTTATTTTTTGAATTCCGCCTTGAGGCTTATGCTTGTGAGGCGAAGGGAAACGCCTCGAGGCTCAATTCCGTTTTTTTAAACCTTGGGTAAAAGTTCTATATCATGCCAACTTGGGGTGCATGTGTATCATCTTATATAATGTTAAATATCTCATTTTTATTGACTATTCATGTTAAGTACTTTGCTTAAAAATTTGGCCAAAAATTGGTGTAACTTAAATACCTTATGTGCTTGAATATGGAACTAAAACACATATACTAGCTAGTTTTATTTCATAAACCGTACTTTCCACATATGAACTAATTCCATGAACTCTGCATACAGGATCAAGTTCCTCTATTTCTGTCAGAGTTGCTCAAGAAACAATCTTATATATAGATGAGCAGATAAGGGAAGCATAAGCTTTGGATCTTTAGAAGTTGAAGGAGCTGGTAAGAAGTTAAACTCAGGTCATGAGGTTTGTTTTGTTTTGTTTTGTTTTGTTTTGTTTCATGTTTAGGTGAATACGTAGGTCTTTAGTTGGGTATTTAGTCACAACTGCTAATCGTGTTAGAGCTACGACAAATTCATGTGGCAGTGTTGTAAACGGCGTCGTAGGAGGCCGCCTTGGCGCTAGTCGGACATAAAATCGGAATAAGGACCTAGGCTGGGTTCTAGGCGTTTTTGGGATTAGGCGGACCCTGGCGCTTTTTTTTTTTAATTCCACAAATTTCTAAGTATTATGTGTATATATCTAAGTATTTCTAAAAATATATGTATATATATATATATATCTTAACATATTTTCAAAAACCACCTAAATCTGTGTGTGTATATAAAATACGTATAAAAATTCCAAAACGTCTAATTCCACCTAGTGCTGACTAGTCCCTAGGCTAGACCCCACCGTCTGCATACTTCCTAGCGCCTAGCGCCTTCTACTACCTTGTCATGTGGTAACTATTTTGTTTATCTTCACCTCCATGTTTATGTTTAGTTGCTTATACGGCCGAGTTAACTACTTAGATTTTTACGAAATTTTGGTCACTGCATTAAACTCATTATAAATTTTCTAAATTTTTCAGTTTCTAGTCTTCTTCCCCGAGATGCAAGCTTTGAGAAATTTTCTGATACGCCCAAAGATATCCATTGTCGAAACATGCAAAACGCTTAAAGAAATCAACCAATTTCATACCCAGTTGCTAGTTCATGGTTTCCTCAATCACCCAGATCTTGTATCCAAATTTGCTGCATCAATCGCCCTCAAACACCCGACCCATATCCAATACGCTGTCCAACTGTTGGACAACCCGTCTATTAATCCAACCGTCTTTGCTTTGAACTCCCTCATACGTGTTTACTCCAAAAGCCCAACTCCTGAAAAGAGCTTCCTTTTTTATAAATATATATTACAATCAAATCAAAGACCTGATAACTACACCTTTACGTTCTTGATCAAGGCTTGTGTTGTGGTGGGTATCGATATTGGTTTGGGTTTGGCTGTACATGCCTCTGTTTTGAAGTATGGGTTGCATCATGACCCGTATGTTAATAGCGGGTTAATTAATATGTATGCTGAAATGGGGATGTTGGGATGTTGTAAAGATTTGTTTTTGGATGGTAATGAGATGGATTTGGTGACGCGGACAGCAATGGTGGTGGCGTGTGCGAGATTGGGAGACGTTGGTTTCGCGCGCCAAGTGTTTGATGAAATGACTGAGCGGGATGTGGTTGCGTGGAATGCGATGATAGCGGGGTATGTCGAGTGTGGGGATCCGTTGAAAGGGTTGGAGTTGTTTTATGTGATGGAAAGGAATGGGTTGAAGGTTAATGAGGGAACGATGGTTTCGGTTTTATCTGCGTGTACACGGTTAGGTGCTTTGGATACGGGAAGATGGGTGCATGAGTATTTAGCGTGCAAGAAAATGAAAATTGACGTGACGGTTGGTAGTGCGCTTGTGGACATGTATGCAAAGTGTGGGGATATTGACATGGCTATGGAAGTGTTTTGGGGGATGGAAGAAAAGAACGTGTATACATGGAGTGGCGCCTTGGGTGGACTGGCGATGAATGGTCATGGTGAGAAGTGTGTTGAGTTGTATAAACGTATGCGACATGAAGGTGTGATGCCGAACGAGGTTACATTTACATCAGTCTTAAAAGGTTGTAGCGTAGCGGGCTTAGTTGAAGAAGGTTGTAAGTTGTTTCAATCTATGATAAATGAGTTTGGGATGGAGCCACAGCTTGAACACTATGGGTGTATGGTTGATTTATACGGCTTATCTGGACGTTTAGATGAGGCATTAAACTTCATTTATAGCATGCCAATTCGACCACATGCAGGTGCTTGGGGTGCGCTGCTTAAAGCTTGCAAGCTTTATAAAAATGTTGAAATGGCCGAACTTGCTTCTAGAAAGATGGTCAAATTAGAGGGTAATAAGAAGGATGGTGCTTATGTGCAGTTGTCAAACGTTTATGCTGATTTCAACAAGTGGGATAGTGTCCATTATGTTAGGCACAAGATGAAGTCGAAAAGGGTTGCTAAGGTCCCCGGTGTTAGTGTGATAGAAGGCCGTCCTTGGCCCTAAGACAAGGTGCAGCAAACCATGTGTGTTTTATTAGACATGATTCTGGTTCAAAGTTCAAACCAAATTACCAATGAATATGTTCCAGCATTTTGATTATTTTCCTTAATTCTTCATACAACACTTGCGAGTGAAGATTGAGCTCGTTTATTTAGTGAGCTTAATTTAATAGAGGCTCGAGCTCTTTTTTGTTTGGCAAATAACCGATTACATGTAGCTAACGAACAGCTGAATCATTTATGCCGATTGTGCTATTAGCTAGCTTTGAAATCATATACAGTTGCAAACATCTACTTATTTTTTGTCATTGATAGGTAGTGAGGGACCTAACAAATGTTTTTACTTGGCTGTTGGCGCAAAAAGCATGTTAATGTTAATGAAATGGTTATATTTGAAAGGAAAAGACTAGGTTTTTTCGTTTGGGTAAAAAGACCTTCAAGGGTGTTTCCCTTGGAGGGTTCAATGGCTCTATGACGGCAAACCCAAATTCAGTGCTGCTGTTTGTGCGAGCAACGAGGGAATTGGTAGTTATATTTGTGAAGACAGAATAAAGACTGAATGGAATTCATGCATATGTATTGGCTATTGGGTTGGCATCATATTTACTCAAGTTGGATATGCTGTTTATGATCAAATGTGGATGAATTATGGAAATAAACTCAACATTTGGATTACCGTATGCTGCGCTATCCTTTGCTGAAGAGGGCTAATACTGGTAGCATATACTCAGGCAGGTTTTTTGATTAATTCTTGTCTGATGCATTTTTCCTATGTCATGTTCATTGGCTAGTCTAGTCTTTAGCTAGGCTGGTTGTTTAATGATACTTCGCTTAGCCGTACAAAATAACATATTGAATATATACATGAAACTAACAGATGACTTCCACAGAAGGAAAATGCACATGAAATTATCAACATTTGCTGCATCAATCACCTTTAAAAAGTTGATTTTTTCTTTTTGTGATTTTGTTTGATTGTCATTGAGTTCTTGACAGGTTTCTAAAAAAATCCACCAGGTGAATGTTGATCGGCCAAAGTTTGTTTTTTAATAATGTCATTCCTTGGATTCCTGTACGGTATGGTACTGAGCTCATCCCTACTTCTAACTGACTGAAAGTATGTATAATGCCATTATTCTCAATATTAGGCACAAACTTGTTGAATTCTGGATTTAATCCTTGCAAAATAGTTGCTTTGCTTTATTATACAACTCAGTAATAATCTTTGAGTTTCGAAAATTTAGATGCTTCCCGGGTTATTAATTTTTATAAGGAAAAATGGAAATAAATAATCCCAACTATTCACTATTGGCCAATAACAGTCCCAACTACGAAAATCACCAATATTGGTCCCAACTTTTGACATATTGGAAACCAACGGACCCAAACTAACGGAGGCTAACTCCGTTAGTGTGATGCTGACGTGGCATGCCTAGGTGGCAAGATGATCCTACGTGGCATCCTACGTGGCATGCCACGTGGCAAAATAATCCTATGTGGCATCCTACGTGGCATGCCACGTGGAAAAATGATCTTACGTGGCATCCTGCGTGGCATGCCACGTCAGCATCACACTAACGGAGTTAACCTCCGTTAGTTTGGGTCCGTTGGTTTCCAATATGTCGAAAGTTGGGACCAATATTGGTGATTTTCGTAGTTGGGACTGTTATTGGCCAATAGTGAATAGTTGGGATTATTTATTTCCATTATTCCTTTTTATAAATCAAGTTTAAATATAGTTGCAGAAGTAGTAATCTTATTAATTTGTGGTGTTTTTTGTTGTCATCTCAACAGATTGCAGAGTAGAAGATTAACAAAAGACACAGAAAAATCTGTTAAGAATTTGCAGTATAGAAACTAATCCCATAAAACAGATTACAAGTATGCATATATGTGTGTGAAACTTTCTGTATATCACAAATTTACAATACTAACAATATAACTGCTCATATATATAATCTAATAAGAGTAAACGTCGGTTTTTTGTGTGAGAACCGGTATTCAAAGAGTCTGGATCAATTTATCCAAGGTCCTATTAAGCTATTATTTGACAACTCGAGATAAGAAACTTTAGCTTTCCAGTTTGCATCTAAAAGAATGTTTGAGCTTTTTATATCACGGTGGATAATTGTAAGTTAAGGTCCAACGTCGTCATGAAGGTACCTTAACCCACGGGCAGCATCTATACAGATCCGAAGTCGTTGGATCCAGGTTAGATCTTAACTGTTTCGATGTTTGTCAAGACTTCCTTTGCTTTCATACTTGTAAACAAGTATCTTCTTGGCATCTCCGTCTCTGAATCCAAGAAGAGAGACTATGTTGTCATGTTTCTCTGTCTTGAATTCATGGTCTCCTTGCCCTTGCCCACGATCTAACCGCTTTATCGCGATGCGATCGTGATCCTTAGATACAACTTCATACACCTTTCCAAATCCACCCTTTGCTATGAGATTCTTGTATGTAAATCCATTAGTTGCCAATAATATATCTTTGAGAGGAATCTTCAAGTGCTTCACTTTTTCAATGGAACACATGATCTTGATCTATATATGATATAGATCTAGAAAGAAATAAAAAGGTAACATCAATCAAAAAGCTTAGAAGGAATTGAAATGGTTTGGATCTGAAGAAGAAGATGACACTTTATTTTTATAGAGGGTGATGTAAAAGAGATGAATATGGACATATTGTCAACTTGTTATGCTCATATCAAGGATTATATATAATTGTTATTTTCATAAAATTAATAGTAATAAAGACAATGCACAATCTTTTCTTTATTAAGCCGGCCAGCCAGAGCACAATTTTATATATGTAATTTGTTTTTGACACAAAAAAAAAAAGAGATGCACAATTTTAGCTGCATCAAATAGTGAATAATATATCTAAATGAAAATACATTTAATGCAACAGATGAGTTCTGTTGATGGAAACTACACATGAAATTTATGTGAACTTTAAAAAGTAAAATTTCCTTCTTCTTTTTAGATTTTCCTGTAATGTTTTGCTGCAACCAATCACCTTTAAAAAGTTTTTAGATTTTCCTATAGTGATTTGTTGCAACTAATAGAGATGCTCAATCTTTGGCAAGAGTTTGTTTTCTAAGACCATACGTAGTGGCTCGCGAATTTAGCGTGAATGGGTATTTTTGGCGCCCCGTTCACTTGGGAACACCGCCCCCCTCCAAGTTAACCGGGCGTGGAAGAGGGCCTCGCCAAAATTTTCACCCACGCCAAAATTCCTTCCAACCAATCCAATGCTGCCACGTGGCAGCTTTAAAAAAAAGCCAAACGGTCATTTTTTTAACGGGTGGAAAATATAGCCGTTGGGCTATTTGAAAAAAAAAATTAATTACTTTACTCCTATATATATAACCTCCAACCTTTTAATTTTTCACCACCAATTTTACTCACCTTCACCAAATATTTATACAATCCTACTAAATTTTATAAACCATCAACCAAAAAAATGCAACCGTTCCGCTCACCTTTCGGTGTACCATCTCGCCCGGGCAACCCAAACGCTATTCGCCCAAATACCACCCAACCTCAACAACCGTATAACTTTCAAGACTTTGACACGAGCAACATGGGGTTTTCGCAGTTACTAAACATGCCCCAACAATTCTTCTAAGGTCCGACGGGATACGCTAATATGAATATTAGCGTTGGGGGTATGTCGGGGTCTCAACAAGACGAGGAGCAAGTACCGGAGACGCAACCACCCGAGAGCTCCCAACCAAAAAAACGGTCGCATAGAAGAAAGGGAGCGCTGGAGAAACCAAAAACAAGAAAGCCGTATCAACCATGGACCAAAGACGAGGAGCTCGCGCTCGCCCGAGCGTGGTTAGACATTTCGGAGGATCCCGAAGTTGTTATGTTTTTTTTAACCGTAACTCTGTATTTTTTTTAACCGTAACTTTTAATTTTCTTTAATATATGTTATATATTTTTTGTAGCGAACTACCAAAATTTACCTCTCTTTTGGATAAGGATTCGCGAGACGTTTTTCAACGCGATGGGTAGAGGAGAATATCGGGATAAAGACTCGATTTCAGGAAAGTGGACGGGCATCAATAAAAAATGCCATGGGTTTCAAGAATATTATCAATGTTTGCATGATAATTGGGGTAGCGCTCGTGGCGATGTTGATATTTTGACGAGAGCGTTGGAGGAGTACAACGCAGATCGTGGGACATTCCCGTACATGAGGTGTTGGCAGCTTCTAAAGGGAAGCCCTAAATGGGTAAACGTACCAAGCATGACATGGGGTAGGCGCAAAGCCAAACGGTCGAAAACATCTTCTACGATGGATCCAGACACGCCCACTTCGGATGCTCGGACCGTGGGTGTAGATGAAGAGGGTGATGAAGAAGAAGAAGAAGAGTTGCCTCGACCACCAAGAAGAAGAAGCGTGCGAAAGGGTGGACGTGCGGAGTCGTCTTCGATGGGTGTCGAGCTGAAAGACGAGTTTGAGGTGATGAATCGACGTCTTGAAAGTTTACAAGACCTTGGAACAAAGCGGTCGGAGACCATGCAGGAGAGGGCCGTCGAAAACAAGAAGTTCATCGAGATTCAAGAGGCGTGTCAATTGGAGAAGGACATCGAGTTCCGCAACAGGTCGTCGAGGGACTCACACCGGAGGCGCTAATTTTATTTAACCTTCGCAAGCAACAAATCATGGCAAAATATAATATTAATTTTTAGTTTTTTTTAGGATGATCGCTATTTTTTAATTTTCTGTATTTTTTTTTAATTTAGTGAATTAATGTAATTTTTTTATGTTTATCTAGTTAAATATTTAAATTAAATAATAGTTTGTTATTTAAAAATAAAAAAAATTGCCCCTTTAATGCCCCTTTCACCCACCAAATTGGGCCCACATGCCACATGTCATAAAAGGCCCCTTTAATGCCCCTTTAACCCACTAAATTTCATCCACCACTACACATAGCCTAATAGTGTTATTTGTTGGAATGGATCTATTCAAGGATCTCTCATTGGCAATACGTTAATTAGCCATGTACCTATATCTATATATATATATTTAGGATGGCAACGAGGCAGATAATCGTACTCTGATTACCAAACCCATCCATGCCCTCACCCCCTTCAATGCTCGATTAATTGCTTAGCTAGTTAGCTACGGGTTATCTCCATCTTTGAGATGATCGCCTGGCCTTGTTGAATGAAATTCGGTTTTCAAAAAAAAAAAAAGTTAGCTACCGGGTTCATGGGTAATGATGTGAATAGTTGTTATGAGTTGGTTCAGTACCCACCAGTCTTGAACCATTTGATTACAAATGTGAATTTTGTACCGAGAGAAATAATTATTTTTATTTAAATAAGTTGCTATGGGTAGTAAAATAAATGAGAGTTTTACGTCTCTCTTATAATGTACATTTAGATGATAGTTGTAAGTGTTATGAGTTGGTTTAGTACCCACCAGTCTTGACCATAGGTACGGGGATTCTCTGCTAAAGGATAGGTGGCCGAATCTATTTCAGCTCGAAGGAGAAAAACACTGCTGCATTAGTGATCGTGTTCATAAAGATTCGGATGGGGTTAGTTTTAAAGATTGCTGGAAAAGAGGTCTCCAAACGGTCGCTGAGGTTTCAGAAGGGCAAGAGGTTAATGAAATCATCTCCAGATCATCCATGACTGAAATAGAGGATGGTTGGAATTGGGTAGTTAGTGATGTGGAAGACTTTTTGGTCTCGGGTGTCAAGAAATGTTTGCGCCATGGGAGGGACATTAAAAGGACACAGATCATGAAGTGGGAGAAGTGGATTCCTTCCAAAGTTAACCTTTGCATATGGAGAACTGAGATGAAACGCATACCGCCTAGAGATGCTTTGATTCGAAGAGCTCTTCACGTTGCAGATCCTTATTGTCTTCTATGTGCCGCCGAACCTGAATCAGTTGATCATATATACACTGGTTGCAGCTTTTTGATGGGGGTTTGGGCTGGAATCGGAACGTGGTGCAAGATTGGTCCTATTTTTTCATTTGAGTTTTCTGATCTTCTTTCGTTTGTTGATTTGAGACTCGGCGGAAATGCAGCAAAACGGATTATTCAAAGTATTATAATGGTCAGTGTGTGGAACATTTGGCAAGCTCGAAATCGGAAACTATTCGAAAATAAAGACCCGAAGGTGCAAGAGGTGTTGGCGTCTATAAAGTCTCTTTCTTTTTTGTGGTTAAAGAGTCGATCTTTGTATTTGAATCTGATTTGGAACGACTGGGCTAGATACCTATTTTAAATGAAAGTAACTGTTCAAATATATATATATATACACTAGGTTAGAGTCCCGTGGGGACCCACGGTTCAACCGAAAGTAAAATGAAAAAAAAGTAGGAAAATAAGAATTATATCATGCAAGTTGTTTTGGTTACTAAATGTTTGATAATGCAATATGTATGAATTTTAATGTTAAATGCAAAATGTCATTTAACAGTTTAATGTAACGTAATGATGGATATATCGTCTAAGTAAAGTTTAATTTGACAAAAAAAATATAAACAAATAATTGAATAAAATGGATACTTTTGTATTTATTCAAAGGATTTATTATCAACATGAACATTTAAAGTGACTAAATAGTTTTCATAACATTGAAAATAATAATATAAAAAAATCCATTATTCGAACTTTTAAAGCAACATTAATAAACCTAAAATAAAAAACATACAAATCAAAATCTTATAAAGTTATTCATAAAGCTTCAAATATTTCTTTATACACAACGTTTGATGTTTTGTTCGTAAGGTTGCCATCTTGATCTAGTATTAGTATCTTCAGTCCATCTCGACTTTTGACCCTTGATAGTGCAACATACAACGGCCCATGTGATGGATATATCAACTATGTAAAGTTTGATTTGACAAAAATTATAAACAAAGACTGGAATCAATTGTAGTATGTAAGTTGTTTTGCTTACTAAATGTTTGGTGGTTCAATTGGTATGGATTTCGTTGTTAAATGCAAAATATCATATAAGGCTTTTAATGTAACATAATTAGTGATATATCAGCTAAGTAAAGTTTGATTTGACAAAACTTATAAACAAAGACTGAAATCAAATAAATAATACCGAATTTATTCTAATGGAAGCCAAATAAACATGAACATTCAATGTGACTAAATATAGTTTTCCAGAACATACAACATAATAATAAAAACAAATTTCACCGTTAAAACTTTTGAAGCAACATTAAAAACCTTACATAAAAAACAGATAATTTAAAATCTTATAAGGTTATTCATAAAGCTCCAAATATTTATTTATACACAACATTAGTTGTTTTGTTCGTAAGACTTTCATCTTTGTCTAATATTAACATCTTCAGTCCGTCTCGATTCCACCACTGTTTTCCATATTTGTGTTCTACATAAAATATAGTTGTTGTAAAGATATGGATAAAGTGATAAGTAAATCAAGAAACAATCCTTAACCCATTTACTTGAATGAGTCGCTTAAATTTTACATGTTATCTCTCCAATGGTTCAAACTGATTACATAGCTAAAAAATAACTAATAAGAAAATGGGTCCAATGCCACATGCTGTAATATAAATTTCCTATATTTTATTAAAAAAATAGACACCAAAAGGATCAACCCCCGACCCATTTCAACATGTAGCCAAAAGGACCTATTGTACACACACTTTAGGCAACTTTTGACATGTTACAAAACGCCGCCAATAAAATGTCACTATTTAAACTGTATAAATATAGTGCTTAACAATTAAAAACAGATAAGGTTTTTCTGTTAGGGTCAATGATTGGTTAGATTGTATTATGGTAATAATGTTATTTTTTTATTTATATAAAGATTGTATAAAGAAAATGTCTTAAATTTTATTAAATATATTTAAATGAAAATAGTAACATTATTATTATTAATTATCTATTTAAATATCTTATATATTGTAGGAAACTGTTAATCAATAGTAAATTATATTTATTATTAATTTAAATATCGGTGTTTATCTTTGTAAATGGTTTACAAAACTTCCATTAAAATGTTTATACTTTTTTAATTTATTGACATTTGATTGATTGATTTTGTTATCATTTATGGCCAATTGAATGAGGGTCAATGCTAATAAATATATTAATATATTAAAATTACCATTATGCTTAATTAGTGCATTATTGAATTCGTAAGCATTTATGGACAATTGAATGATGGTCTATTTATTGTAAACATAATATGATAATGTTAATTTTAAAATGAAAACCATTTATGGTTATGATTGGTTTATAGTTCATATTGTTACTTATAATAAGGTATTAACATATAAATAAAAACACATAAAATGATATGTCATTACCAATATACACCAATCCACAAATAACATTAAAAACATATTTAGAATAATTAGGCCATGGGGTGTACCTTCATACCAAGGGTGTTAACAGTGACGTGGAATTTTAACTTTCGTTGTACATCACTCCCTTCCCATGTTAAGGGGCATTAACGTGACACTAAGTTAACATGTTAACATGAATCAAAAGAGAGAAAATTAAGGGGATGAGCTAGAGTTAAAAATTTTAATAAATAACATTAAACTCGGTCAATTATTATTAATGTCAATAAATAATATTAAACTTCTTAATAAATAACATTTAAACTTAATAAATCTTATTAATTGCAATCAAGACTAATCATAATTCGTAAACATGGTCAGATTATAAATCTTATTTATTGCAATAAGAATAATCATAATCTTATTAAGATTATAAATCTTAATAAATAACCTCAAAATCGTAATCAATAATTCAAATAAATTACATTAAAAACATAAAAGATCGTAATTTAAATTTTAAAATCAATAACTTCTTGTGGTGCAACCTTAGTAACAAATAGCATGTGCTGGATTGAACACTACAGTAAACCTTTACAAAAGCATTATGTATAGTAAATTTAGAATGTCTACCTAATTATAAAATAAGAATATTATAAACATAATGTTTAATAATTGAATAACAAACCTAGCGACCTGAGCAGAAATTTCTACACACACTGGCACAGACCACGCGTACCCATCCGTAAATTTAATCTTGATCTTCATTGATTCATTTAAGTTTGCCAATTCAACAATCGTATTAGGAATTATCTGCATAGTAATAAGAATTAAATAAGAAAAAAATAAAAATAATGAGAGTTATTATGGTAAACCATAAATTTGATCAATTGTACGAAATCAGAGATTAAAAATCTCGTATTAACTTAATCAATTCGTATAATTTAATCAATTTTGTATTAATAATAATATTAATTAATGAGATTAAAAATCGTAATAAATAACATTAAATTTAGTAAATTATGGTAATCCTAAATTTCGGTAATGATTGATAATAAATCAATCATTCATATTTTAAAACTTCGGCGCCAACCATTTAATAATTATCACAATCAATTTCATTAAAGACCTTCCTATTCAAACTCCACCAAAATCTCCTCATTCAAACATACCAATCAGACCATTAATCACCTTCCAAATTTATTATGCACAAAATAAGGAAGGAATTTAATCCATTAACTAAGATCCGATTTTTGAAGGATCAATCCAGATCCGAATGTCTACCTAATTATAAAATAAGAATATTGTAAACATAATGTTGAATAATTGAATAACAAACCTAGCGACTTGAGCAGAAATTTCTACACGCACTGGCGCAGACCACGCGTACCCATTCGTAAATTTAATCTTGATCTTCATTGATTCATTTAAGTTTGCCGATTCAATAATCGTATTAGGAATTATCTGCATAGTAATAAGAATTAAATAAGAAGAAAATAAAAATAATGAGAGTTATTATGGTAAACCATAAATTTGATCAATTATACGTAATCAATTTAATCAATTATAATTTAATCAATATTATCATTCGTATAATTTAATCAATTATACGAAATCAGAGATTAAAAATCTCGTATTACTTTAATCAATTCGTATAATTTAATCAATTTAATCAATTTCGTATTAATAGTAATATTAATTAATGATATTAAAAAATCGTAATAAATAACATTAAATTTGGTCAATTATGGTAATCCTAAATTTCGGGAATGATTGATAGTAAATCAATCATTCATATTTTAAAACTTCGGCGCCAACCATTTAATAATTATCACAATCAATTTCATTCAATATCTTCCTATTCAAACTCCACCAAAATCTCCTCATTCAAACATACCAATCAGACCATTAATCACCTTCCAAACTTATTATGCATAAAATAAGGAAGGCATTTAATCCATTAAATAAGATCCAATTTTTGAAGGATAAATCCAGATCCGAATGTCTACCTAATTATAAAATAAGAATATTGTAAACATAATGTTTAATAATTGAATAACAAATCTAGCGACTTGAGCAGAAATTTCTACACGCACTGGCACAGACCACGCGTACCCATCCGTAAATTTAATCTTGATCTTCATTGATTCATTTAAGTTTGCCAATTCAACAATCGTATTTGGAGTTATCTGCATAGTAATAGGAATTAAATAAGAAGAAAATAAAAATAATGAGAGTTTTTATGGTAAACCATAAATTTGATCAATTATACGAAATCAATTTAATCAATTATAATTTAATCAATATTATCATTCGTGTAATTTAATCAATTACACGAAACCAGAGATTAAAAATCTCGTATTAATTTAATCAATTCGTATAATTTAATCTATTTAATAAATTTCGTATTAATGGTAATATTAATTAATGAGATTAAAAAATCGTAATAAATAACATTAAATTTGGTCAATTATGGTAATCCAAAATTTCGGGAATGATTGATAGTAAATCAATCATTCATATTTTAAAACTTCGGCGCTAACCATTTAATAATTATCACAATCAATTTCATTAAAGACCTTCCTATTCAAACTCCACCAAAATCTCCTCATTCAAACATACCAATTAGACCATTAATCACCTTCCAAACTTATTATGCACAAAATACGGAAGGCATTTAATCCATTAACTAATATCCGATTTTTGAAGGATTAATCCAGATCCGAATGTCTACCTAATTATAAAATAAGAATATTGTAAACATAATGTTTAATAATTGAATAACAAACGTAGCGACTTGAGCAAAAATTTCTACACGCACTGGCGCAGACCACGCGTACCCATCCATAAATGTAATCTTGATCTTCATTGATTCATTTAAGTTTGCCAATTCAACAATCGTATTAGGAATTATCTGCATAGTAATAAGAATTAAATAAGAAGAAAATAAAAATAATGAGAGTTATTATGGTAAACCATAAATTTGATCAATTATACAAAATCAATTTAATCAATTATAATTTAATCAATATTATCATTCGTATAATTTAATCAATTATATGAAATCAGAGATTAAAAATCTCGTATTAATTTAATCAATTCGTATAATTTAATCAATTTAATCAATTTCGTATTAATAGTAATATTAATTAATGAGATTAAAAAATCGTAATAAATAACATTAAATTTGGTCAATTATGGTAATCCTAAATTTCGGGAATGATTAATAATAAATCAATTATTCATATTTTAAAACTTCGGCGCCAACCATTTAATAATTATCACAATCAATTTTATTGAAGACCTTCCTATTCAAACTCCACCAAAATCTCCTCATTCAAACATACCAATCGGACCATTAATCACCTTCCAAACTTATTATGCACAAAATAAGGAAGGCATTTAATCCATTAACTAAGATCCGAAAATCATGACCCATCCGCCATCCATTTGCAATTATGAATCAAACAACCAAAAAACATTACACCAACTTATGAGGGACCAATTTACTTGTAATCTCTATGAACTTATATGCTAACTCGGCCCCAACATAAACACCAAGAACATCAAACTCAGCCGAACAACATACGGTTCCTTATGTTGATTAACCATGAATGAATAAAAAATGACTAATCATGGACTTTGATCCTTTGCCAATGTGACTAAATGATCTCCAAATCAAACATAATATAATACTCGGCATCAGTAATAATAATCAACAAAGAGAATCCGTAAACACTTGTAACTCTTTCCAGACAACCAAGAATATGTCGAAAACATGAGCATACCTTGGAGTTTGACATGATACCACGAAGGCCGATAGTCTTTAGTCGAGGATCAAAGAAACATGCTGAATTATCTTCGTTGAGCACTTGTTCCACATCCAAATCCATTCAAACTTTGTCAGCTCCCAGAATTAAAAGCATGGAGCATTTTAAAACCTTCGACTAACATTCATCTTTAAACAAACACACTAACACCATAAAATAAAAGTTAATAAATCAGAAAAGATGATATGGATCCAGTTTATAAATCGAATACATATATAGGGATACGATTTAGCTAGAATACATATACGGATCTATTTATAACGGAAGATTGAATCCATATTTTAGATGCAGTTTATAAATCAGAGAAGATGATAGAGGCCTCGAAGCAAGAATGCAAAAGAAGATTGAGGAATGTTGGTTGGAAGAATTGTTAGGGAAGATTGGGGAGTGATGGAAGAATGGTGAAAATAAAAAAAATACAAAAGCTTATTTATAGGAAAGAGGTTGGAGCTCCATATTCAACATGGATACCTCAAACCCTCTCTAAGGCCTTGATTCAACCCAAGTGACCTCAATTATTATATATATATATATATATATAGGGGAAGTATCCATAGAAAACCCTTTAAAATGAGTAAACCTTAGTAAACCTAATACTTGGCTCACATTTGTCCACATCACCCTCAAGCATCTTCTTATTATTATATTATCAAGGTTATAAAGGTCATTTTAGCATTCCCCCCTTTTTCAATTTTGAATAATTTTCCCCTCCTTATATAAAACTCATTCTCTCTCATTATCTCTCATTCTCTCACCACCACATTCTCCCTCATTTTTATCATCTCACCACCATGAGCAACCACCACCACCACCACCACCTCTCACCACCATGAGCAGCCACCACCACTATCGACCACACTAACCACCACCATCATTAACATCTGAAACACCCATCGACCATCATCGTTTAACATCATCATCGTCGAACATCACCACCACCGTCGCTCCCACCATCGAAACAACCACCACCAACATAATCAACAACGACCACAGAACCATTCACCACCATTTTCGAATCATAACAGCCTGTAAGTATTTTCGAATTTTTTAGATTTTAATTTTTAGGTTTAATTAGGCTTTAGGTTGAAATAATTTTGGGGTTTTTGTTTGAACTGATTATAGATGTTGAAATAATTGTTTTTGAATGCTCTGTTGTGTATAATTTATTATATTAGATGGGTTGAATAATAAAGTTGTTAATGAGGATAATGATTTTATAATATATAAATAGTTTTGGGGATAGTTTGTTTGCACACCAAGTGTTTTATCAAATGCTTGAATGAAAAAAAAAAAAAAACTTATGTTAACCTTTTTTATTTTTTTTATTAATTTTTTGTTTATGTTAGATTTGATGTTAAAAATATCATATTTTTTGAATTGGGTAAATGTGTTTTTATTTTTCTTGGTATATCTTTTGATTTGTTTCTAATACTTTTTAACTTTTAATTTCTTGTATATATGTTATTCTGTGTGAAGGTATTGAATTTTTGTATTGGTGCTTACTGATGTGTTAGGGTTCAATTAACACCTGTTAGTGATGCTAACACATGTTTGTATTGGTGCCTACCGATGAATTTATCCCAATTGACATGTGTTAGGGTTCAATTAACATGTGTTAGTGATGCTAACACCTGTTAGTATATGCCCAACTAACACGTGTTATGGTTCAATTAACATGTGTTAGTGATGCTAACACATGTTTGTATATGTCCAATTAACACCCAAATTGACCAAGTTAACATTTTCTAGTGATGCTAACACATGTTAAGAATAATTAATGTAGGAGTATCTATGAACAACCATCGGAGTTCAAGCCGGCTACTCCGCACAAGGATCGACTAGAGATGTAGTGCTAAGGATTGAAACATGAAGCTGAAGATGCCTAATAAGGAATGAAACATAACGCCGAAGACGACTATTAAAGAATGAAGCATAATTTTAAGTTTCATGTGTTTTTGTTAGTTTATGATAGTTTTGTATCATCTTTTAAATTGTTTAGATTTATATGAAATTAATTTGTTACACTCAATGTCGATTGCAATAAATTTTTATATACATGTGTTCTTTTATGTTGTTATACTAGTCCAAAATTAACGTGATAATTATTTGAACCAGTTACACGTGTTAGTGATGTCTGTGAAATGAGTTTGTTTGAAGAGACCAAGTAACATGTGTTAAAGGGCTCGTGTGGCATACGTTATTAATAAATCTGGATCTTTTAAATTAATTTGTGAAAGAAATTGTAGAGAGAAAAGTAGAAGAAAGGAGGTGGAGAGAGAGTGTTGGTGAAATGAAAGGTGGAGAGAGAATGCAAAAAGGTGGAGAGAGAAGGTGAAATGATGGAGAGAGAATGTAAAAAAGGTGGAAAGAGAAGGTGGATGAATGGACAAATCTACCCTTTTTCTAATATAATATCAATATAGTTGGAGAGAGAAGGTGTATTTTAGTCAAATGGTGGGACCATTAACCACAACCATTGATCATGCTTGATCAATGGTTGTGATAGAGTTTATGGAGTTTACTCAAATATTTAGAGTTTACTCTAGAACCATCCCCTATATATATATATATATATATATATATATATATATATATATATAGGATCCGGATCATATGAGAACCTCATTGAGATGTGAGAACTAGAGAACCATTTGTAGCCATAGATCATAGTGATCCAAGGGTTGAGAAACCATTGTGGAGAATTTTTGTTTTCAGTGAAGATTAAAATAATTCTTATTAAGTTTACATAAAAAAACCACTTTTAAGGGCATTTTCGGTAAAGCAAGTATTGGCTTGCCTGACACCTATCTGACCCCTCGATTCCAACATCCATATATAAGTGGCATAAAAGTGGTTTTTCAAATTTTTTAAACAACCGTTCAAGTCTCTCTCTCCCCCAATTTGCACCAGACTAAAAGAAAAAACCGTCTGATCGAAGATAATAAACCGTCTATCATCGTCTTCGCGAGGATCACTGATCTTTTTCTCAACACTCTGATACAGGGTATGTTTTCTGTGCAAAAAATGTGTGCATTTTGTTTTCAGTGGTGTTAAACTGTAGGGGTTTTTTTCTGTTTACAAAGCATTTTTTCAGGGTTTTTATGAGATCGTTTTTTTTTTTGTTAGGGTTTGTGGCATGCGTGATTACTTGTTTGTTTAGGGTTTTTTTGTTGCTGTTGTAGTTGGTGTCAAACAGTAGGGGGTTTTTTTTCGTTTTTAATAGGTGGTTTTTTTTTCTGGTTGTGATAATGATTGGGGTAGGCTTGGGCTTTTCACCGTTATATTTTGTTGATAATGTTTGATTTTTTTTTTTTTTTTTTCGTTTTTCATCTATTTTTCGATGATGGATTTTTTTTTTGTGTGTTTTTGGGTTTATGTGTTTTTGCATGTTTTGGGGATAATGGTGGGCTGATCGTTTCCATTTTTGATAGACAGACGTTTTGAGTAGGGGGTTTTGAGTTGGGGGTAATGAAGAAATAAGAGTTAAATGCGAATTTCGTCCCTGAGGTTTGGTCCAGTTTGCCATTTCAGTAGAAAAAAGTTTTTTTTTTGCAAATCAATACCCGAGGTTTGGATTTTTTTGCCAATTTCGTCATTTTCACTAACTCAGTTAAAAAATCTCGTTAAGGTCAGGGGTAAGATTGTCATTTTACCTATAATTTAAGATTTTAATAATTTTTTTTATTTTTCCTAAAATATAACCTCATCCTACCCAACCCCCACCCCACCCCTCCTCTCTCTCTCTCTCTCTCTCTATCTATATATATATATATATATATATATTCTTCTTTTTCTTCTGCATTCTGTGCAGACTTCATCAACAACAACAATCAAAGCTTTTACTACAACCTTTCAAAACAAAAACAAAAAAAAAACTTTTACACAAGGGATCTGAATTAATATACAGAGGCCACGAGCTTCAATCGGATTCATACTCACCAAAACCCAAACGCCTCCAATTCACCGGCATTTTCATCGGCGCCGCCATCATCGTCGTCATACCTTCCTCCACCACAACCGCCGACCACAAAATTAACTGAGTGTGGTTTTGGTTTTGGATTGATTGGATCAATGTGATGCAGATCTGAGAAGGCGGGTTGTACTTAGAAGCTACAGAGATATACAAAGAGTTTAAGCATGAAGGTTTGAAAGCTGATGTTGTGTTCTATAGTGAAATAATCGATTCAGCTTTGAGAATGTAATATATACTAAATAGAATATTATTATATAACAATATCCCTGTAAATTAGTAGTTCCCTTTTTTATATTCTGCATATTTTTATATATGATTGAGGTAGTTGTTGACCATCGTAATTCTTGCCTTGAGTCTCTCCTACTCATTAATCAATTGTTTGTAATATGGCTTATTTAAGCTACTGTAATCATCAATGTAAATTATGCTTTTTCACCATTCAATCAATTGTTTTATAATATATGGGAGACATCGAAACAGTGGCTTCGTTATTAATGTCTTGTTCTAGATTTAACTCTACTGTTACTAAATGATTTATTGAAGCATATGGTGGTGATTAGTGGTTTGGTGGTGTTGGTGTGGTGGTGATTAGTGGTTAGGTGGTGTTGGTGTGGTGGGGTTAATTAGTGGTTTGGTGGTGGTGGTGGGGTTAATTAGTGGTTTGTTAGGGTCGGGGAAAAGGGGAAGATACTGATGTTTTTTTTATTAAAATAATTGTAGGTTTCAAATGTCTAAATTGTCCTTCATTAAAGTGGTAAAATGACAATCTTACCCCTGACCTTAACGAGATATTTTAACTGAGTTAGTGAAAAGGACGAAATTGGCAAAAATTCCAAACCTCAGGTATTGATTTGCAAAAAAAAAACTTTTTTGTACTAAACTGGCAAACTGGACCAAACCTTAGGGACGAAATTCGCATTTAACTCGAAGAAATAAATAACATAAGAAAATATAGGGTTCGGATTTTTTTATGTGATTTTTGAGTTTGAGTAGGGGGTTTTTGGTCGATGAGTATATTTTTGAGTTTTGGTTGAGGGTTTTACAATGGGGTAAAATGGAAACCCAGTGGATGGAATGTCCTCTTTTTTTTTCATGTGATTTTTTTTTGTTTTGTTTTCAGATAACATGGTGGCTGGTACAAGAAGTTCTAAACGCCCTCGTGTGGAAGATTCGACAGTTGGCGCAGTTATACGTGTCAGTCCCCGACGACGAGGTTAGGTCATTTCATAATCAATACTTTTTTCTCTTTTCGGGTACTTTTTAATTTTCGCCACGTGATGATTTTTTTGTGCAGTGGGGAATGACCCAAACCATCCCATACATGTCGGGTCGTCTGTTTCGCCCGTGGCCCTATCTAAAAGGAACAAACGACCCACATGTGATGCTGACACAGGGACGGAAGGTGGCTACGTGCCTGTCACGATATCGCCGAAGAAAGGCGCTAAGTCTCCCAAAAAACAGGTATGGGGTAGTTTAAAAAACCCGGTCGTCCCCCGACAGCTTTACCTGGGAATATCAAAACTCAGTGGTCGACAACAAGAGGTGGTCCGTCAAATGGGATTCGGGGATTTACTGCATTTTCGCGTAGATGGTATCCCGGTGAAAATTGCACACTACGCAGTTGACATCTTCCAACCTGAGAAGATGAGGATGTGGTCTTGTAAACAGGAGGTGGCCATAGATGCGCAACTTGTACATAAGGTGTTTGGCGTCCCATGTGGAGGCATCAAGTTTTCAAGTTTTGTTGAACCGGAGAAGTGGGACCCCGCGCTGAAGGTCTGGCGTGATCGCTACCCGACTAACACCTATGTTTCTGCAAAGCTGATTGTGAATAAGATACTCGCAGACGAATACGAAGACCTTTTCATATTCAAGGTTGATTTCATAATGCTGTTCCTAACAACGATGATTATCTCTCACGGGAATGGTCTTTGCAAAGAAGAAATTCCAAAATGTTTTACAAGGGGAACACGGTTTGAGGAGATTGATTGGTGCGACTTCATGGTAACATCCCTCATGACATGTAAGCAAAAATGGAGGGGGAGTGACCCTGCATGCGCATTTGCTGGTCCATTGACCTTTTTAACGGTATGAACAGTCACTCTTGCGTATTTATAGTTAACATTTTTTTTTTCTCGTAGAACTTCACCTGTTTTTCCTGTTTTTTTCATGGGGGGCAGCTACTGTATGTTGATTGTTTTGACGTTGATGGCATGAACACCCCAAAGGGTGTGCGTGCCATGCATCATTGGTCGTTGGAGTTTCTAAGCAGGCGGCAGGAGCATGAAATACAACATGGTGGCTTTGGGCTTGGCAAAGTGAAGGAGGTGACAATGGCTAGAGATGGCGATGTGGAGGTAACACATGATCATTTTTTTGCCGTCTGTTTTTTTTGGACTACATGCCTGTGCGTGTAACATCTTTTATATGTTTTTTGTTTTTCAAAAGGTGGAATTGCGTGTGGCACGCAAAAAGTTATCGGAGTTCAAGTCGTTAAAGATGCAGGTTGGTGCAATTTTTAGTTCCTTAACGTCAAGATACCGCTTAGTAGCAGCGTGCGTCGATTGGAAGCTGAGTACCGTTCAGAACTGTGTCATGTAACCGAGAGGGGGAAAGAGCTTGAGACGCCAACAAAGATGATAAAGCATGTTGTTTCAGACTTAGCCAAGGAACACAACTCAGAAGGTGACGGGCAGCTTCATAATGAAGGCGAGTGATGCTAAACCGCACATGCCTAGGTGACTGTTTTTTGGTTACTTATTTTTTTGAGCCTTTTTTTTACATTTGATTTTAACAGGGGTAGCGGGTGCATCCGGAACAGATTCGTCGGACTCAGAAGGTGACGGGCGATGGTTGTTTACGGGATGCGAGGCTGGGAGAAGCAAAGCTACGCCACCACCGAGCGATGCTCAGGAGTACGCCACCACTGAAGGCAAAGGGAGTCAATTACATCAACATGTTAGCGACGTGACAGAGACCGGGGACACACGTGCATGTGTCGACACCAGAAACGAGGCGGTGGGTGACGTTGGTGTCAGTGGCAATGGAGGAAGGAAACTAGTCGAACAAATGGATGTGCATAGGATGAGGTTTGGGCTGCCAACAATACGCACACCAGTCAAGTGTACGTTTATAGAACTTTTTTTTTGCAAATAACTACCTCTTTACCAGTCAAGTGTACGTTTTATAAATCTGTGTTTTTTTTGTGTTGTGTGCGATTTCTGTAGCAGGCTCACCGGGAATGACGACCGCTTCTGCCAGTCAGCCAACCTTTAGCCTGGGTTTAACACAGTTGACCCCACTGTCAGACAAAAAGTTGCTAAGTCGGCCACCCGAAACTGGACCGGGAGAAGTGACCCTGAGCCGGCCCAGTTTTTAGCCTTGGCCTCACGCAGGAGCACCCACTTGACGCCGCAGGGGGGAAGGAGGGAGTAAATGCGGATGAGATTGTAGTAGGACAGGTTACTAAAACAGCCGACTCAGAATATACGCTTGCCGAGCCTGCAAAAGGTCAGGGGGCACTAACCCTGGTGTTAATTATATTTTTCCATGTTTCTTACAGTGGTGTAAAATATAGGTTTACGTGTGGACTGTTTTACTTCCCTCCACACACACACCCCACCTTGTTTTTTTTTTTTTTTCTAAATTTGTTTTTTGTATTTTTTTTCGGGTGTTGTAAAATTCGTTTTCTGTTTTCTTATAGGTCAAGGAAACCCGTCTTCTGTTGCGTTGAATGTACCACCTATATCATGGGGGACATCAAGGAGTATGGTGGCTAGGTTGCCTGTTGTGGTGAATAGTAGTGATGAACTACCCACAAAGGCCACAAAGAAAGAGTTGATGGTGTGGGACTTCCTGTTCAGGATTGCTGACAAGGCACTGCTGATGCAGCTAGCGACCGATGAGGCGAAAAGGCGGTAAGTTTTTTTTTATACAAACGGCCCTTTTGTGTGCACGCATACGTGGTTTCTAAACTTTTTTTTTATTTGTCTCTTTGCTTTTTTTGTAGGCAGAAGGCTGGTGGAGGGTCCGTAGATTTGGCCAACATTGACCCAACTGAGTTTTTCCCGTGAGTGTGTTCACCCTTATGTTTTTTTATCTCCTTTTTAGATGCGTATATGTTTTTTAAGGCACCATGGCGCCCTTTTTTTTTTGTGCTAAAGTTTTTTGTACATGTTTACCCCAAACTATAAAAATAAATAATAAACAATGGCACTTATGTGCTGTTTGAAAACCGTTATGGGATGCGGTCTGAAACCCCACTGATGTAGTCGCTGGCAGTGGGTAAGAGGTTGTATGGTTCAGTCATTGACGCCTGGACGAGTGTTCTGAACAACGACCCGATGTACCAGGGGCTCGGGGGGTCCGTCGTTTGTTTTGTGCCACCACCACCATCGTGAGTAAATCAACCACTTTTTCTTTGTTTTTTGGTCCGGTATTTTTTTTTGGGCCGCTATTTTTTCTTATACGTTTTTTTTCTTTTTTTTTTCCTTTTTTACGCAGGTTGACTGGATGCTACAGCTGGATGACGACCCAGGAGGCAGCCGGGTGGCGTGTTTAAAGAATGGACTTTCGGGCGCTCTTTCTGGCGACGCGGGAGCGCTTGACTTGCGGGGCGTGGACATGGTTTTTGTGCCTGTTCTAGAACACGAACACTATTACGTGCTGGTTTTTTACCTGAAGCGTGTGGATGTGTGCGTTATTGACAACATCGTGCCGAGGAAGTCGCCCATGGTGCTATCAGACAGTAATGTCTATTATGTTAAAAGCACACCGTTCAAAGTGGTAGGTCCAAAAAAAAATTAAAAAAAAATGCAACTGATTAGCCCCCCCCCCCATGCCCTGATGAGCTCTTCTAATGTTATATCTTATGTGCAGAAACATATCTTTGACGACTACCTCGACCTTGTGAAACACCCCAAGGCGGCAGCACTAAGGGAATGCAGTATTAGGCCGGTACCTCTGCCCTGGGCCACCACGAAGAACACAGACGATTGTGGCATCTTCGTTATGCGCCATATGGAAAACTACTGCGGGGTGTCCGTCCCTTTCAGGTGTGGTTTTAGCCTGAATGGGAAGCGCAAGCAGGCCCAGTTGGATACGTTAAGGAAGCGGTATGCATCGAGCATCCTTCTGTCGTCCACGAACATCTACAGCGAGCGGGTTTGGCGGCGTCATTAGCGACGTAACTTTGTTGTTGTGTGTTTGTTTTTGGGCTGGGGGTATGGTGGTACTAAAAAAAACAAAAACTTTAAAATCGTTTTGGATTGTCTGTGCATGGATGGTTTTATCCTTTTGGGCGGGGGGGGGGGGGGGGGGGGGTATGGAGGTATGATGGCCCTAAAACTTGTTTCTTTTTTGTTTTGTTTTTGTTGTGCATGGATGGTTTTTTATCCTTTTGGTTGTGTAGTGAAAATTGTTTCACTTTTTTTTTTTGTGGTGTATGCATTTTTCTTTGTACCACATGGTTTTTTTTCGTTGCTGTAGATATGTATGGATCGTGTGGGCTCCATCTTTTTTCGTTACATGAGAAAAATACATGTAAAAATGCTCTCAGTATCCCTTTTTTTGTACCCCGGTGTAAAATCATGGGCCAAAAAAAAAAATAATAATAATAAAATAACAAAACTGAACCTTTATCCCGTCCCCCACAGTTTACCCTAATGTAAAAATAACAACCTGTTAGTTTTTTAATATAAGTCTTAGTTTTTTTTTTACATTTTTTTGTCTACGCGTGTCCTCATAAAAAAAGTAACTATACACTATTACCTCGATGTACAATAATAACAAAAACCACAAAAACACAACGTACAAAAAATACAATGTAATGGTGGGAACACCGGTGTAAGCTCAAGGTCCCCCCCCCCCCCCAAACGCACATGTAAAAAAAATGCAATGATTATTTTTTTTCTGGTCAGTTTCGTAGAAAAAAAAAAAATAAACCACTGACATTTTTTATATCCCAGTCTGAATTTGTTGGTTTTTATAAATGATTGGTATAGTTGAAAAAGACAATGGCTGAACTCTTGTCCTGCACCTACAGTTACCCAAATGCAAAAGTAACAAAACTGTTAGGTTTTTATATAAGGAGTTTTTCTTTTCACACTAGTTCCCAAAAAAAAGGGAATAAAAAGTGCAAAAATCCCTCAGTCTGAATTTTTTTGTTTTTTATACATGTTTGGTATAGTTGAAAGAAATGACTGGACTTTGGATGGCCCACTTTATCCCACCCCCTCCCCCACAGCTTACCCCAATGTAAAAAGTAACAAAACTGAAACCCCCCAATCAACATCATTCACGTGGGGTTCCATCATGATTACCACCATGAAACATTGTTTGTTTTTTTTCAACTGCTAACATGATTACCCCATGAAACATTTCTTGGGAGACCAGTGTCTTTTCTGGCTATTTATAGCCCAAAGAAGTGGAGGGGGTTCTATCACTTGCAAAACAACACCATTTCAAGCCTAAAAAGGAAAGGTATGGGTTTTTTTCCCCTTTTTTGTAGCTAAAGAAGCCAAAAAAAACATGGGGGGCCGTTAAAAAACTGAAAAGAAAACCACCTCTGTTTATTGGTAGGAAACAATGGTGAAAAAACACTAATGTAAATTTTAAGAAATAAAAAACCACTGATGTAAAAATGTTCGTTCCCTCTAGTAAAAATAAAATACATTAATAAACCACACCACTGGGTATATATATATATATATATATATATAATTTTTTCTAACTCTCCATTTTTTCGTTAGCAGGATGGGTGGTGGTGAAGAAAAACCTTCAAATTCCCACGTAACGAACGCTTGTATATTTATATACGTAACGTTTGTATATTTATCAATAGCCATTATAATCATTTATATTATGATGATCAATTATTAATATTATCCTAAGCCAATAACAGATATGTCTTTGATGGGCGGACTATCATTAGATGGACCTTATTAAGGTGTCCCCTAGGTATGTATAAATATGGAGAGATATTATGAGATTAGGGTTGACACATTCATAACACCATTAGCCATCCCCTGTCTCTCTCTCTCTCTCTCTCTCAATGTGTTCATAACTCAAGAACACACAAACCATCAGAACTGCATACCCTAAAGGGAACCCAATCAGATGATGGTGTCTTCCATTACTGAAGTTCCTGAACGGTTAAGCAAATCAGGTACACTTGATTAAATCTTATGTTTATTCCTTATGTTCTAATTAATATAATCAACATGTGGTATCAGAGCAATGTTGATTATGTTAATTACATCTGGATTTGTTATAATTTGTTTCTATTACAAATCGTATACTTGTTCCACCTTTACGTCATCAGCAGAATAAAATAATACCCACCTTTTTGACAAAAGATCAAATACAAACAACTTTTTCGTACGAACTATACGAATCAAAGAAAAAAACATGCGGGTCGCGTATAACTAGAGTAATTATATAATTACTCTAGTTATACACGACCCCGCGTGTTTTTTCCTTTGATTCGTACAGTTCGTACGAAAAAAACTGTTTGTACGTGAAACCTAACCCCCACCTTTTTTTGTTTGCGTTAACGGTGCGATGGAATCTCTTCTTTGTGGCTAATAAGTGTGAACATCTATATATATATATATATATATATATATATATATATTGCAAAGGGATTAATCCTACATGTCATGCTCTTATGCAATCTCTCCTTTGAGAGATGCCACATAGGATGTGATGTGGCAACTCTAAACCAATTAAAAAAAAGAAATAAATATGATTTAACCTAATCTATTAAATACCTAATCTACTAAATCTAAATATTAAACCTTTATTATTTTATCTCTCGTGTTTCCTCCCATAACTTTTAAACGCTAATATCTTTTATATACGAGATTTTTTAAAGAAAAAAATTACACCAAATTAACGAGCGTTTTATTATATTTTCAACGAGTACCATAGTGCTATATAAAAATCGGAGAAAAAATGACTATTTCTTGTAACCCGACAGGTATTGTGTTGGGTTTGGGATTAGTTTAAAAAAATTGTGGGTTTGGGTCGGGTTTGGGATTAGGTGATACCCGACCCGATTACCCGAAACAACATACCCAAACATCCGAACTACATACCCAATCATATACCCATGAATTTTTTAATGCATCACATAACCCTTAGACTAATGCGTTTGATATTTCAATAATTAACTTTTTTTTTTCTTATTTCATGTTAGTTCTTTTTAGAATGATCGATTAGAAACTTCCAAATTCATTTGTAATGGTACTAGATTTACACCCCGGCGCAGAGATTCGTTTTTTTTTATATTTGACTATGATAACTTATGACAGAGATTTGTTTATAATAATAATAATAATAATAATAATAATAATATATTTTATTATGTTATATTAGATATTTCAATCCGGGACGCTCCCGGGATAAAAACTAGTAATTCATATTTTGTTTTGAGTTCTTTAGCCATATTTGAATTTAAGAAGATATATATTAATCATTTAAATGGAAAATTGTCGAATGAATTGGAGTTGAACAATTTTCAAAATCCAAACTCAACTGGATAATGTAAGTATTATATTATCGATTAATTTCTTTATTTATATGCTAAACTTTAAATCCTCATGATGCCATAACAAAAAGGGCATTTTGATGGTGAAAATTTTTTAATAGTTTATGTTCTATTATCGAATTCGCTCCATAAATTCAATCGGAGATAACTACGGATTCATAAGATAAAGATCATATGATTATGTTTTTTTTTTTCGGTTGATGTTCTTCAAGAACATCATAAGAAAACCGAAAATTATTATGATTTTGGTTTAAAATTAGATTGAAATTCTGTTTCTGATAATTTAGGACATAACTTTATCTCCAAGAAATTTTCGAAATCAATTATGATTAAGTTTAAGATTTCGAAATCTTATGATATCTTTGGGGATAGTCATTATTTAAAACTGGAAACAGATATTAGTAAATCCCTAAAATTTCGAACCATTAACAATATCATTTTTTGATAATAACAATCGTTTTCGCTTTTAAGAATTAATGAATTTAGGTTCTTGGATTATCAGTTAAGTCCGAATTCAGGTTCTCGAATTTTATTTCCTAAGTTCTCGATTTTAAAGCTTTCGATCAGGTTCATGGACAGGAGTTCTCGGTCAAGGTCTTCATCTTCGAAAACCATAATGTTTTTCGAGAACCCATAATGTTTTCAAGAACCCATCTTATTTATCAAGAACTATCATGTATTTGAGAACCAATATTTTTCGAGAACTATTAAAGAATCCGAGAACTGTTAAAGTTATCCAAAAACATAAGTTATTCGAGTACTCATAATATTCGAGAACTCATCAGTAAATCGAGAACTCATCATCACATTCGAGAACTCATTATGATATCTGAGAACTCATTAAGTCTTCGAGTACTCATGATTTATTCGAGATCTCATAAGTCTTCCGGGAACTCATCACTTTCGAGAACTCATTAAGTCTTCGAGAACTCATAATTTCGAGAACCCATACATTATTCGAGATCTCATAAGTTTTCAGGGAACTCATTATTTTTCCGAGAACCCCTTATGCTATTCGAGAACTCATATAATTGTTTTTGAGAACTCAATTCTTTGAGAACCCATTATTTCGAGAATTCATAAGTTAATTCAAGAACTCTTTATTTTTCGGGAACTCATAAGATTACTGAGAACCCACTATTTTTTGGGATCTCTAACAAAATTTACAGTTTTGATAAAACCTAATGTATCAAGTTTATTCAAAACATTATAAAACCTTGCTTAACTTGCAATAACATTTTGAGGTGTCACTTCTGCCCAAAGGTGATGTGTCAAATTAGTTCGTTATAGAGATCTCGTTAAACACTGTAGCCCGTTCACATAAGTGCCATAAGGTTTCACTTCTGCCCAAAGGTGATGTGTAACAGATTATGTTGGTGAACTGAGCGTATTGCATTAGGACTTTGAATGTCTCACTTCTGCCCAAAGGTGATGGGTTACATTCACTGTCGGCAATTTAATACTTAAATGAACAGCGTATAGCCAAAGCTAGAGTATGTTATTTAAGTAGCTTATGTTGGTGTTATGATATTATCACGTCTTCATTACAAAATTGATCCTCACGATTAATGATCCTTCATTAATATAATGATCATAATCTAAATCTGCCTTATATCAATACCCATAACTCGAAAACTAATCTCACATTCTTCTATAAATTACTATCTCAACTAAGTAATCCACTCTAATTATCAAAACTAAGAAGAGTTTGCTTAAATTTTGTTCTTATTATGTTACCTCTTAAGACATGGCATTCCTATGCTCTATCTGATAAAGTATTACAGAATAACATATGAGCATAATAAGTGGAATAAAAAATGTCTCTTATGGTAATTAAGAACTCCTTTTATTGATTCCTATCAGGTAAGCTATTAAAGATTCTGAAATTCCTAAGACTAATGTATTATCTATGGAATGAAAGAATATAACGAATTCCTAAGAAGCATGAAATAAATAAGTCTAACTCTATGGTTAAACGGGATCTGTGAATACATCTTAATATTGAATAACATGACCCATAAAGCTAAGGGGTTACACATGAAAATCAATAAATTTCTAGTGCATAATAACTTTTCCATAAGTACGATTAGATGCATTATGAATCAATTATAACACTCAGAAATATCAAAGTAAAATAAGTATGTTGATAGCAAATTGTGTACAGGAAAAGGAACGCATTAAACTGGAAAAGTTGATGTTATTCACCTTACTACCATTAAACCTAGAAGAGGAAGAATAATTACCAAAGAGATGATAATTATAAGGTCTAGAAACAAAATACAAGTACTACTTTCAGCTATAAGTTTCTCCAAAGGGAAAGTCTTACTAAGCAAAACTGTGCCATTAAGAATAGGCATAAGCAATGAGATTACCCATAAGTAGAGAGAACAACTGGCTAAGATATGTAGTGCCTAATTAAAAATATTTAACTCCACAAATGCTAATGAATTCCAATTAACACATGATGGTTGAGTCTAGTTATATACGTTTCCTTACCATAATTCAACAAATACTTAAGATGAGAGTTGGTGGCAAAATTAAGGGTCTATTAACCATTAATAACTGATCTTAGTGTTGAAGTTTTATGATACCTTACGATATTCTTGAGATTACTCAGAACTTAGTATCAATACTAAAAGCTACAATTTTTTGACAGTTACAAGGTTTTAATGACCAACCCAAAGCCACTATTAAGTTAAACTCTTATATTGTTTGTTGTCATTATCTGAATAGAAACCTTATGAAATAAAACTAGATGATCCAATAACGTTTTCACAACTTTGTTATCATGAAAATGAGAATTTAACAAAGGAAAATGAGACCAATGCCATTCATCCACTAAGACCAAAATTTCATGAGAAATCATGATCAGGTCACTAAAGGATGCTTGGCTATCAAATCTCATTCTCAATGATTTTAAAGCATGTGTAAACGCCCTAAACACTAAATGGCGAAAGGAATAAATGGGTTTCCATCATAAGTCATAACTAATTGACATTAGTGGAGCTTAGATAAATATCTGATTGTATCTAACTTGTTTCCTACCAACCAAAGTATTAAAGAAATCAATTCATATATACTTAATGAGATTCTCTCTAAGTATGTCCTTAAAATACCTTATGAAATTTGGACTATAAGGAAAATCAAATATAAAATATATGGAATATTCTCGTTCATACGCATCGTTAAAACTTATTATGTGGAGATACTAAGAGACCTAAAAGATTAGTGGGAGCATTAGATGTCCTACTTATGACTTGCAAAAGTTACAGAGGTGGGGGGAACAAAAAAATTTGATCTATCCTCAAATTACACCTCTTGCACTGGACAACGCTCTATCACAACTTGTCTCCTTAGCATTTAACGTACGCCTAACAAAGTTTTGTGGATGCCTAAATATGGGCGAACTTAGATTTCTTACTAAAGTAATCCTCATTAAGAGAAACGACAATAAACATCATTAGGTTGTTTTCTCTATTAAAATCTATGGATCTTCCAAATGTTAGATCTTAAGCATGCTGAATTCATTAAGATCTCTAAGGTAAGTGGGAGCAGTAAAAGTACTTATTATGACTTTTCGGAAGTACAAGATGCGGGGGAGAGACTCGTTAAAATTCGAGACTCGTTAAGTTTAACTCTGAATTAACTTCGATTATTCCTCTTGTACACCTTACTACACCAACTCTTACACACTTAGAAATGAATTTTGCTCCTTATATACCTGAAAATATAAACACCTAACTAAAGTTAAGTTTGTATCATAATAAACCCAATGTTCAACTCAGGAGGTCATCTGGGTCTAAAAGCCCATTAAATTTGATGATTATGTAACCATCCTGACTAACACAAAAAAAAATGGATGTTTGGAAAGTTTACTAATCCTACCTCTTCTAATTAAATCATTAGTATCAATCAATCTTCTAAATGGAATAAAGCTACTATTAGCATAACTCATTCCATAATTTAGAATAACGTTTGGGATTTGGTTGAATAACCTAAAGGTATTCATAATTAAACCAGATCCGAATGGGAACGTTGTAAGATAAGATTGATTGTAAAAGATTATACTCAAGGAGGGATTAGATTATCAAAGAATCTTCTTATCTGTATTACAAAAGATTTCTTTGTGGATCATTACCGTCCTAGTAGCTCATAATGACTAAGAGCCACATTAGATGGACATTAAGACAACTTTCCATAACAATGACCTACATGTTCGTTAAGCAACCTGAAAGTTCTAAACTGAAGGTTAAGAACACTTAGTTTGTAAGTCAATAATATCCATGTATGGGTTGATGCAAGCATAAAATGTGTTTGAATCATAATGAAATTACTCTTCATCAAGAACTAAGTGGATTAAAGAACCTATCTCAAGATGAGTGGGAGCAACTAATGAAAACTTGTCCTTACATAGATGACGTTTCTCTTGACAAGTATATGTTACCTAAGTCAAAGCATTGTTCATGCATAATTTTGACATGATGAATATCGGGGATTCCTCTTATGTAATAGGAATCAAAATATACCGAGATAGACCCAACGGGATATTAGTTTCATCCCATAAGTTTTACTCTAAGCGGGTCCTTAAGCATGTAACATACAACATTGCTCTCTTTTAGAGGATAATAGGATAATTTGAGATTATCACCTTATGCTTCATTAATTAGAAGACTGATGTAAATTTAAGTCTATGATTTTTTTATGATATTGTTCGTATTGCTTAACACTAGACTTGTCTAGATTATTGAAAAGCATCTAATGGAACATTACAATATCTTTAAGAAACAAGAGACTATAATCTAAAGAAGAAGTGAGAACCTAAAGTGATGTCAATTTCGGGGTATATCATAACGTTAGCAGACATAACTATCTTATGGAGGAGTCATAAGGAACTGTTAACAACAACCTAAGTTATCATGACATAATGTGTTGTTGATCACAACAGAATGGTCATTAATGTTGTTGCTAAATTTATCAGTTGACTCATAACTTATTAACTCCATATAAATACTAAGTTGAAGACTTACTGTGATAAAGTCAGCTGCCCTAATTTCTCGAACAGTAACAAGTTGAGAGGAGCTGCATTAGAGTTCGATACAAAATTATTGTTCGCTTATGATTAAGAACAAATAGAGGATATCAGAATTTTGTATCGAATGCATTCATGATATGCTTATGGATCCAATAACTAAAGGTCTATCACCCATAAATCTCACTAACGGGCCAACTAAGAGAAAAGGGTATTACTAATGACCATGTACAAGTGCATATCGTACTATGAATGACTTATGACTAATGACTAACGATTAATTTTTCCTCATTATGATTTGTTTGTCTATTAGTATGCTAAGCTAGCATAATGGCATAAAGACAATAATATAACAAATCTACTAAGGGCATAACGTTAATTGATCCTAATGTTAAGTTTTAAATTTGGCTGTAGTATGATTAATGGGGGTCCTAAGTCGAATAAAGACTTAACGGCTGTATTTCTCTGCTACATTTTGGGTTTAGAACTAAAATGAATATTAATCTCTGCAGACTTACGTAATACTCATAATAAATGATTACTCGGCTAAGTGGGAGAATGTTGGAATAAATATACGTAACGTTTGTATATTTATCAATAGCCATTATAATCATTTATATTATGATGATCAATTATTAATATTATCCTAAGCCCAATAACAGATATGTCTTTGATGGGCGGACTATCATTAGATGAGCCTTATTAGGGTGTCCCCTGGGTATGTATAAATATGGAGAGATATTATGAGATTAGGGTTGACACATTCATAACACCATTAGCCATCCCCTATCTCTCTCTCTCTCTCTCTCTCTCTCTCTCTCTCTCTCTCTCTCTCTCTCAATGTGTTCATAACTCAAGAACACACAAACCATCAGAACTGCATACCCTAAAGGGAACCCAATCAAGATGATGGTGTCTTCCATTACTGAAGTTCCTGAACGGTTAAGAAAATCAGGTACACTTGATTAAATCTTATGTTTATTCCTTATGTTCTAATTAATATAATCAACACATGCTCCTTGATCTAAATATAGAACATCAAGAAGTTTCATCTATCCGTTTGGGGATCAAAATAATTGTAAAGTTACATATGGTTTAATAATGTTAAAGATGTATGGATCAAGAGGCCACAAAGGTGTAGTCAAGATCATGGTGTTTGTGTTTAAGTTCTAAGTTTGTCATTGGAGTTGTAGCCATTCATGTATGGCTTCTCATAACACCTTTTTTTCTAGATGTGATATTTTCATTGATAATTTATGTTTTTGATAATTAATATTTTGTGTATCTATCTTTTAAGTATATAAGGTTTATATATAAGATAGTTACTAGCTTATACCCCGGGAGCGTTCTGCGTTGAGAAATCTAAGTAAAATGAAAAAAATTAAAATTATCTAAACTATAAAAATGGCATCTATGTATCAATTTGCCAATATATGATTAATGAATATTATTATTATTATTATTATTATTATAAATAAATTTCTGCCATAAGTTATCATATTCTAATATAAAAAAGGGTAATTGGGTTGGGTATCACCTAATCTCAGGCCCGACCCAAACCCACAACTTTTTTTAAACTAGTTCCAAACCTGACACAATACCTGTTGGGTTACAAAAAATAGTCGTTTTTTTCCTCCGTTTTTTTATAGCACTATGGTACTTGTTGGAAAGATAATAAAACGTTCGTTAATTTGGTGTAATTTTTTTCTTTAAAAAACCTCGTATACAAAAGATATTAACGTTTAAAAGTTATAAGAGGAAACATGAGAGAGAAAATAATAAAGTTTTAATATTTATATTTAGTAGATTGGGTATTTAATAGATTATTTTAAATAATATTTATTCCTTTTTTTTAATTGGTCTAGAGTTGCCACATCACATCCTATGTGGCATCTCTCAAAAAAGAGATTGCATAATATCATGACATGTCATTAAAAATGCTTTGGTTTATTATATACTAGCTTATACCCCGGGAGCGTCCCGGGTTGAGATATCTAAGTAAAGTGAATAAAATTAGAAGTATCTAAACTATAAAAATGGCATCTATGTATCAACTTACATTAGATACTTTTTAAAAAAATATACCAAAAGATCCATTTCACCTTACAACATCAACACCTAAAACAGAATATTAAGATCCCAAGCACTTCAAGGGGACAAAAATTGTTTAGCACCAATACATTCAGTCAAAGGTCCTTAATTGCATTCAATAAGTTTTGAGCTATTTCAGAATATGGTAGAAAAAGAAAACATAGCAATTACCTGTTGGGGAGCGTCCCGGGTTGAAATATCTAACATGACATAATAAAATATCTAATTTGACAACATAATTAATGACTTGCCAATATAAGATTAATGAATATTATTATTATTATTATTATTAAATCTCTGCCAGAAGTTATCATATTCAAATATAAAAAAAGGGTAATTGGGTCAGGTATCACCTAACCTCAGGCCCGACCAAAACCCACAATTTTTTTAAACTAATATATCCCGGGAGCGTCCCGGGTTGAGAAATCTAATTTGAAATATCAATTTTACACCTGAAATAAACTGATGCGTTTTAAAGTTACATGTAGGAAAGCTTCGGGTAGCACTTAACCTAAAACAATTAACAATGTATCTTTAATGTTAGTGCATAACCTTAAACATTGTATAACTCTAATATTAAAACCTAACCTAAAACAATGTACAACTCCAATGCTAACACATGTTGTAAATAAAAATCATATTTACTGGTTTGAACATAACTAATGACTTGCCTATACATGATTAATGAATAACCTGAACACTTTGTGTTTTTTCCTATATGAACAAAACCACACAAAAAAAAAATAGTCATTTTTTTCTCCGTTTTTTATATAGCACTATGGTACCCGTTGGAAAGATAATAAAACGCTCGTTAATTTGGTGTAATTTTTTTCTATAAAAAATCTCGTATATAAAAGATATTAACGTTTAAAAGTTATGGGAGAAAACATTAGAGATAAAAATCTAATTTTGTTTTTAAATTATTATTTCCCTAAAATAAAGCCCTTGCCACATGGGATGACACATGGCACACTCAATGAAGAGAATACCCTCTTTGAGTGCCATGTCATTAAAATAGCTTTGGTTTATAATATGTATAGATATATAGATATAGATATAGATATAGATATAGGGTTAGGGTAAAATGAGAACACACTTTTCGTGAAAGAACACCGGGAACCATTTATATCCATTGATCTACCATGATCAATTTAATATTATAAATGATGCTATTAAAATATTATCAAGTGTATTATTGTAATCTTCACCACTTCCTCTCTCCTCCTTTATCCACACCACTTGCAATTTTATAATAATATTAATAACAACTTTCTCTCTCATCCAAAAAACAAAAAATACTGATTTTTTTTTATTACAATTTATGAACAGTTTTTTTGTTTCCATTTTTATGCACAGATTTTTTTATTTCATTTATAGAATGAATATGCACAAAATTTTTTTATTCCATTCACATCAGTGTATACAAAAATAACAATTACAACATGTAAAACAAAATTACATAGTGAAATCTAATTACATCTCTGTTCGTTCAAAACGAAAACTCTACAATACCGACTAAAATTACAAATGTAATAATACCTAGTAGGCAAGATTTGAGGCGCTTTGGTCCTCCATGATATCCGCCATAAACCCCCACCATCACCGGCGTCTCTTTCACCCTGACCATCGTCTCCTTCACCCGCCATAATGTAACACCCTAAAAGATGGCGGAAACATCGAGATGACACGTATTGATGATTGTTCAGTAGCTCATGGTGAATAATAAATTTCATTAAATAATTTAAATACGTTACATACAATTGTTCTAAGAATTTGTACATCAAATTGAATAAAACTATGCAAACATCTTCAAGCATCAATTCAAATCTTCAAGCAAGTAGAACCTGAAACATGTTAAGTTGAAAATATTTTGGGTCAACAAAAGTTGGTGAGAATTACATAGTTTTTGATAATCGAATAAAATTGTTGTGCAATTCATGTGTCATGGCAATCTAGTCCATATGTGAAAACATACTAGAAGTAAATCGAGTGCATAATCAACCCTTGTGACTGTTGTATTGTGGTACATCCCATACGCTCATGGTTCACTCGTTTATATTGCAGTAACAAACACCCACGCAACCTTTGTAAGAGGCACGTATCCGGGTGGGATTGTCAGTCCAATAGATCTATCAATGTATACCGTCGGCTGATGAATGTTTATGCTAGAATTGTGCTTACCCTAGTCATGTTCAAGACATAATGCAACATAGAAATACACATAGACACCTTGATGATTGAATTGCATAAATAATGTTGTAACATGTTCCACCCTAAAAATGGTGATAAATAGAAAATGGGCTATGTAAAACTCACCTTAGCAAAATGTTATATCTGTTGAAAAATTGAATAATGG